>CM055681.1:10012546-10612546 GCA_029448645.1 Andrena camellia
GCTCCCCCATTTCGCATCAGGTTCGTCCACGAAACTTCACCCTCCTACGGCTCCCTGATTTTGCATCAGATTCGTCCGTATCCTACAGCTCCCTGATTTCGCATCAGGTTCGTCTGTAAGTCTACCAACCTCCGAACAGCTCCCTGGATTCGCACCAGGTTCGTTTGTGAATAATCCAACCTCCTAACAGCTCCCTGGTTTCGCACCAGGTTCGTCTGTGAACTTCATCCTAGTGACTCCCCGATTTCACAGCGGGTTCGTTCACGCCGTTTCACCCTCCTGCGGCTCCCTGATTTCGCATCAGGTTCGTCCGCGTATGAATCCATCCTAGAGGCTCCCTGATTTCGCATCAGGTTCGTCCTCGCTTCCGATAATCCTAGCGGCTCCCTGATTTCGCATCAGGTTCGTCCGCACTCTAACTAACAAACTCATAAACCGTATTCCTTGGGAAATACCCTTCTCGCCGGCCTCTCGCGTTGCCGCAGCCCCGGCTCGTAACATATGAATGAATATTTTGTTACTATAATCAATCAATTTTATATTTTCGTAAAGTAGGAAAAAGTGTAAGTGCAGATGTATTACACACAGGTCTTAATAATAATTTAGTTTTATGTGAAAATTCTCATGAACATATATTTTTATATCAGCAAACTATTTTTAATTTAGAGTTTTTATGGATCTTGAAGGGGACGCAGAGACTTGGATAGAAATGAAGGGGACACATCAGCTTGGATAGATAGAAATATGTAGAATGTATCCTTAATTCTGTCCCGTGATAATTTGTAAGTTATAATAATATTAAAAATTATCTGAAGTCATTCCCTAGTATGCAAATTATCTTTGTAAAAAGAAGTGAGATCCCCCCAAAAACTTCAAAAAAGTAAAAAATTACGCCAAGTACATGAAATCAAATAAATCACAAAAATAGAAGATAAGAATAATAATTACAAAATAAAAAAAAATGTGAAATCAGAATGAGCTGCCAGTACATAAAGGTGCTTTCCAACTGCGCTTAAGATGACACAACTACATATACATAGCTAAAATGTTGAGTTCATAAATTCCATTACTCATATCACGGACATTTTAATTAACCCATCAAAAAGAATCCCATTTAAAAAAATTGTCGTTAATTAACTAATAGCTTTACAAAATTAATGATATACAAAAATTGCGTCAATTTTAACAATGGCTATTTATACAAAGAAAAAATGTATTAAATAATATTAAGCAGTTATATTTTTATACAAATAAATATTTTAATACGAATAAGTATTTTATTCAAAATACTTGGCGCTGCGAAACCGAAAAAATGTTAATTGTCTTAGTATTATTAATAATTTACAATAACTCCCTTACAATCGAAAATACATAAATATATACATATACATACGAGTATTAGAAACGCAGTCAGCTTTATAGAGAGATAGAGAGAAAAAGATTATTGCAATTTATACATATTTATTCAGTTTAGCAACACCAATTCGGAGAGCAACGCCAAGTATTTTGAATAAAATATTTATTCGTATTAAAATATTTATTTGTATAAAAATATAACTGCTTAATATTATTTAATACATTTTAATTTGTATAAATAGCCATTGTTAAAATTGGCGCAATTTTTGTATATCATTAATTTTGTAAAGCTATTAGTTAATTTACGACAATGTTTTTAAATGGGATTCTTTTTGATGGGTTAATTAAAATGTCCGTGATATGAGTAATGGAATTTATGAACTCAACATTTTAGCTATGTATATGTAGTTGTGTCATCTTAAGCGCAGCTGGAAAGCACCTTTATGTACTGGCAGCTCATTCTGATTTCACATCTTTTTTTTATTTTGTAATTATTATTCTTATCTTCTATTTTTGTGATTTATTTGATTTCATGTACTTGGCGGGATTTTGTACTTTTTTGAAGTTTTTGGGGGCATCATAGTTTAAAAGAAATCGACTTTTAATGCGGTAACAGTTTTTCCACCGTTTCTTATATGGCGAGAGAAATTGTGCCTCTAAATGTCGTTCCACTTTTTCCTTATTGTGAACTGGTATATGAAACGTATCGATCACAAAATCGTTTAGTCTTTCCACGTTACCACAGAATTCACTATATTTTTCATGCGACATTTTTCTTGTAACCATTGTCAATATTTTTCACTATTAATATGCAATTAAACGCGAACTGGTTGCACGGTACAAAACAATACGTATTGCTCGTTTGAGCTATCGGTGATTTCTGATTTCACATCAATTAGTTTGAAGGCACATTTACTCGGGGGTGTAAAGGTGGGGAAAGAAAACTATTATTATTGGCTAAGGGATGAAAAGGGACAGAAGAAATGGTAAAGAAGGAATTCATGGGTTTTTCCTCCAATAACAGGCAGTTCTCTGCGCAAGTCGCGCAGAGAAGGGTGCGAGTACCCGATATTAAAACAGGTAGGCTGTATGTATCGTCGAAATCTCTCCAACATGGAGAAATCCCGTAATTCAAAGAATGTTAGGATGTTAAGATGGAGAAGGAATGAATTATAATAAACAAAACAGAATTGAGCCGAAATAACTGGATAATTTATTGGCTCATTGGGGAAAAGCCTTGCGGCATAAAAACCCCAATATTAAAGTTTAAACGTCAATTACAAAAGGAAAATTATGAAGGCGTGAACGATAAGCCGAAGGTTGAGCGCAATTAACGTGATGCGGTTTGTGCGACATGCACAATTCGTTAGATATGTTCGTGGGTGTGTGCTAAGCACGACCTGGCGGAGATTATGAGTCCGCGGAATCCCTCATGTATATAATTGTGTGCTAGGCACGACCTGGCGGAACTATAGTTCCGCGGACTCTGTCGAGTATGTGTGAGTGTGTGTGAGTGTGTGCTAAGCACGACCTGGCGGAGATTCTGAGTCCGCGGGATCCCTCACGTATGTAATTGTGTGCTAGGCACGACCTGATGGAGATTGACTCCGAGGGATCCCTTATAATTGTGTATTCGCGTTCGTGTATTTTGGAATTGTTGTGCATCGCTGCACATCACACTGTCGTTCACAACATGCACTCGTTGCCGCGATCCGAACTACATCTCCGAATTGATCGGGAGAATCCCTCTTGCGAACCGCACTCGCACGAGAGCTAAAGTCTACTACTCTTCTCGTCATTCTCTTCCCTTGTTTAAGTTATCGGGAAAATTCGGCGCTGTGCAGTCGCCCGACGGTTTACGATATGGCCTGCCCGTGCTTATCCTGGGACCGACCCGCACCAGGATATAGACAAAGGGGGTCCTATCTTGACTGCGCTCCGAGACTCCGTCCTTTCTCGGAATCTCCACTCTGATCGCTTGACACGAACCAGACCCTTCTTCGTCGTGACAAAGTTTACGTTCGCGGCCGAACATGCTCCCCCCGTTGCGAGTAATACGAGTAATAATTCTAACTTATAACTCTGTGTTATGATAGTTCCGATTAAACATAGAATCAAATACAAGCAGTACAATACAGTTCAATTTCTCATCACGCGTGCTCGGTCAATGGACACAATTGCGTAATATTCCGCTTGATGCTGCCGTTGCTGGTCTTGATTGTGGCGACTCGAATTTCGCCATCTTCGCCGGGGTGGACCTCCATAACTCTGCCCAGCCTCCATCGCATGCAAGGTAGATTTTTGTCCATCAGGATTACAATCGAGTTAATCTTGATTTCGCCACGGGTTTCGAGCCATTTTTGACGCCTTTGGAGTTCATTAAGATATTCCTGATACCATCTTTTCCAAAAATCTTGGCGAGCTCTTGAAATGATTTTCCACGAAGTTAGCCGGTTTTCTGGAACGGAAAGATAATCATGTTCCGGTAACATTGTAAGCGGTCGGCCTACTAATACGTGCGCTGGTGTTAACGCGATCGGATCATTCGGATCAGTCGAAATGGGACACAACGGTCTGGAATTTAAAATCGCTTCAATTTCTATCGCAAATGTAGTGATTTCCTCGAAAGTAAAGAGACGTTCGCCGACCACTCGTTTAAAATGGTGTTTAAAGGATTTCACCGCAGCCTCCCATATGCCTCCGAAATGTGGTGTTAACGGTGGATTGAAATGCCACGTTATGGACTTGCTTACCGCGAATTCGTTTACGGTTTCCTTAAATTGTTGAGAGTCGAATAACGCGTACAATTCGCGTAACTGATTATTTGCACCGACAAAGTTCGTACCATTATCGGAATACACGTGTACAGGTACAGCTCGACGCCCAATGAAACGTCTGAAGGCGCCGAGAAAACCCTCGGTTGTGAGATCGCTTACGATTTCAATATGGACCGCCTTGACTGACATACAGACAAACACGCAACCGTACGCCTTGATACTGTTCCTATTGCGATGCTTCTTTTCCTTAATGAAGAACGGCCCGAAGAAATCTACACCGGTATGAGCAAAAACCGCTGCTTCTTCGACGCGGGATTTGGGTAAATTTCCCATTTTTCCTTGTAATGGATACGGTCGAAAACGGATGCAGCGGACGCATCGTCGTATTATTTTTCTTACTTGATTCTTTCCGTCGAGGAGCCAGAAACGATGGCGAATGGTGTATAAAGTAGTTTGAATGCCGGCATGAAATGCGCGTTCGTGTACTTCACGAATAATTAAATCAGTGACGTGATGATAGGATGGCAAAAGAATCGGATGTTTTTGTGAATAAGGGATCCCGGCGTTCTGTAATCGACCGCCGACGCGAAGAAGTCCGTGTTCGTCTAGAAACGGATTCAGCGATGCGAGTCGACTGCCTTTTACTCCCTTCAATGTCAAAATACGATCAATCTCCTCAAAGAATCGTTCTCTTTGGATAGTTCTAATTATGACGCGTTCCGCGTTGCTTATTTCTTCTATACACAATTCGCCCTTATGCGTACTCGACGGAAGCAAGCGTAAGCAACGAGCGATCACACGTGTGAGGTTTCTATACGAAGAAAAGTCATGAAAAAATTCACATTTATTGTGGCGTAACGCTAGACATGTATTTCCTTTCAAACCCGGCAGCTCCTTGATAGTGACATTCAGACTTGCCGGCCAAGTAGATTCGTGTTTGCGCAACCAATGGGGACCCTCGAACCACGAATCGTTCTCACGGAATGTCGCAGGTAGTTGTCCACGAGACAATGCATCGGCTGGATTATCTTTCGTTGTGATATGTCGCCACTCTGCTTCTTTGATGGTTTGAATTTCCGCAACGCGATTTGATTCGAAAACCTTCAGCACGGTTGGGGATTTTTTCAGCCACTGCAACACTATGGTAGAATCCGTCCAGAAAATAACGCGATTAACCGAGAATTTAAATGCAGCTCCGGTCTCTCGATAAAGTCGGGCCAACGTTAACGCACCGCATAGTTCGAGTCGCGGTATGGTTGTTTCTTTAAGAGGCGCGACTCGTGACTTGGCACATGCCAGACGAACGAGAATACGATCCTCTGGATTAAGGGAACGGATGTAAATGCACGCGCCATATCCTATCTTACTCGCGTCGCAAAATCCATGGATTTCAATATTAGTAGAATTTTCGAGCAAAAGTTTTCGATCTATGGATAAATGGTCTATGCACGGAAGTTGGGTTGAAAAGTTTAACCATTGCGTATGTAATGTTTGTGAAACCGATTCGTCCCAATCGAGTTTCGTCTTCCAACATTCCTGCATGAAAACCTTTGCCATAAGAATTATCGGTCCAAGAAGGCCGAGAGGGTCGAAAATTTTGGCGATCTCAGCCAAAATCTCGCGTTTCGTCGACTTCTTGGAAGATTCTGATAAATTGACAATGTAAACTAGTTTATCCCCTGCGCGTGCCATCCAATGCCTAGAGTTTTTTTGACGGGGTTCTTATCGGTTGCGTAGTCCGTTCCGAGAACCTTTTCGTTTATGGAATCGAGAACGTGATTGTGGTTCGAGGCCCATTGCCGTATGTTGAAACCGCCGCGCTTCAAAAGACCGATCACCCCATCGCGGATTCTTAGAGCCTCCTCCAAAGAATTCGCACCTGTTAAAAGGTCATCGACATACAAGTCACGTCTCAAAACTTCGGAAGCATATGGGAAGTCTGTGCTTTCATCGTCTGCGAGCTGTTGTACGGTTCGAATAGCAAGATACGGAGCGGAAGATACGCCGAAAGTAACCGTGTTTAATTCAAATGTTCTTATTCTGTTTTCATGATACCAAAATACGCGTTGATATTTGCGGTCTTGCGGGTGGATTAAAATTTGTCGGTACATTTTTTCTATATCGGCAGTCATGACATAAGAATGTGTGCGGAAACGTAGCAAATGCTCAAAAAGTTTGTCCTGTATTGTGGGACCGACCATGAGTTCATCGTTTAACGAAATATTGTTAGATGACTTGGCCGACGCATCGAACACGACGCGAGTCTTTGTGGTTGCACTTGTGGCCTTTACCACGGCGTGATGTGGCAAGTAATAGCGAGACAATGAATCGTCGTTAACCAATGACATATGCCCAAGCGAAACGTATTCTTCCATCACCTTATGATACTCTTCCTTGAGAGCTGAATTTGTATTGAGCTTCCGCTGAAGCGCATGAAATCGACGTAAGGCAATTCGTCGCATGTCGCCGAAATTTCTACCCTCAGCACGGAACGGCAACCGTACTACGTACCGTCCGTTATCATTGCGCGTCGTGTTCTCGCTATAATGAGTTTCGCATAACGATTTTTCTGATAAGTTCGATGTTTCTGCGTCCACGTTTTCGATCACCCAGAACTTCGCGATCTGTTCCTTCAATTCGGACAAATTACACGAAATGATTCGATTTTCGGCGTTGTCTAATATACCGCCTACTACTACCCATCCAAGCTGGGTTTTTTGCAAGACTAGGTCGCAGTCGTCGCGAGACAAACTTATCTGTCCTATCGACATCAACGATAAGGTGGTTCCAGAGCCAATCAAAATATCGACGGGCCGTGGTATATGGAACTCGGGATCGGCAAGATGAATGTTGGCGGGAATTTTTAATGATTCGCGCGGAAATACCTCATCGGGTACCGAATCTGTAATTCGCGTAACTGTCAAGCAAGTCAATGTCTTCTGGAAGTCGCTGTGAAGTGCTCGGAACGTAATTTGAATTAAATCCTTCGACACCGTGGTCATTTCATTGATCGTATTGATCGGAATCGAGCATGGTTGGGTGGGAAGTCCCAATTGTTGTGCAAGAGTTTCCGTCATAAAATGAGCCGTCGCGCAGGTGTCGAGAAGCGCTCGAGCTTCAATAAACGTCCCGTCGGATTTTCTGACACGAATTTTGGCACTCATCATTAATTGTGATCGAGGGACACGACACGCGGCGGTTAAGGCGAACTGGCATAGTCATGCTGAACCCGGCTCAGCCGCGGCTTTCGCGGCATTTGGCATCGTCGTGGCCTGTACAGAGGAAGATTGTCTCTCGCCGAAATTGTGTAGCAATGAATGATGGAGACGTCCACAATGCTTACATTGTGACGACCGACATTTTCCGTTATGGGATCGTAAGCAATTTCGACACAACCTTTTTCGGTTTATGACTTCCCAACGTTGGGACACGGATAATTTCCCAAATTCCGGGCAACTGTACAAGAAGTGCTGCTTATTGCAATAAGTGCAAGTACGCACGGTAGCGGTAACGAGAGCGCGCGCACCGGTCCCGATTTTACGTGTTTTAACTGCACGCGATTCCCGGTCGGACCGACGTTTAGCTCCCGTCTCGGTATTGTCGCGAACGGCACCTTTCTCAAGGGTAAGTCGTCGGAACGTCGTTTCATTCACGAATTTATAAAATTCTTCCAACGTAGGAAGAGTATCCAAACTTAACGTTTCTTCCCATTTCTCTCGGATTTCGCTGGGCATTGCTCTTTCTAAAAATCTAATAATCATGGAACTATCCGGCGTAATATCTAGAGATTGCAGCATGTTTAAATGTTGGCGAACATTGTCAACTAATTTCTCGAGTCCGTTAGCTTCGATTTTGTTTGCCGTTCCCAAATCTATGATAGCATCTAAATGCTCTGACACGAGCATACGCCGTTTCTCATACGAGCCTACTAAAAGACACCATGCATGTTTATAATTGTCCGCGCTTGTGTTGTAAACTGAAATCTTATTAAGTGCGTCACCTCTCAATGAAATTTTCAAATATATGAATTTTTCTAAATCGGTTATATCAGTACGCCCATCGATCATGGTTAAAAATGTATTTTTATATGATAGCCATTTTCCCAGGCTTCCGTCGAATTTCGGTAAGTCAGCGACCGGCAGTTTCAAGGTGCGCCGTCGTGTCTCCGTTAGGGTCGAATTCAGGTACGTGTTACCGAGCGTCTCGTTTGCCTGCGCGGACGAAGGTTCAGCGACCTCCATAGACCCAATCCTGCTTGCAATGTCATAATACTGTTACGTTTCGCGGTCGGCATAATAGGAATTTAATGTGTAACAAGAGCAACAGAACATTCAACAGAAGTAATACGGTAACGGGTAACGGAATACAAGTTTCAATAGTTTGTGATGGCAATAACGGTACGTCCGCACGTTATGGCGATTGACTCCCGATTGACAGCTTGATAGGTGATCGATACGATCACCTTCTTCTCGCTGTCTCTTGTCTTCGTTGCGAACACCAGTGGGCCATGGATCTCATCCATATGGTGTCCGCAACAATACCGATCCTGAATCTCATGGATTTCGTCCAAATGACTGTTCGTTGGATCGAGAATCGCGAGTTCATCATTTAAATCTTCATATGCGTGGAATAATTCCGTGACTCGATCCAGTCGCATTTGACAATTCGCTTTATCGTACCGACCCGACGCGACACCGTTCTCGAGCTGTGTTAATTGTCGTTTAAGTGACGTACGCTTTTGACCGATCATGTTAATCTTATCCATTACTGCTATACTAAGTATTCGCGCGCGCCGTATATAATTAACTCTAGTCTAAACTTAAGAAATATACGATTAAAATTATAATTAACAATTGGCACTTATCTTTCGCTGATGGACAAGGTCTGCGGCCGGAGGCAAGATGGGCGAGAGGTCCACCTTATTACGATTGAGATGTATATCCAGAGCTCATTAACGTTCGTTCACCATGGAGTTCGACGTATAGTCACTGAGCACTGTTGTGTCTTTACACCTATGTCACACGCGTCGCGTACTACAATTTCCGAAGAAATTGCGGACACACGATATCGCGTATTTGAATAACTTGTATAGTAACAAAATGTCGATACTTTAGAAGTACGGTATCTCGATGTACGGAAGTAGATTTCGTACTTGACTCGGGATCACGTTGCTATGTTCGCAGTCAGAGACCAAGTTCCCTTGACCGCGCGTTTTCCGTCAAGGGACCGTTTTTCCCCCTCCAAGGGAACCGCCTTGGCTTCGAAGGACCCTCTCTCGGAATCGGGAAACGTCTCACTCTTTTGCCCGTGACTAGCTTCAACGGGCCGTTGCGCTCAACCTTCTACATTTTCTCACACCTTCACCGTCCCAACGTTCACACCTCACAGGAGGCACCATTTTATGTATCGTCGAAATCTCTCCAACATGGAGAAATCCCGTAATTCAAAGAATGTTAAGATGTTAAGATGGAGAAGGAATGAATTATAATAAACAAAACAGAATTGAGCCGAAATAACTGGATAATTTATTGGCTCATTGGGGAAAAAGCCTTGCGGCATAAAAACCCCAATATTAAAGTTTAAACATCAATTACAAAAGGAAAATTATGAAGGCGTGAACGATAAGCCGAAGGTTGAGCGCAATTAACGTGATGCGGTTTGTGCGACATGCACAATTCGTTAGATATGTTCGTGGGTGTGTGCTAAGCACGACCTGGCGGAGATTATGAGTCCGCGGAATCCCTCATGTATATAATTGTGTGCTAGGCACGACCTGGCGGAACTATAGTTCCGCGGACTCTGTCGAGTATGTGTGAGTGTGTGTGAGTGTGTGCTAAGCACGACCTGGCGGAGATTCTGAGTCCGCGGGATCCCTCACGTATGTAATTGTGTGCTAGGCACGACCTGATGGAGATTGACTCCGAGGGATCCCTTATAATTGTGTATTCGCGTTCGTGTATTTTGGAATTGTTGTGCATCGCTGCACATCACACTGTCGTTCACAACATGCACTCGTTGCCGCGATCCGAACTACATCTCCGAATTGATCGGGAGAATCCCTCTTGCGAACCACACTCGCACGAGAGCTAAAGTCTACTACTCTTCTCGTCATTCTCTTCCCTTGTTTAAGTTATCGGGAAAATTCGGCGCTGTGCAGTCGCCCGACGGTTTACGATATGGCCTGCCCGTGCTTATCCTGGGACCGACCCGCACCAGGATATAGACAAAGGGGGTCCTATCTTGACTGCGCTCCGAGACTCCGTCCTTTCTCGGAATCTCCACTCTGATCGCTTGACACGAACCAGACCCTTCTTCGTCGCGACAAAGTTTACGTTCGCGGCCGAACACTGTACCTGCAGTGTTCGATGCCTTATTGTACAGAAAATTAGACAAATGACTTTATAGCTATGTTTTGACAACTGCAGAATGGTTCATCAATGGTTTATAGCAAATGGTATCTCATTACCTACTTAGGGGTACATTCTACAGTCTCGGGCGAAAATTCGGCCAGTTTTCAGTGATGGTTTTTATAGTGAAATAAACACTTAACTTTCTCAAACTTTTAGGGGTATATTCTACCACTCTTGAAATGCGGAAATTCAGAAAATTATGAAATACGGTGTGCACGTAGAGTAATTCACCCGTATCACAACTATATTTTTTGTTGGTGCTATCGTACGGTTTTAGGGAGTGAAATTACCCCTGGAAAAAAAACAGAATTTTATTTTTGTGGAATATCTCGAGAATGGTGAGAGATATCGAAAAGAAGTTTAAACAGAAGTTACATCTTTCTTTTATATCTAAAAAAAAACGAGTAAAATTAATTTTCAAAACATCCATACCTTTCAAGTTACCCCCACCACCAACCCTTAAAATTCAGTTTTTGTATTTTATAAATTAATGCAGAAATACCATTGGATAAGCTCTTTTCACACATATAAATAATTTATGAGTTATATTTCTTTTTTAAACAAATAAAACCTTCATTTTTACCACTTTTTAGTTTACAACAAAAATAACAATATATTTGAAATCAGCAGGCCGAAATACGTAGGAATAGGGCATAAAATAATTTATTCACAATTTTTCCCTATAAACAAGCCACTGTGCACCGGCCCGGCGTTCAGAGCTGCCAGCAAGTGCTGGATAGCAGCGATGCTCGAGCTACGAGAATTTTAGGATGGTCTCTTTCAAATTGACGTCGCAAAGAGCTATTCGGAATTCCCCGGCACAGGTAAGCGAGCCGCGCGCTCCGCTTTTATGATCGGTTTGCCACTGGCACCCCAGATTACTGTAACGTGGTTAGAAAGCAATGTGTCGACTGGTCTCGTACCCATCTCCATTTAAAAAATTTTGGCTACGACAGGGTTGGCTTGATTTTTTGCCACCTGCATGTGAAAGCCACAATAGTGGCGTATCGTTTCAAAAGATGATATTAATGTAAGTCACATTTTCATGTACCATTCCAAAAAATGACATAAACGGAAGCCACTACAAGCGTGGCGTATAATATCTAAAGGATTAAAACGTTCAGACACAAAAATTGTAGAAAAAATTCAAAAACTGCTAGAAACAGCGACGCATCCCATTAGTTACCCCTTACTTCCGATCCGTGCATGCACTACATTAAGGATAAAATTACAAAAAAGGAATCCAGAGCATTAGATTCTGAGGCTGCAGAACTAATATGTAATTGAATAAAAATTTAATTCCTCAATTTGTGAAAGTAATGATACAGGGACAACTAGCCTATTGTTTATCGGCGCCATGAATTTTAAAAAGAGCATGATATAAAGTATTTAAATAAACAGTTTGCAAAAGCTTTTCGCAACAATTATGGTTAAAAAATTGAAAAAAGAAAAATTAAGTAAACGTAAAATTTGGTAAATTTTCCGCCATTACAAGGGGATAATTTGTCCCCATTTTATGGTGCAAATTGCATTCCGATATCTTTTGTAGTTCAAAAGTTATGCGAAAAATGCCCCAAATTCTTCAACCCGGGCCACTAACGTGTCAACGTGGTCTAATACCGCTGCTCGACCATTGCATACGTAGATAACGGGATCGGCGCGGTCGCACTCTTAAAATGGCTACCGTTTTCTTACCCGTCTGCTACGTTAAATTTAATATTCTCTGGCGGAAGCCAAAAGCACCCTGCGCTCTCTACTGGCACCTAAAAGACCGTACACTTTCATCATTGGCTCATAGATGGCGGAAGTATCGGCGCATGGTTGTAGTGGAATGCGTCCGTGAGGTGATGTTGCCATTTTACCTGTTCGCGCGCGCGTAGGTTGCAGCTTAACGGATGACCCTGTAGTGTATATGTGTATATATATATATATATCCTATAGTAGATGTATACGTTAAAAATTTACTATAGGATGTACTTCAATACTTTACAGTTAATTATCAATTTCATCTTTTTTTCTTCAACACGCCCTATATTGTTCTTAATCTGTACAATTTCACTAACTCGCTATTGCATTAAAAAATCACACTTACTAGGGATGTCCACTTAAAAAAAACATCGTATATTTTTTTTCGATGTAATCGAAATTTCGGTATGAAATTTTCTTAACATCGAATACTTCTGCGTTTTGAATTAATTAATAGGCCATAACTAGTGAAATAAAATATAAAAAAAACGAAAAGAACAATTCAGAATCATATCTATTTATTATCATTACTATAACAGTATTTCATTTAAATATTCTAGTGTTCCTTTTGTACGCTTAGTAAAAGCAATAGTTTGGTCAATCGTTTACCTTTCAGCAAAGAAATAGATTGGTGGGTAAAAGATTGAACAAACTATTATTTTTACTATGCCTACAAAAGGAACACTGGGACATTTAAATAAAATACTGTTATAGTAATGATAATAAATAGATTTGATTCTGAATTGTTCTATCCATATTATTTTTGCTACAATATTAAACATTGTATTGACCATAGGCAAGGAGGATCAAATGAGTAATCTTTTTACGAAGTCGAGCAAACTCACGACATGATCAACCAGCAGCCTGGGTCATTGGTTTGATCAAGGGCTGGGACTATTCGAATAATTTAATATTCGAATATTTTACAAGTATTCGAATGCTACGAATAAACTTCGAATATTTGAGTATTCAAACGTTATTATTCGAATATTTAAGTATTCGAATACTACTCGAATATTTCAGTTTTGGGACCACGCGCAGTCAGCGGGCTCCCATTTTTGCTGCCGGCAATTCGTGGTCGACTCCCCGCAGTCGAGAGTGCAATATCCATTACAGCGTATTAAGAAATTCTTTTCTTCATCGTATCGATTGGGAAGTGACGCCAATGGATTCCTGGCATTCTCCCGATTAAAATCATATCAAATATCATGTAAATCGGACTACTTTTACATAAGGAATACAAATCCAATTTGGTGCAAAATCCGGTGCAAAAGTAATCCGATTTGTATGACATTTAGTATGATTTTCATCAGAAAAACATAAGGAATCCATTAGTGTCACTTCCATACCCATACGATAAAGAATAAAGAATTTCTTAATACGCTGAAATGAATATTTCACCCTCGACTGCGGGGGGTCGACCTGGAATTGCTGCGGTCGGCCGAGGATTCTTACCTGTTTCAGAAATAAAATAATTCTTATCGTATCGATATGGAAGTGACACCAGTGGATTCCATATGTTTTTTCCAATGAAAATCATACCAAATTTCATGTAAATCGGACTATTTTTAACGAAGTCAGCTTGAAAGCCAGCCGCTCGGTTCAAGTCGCTGGAGACAAGCCGATGCATCCCAGCGAGGCGCCAGGTGACCCGCTTGAGTCGCTGGCGACAAAGTTGCCAGCGATTGTTGCCCGGTCTATACGAGCCTCAAGGCAATATAGCCATAAACCGACATTTCCGTGAATCACTCGCGGGGCAACCTGGTTAATCCCCAAGACAGTTTTTCAACCATCTTTACCGCGAACGCTTTATGGGTCCTCCTCCACCAAGATGGTTAATTAAAGTAAGGTCCCCCCCTTTAGGAAAATTCAGGTAAAATTCTGCTCGAAGCCGGATTTGGACCTCGCGAAATCGGTTTCATGAAAATAGGCAAAAATTGAACAATTTCAAAACCAGCAAAATGATGACTGAAATCCCTTCCTATATAATATTTCAGTTTGAACAAAATCCCTGACATCGAGTGCAAAAAGTGATCGATTTGCCGTGGAATGGCGCTAAATAGAATAAGAATCCTATGAGCCTGTATTCCTCGACTTGTCCGCCATTCATTCTGCATGGCGCGTGCCGCAATAGTCAAAAAGATTCGACACTCTGTCGAATCTCTATGGGAAGGACGTTGGGTTCGCCCTCTGGAAGAGGATAGCAATATACACCCGACAAGGACAACGATTACTCTTGGCCCACAGCTAAGTAGTCAAAAGTCATTGGCTAAGGCGTAGGGACGTAGGGAGCCGCGTAGGGGAAGCACCAATCGCGAGCCTGGAGTAGCGGCAACGTCGCAAATTCTGGGCCCGGTCCCAAGGCGCCTTCTTTCGTTAATTCGACTATAGACATCAGAAAAAAATAAATAAGAAAATAATAATTGTCCTTTTTTTTTTCTAATTTGAACACAGCAGCATACTGGAACAAAATAAGAAATTTTTACTTGTATTATTATCTCAACAAGGAAAGCCACTGATTTTATTAATTGACAAATATTTTGTTTCTCACTTACTTATTATGCATGAAACAACGTTTCATAAAATCGCAGAGCCTAAATGGGCCTGCAGACAGTCAATATTATTGTGCAATATACAATATTGCCGTATGTGGATCATATTGGAAGATTGCACAATAATTTTGAAAGGTTGTAGGGGAGAGGTGCTATAAAAGGGAAACTTTTGTTTAGCGTCCATTTCTGACAATGTCATTATAGGTATTTAAAAAACAAGTACACCAATAGAAAGCGGGTTTAATTCCCTCCAATATAAGTATATTACAAACTCATACATTATATTAGAAACTAACAAAATCTTCGATTTTCAAATAAGTGGGAAATGTCCCTTTTACGACTAGGTGGTTTTAAATGGGACATTATAAGTCATGAAAGGGACACATTAATAAAAATAAACTTATTAAGTGTTGCAATTATAATTGTAAATCTTAATGATTCAAAACAATGGAATCTATGAAAAAATTAACTCTGTACTATAAATCATCAATATTTTTGACTATCTTCATAGAGTGTGACTTATCGTTAATGCTTTAACAGCATTTTTTAGGTATAAAGTAATACTTTTTATAAAATTGATATCTTACAAACTAAGTTCAACATAGTAATACCCACGAGTGATAAATGTAAGTACATACGTATATAAAAAATCTATAAATCATAAATTAAATAATAAAATAGTTTAGAATTAAATTCTACTTAAACACAAATGAGATCAATTGTACTAAAATAGGCAGGTACGTTTTCATATTGCAGATTAAAGATTTTATTATTAATTTTTTACGATAAAATTTGTCGCTTTGAATAGTCACTTTATTAATTCTTAAATTTGAAGCAATACGCCATCAACTAATAATTGATAATTTAAAACAATGTTATCTATGTATCAGATGATACACTAATAACTTTACAGGAAAGTAAAATACATATAGTGTCCAGCAGTTCATGTGTATGAGAGGGACAGCCATGAAACGGTCGTCCCATTTAAGACTTGTTATGCTGTCCCATTTAAGACTATAAGTGAGTTTAATATAAAACAACCTCAAAACAAAGAAAATAATCAATTAAACTTCCCTGTTAAGTATTTTCGTTTCAGTTTAATACAGACTATTTGAATGATATAACACTTTAACACTTTGTATGTATCTTGATCTCAAAAAACGACACAGAAAACCAACAAAATTTTTTCTTTTACTGCCGAAAAACATCAATCGCGAATTACTACTATGGTGCAAGTGACACCGCAGTGAATTTTACGTCAAATGACTGGGCACTAGTGTTGACATAAACAGGAAAATAACTTGCATGTGTAATGCGTTTAAAATTTTGGCAATTCGATTTGTCCGCTTTAAAACCTGTCCCTTTTATAACACCTCTCCCCTACAATATATTGTGTGAATGAAGAAGAAAATCGGCCCCTACACGCTCAATATATTGTTCAATAACCATATTGCACAATAATATTGACCGCCTGTGGATCATATTGGAAGAGTGTACAATATATTGTGTGAATCAAAACGGTTTTGATATTTATTGTCCAATATTGAATATTGCACAATAATATTGACCGTAAGCAGCCCCTAGACGGTCAATATATCGTGTAATATATTGCACAATAATATTAATCGTGTGGGACACGCAGCATAAATATTGTGCAATATATTGCACAAAAATATTGACCGTCTACAGACCGCTTTAGAATCACGAAATTTTGTTATGATTATGAGCTGGACGAGGCAGCCGGGACCGCGCGCAGTCAGCGGACTATGTATCCCTTTTCTTCCTGTTTCCCCGCCAGGCGTATTGATGGTGGACTTGCTGGATAATACTTTTTAA
The DNA here is from genome assembly GCA_029448645.1 of Andrena camellia. NCBI lineage: Eukaryota > Metazoa > Arthropoda > Insecta > Hymenoptera > Andrenidae > Andrena > Andrena camellia. Next base: position 10,029,224 of record CM055681.1, read on the forward strand.
TTACTATGTTGATGGCATCTTTCTCATATCTGGTATATTTAGGGAAAGACTGAACAGGCTGACTTGTGTACCTACCACAGCTGGTTCCCAAAGAATAATCAGGTTGATCGGTCAGAGCGTTTCGCCAGGGTCGCGGTTTATGACCGTATTAGGGCCCTTTAAGGTCCATTTATACATAACCGTTCCGGGTCCGTTCAGTGCTGGCATGCCATTGGTAAGAATAAGAGGGGCGCAGAGGACCTCTTCTTCTTACCAATGGCATGCCGGCACTGAACGGACCCGGAACGGATATGTATAAATGGACCTTTAAGGGACGCCCAGAAGGAACCGCCCGAGTCCGCGCGGCGGTTAACAACGGTACGTCCGGGTCCAAAGTCATTGTAGGTAGGTATATATTAACTCACAATCAGACCCAAGAAGGCTGAAAATTCTTAAAGGCGGCATCACGTTCTTGATTGCCCTTTAGAAATGTGCCGAACGGACGTTGTCGAAACGTTCTTGGGAAATTATGAAATTACCGATCGTAAACAACGAATAAATCTCGCTTCGCTCTGAGCCCGCTTTTGTCCCGACGCATAGTGGGCCTCAATCCCAAGAAACAGAGAAAATATTGAACATGCCATAAAATATTTGCCTATCAAAATGCCGAATCTTATTAAACTATTTTATAATTTCGCAGGAATGTATTAACACTTTGTGAAGAATATTTGGTAAGTATATAGGAGAACACAGATGCAGGTTTACAAGTAGGGTAAACTTGTTTAATTCGTACTTGCACCTAAATTGTACCCCCGCTGTTTCTTTTAACCTGAAGATGGAATCAGACCATGAATCGGCGAGCTTGCTCGGCGAGTCGGCTTGGCGAATGCGAGTCGGCGAACCATGAGTTAAGCGTTCTCACGGCGCGTGAATCTGTGAGCTTGTTCGGCTCGCCCAGGTTCGGCGAATCGGTTTGGCGAACGCGACTCGGCGAGCCATGAGCGTTCTCACGACGCGTGGGCTCGGTGAGTCGCGCGCAAAGCTCGCCGAACCACGCGCCGTCTGATTTCACCTTAAAACAGTCACAATCGCCCCAAGCGGTAGAAAGTGTAAACACCAGTTGCCATGTTTCATTAGAGCACTAAAGAGGTGAGGATGCGCATCTGCCATATTGGGTCCTCTGGAGAGAGAAGATGATTGAGTACCCGCCTTGTTGAGTATTGTCCAATTCGCTTTATAAACCACATATAAACTTAAGTTTAATAAAATACTCTAATAATGTGTCGTACTACCATGCATCAATATCAGCAACGCATATTTTGTTTATAAAGTGAATCTGACAATATTCAAAAAGGCGGGTACTCAATAATCTTCTCTCTCCAGAGGACCCAATTTGGCGGATGCGCATACTCACCTCTTTAGTGCTCTAACCTCAATAACAAGCAGAGTCACCATGCCGCCACTCCACAAAAAAAATATAAAGTAGGTAAGATTTTCGAGTAATTTTCACTAAAATTTTGCCATGATTCTCAAGGATTTTGTACAATTATTATTTGTGAGAATCAGTGAAACAAATTTCTATGTGAAACTACGTCTATTTTCAAGTTTATTTTTTGTTTTGACATCAACGAACAGTGCCCTACTATATTTTTGCGCCATAGATTTGAATTGAAATTGACCCATGTGCCTATTTCGTACCAGCGTGTGTAAGCTTAAATCGTACTGGTACGAACATACAAAAGCAACGTAGAAAAAAAATTGGACCAGACTAAAAAGAAAATCGTAACCAAAAAAAAAAAGAACAGCAAAGGAAACTCGTAAGAGAAGAATACCGCCAACACCGATAAACAAAAGAAAAAAAAGAAGAACAAGAAACACGATAAAAATGAAAGCTGGTTTTGTATATTGTGTCAAGAAAATAGGCAGGAAAATATGATACAATGCACGCAGTCCAAAGTGTGGGTACAAGAACTTTGTGCGGGAATAGATAGAATTACTTTTGAATATATATGTGATGATTGTTGTAATTAAATTTGAAAGTACTAATTAGGATAAATATGGTCCGATTTAGGAACATTAACCCTAAACTGTACTGTTTTCATATTAAAAATAAATCATTTTTATGAATAGAAGTTGATTATTTTTTGTTATTTGAGTTTAGAAAACTGTTTATTCTATTAATAAAGAGTTGATTACCACTAATTTTGTTTCATTTTCCCTTTTATTTTTCATATAATAAGCATTTATTCTTAAGGGGTACGATTTAGGCAAGTTTACCCTATTTCTGCACTTTCCATGGTATATTTTTGAAATTGCTTTAGTTTTATTGGAATTATTGACGTTACTTATTGACGAATAGACGTTACTTTTTTGAATAACGTCAAGCCTTCGTATGAGTTGTATATTAATTATTAACACTTTTTTTATGAACATCCTTAATAATATTCGGCACTTTGAGTGCGAAAAATGGGATGTTGCATTTTTCCCCTATTTCTTGGGATTCAGCCCCACTGTGCGACACAGAATGCAGGTAATTACTCCATTTTAACAAATATTGCCAAATGTTGTTTACATAGTTGATTATAAAACAAAAAAGAAATTTGCTCGGAAGTTCGCAGAAGGTAACTAAAAAGCTGATAATTGCAGATATTTTTTCAACGAGTTTCTTATCGAAAAAACTGTATGTAACTAATTATTTGCTATAGCTTACCAGAATCGATACTACCTACTCATTTCGGTTACCGCAAAATTTTCACTTTTATATCACCAAAAATGTAAAGGACTCGGTTTAAAATTTTGCACAAAAAACATACAAACTTTGACATGTGTTTACACACAGATCAGAAGTAGTCGCTATGATATTTACCTTTTTTAGAAGCTCATATATTACTTTAAAAGAAATATATATAAAAAAAACAATCCCATAACTTTTGAATTCTGACATGTTTCCTTATTTCTTGGGATTTTGTTCTACTGTGGCGATGGTACGCAGTGCGTTTGCGTCTAAATACATACACTGCAGATGAAGCAGTCTAGTGGCTAGACGCAGCGGCCGCAGCGCCCCATACACTCATCGCAGTGTGTTGCGGCTATGTAGAGTAGCCTATATATATGTATATATATGCTGCTGCTGAAGCCGGCCGCGTCAGCAGTGCCGGCCACTTGTGGGGGGGGGGGGGGGGTCGGCTGGTGCAAGGCAACCGGACCCCAGTCTGTACAGGGGCCCCAGAGAAAGGAAAAAGGAAGAAAAGAGAATATAACAAAATAAAAAAAATAGTTTCATTTTAGTAAAATTGAGTTAATGTTATAAACAGACATTGATTTCGTTCTAAACACAGAACCGAAAATACTACGGACACGCTTACAATTGAAGGGTCGGATCCAATAAGGGGACTAGCGCTCGAAAATGGAAAAAATATTGTCCAAACACTAAGAAAGATTGGAAAATTAAATGTTGTTAAACTGTCTTTTAAAATACGAACTTCACAACATTATAATTGTTAAAATACAGTATAACAACATTTAATTTCCCAATCCTTTTTAGCGCTTGGACAATAATTTTTCCCATTTTCGAGCGCTAGTCCCGTTATTGCATCCGACCCTTCAATTGTGGTTGTGGTAACCATACCATGGTATGCGACAGAGTTGGGCATTATTCGAATAATCTTCGAATAAAATGAAATTATTCGAGAATAAGTCTTTATTCGAATAAAGGGATCGCGTGCCGTTGACATGCACCAGCCCAGCGGCGTATACGCGCAGGTATAGGGTGATTCGCTCGGCACCCCGTGACGAAAACAGCACCCGAAAAGCATTCCCCTTGCCTCATGGTATACTACCTCTACGATGTATAGTGACTTAGGTGTGACGTCACTCAGCGGGGTCTTAACCGATACCCTGCTGGGTACGGGCCGCTAAACGTGTTCCCATCCCCTTCTACCTCAAGCAGGAGTGTGTTTAGAGAAGACCAGAACAAAACCGGGGCCTTATTGGGCTCCCGAGACTATTGTCATTGCATATTAAATACAAATCCAGTACCAAAGCTTAGTTGATGTCTTTCAATCATGGTAAACCGTATCTTCAATTTCTTTTTTATTTTATTAAAATCGAAATTGTAACACTTCATCTTTAGGGCCCCGGTTTTGTCCTGGTCTTCCCTAAACACAGTCCTGCAAGATGTAGTAGGGGGGCACGTTTAGCGGCCTATACCCAGCAGGGTATCGGTTAAGACCCCGCTGAATGACCTCACACCTAAATCACCATTGGGAAACCAAGAATTTCGATACGCCAACTAGTAACAGAAAGGTGAACTACTACGAGTAGGCCGACATCCGTCGATGTCCATACGATTATCAGTGTTTATATAGACTTGTGAAAAACGAGTGTTTTTAAATTTTTTTGAACACTAAATTTTTACTTATTCGATTAATAAATACTTATTCGGAATGTTTGGTGGGATCCGAGCTTATTTTCAATAGTTTGCCAACTTACCACCACAGTGCTGAAATTTAAGCCACGCCTCCACTTGGTTTCCCAATAGCTCGTAGAGGCACTATATCTCCATGCCCAACCTGAGGCTAGGGTTCGGACCCACGCTTATTCCTGACGCTTATTCGCCACGGAGGTCCTTCAAATAACGAATAACGAATAACGCTGCAGATTCATTCGTGACTATATAACGAATAACCTATTTTTTATTCGTTATTCAAAATAAATTTTGCCTAACTCTCATGTGCGAAGACTGTTAAAAAAGAAATTAAAACATAATTTCTAATATAATAATATAATAATTTATTATTATTAATGATATGATAATAAAAAAATTCATATATTTCAATATGTTAATGTCTCTTTGCTTATTTCTTTTATTTTCTTTATTATCGTAATTATTATTCTTTTTTCGTGAAAAGATATATGCCTTTTTGCCGTGGAGAAATTGTTTCGGGCCCCAAAATATTTCTTACATCCGGGCTCCTTTATAGAGAAGACCGGCCCTGCGCGTCAGACCTCTACGTCTGGCGTGGACGCAGCGGTCGAAAGCGCAGACGGGAAAACAAATGCGAGCTTCTCCATTCCACCGGTAGTAGGCATAGTGCGTCTGAGCGCAACGGTTGGACGCAGCTTGGAGATCCCGCGTTTAGTCGGCACAGAAACATATACCGGTACGCTTTATACCTCTAAAGTGCATGCCAGTGTCACATTTTGCGTGTGTGTTAGTGCCAAGTGTCCAAAATGTCGACGAAGTTGCAGTTTTCGCCTGCGGAGGACGAAAAATTGATAGCGGATATATCAAATTATCCTGTCCTCTATGATTTTAGAGATAAAAACTATAAAAATAACGGAGCGAAAGGACTTGTATGGGACAAAGTCTCGGTTAAAGTAAACAGAACAGGTAAAGTATTCTTTAATTATATTTATTTCTATATTTATTTATTCTTTAATTATATATACATATTATGATCATAAATGTTACAAGTATTTTTTTAAATCATACTCGTTAGCAGAAGATACAAATAATGAACCCCTTTTTGGTTTAATATTATTTAATACTTTCTCAAAGTATATAATGAACGTAAATACTTATTTCTTAACTCGCAATCTAAATTATTGGAGATCGTACTAAAAGGGAACATGAAGCGCCTACTCAGGCCATACTCTCTCTCGCTACTGCTCGCACACACACGCATAATTACGGCACAGCGCCTCTAGCATATAATCTGAGCTGACCTATGGCGCGAATTTCAAATATCGCTTACAACTCAAAAGTTTAAATTGTTACACTTTGCATACAGTTTTCTTGTCATTCTATTGACCCTTCTGGTGTAGTTTCGAAATTTGTCACATATTCATCACGCAACATATTGCGCAGCAGCATGTTACAGTAATAACAGAATCCGTCCTTTCCGGCAGTAGGTATCGCCGTCGGGGAATAAAGTATTCTACAACACTGCGATAAAATTCCGAAAGCATTTTCTGAGACCCTTCGTGCTCTGCATAAACGATAATTGAATTTTTTTCGTCATATCTTAAGTGTCACTTGATTCTTCGGGTATGGCTTCAGCATGTCATCTATAAGTCGAAATGCTTTTGTCACCTACAATGCCAGGTCGTAAGTACTAAGTACTATGTCAAATCCTGGCAGTGATTTTTCAATGGGAAAATTGAATTTTCTCGAACGAGTCTGACGACCCATGATAAATTTTTCGAAAATGCCACTATTGCCTTCTTTCCTATAGGAACCAACGTCAATTACCACAAAATTGTAATTAGAATCAACTAAGGCTAATAATACGATGGAAAAGTAGTTCTTATAATTGAAATATACAGATCCACTCTTTTGTGGACACACTATTCTATCGTGCTTCCCATCGATTGCTCCAATGCAGTTTGGAAAATTCCATTTCATCGTGAATTTTTGTGCAATTTTTTCGAAATGTAAAATGCTAGGCTGCGACAGAAATGTTGACATTAATATTTCGCATAATTATTTGAATACGTCTCTTACGATGATGCTTATATATTCTGGCGAAATTCTGAATGCAAATGGCAACGATCTGAATATTCTTCCAGTAGCAATGAACCTGCAAAAATATATTATCTAATTATTTCAGCTGATGATTGTAAAAAAAGATGGCGCAGCATACGCGATACGTTCAAGAAAATAAAGCGGGGCAATAAATATCGTACAGGGTCGGCAGCGAAGCCAAAAACTAAATGGCCGTTATTGGATAGGCTGAGTTTTTTGGACAATCCATCGTCTGAGAGAAGGCAAAATATTTTTTATACACACAATATGAGTTTTAAAATAGAATAAATTTTATTTATTTTATTTATTCTATTATAGCACCCGCAGTAAAAAGGAGCATATTGAAAAGGTTCGAAAGAGAAGCAGCAGTAGCGATAGCGACATTTCAGAAATCCCTGCGGGCTGTGAAACTTTTCTCGAAACAGGGTTACAAAACAATATTACTCCTTCAACGAAGAAAAGAAGATGTGCATCCAGTTCAGTGCCACAAAGGCACAGAACTGATTCATTGTCAGATGATATACTGGATGTATTGGAAAGAAGACCTCTCGAGAGGGAAAAATTACTGGACAATATCAGCAGATCAGTGGAAGACGATTGCGACGCCACTCTGATATTTTTTAAAAGTATGGCGATGACGGTGAAAAAATTTCCGCCACACTTGGTTGCCGAAGCGAAGATTTCGGTACTGAAAATTATTAATGATTTAGAAATTCGATCATCACAAGCTACGTGTAATTGCGCATGTCATACTGCTAATGTCCCATGGCTGTGATGTTCCCGAGGTCCCCCAAGTCGCGCAGAGGTCACCGTGATGTTTTTGTCGGGCGGGATTCGACATGGAAACATACCTATAGCGCGTGTTGCGCCGCGAGGTAGAGGTTGATTAAGACTCACTGACGAGGGTTTGAGTTGTACTACGGTATGACCCAACCACCGTAATGAACCGAAATTTTGAGAGCTTGGGCGGGAGAGGGAGAGAACCTCTAATATAACATTTTAGCTTCAGGTATTTGTTAGTTTCTGAGATATTAATAAAAACTTTCAGTATAATACATTGAAATCTGCCTATACAGACGTTATTAACACAATCATCTTGTCGCCGTCTACTATTTCGACTGTTTCACAGCCGACGGTATTAGTATTGGTTGGGGCTAGGAATACTAAAAATGAGACTGCAGTGACTAGCATCGCGCGATGAGGTCAATATCGCTATTGTATCGTCGGCTGTGAAAAAGTTGACGGTGACGAGAAGATGATTGCATTAGTGACGCCTGTATAGGCAGATTTCAATGTATTATGCAGAAAGTATTTTATTAATATCTCAGAAACTAACAAATACCCGAAGCTAAAATTTTATAATAGGGGTCATCTTCCCTTCCCTTCCACCTCCTCAAAATTTCAGTTCATTATGATGGTTGGGTCGTACCGTAGTATATCCAGGGTTTGTACCTCCCCGTCGAACACGCGGAGAAACGCAGGCATATTCGTAAATCCCATTCTTCGATGAGTCAGCCTGTGACGTCACGAGTGGCTCCGGCTTTCTCCGGAAAAACCCAAGGTTTCGGCAAAGACGCGGTCCCGCGTTTTCTGCGAGACACGCGGGACGCTCACAGTTACTTGACCAATCACAAGTAGTCCAGTGAAATTAAGATTTGCGTGGAGAAGCTAAGTTTTTGTATGGACTTAATTTCGTCGTTTTAAACAATATGTAAAAAGTCCCCATTGATATGACTGCCGCTAAAAATGTTACGAAGTAAAAAAAAAACACTTGTTCGCGAGTGTTTCGTTATGTATCAATTTTATGAAAAAATAGTTAGTATAAGATTTGTAGCTTTGCAAATTCTCTACAAAAAAGGTTATATGAGTTTCTTCGTAGAAGTAACCATTTTCATGTATGACGGCTTACAATATTCCAACTTCCATATTATTGACAAGGGAAGATCCCGACAGTACCGTCTTTTGGTATGGGCACACTGGGCAGTCGCCCCTAATACAAAACATTTTTATTCCCGTGGGCGGGCAGGGGCCCCACAGCATTGCTTTACCCCAGGGCCTACAATGCTGTTAAGACGGCTCTGGATCCTGAACCCGGATATTCCAAAAATGATGAAACGTTGGGAATATGTAGAGCAGTGTTTCCCTTTTGTAATATTCAAATAACCTGTGCCCCCTCTATACAAGGTAAGGTAAATTCAATAATGTAAAAAAAGCACCTAAAGAAACACCAAAACTTTTAATAACATTTAAAAAAAAACATCGTGGCGACTGCCCAGAAAACACTTCGCGGCCCACTGGTTGGGAATCACTGGTGTAGAGGATGCCCTCCTGAGCACAACACAATTTCACTCTGAGTGAAATTGACCCTGAAAATTGTCCGATTTTCTGTTATTACTCGCGAACAGTAAGAGCTGTAAGGACTGTAAGTTACTAAATGATAGTCCTAATTAAAAGAAGTAACTATTTCCTGAATTCTTTTTTCTATCTCTCACAGTTTGCAAGTAATAACACAAAATCGGAATATTTTCAGGAATGAATTTCACCATTTTAGCGTGAATTTGGACAGCAAAAAAATTGCGTTGTATTCAGAAGGGCGTCCCCTATATATTCACAAAGTTTCAGAATTTTTTGAATTTCCGGGTTCGGTACCTTTCCTTGCTAAAAGTATGAGGGTTGAAATTTTGTAAACCGTCATACATAAGAATGGTTACTCCTACGAAAAAACTCATATAACATTTTTTGTAGACAATTTCCTAAGCTACAATTTTCGTAATACCTATTTTTGCCGTAGAACTGATAGATAACGAGATACTTGCGAAAAACTGTTTTTTTTTTTTTATAAAATTTTGTATGAACTGTAAAATTTTTAACAGCGGTCACATCGATGGGGACTTTTGACATATTGTTTAAAACGATGAAATAAAGGCCCACCTAGCTTGCTGGCAATTATTCTCCAGATTGGCCATATTTCCGTCTGATTTCATTGAATTAAAGCTTTTGAAGGCCACATCCCCATACTCTATGCTTCCGCTTCCTGACCGAACAGCGCATCCGTTTTCGTCCCCCACTTCACTTGCTCACAAACCATCGAACAGTCAACACCATTTTGTACTACATATTATAGTTTCCATAGTTAAAGTAATATTTTAATAAATTAGTTAACCAAATTAACGTGCAATTTTACTCAACGTAAGTCATAACAACTCGGCTTTATTTCATTAATTTGAAGTAAAGAAAAGCAGGTTTCGGGCGGTTTTACAACCCGTCAGCTGAGCAGCACTTCAACAGTGTGTTTGTAAAAGAAAGCAAGAACGAGTAAAACAGAGTGAGAGGGAGAGAGAGAGAACCGGTAGCGAATGATAACGCATGCGAGTGTGACGTAAGCGAGGACCGAGTTCGTGATAGGGTAATTGGCGAATGGACACAGAGCAAGTCGAAAAGAGCGGAAGAGAGAGGATCGTCAGCAAGAAATTTTTTTTTAAACGCCTCTTACTATACCACTTTGTAAAAAATTATTATTATTGCATAAAAAATTTTGAGCACATTCTTCGAACGTCAACTAATAAACGTACAAAGTTTGGAATTATAATACTCGGTACTTTTCTCCTAAAAAATTTCCCCACGTATTATTTTCACGCCTTTTTTTCACAGTGTCAAACTGGGGAGACCCCGTAACAACAGTAAAAATATACAACAGCTGTAATACAATTACGTTACGAATAAATAAAATATGTTTCTGAAAAATTAACTTGCATTCTCACTAACAAGTTCAGCATCATGGGAAACAAACTGATTCTCTTTGGGTGTCACAATTTAGAATGATAACAGTCTCGACTGAGGGACTAGAATTCGTTGGGCGATATAAGAAGAAAATTCTTGAAATGCCACTTTGGAAAAGTGTATACAGATATATTATAATTTGTAAACTGTACCAAAGAAAGAATAAACTTAACCTAACCTAACAGTCTCAACTCTCGACGATATTGTTAGATACTCCGAGCCTTCGCAACGAGTATATCTGGACATTATCATTCATTTCGACCGTTAGCCACTTTCCGCGCGACTTTTCCTTATACAGGGTGATTCTCTCGGTGCGCCTGATCAAAGAGATGCCGCCTGGTCAACCGTGACGACGTCAACCCCCCGTGGTGCCTCTCCTAATTTATGGATTTCGACCCTCGAAGGGGTTGGAGTATCTATTAAGAAGTGAGAAATCGTCGACTTCCGCATTTCTCATCAGATCTTTGCGAAAACGACGCCAATTGATTCCTTATGTTTCGCCGATGAAACTGACACCAAGAACAACGTAATTCGGAAAATAATGAAGGAAATTCCATGAAAAATTAATTTCCATAACCTCAAGCTAATTTCATTAATAATAGTCCGATTTACATGAAATTTCGTATGATGTTCATCAGAAAAACATAAGGAATCCATTGGTGTCACTTCCATATTGATACGATAAAGAATAAAGAATTTCTTACTACGCTGAAATGAATATTTAACATTTTCACCCTCAACTGCGGGAGGCCGACCTGGAATCGCTACGGTCGGCCGAGAATTCATACCTGTTTCAGAAAAAAATAATTCTTTATTTTTTATCGTATCGATATGGAAGTGCCGATGGATTCCTTATGTTTTTCCGATGAAAATTATACCAAATTTCATGTAAATCGGACTATTTTTAACGCAGCTAGCGAGAAATTATATAAATTAATTTTTCATCTAATTTCCTGTATTATGTTCCGAATTGCGTCGTTCTTGGTGTTAGTTTCATTGGCGAAATATAAGGAATGGATTGGCACCGTTTTCGCAGAGATCTGATGATAAATACGAAAGTCGAAGATTTCTCACTTCTTAATAGGTACTCCAACCCCTTCGAGAGTCGAAATCCATAAATTAGGAGAGGCACCACGAGGGGTTGACCTCGTCACGATTCACCAGGCGGCATCTCTGTGATCAGGCGCACCGAGAGAATCACCCTGTACCATGTCTGGTCATCGTCACCCACTTGGACCCTTAGACCTTTTCAGGCGTACGTGCCTTGGTCGTAAACAAGCGGATTAGACCGTGGGCCTCAAGGCCCTTCTTCCAACCGAAATCGCTTGAAACGTAGAAAGTAACTTTCTCCAGTTATGCCACTTCCACCCTCGCCAATAACCAATCCCAGTTCCTATTTCCTCACCCTCGCAATAGCAACCACCAATAGCATTTTTCAGGTTGTCGACGTTCTTTTCGAATCTCACGAACGAGAGTCAGAAAGTTCTGGTACTTTGTACAGTCAAGTCACCTCCGATACGCTGTTTAATAAAGACGTGTTATTGTTTTAAACAAGTGTTCGAATTTGTTCCTCCCCGGGTTCACGACAATATTTATCATCCACAGCGTAGTATCTGTGTACTGAATTTCCGTAACTTGAAGCTGAGAAAGAAGCATTCACAATAACTTTTCATTTTCCACCCTCCTTTACATCCGTGTCCTTGAACAACCTTGAGTGATTATAGTCATTGAAAACCCATTGAGAAGGACTACAATCGTAGGTGTTCATTAATACATAGTTCAATTTAAAAAAATTAAGTTGACCTTCAAATCTCCTAAGCATCTCTACCTGAGAAAATGTGCTGTCCACCACATAATGTGTCCCTCGGAACCAAACAACTTTTGCCTCAAACATTCCTTCCTATCTCAAAAACGATAGAAGTTATTCAGGTGGCTTGCTTAGGTGACACTTTGTATATAGTCGTTCGTGTGTGTGAAACTGGACAACGTAAGTACTGACCACAAATGTCATTTTTTATAAATCACGTGCGTAACAAAGGACCGTGACAAACTTTCGACCAATGCATTCCTTGCATTCCTTGCAACTACATTCTTGCCAGCCCTTCGAAACGATGCTACTTGCTATACCTATGTAGAATAATTGATAAACGTTATCTCACACGTCAATAAGCTGAATATACACACTTTGTCCCTGAGGTTAGTAAACTGGGCAATTACCGATGAGCGCATGCGCGGAACGTCCAACGCCGATCGGTCAATAGGCGACAACTTTGATTCGCTCCAAACGACCTCCTATTAATTAAACTCACTCCCCCAAGAGATATTTCACGCGAAACCGCCAGGCGCGTCTGGGGGTAATCACTGCCTGCCAAAACTGTCCATTAACGCGTCAGATCGATGGCATCATAACTCGCCTATGGAACAGGCGAGAATCCAGCGAAAAGAGCTCTAGCGTGCCAAGGAGGTTTAACTGTGCTAAGTCGTTCTACATGTACAACATATGTATAAGAATTCTAATCCCATTTTGTTCACGTGACCAAAAGGTCCAGTTCCAATCGTTCCAATAAGTGGAAGGGCGATCGGGAGTCTATTGGTTTGATCCCCTAATCACAGGCGAGCAGAAGCGACCAGGTAGTCGTAATAAATTCCTTCGCGTTCCCTGTGCCAGCGCAAACGTATACAGGGTGTTCCTGGAAAAGGTGGTCTCCTTGGTGGAGGTTTTATATAGTGAAAGTTTAATATCGTTAAGAAACGTATTTTTAATGTAATATTAGATTTTATTTTTCTAATAAATTTTGATTGTGTCACAAAATAAATTTATAATCAATTATTAAGTTTACGTAGTTGGAAATATTTTGAAGAACATATTTTTATTGTTAAAATCAAACGATATAATAAATTTAAAATAGTAATAATTGTTATTAAACGTATAGGTGATAAATAAATTTTATCAATACAAATATTATTCAAGTAAAATTCATATAATTAATTTTTTAGTAAATAACTTAATAAAGATATTATTATAATAGTACTTATTACATTAAAAATTACAGTAGTAGTAGTAATGTTATTTAAAATCTGTCAAGCTTCACAAATATCATAGATATGATTTACAATTGCATCTGGTGGTTAATGAATGTCTTGAAAACCTTGAGAGAGAAAGAATGCCTTGAATTATAGGAACCTTGTATCAAATACAAGGGGTGGATACTGCTGCTGTATTAAAACAAATGTGTGAATCACTTTTGCGGTGAACACTTCATAAGACAAAATGGTGGTTATATTGAAAATTTGGTATAACGTTCGTCTGATGAAATATACATTTTCGACTCTATGTCGACAGAGCAATGTTCATTGTACTTCCCCTATCAACTCATTCACTATCTGCTTCAGGGACACCCCGTATACAAGGACCCTCATCCAAGCACACGTGCTCCCGTGGCTGCTGCCCGCATTCCCTGCAAGTATACATATAGCGTTTGTGACAGGTTGCCTGGTCTCGTCATTCGCTAACGACAGTATATACGGGAGTTGAATGTTTGAAACCAGACCGTGCCGGCAGTTGGCTTACCTGGAGATAGCATAGTGATTGGGAGAGCCCCGTGGCAGGAATAATTTAATCCACTGCCCGAGGGAAAGGGTTGAATAAAATATATTCACATATTCGAAGCAGGCGGGCATGTGGCGCGAGAAGGTGCGCGCGTCATTGGGAATAGCGGCCAACAGGCGGCCACCCGTAGGGTTTTATGTTGCTCTGGTGGTTCGTCCCGTTCTTCGGAAACTGTCGTCTCTCGCATTCGAAGGGAAGAGTAGCGTGATGGGGTGGAAAAACGGAACGGTAAGGAAATTTATCGCAGGGTGATCGCAGGTGGAATTTGGGTTGACAACGTTGGAGAGAAAGGATTCGCCTCGTCGGGATTCCACCCACGCTTTTCTCACAGGATAACATCCTGGCGAGGAACCCCGAGGGGATTGGTCCCTCCGCGTCGAGGGCTTGGGCTAGGTTAGTGATGGAAGGGATACCGTTCGAGTCACGAACTTCAAATTTGTAGAAATGGTAACGGGGTACGTTTTTGTTGGGCCTCATCAATCGAACAGTTTGTTAATTATATAGTTGTGGTTCTTGTGTTTATCCCCTTTTCTTTCGTAGTTTATTACTGATGCATAACAAAGTCGTATTGCTATCATTATTATTATTAATTGCACGAAGGAACCTTCTTGAGTTATGTAGTATTCAATTTAAGCTTAAAATTGACGACTAAACTACGGAAAGCGACTCTTACTTCGATTATTTTCTTTGTTATATCTTTGATATTATTATACAATGTTAACCTTTCGTTGCACAATTTCACAAATTTTGAAATAATACTTTTTTGGACTTGTACAAATGATAATAATAAGGGAAAAATAATAAAAAAAATGTTTTCGAAATGATTTTTCCATTTTTCCCGCCATTACGATTATGATTACTTAAAAACCGCGGAATTACAACGTTCAGTACAATCTATGTAAAATTTAGAAAATAGGATATGTATCCTTAATGATAAGGTAAATAGTTACGTCACATCATATACTAGGTATAACAAAAAAAAATAAACAGAAAAGTATATTGCATATTTGCGACAGAATGCAACAAAGGGTTAAGGAGGCACTGACTCAAAAGTGTATATTAATTATTTTTATTACACTAAATAAAATATACAATGCAAACAGACGGGCAACATAATAGAGATAAGGGAAAATAAAAACTGAAGGGGAGAAAAAAAGAGAGAATTTTAAGCAAGAAGAAGAAGAGTGAGTACAGAGCGAGATTCAGGAAGCAAATTGCGTTACTATTGCACCGAACGGCTAATCCGACGTAAATAAACTGTGGGATGAATAAAACGGGAGTCCCTAATTTATTCCCATAGATGCATAATTGAAGAAACCGTGTAGAAAACACTGTAAGTACCAAAATTAAAAAAAAATTTACTTACAGTGTTTTCTACAAGGACTCTTCAATTATATTATAAAACATATGCGATATGTGTTCACAATAGTTATCCAAGCAACTCAATTTAACTCACATTCAATTACATATTGGAGGGCTGAGAAGTGGTGTAAGTCCAAATTTTGATAATTTGGGTTAATAACAGTTTTCAAGTCTTAAAGGCTCCATCTGTTTACTTTCATAGTGAATTAAGTTATAACTTCATTCTTGACTGAGAAGAACATTTCTCTTTAGTTTTCCCTTTAACTAAAAAGAGCAGAGCATTTCGAAACATACTGGTATAAGTCCGACTAACAATAGTTGTCGTCGCTCTTATCAGCACAACGCATGAACTGTATAAATTTATATAACGATTGTGCTGATGCTGATTGGATGCTGCTCATGCATTGTGCTGACAAGTGGAAAATTAAAAAAGAATTACAAATAAATTTTTTTTAAATTTTTAAATATACCTACACATATTAATTATTCCACAACTGCAATATATATGTAGAGATTTTTATAACAGAATCGCAAAACATTATTTTTCCAGAAACACCATGCGAGTGACTTACGCCACTATGAATCTCGGCCCTCCATATATTAAAGATTAAACAACACAGACCATATCCATTTTTTTTATTACGAGTTTAAGGTCACATGCACTTTCTAAGGTTATTAGTGACCACGGTAGAAATCGGTCGGGCATACACCATAGTGTATCTAAATCAGGCTGTAAAGTTCAATGTCCTTTAGGAAGGTTAGAACTTTTTCACATGAGTCTTCTTTTTGTAACATATTTAGTGAATTTTGTAGGTTATGTTCTGCTCTTTTCCTACAGTACTTAAGACCATATCCATTGTTATTACTATTATTACTATGTATCAAAAATAAAGATATTATACAGAAAGTACACGTCAGAGGCTATTAGTACCCCTAACCTCTAAATTGGAAGGATAACCACCCCCAGTAAATTCCCCACAATAAAGAGGCAACCCCGGTATATCTACAACCTGTTGAAAGGGTTCTTAGCCTCCTTCCACTCCGCAGACCTCCTGCATCCTGCTGCCTGCCTGAACACTGTCACCTGCGGAGTAATTAATATTCATACGTACCCCTCACCAATGTGACGCTCCATAACCGTGTTCTACAGCGTCGCGAGCCGCGCCGGCATATCAACGATCCCACCGCCGCCGCCATTTGCACGCCTCGAGACGCTCGAGTAATCAAACACGGTGAAGGGATTTAGGCCCAGGTCGTTCATCTGGGAGCAAATCGCTTGAGTCGATTGGCGGACGGTCGGTAGCAGGATGTCAGGGGCGTCGAGCCTGATTATTGGATGACACACAAAAGTGTTAGGGAAACAGAAATCTAAGTTACGCGCACGGCCTGGCGCTGGAGCGTGAAACACGAGGGGGAACAGTCTGACGAGGCGAACGGGGGAATAACAAATGGGTAAGCGACAATTCTGGACAATACAAGGGTAAACAAGGGGATCAGGGTAGAACGAAAGACGAAGAGATCGCTTGGCTGGTGAATTGGGGTGCGACACCCCCTGGGGGTGGCACGATCTGGATTCATTCTCCACCAGGGGGCGGTTCAGAGGGTTAATGGATTGTGGCGTCATGGGCTTATGCCTGTGGGTGGGAATAACACGACACAATAAGCGATTACTTGGATGAGGGTGAATGACATTGCTCGCATACCCGCTTTGTAGGTAGCCAATTGCTTTAAATTGTATTCTTATAGTTACGCCTTACACTTTCTTTTATAACGGCGATATTGCTACACTTGTCTCGTTAGTTGGAGAGACTATTCATTCTATTTTGCTGTGTATATGATGGTCTTTTAGTCAAAATAATTTCTGAGAACTAGGATTATTATTGGAAGGGCATTAATAGTATCCACTTTGTCAGTCTCGCAGAGTTTTTATTTATATCAATGTTTAATAGCTTGGTCGATGACGGTTGGTTTATGTGGGCAATATAATACATGCTGGTAAGGAGAATATGTGCATTGGCAGATGTAGATTAGGTATACTATTTAAAGTCTTATAACCGACTTCAAAAACGAGGAGGTTATAGATTCGACCCGTATGTATTTTTTTTTATTGCGAAGAAGGTATACACATAGTATACAAGCAATTGAAATGCTTTGGTGGTTCTGTAGTTAGATCTGGATTAATCTCCAATATAAAGCAATTTCTATTTTGACAAGGAATGGCACGGTATTCTTTAATTCTGCGTGTACTACACTACAAGTTGGAATATTTTTCTCGAATTTGAGTTAGGTCTAGGTTCCATCCAGTTGGGGTGTTAATACTGAATTAAGTCTGTTTAAGATTAAGTCATATTAAGACCACATCTGTGCTAGGTTAACAGCAGTCAACTAACCTATTGGAGTTGTACCAATATAATCCTTACCTCTATGTATATCCAGTCCAGACCCATTACCTTAATTGCCACTGGCATGTTAAAACCCAGACCCACCGCACTATACAGTTTACTATTTAATTCATGAGCTACCACAGAGAAGTAACCCAAATGGAAACAATTACAGCACCATACCTACACTGCATCTGCATAATATCGCAAAACCTCCATCCTTTGTTCAGTATCAAAGTCTCGCTGGCAACCATCACACGTGTGTCACAGCCGCGCCAGTGTACGTGTGCGTCTACTGCCTCTATAACATCCTCTAGGCTCGTTTAGACATCTGCCTACACTGCCGCATCATGTAATAGACACCTGCACGCAGTAGCTCGAAGGGTTAAGAAGGTGTACCTATACAACGTTCCCTGGGCGTACATCAGCGACGCCACGCAGATACACCTAACGTCTGGGCGTTTCCGTCTTGGAGCAGCCTTCCGTCTACGAGGACCTCGAGGCCCTCGAGGATGCTGAACCTGTTCGCGAGAGCATCGGCTCGCGACGCGACTGCGAGAACAAGACGATGGATTGCGATTGATCAGAGGCAAGATTGCAACGACTCACGTCGGATGTTCGTCAACGCAAGTCGCAATTCCGCACCGCCTCTTCATGTCATGGTTCCGCCCCGCGAGTTTGACGGCCTGCCCTCCGCGGGAGCCGCCCCCGCTCTTTGAACAGGAACACAGGAAGACGAAGAAACAGACCCTGCTGGAGGCGACTGGGACGCGAATTCCGCGAGCATAGCCGAGGCTGAACCTACTGTAGCGATGGAGACGCGTGGTTAATCACGTCGCGTGGCTCGGGAGAATTACAGCGTTGAAGGATTAGGGATAATTGTAAGGTTGCTTTAAGTATTTAGGAGACTTTATGCCTGGTTTTGTATTTCAAAGTCATGGTTTTGTGTTGTACTTTATAGTAATAGTACGAGTTTATTATACCACGTAATAGGTGGAATAAAAAGAGAAAGATAACTACAGTAGAAATGAATAAATGAGAAATGAAAGATTTTAACAATGTGGGCAAAGATAGTGATGTGAAGGTGAGATTTAGCGAAGGCGAAACTTTTACAATTGTGTGTACAATCATTAGAGTGTGCTGTTTTCTTTGTGCCAATAATTCTAAGGTGTTTTCATGTGGAATTAGTTATTTAGGTGAAATGAAAGGAAAGGAAAGGAAGAGGAGAAAAATTTGTGGAGTCACTAAGGTCAAATGACTCTTTATACCGAGTATTTCGTTAATAAGTGATACAGAAATTTATTTAGGATCACATACATACGTATGAAAGAACTCGAATTTGTCGAAAATTTGTTATATATATTGCAAGTCTCAATCCTTGTGAAGAATTCTCTCTGTAAGTATATCAGAATTTTCAATCCTTGTTAAGAATTAGAAAGTTAAAATTTCTACAGTCAGAACTATGGTACAACTATTTGGCTGTAACAATAACATCAGATAGCTGATAATATATATATACTTAATAGAATTATCTTCTAGTATTTCAATGTTTTCAAATGAGTTATTTAAAAGATATAGAAATGCAATTATTATTTTATGTTAGGAGTTGAACTAACAAAGGAAGTTCAGCAACTCCAAAATTCAAAAAATCTGAAACTTTACAGAAATGTTGTTCAAGTGATGCTAATAACGTAACTATTTTTTGATTCGGCAGTAAAACGGTCCTAAGGGTGAAAACACCTCTCGAAAAAATGGTAGGCTTTCAGATTATCGCGAATATTTACAAAACTGTAAAAGATATCACGAAGAAGTTAAATTCAAAGTTCTATGGTTTTTTATGCCCTATAAAGTGGGAATAAAGAATTTCCAAAAACCATTAGTTTTTTCAAAATTGATCCCCACCACCTTTATTTTCGACAATTCTTTAGCACCATATTGTAAGATATCAAAAGCCATAAAACTTTGAATTGAACTTTTTTTCGATATCTTCTACGGTTTCGCAAATATTCACAATAATATAAAAATTCACAATTTCTTTGACGGGGTGTTTTCACCCTTAGGACCGCTTATTGCCGAATAAAAAAATAGTTACATTATTAGCATCATTGAGCTACATCTCTGTAACTTGTCAGATTTTTTGGAATTTTCGAGTTGCCGAACTTCCCTTGTAAGATTTTTGGTAGTCATGCTGAAACTCTTACGTCCTAAAGACTTTATTATTGCAATTATTATTTGTCTTCTCAATATGTATGGACAAACATAATTGCCAATAATTACAGCCGATTTATTAAAATGTTTCCCAATTATTCGCGTTACCGAAAAATAAAAATACCAAATACAAAATATGCGGGTACATGCAATGAAAATTTGGATCATTATATTCTTAATAACTTGATAGATCATTCCACCTATTTAAACATCATCTATAAAACATCCACATTTTAATATCATAATTTTCATTTGACCTATTGTTCGTTAAAAAGCATTCAAGAAGTACCCCAAAAATTCAAATACAAACGTAGTTATCGCATCTCCTATATAAACTTCTTATTTATAAAAATATTACAAATTTCTATTAACCCTCAAACACCACACTGGGTCCGCGAGACTCAGGCCATTTGGAAGATTCGTGGCCACAACTAAACCGTAAATAGTGGGGAGCTGTTGTGGTGGGGGAAAAAAATTTGGGACCCCTACTACGGATTCCGCACCCCTAATTTACCTGCAGAAGCCGAGTGACATCGTGGAGTGAAAAGTGGAGTTAACAGTTGCTACAGAACATTATTGTTTGTGCAGTTATTTGCTGTTCAGACAGTATTTATACGCTGTGTAAAGTAGAAAACATACTTTTCAATAGATAGAAAGTGTTTAAAATGCATTCGGCCAATGTGTAGTAGGGCTGGGACTATTCGAATATTTTACAAGCTTTTATTTAGTTTCAGTTGTGAGTTCGTTAGTTTGTCAGGGTGAAATCTTGTAAGCTAATTTTAACCCACTTCAACATATCCGATTGGTTTGAAACTTTGCACATATACGTAGTTCCGATGACAATACAATATTTTCACGCGTTTATTTTTAGTCATATGAGGGAATTCTTCTCAGGCAGTCATCTGGGCCGGTGTCAAAATTATTGGTTCCTTTTTAATACATTTTAATAAAAGCTTTTTTTAGAAAAAAAATTTTACTATAAAGTATTTCATGCTTTTTAGCTGAAGTTTTACTTCAAACTTTTAGTTGAAGTGGGTTAAAATTAACTTACAAGATTTCACCCTGACAAACTAACGAACTCACAACTGAAACTAAATAAAAGCTTGTAAGGAAATGAACCTTAATACTTAAATATTCGAATAGTACTTGGATACTTGGATATTCGAATTATATTCGCCAAATAACTGAGCAACTGAAGTATTCGAGTATTCGAATACCGAAAAATTCGACAAATAGTTTCAGCCCTAATGTGTAGGGAACATGTGGCGAAAATATGTTGCGACTGCTCTTAGTGTAAGATTTCATGGTGATTTATACTGTTTTTATAAAATAAATTATTATTTCAACCATTTCATTGTATAATTTCACAGCGAACATTCGTTCGGAAGAAGTAAAAAATCACTCGACTTCACCTCGGGAAATAATTACATTTTTTGGAACCAATCATAACGACATATATATTTCCTTGAAGTATGACTCAAAACTTTTCGATTGATGTATAATAAAATCCCCGTACCTTTTTTGAGAAAAAACAGAGATTAAATGAAGAAAAAACGGAATTTTCAGAACACAGACGTCTTTTTTTAAAAATATTTTGAGCATCAAAAGATTTTTTACCAAACTATCGATATATTCCATTTCCTTATTATCTGACGAATTGATTAAAAAAAATTGTTTAAATCGGTCCAACAGATCCTGATATATAGAAGAGAGAAAATTCTAGGTTGCGTAGACCTAGTGTGGTGGAAGTGTTAGGAAAGTATAGTGTGGTGTTTGAGGGTTAAATGAAGAACATATAACAGAAATTGGCGATGTTCGAAGTTTTCGAAATAACAAACCTTAGAATTATACACGATGAAAAATCAATTCGTAGGGGCTATTTAACTTCTTTATACGTAACTGTTCTTATATTGAAGTGAAAGTGGGTATGTGCCAAATGAACTCTTAAGGCGGTAGGCTGGCAAATCGACATTCTGGCATGCGTAAACACGGGGTTGGAACCCTCGAGGGGAGGAGAACGCTGTAATGAGTCGCGCATGGGCGCATTGCGCAACTGTGTTCGCCTTTTTAGCAACCCCACTGTGCATCGATAGGCAGATAGGGGTGTATATAAGAGCATGCGTAAAGGGCGATGAAAAGGGAGTTGCAGTGCGTTGAATACCATGAAAGTGAGAGTAGGATGCAAAAATGGGCCAACCTCTATGGTGAATGCGGTCAATTCGTCATCTCGCGCATACGCGCGAGTTACAAATATCCAAATAGATATTTTTATGATTTGCAAAATCGCATATGTTACAATAAAAGTTAACATTTTCATATTCTGAAAACTATCTTGAAGGTGTGGTATGAGTTGAAGAGTTCTTCTAGAAAACAAGTGTCCAAAATTGAAAAAAAAATTAATCGAAAAATGCTCTACGTGCCAATGGTAATACTATAGTACAGAATTTGATTTTTAACACTCACAGTATTTTCTACAAGGACTCTTCAGTTTAAGAAAAGAATTTTAAAAAGTCATCTTTATTTTCAAAACACCTGTTTGGCGTTTCCATGGTTTCAGTCATGCTTTAATTAAATGAATTAAGACATTCATTTTGAGAAAACCCAGAAGGAGTCACTAAGAACGAAAGATTCATTATTTCATTTTACACACACCCATTTTCATCAGAACACTGCCTTCAGAATTACCATATGTGTACATACCACCGAGCGATAAAACAAACTACTGTATTTTCTACAACATTTCAAATTTACAGGATGTGCACAGACTTCTATGATTGACAGTATACCAGTTCCCAGAACTATACTACACAAAGTGTCACCACTTACAAGGAAAGTATCCCTGATTTCCGGATCCGATTGTTTTGAATTTTGGATATGTTTTAGAGGACCGAAAAATAAGATATACGTGTTTTTTTATAGCGCCCCGTTTTCACATTTAGGGGGTATAACCACCCCTCAAAGTTATAAGATTTTCAGGTGTTCGTCTCCGATTACTTTGATTTTTGGATATGTTTTAGAGGACAGAAAAATAAGAAATACGTGTCTTTTTATTTTGGCCTGTTTGCATATTTAGCGGGTGAAACCACCCCTCAAATTTACAATATTTTCAGGTGTTCGTCTCCAATTGCTTTGGTTTTTAGATATGATTTAGAACATAGAAAAATAAGAAATAGGTGTCTTTTTATTTTGTCCTGTTTGCATGTTCAGGGGGTGAAACCACCCCTCAAATTTCATGAGAATGGGTGGTGCCATCCTCAGTTTGCTTTAATTTTTGACCAAAGCAATCGGAGGCGAACAACTCAAAATCTTATAACTTTGAGGGGTGGTTTCACCCCCCAAACATGCAAACAGGACAAAATAAAAAAACACCCGTACCTATTTTTTTGTCCTCTAAAACATATCCAAAAACCAAAGCAATCGGAGGCGGACACCGGGGAGACTCTCTTTGTTAGTCCTCCCGCCCACGAGCCACAGTTTCAACCACGTTCAAATTTGGCGCGCTAAATCGAACAAAGCGCAGCGCCGTGTCTCCACAGACGCCAAGGGGAGCAGCGTGGGGGGGAAGCTGCTCGCAGGAGCTACTCCATACAAACACAAGACTGGCCGAAATGAAGGCGAGCTGTCGAGCACGTGCCGCTCCGTCCAGCGCCTGCGCCAGAAATCCCTTCGTAGGGACAAAACGTTCCCGAAGGATCGCGACCAAGTAAGGTGGAGAGGTCGGAGGACAACGGCCGAGCTGGTGTTACAGCACCGCTGGTAGGGGACAGATAGTCGAACGAGGTTGGACGAAAGGGCCAGGCACACGCCAGTCGAAAAAGGGTGCGACCTTCGCTGGCCGAGGCCAGCCCTCGGGGAGACCGCGCCCACGCATTTTCAGCAGGATCGCAGCAGGTAGATGGAGCTCGTTTGGCCTTGAAACCTCTTTTCCCTCCGACTTCCCGTGCTGCTGGCGCATCCCCCCCCCCCCCCCCGGAAGGGCAGTCAAGGGTCGAGGGAACCCGCCCCACTAGGTCTTCCTCTTACTGTCCGCCGTGGATGGCGGGGCAAACGGGTTTTCACGGGCTCCTACCTGACCGTGGGCTGTGGGTCATCGACAGGTGGCAAGGTGGAGTAGTTTGGGGTGGCATTTTTGACGCAGTGCCACTTGCATTATCGGGACTGAATGGGGGACGATTGATTGGACGACAGAAGACTCGTTTTTGTTGGGGTGATTGTTTTATTAACTAGTTAAAGTGAGATACATGTGGACAGGGGAATTGGGGAGAGGTGATGCAGAGGAATGATCTTTGTACGTAGGGATTTATGTGTCCCGTGTTGGTGATTTTTTCATGACGCAGGTTTTGAATGCATGCAATTGTGTGGGATTTTATTTTTGTTGAAATATCTGAGAAACTCTTTGATATTTATAATGGCAATTGTTGTGGGCTTTTTGGCTATGTAAATTGTTATGAATTTTGAAATATTACTGTAAAGTTGTAGGCTGGTTGTAGAATTGTTGTATTATTTCGTAATATTGATTATGATAGTATTAATTGTAGAAGGTTCGTGAGAGATCGAATGTTTGTTAGACTTAAAAGAATACTGAAAAGGAGTTTCATTTTAACCGCAAGCAAACAACATAATTTTTAAGTAACATTACTTGTCAAGTTTTTCAAATCAACATTCATATTTGGGAATTGTCATGTGCCCAAGAGAAAATGTAT
Source organism: Andrena camellia (assembly GCA_029448645.1). Taxonomy (NCBI): domain Eukaryota; kingdom Metazoa; phylum Arthropoda; class Insecta; order Hymenoptera; family Andrenidae; genus Andrena; species Andrena camellia. The sequence continues at coordinate 10,053,773 of CM055681.1, forward strand.
TATATTTTTTAATTTGTATTAATTGCCATTTCTGTAAATAATTTGTACCATTCTTGATTTTCTGTTGTAGGATACTTCTAAAAAACGTGAAGTACAATTTTCATTTTGTATCTATGTAATAGGTTGTAGCATCCGACTTCCACTAATGTAGATATAGTTAAAAATTTGACCCAGTTTTTGGCGTTAAAAATGCTTCACTTTCGACGGATTCTGTGTTATATACGTGTTGGCGTACGCTTTTTCTTCAACAAGATACACCTACGCATTTTGAACAGGATCTCATCACGTGTTACAAGCTGAATATAAGATTCCCGAATCATATATCAATATATTGTTTGAAAGTTTATGGTCTGTCGCATGACCAGAATTTCTTGTTACATATAACATCCTGAAACAACAATCATTTATTTTATTAATTTTGTAAACATACAAACGACGTAAACACGAGTTATATAGTTTCCATTTTCAAAGTTTACTATATGTATAAGACATTTTTATGACATAAAATATGATGAAGAAGAAGATTATTATTATACATCAGATTATTAGTTATAAATATAACAACAACGCCGTATTCAATTTCAAATGAGAAAACACTTGCTTTTTATTCGTTTTTATTTTAATACTGTGAGAAGGTAGTATATAGAGGTACAACTCGATTTAGTGCTAAAAATTTATGTTGTTATTATTATATAATTCAGTCACATACGATTTTACGTAATATTAAATTTTGCTTTTAAATATAGGTAGTACTAAGAAAAGAGTAAAGTTGTAATCAATTTTTGTTGAGATGCATTGTTAAAGTATAATAACATACGTTGCACATTATAAAAATTGTCTTCCTAAATAATATCTGTACTATGTCAACAAAACATATACTTGAAGCATATTATACAATATTGCTAAAGAATCGAAAATTTAACTTACAAGTCGTTTCGATGGTGTTAATGCATACTGTAAACATTATAATTTGTCATGTTACGATTTTACTTATGATTTTACAAAAGAAAAATCAGTTTATGTATAATTAATATACTTCATCAATGGGTGCTTGTAGCATACTTTTTCCTTTCCACTGTGACCAATAATGTCTATTGCAGGACAGCATTCTGAAACTTCGCCCATAAATTGGAGTTCATAATAACCATAATGGCCGCTAGGGTGTTGCCATGGCGAGATGCTGCACTCCATGAAAATATGTCGACCACGCCATAACCCTAAGCTCCTGACCATCCTGCTTCCCTATCTTACGACATATGAAAGATATGAATCTGTCTACGACTAACCTGAAATATGTATTATGATCCACGCAACGCCTGCTATACACGCATATAAAGGTCTGCGCACACATATCAGTTCCGTGTCAATTCCGGGTCAGTTCCGTTTCAGTTCCGTGTCACTGACAACTGTGTAGATGGCCTGCTGCTCTAGCCCGGCCTGCAGTCCCAATTCAGCCGTGTCCGTAGGGGCGTAGGACTTCAGTCGGGAGTAGAGGCTGATTTGGTGTGCCCCGCAAACGTCGGTCGCATGATACTTTTCGTATGAAGTCTACAAACGAAACGTTGTAATGGGTGGACCCTTTTACATGGTAACCCTTTCAAAAATTCCCTTTTCATGTCTAATGCTGTTTATGGGATGAACCCAATGCTTCCTCTTCGCCCGTTTTTTACTACATCTTTTGTGTAAAATCCAAATAGATAACGCTTCAATCTAATTCATTTTTTTAGAAAAATATTTTGTCCAAAAATGTATGGCGCACGAGAAGATATTTTCTATCGAAGAACAAATGATCGACACGTATCGCGATACGTGTTTCGCCCCGCGCCGTGTGAAAAAGTCCCCTCGTTTCCACGTTTCATCTGTCGACTTCAGACAAAAAGTATCGTGCGGACGACGTTTGCGGAGTAGACAAAATCAGTATCGCGATACGAGAATCGTCGTGTGAACCGTTCCTGTGGAAGCTATAATGATCAATGGAAAATCGGTATCCACCATACACGTATCGCGATACATGTATCGCCGCGTGAGAGCTCCAAGTTGGCACGTCTTGTTGAAACGCACATCCAGCTCCATTTCCCTAACACCCAACATTCATGCATCCGATCATACCCTGTACCTATACCGCGCAAAATTCAAATACAAAACTCTTTTCATTACAATCGTTAAAAATGATCAGAATTATATCACGTTTGGTATTATTTTCATTGCCAAAACTCCAACAATTCATTACTGAGCGGCCTATTGCTGTCCCTGTCTTTATGACTCTAGGGTCTGGGACCCCCGAAGCGCGTGGTTCGAGAGCCTCGACCCGAGAACCTTTCACGGTCATAAAAAAAGGTCGTCCCTTTCACCTTTCCGTGATTTCAGGACCCCGTCAGTCCAAATGCCCAAATATCGGTTGGCAACCAAATTTTAGTTTCCCTGAACGGATCCGGGTTCCCCACACTCACATCTGCTGACATCCCTGATACGGACAAGTATGCGCTGCTCCATTGTAAAGCACGCAACCGATATTTTTTAACAGCGATACTGACGGCCCGGAACTGCCGTATACGGAAGACAGTCGAATTTCACTGGTCAGATACGGAACAGACAAGTATGCCCTGCTCCATTCCAAACAAGCAACCGATATCTTTTGCGATCACGGAACTGACACGGAACGGATATGTGTGTTTAGACCTTAAGCGTAGCTCACTGCCTCCAACCCAAAATTCATCCGATTTCAAACCCCAACACTCGCACAAACATCAGATATGTAAACAACTTTTCACCAATATTTACCTCCAAATTACTCGCTTCGATTACAATGGATAAACAAATGGGGGTTAATAGTGTAGTAAAAAGTTAGTGCAAGTAAGTTAACAATCTGTTACTCCTTTTGGTAGCTGCTCAAAATGGTCACTTTACTTACAACAACTAGATTATTCTATCTAGATGATGCCCACACCAAATAAGTAAATAATTATAATGATCGTACGAAATTATTTATTATTTTTAATTTTAAAACATGAGTACAAAAATCTTAATACGCAGTGGATGGATTAAATATTTTGCACCTGAGGGGATTGTATTAACAAAAATATTGTTTCTCTCCGTTTAATAAATGTGATGTGTGCTATGTAGTTCACTGGAAATGTTAAGTGACGACAGGAGTTTTGTTTCGCAGTAATATGCGCCTCTGGTTCACGCGTTTCCCGCCCTGACACCTCCTCGCCTGGCTGCTCTCCTGCCACACTGATGTAACGGAGTTGTTTACACTGCGCATGTAATATGGCACCAAATGCGCTTCCGTTCACACCATGTCACTTGTGGTATTCCGCCTCCCTCATGCTCCTCCACGTATCAATGTTTTCTTCGCTAGTGAGAACAGTTAAGAGGTCTCGTTTGTTGTAATAGCTACAGACAGTCACAAAAGTCTACATACATTATTTGGATTTATGTTTCAGAAAATACCGAAATGTACTTTGTGATATGTAATATATCAATTTTGTGACATTGTACTTTATCTCTTATAAATGAGCTTAATAAATAACGCAATTTTCCCAAAATATGCCTAACTTTAACTATATAATAAATAGTTTATATAATGCATATACTATTATCTACAATTTCTTGAAATGTCACGATTTGTAGAGTGTATGTCGCATGTGGACTTTTGTAACTGACTGTATGTAATTACAAAACGTTTGACCACGTCATATGTATATCCTACAAATTTGTACCCACACCAGTGAAATTTCTTATTATCGTATATATTATATATTCTATATAATAACATAACTCGCCGATGTATCATTTCTGGGAGTAGAACTGGTGGGTTATATAGTATCTTCATGTTAATATTGTCAACGCGTTTACTATATAAAACAATTTAAAAAAAAAATTAAAACCGACTTCAAAAAAATAAAATTGCACTAAAAAGTAAAAAATAATTTTTTCCCTTATTTAATCTACGACTCTCATATTTTTTAAGTCGGTGCCTCATCATTTGCACTGTGTAAATCTGGCGCCGACTTAAAAAATATGAGAGTCGTAGATTAAATAAGGGAAAAAATTATTTTTTACTTTTTAGTGCAATTTTATTTTTTTGAAGTCGGTTTTAAATTTTTTTTAAATTGTTTTATTTTTAACTTTTTAGTTTTATATATATTGACACAACATGCTGAGGAGATATGCGTGTACGTACATAAAGTATTAATAATTAGGTGACAATAGTCTATATTATTAACTATAACTGGTAAAATATTGGGCCAATATTGATTCCGCGTAGGATGGGACCACCGGGACATCGCCCTCTTTCGAATAAAAAAAAGATCATCAAATTCGGTCCATATGCTGAGGAGTTATGAGGGGAAAAACATATAAATTATTATTAACTGTAACTGGTAAAATATTGGTCCAATATTGATTCCGCGTAGGATAGGACCAACGGGGCACCATCCTCTTTCGAATAAAAAAAAGATCATCAAAATCGGTCCATATGCTGAGGAGTTATGAGGGGCAAACATAAAAAAAAAAAACATACATACGGGTCGAATACATAACCTCCTCCTTTTTGAAATCGGTTAAAAAGAAATGGAAAGATAGGTATATCCCAACAATATCGGCTGTCAGTCCGGGGGCTTTAGAGGTAGGTATCAGAATCGAGAAAGTCGAATCGTTCTCGATACATCTGCAATCAGGAGCTCATATTCGGAAGTTATCGTTTGGAGTGCTCGTATAGTTTGTGTATATACAGACGATACTTCGTATTGGGGTGTCACGGGAGAGCAAAAGAAAGGGATGAAAGGCAGCATCAAGAGCAAATCACGATACGCCATGTATCAGGATCGCAGAAAAGCGAGTAGCAATTCACCTCCAGCGTTTAAAGTTAAAATTTTAAATGAATGCATGAATACAGCAGAACGTAAATAAATGAGTCAATAGCACAATCCAACCTCTCTTTTCCGCATTCCTTTTGGACCCTCTTCTACCACACAGGATAAGAAGTCTGTGTTCTCATGAGCATCACTTTCTTCTTCTCTTCAGTTTAATACAATCTTGTATCTAATTATGAAAATCATTTACGAAAAGGGAGGATAGAGACATTAATTGCAGGATTTATTTTTTAAAGTTCGTCTTTACATGATAAATTGAGTAGGTAGTGTGTACTTAATTTTGATGTATCTGGAGATGTGTTTATTCTGGTAAGGCTAACGTTCTGCAGAACGAAAGGACCGAGGAACTTGGGTCGGTTCCTTGACCCCAAACCACCGAAAGTCGACGACGAGATATGAAAAAAATGAAAAGTGATATCCCTGTTAACAGGGGACCATGATTCCCTTAGAGTAGAGCTCTGCGCCCAAAACAGGTTGGCGTCTGCCTTTCTCTGAAATGGAAGGAACCACTTACTATAAGTGTTTACTTATTACTGTAGCAACAAATTCTTTTCCTGTTCTATAAAATATTAATGACTGTGCAGTCTCCTAGATATTTTACGCTTCAATAGTAAAAATACTAAATTCACAAGAAAGATACGTACTATATAATAATATGTAATAATAATTTTCAATAAACAACATGTGTATCTTCCTATAAAATATTACATCGATTGTTATAGCAAAAGCTGAAAAGATAATATTATGTATGTATATGTACATACGTACTGCATATTATGTATTTTTTTCTTCAAGTTCAAACTACGATATCACCATATTACAATCAAGGTATGAACTCGGTGTGTTTGAGAACCCCGAGGATAAAGTGCATTCCTTCCAAGCGTGCAGGAACAACGCGGCCCCCATCATCGTAATAACTGCAATTAGATTCGCTCCATTGAGTTCTAAATGCGGAGACTCGATGAGTAGGAACGCAGAGAAACCAAGGAGCCACGAAGGATCCTTGGGAGTGGAAGGAGGAGCCATGGTGGTGATGCTCCTGCCATTCCATCCTGCTATCCTGGCCGCTGTCGCCGTCTTTCTTATTAATATGCTAATTTTACATGGGCACAGCATGAAATTATGAAACGGTTATTCCATTCACGTGCATTTCCCCGAAACTGTTTACGTCCGAGCGCTTCTCTGTTATCCAGGGTGTTCGAGGCTTACAGCCACGTGTAATACGAAACATCTTCGACCAGGGTAGTATGAAAGTATGCAAAGCAGGCACGTCCCTTGGATTTCTTATTTTCTCAAAGTACATATGCGTATATGTAGTTTGCCCAGGCGGAAAGTGTATAAGGAGCAATGAATAATCGAGTGATCGTAATTTTCACACCTGCTATGAAACGTTCATTTTCCTTAGCAAGGCTTCGACCATTAATCTGCTTTCTGCTGAAATCCTATATAGCTTATAAAAGAAAATTGACGCAAGGAGGGTCACGAATAATTATATAAGTCATCAATACATCTTTGAACTGATTTATATTCATATTGCAAGCACGGTACATATATGTACTTATTTGATTGAAGTGCCAAGGCATTTAAATATATTTTATAGACAAAACTGTAATACGATGTATTGAATGAATTATAATTTATGCTTAAGATACATTTAGGAAATGTGTAATAAATATCTTGCGTTCCTCTATCTTTATTTGAGGAATGACACTCATTGTCAGCTCCATTTAACAATGGGGGATGGACTCTCACTTTTATCCAGCAAAACTCGACTTTGTCGCTGAGGACGATTCCAGGAGGATCAGGAATGCATCAGCACACGAAACTATCGGATCTACTTAAGGGCCCGCCCTTCATGGATTCTAATGTTGGGGGGGATTTGCCGCTTCAGTGGCTTTGAAAGAAACAGGAACGTCTGGCCGATCAGTGGAGCACGAGAAAATGGAAGACACGCGACGGATGTTTAGCAAGATATGTCTGTCTTCCGTTAACTCTGAAGGTCTGAAGACTACAACCTAGCCAACCCGTTATCCAGTATACATACTCGTTGTAGGTTCGTGACTGGCCCTGCCATTCACAGCCATTTGATACCAAACTGAGACTACAAGATACCAGGAGACTATGTGCAACACCTGTTCGCGATGATTCCCCTCTATCAGTCTCAAGGTGTGCAAAATCAATACGTGGTTTACTATATGTATAACGAGGACAGTGCAAGAGGTTCAGATTACTGATTTTATTTCAATTTTGCACATGGCTAGTACACACTGTGTGTAACAATATATTACCTGTATAACAAAATACCTGTTCAAAGATATTTATACAGACAATGTATCAACTAGTTTTTTAGCCTGTCTTCGCCAGGCATTACTATCCGATATGTATATAATAGAACGCCTAAGGTAACGATAATTTTTGTTGGAAACCCTCCTGGAAACAATTTTCGCTGCGAAATACGAAATTTTACAACTTTTGGGTACCAGAAGGATACCTGTCTAATTGGTCACCCGAAGGGCATTTCGAGTAACCTAAGTCACATATGTGCCCAGTGGCGGATCCAGGAGCCTTTCTTGGGGCAGGGGGGGGGGGGCGAAACGTGTAAAAGTACATAACTACACGCACACGCACATACACACACACATATTTTATTATTCTTGCGGGGGGCGATCGTCCCTATCGCCCCCCGTGGATCCGCCAATGTATTATGTGCCCAGACTCACTGCCCGGCGACACTTGAGACCCCCCTCCCGGAGACGAAATAATTCTCGATATTATTACAACATAGCTAATGTGTGATAAAGGCCCCAAAACAAAGAAATTGTGGAGCATATTCACTCTTACAACAGCGCTTTTTCGTTTGCCTCCATGAGAGCCCAAATAAAGGGTGAATTTCGACTTTGTGTTTAGCGCCCGTTTGTATAATATCTCCAGTCTCCACCACTTCTTGGAATCCTTCAGTCGAGAGTGAGAGAACTCGTGGGCGAGCGAGAGAGGACGAAAGAGTCGACACGAAGTTACCCTCGGCTACGAAAGAGAGAAAGTATGATAGGTACTTTATCTCGCTTCGTCTTTCAGCTCGAGCTCGGCCTACATGTACAATGCGATAGCGGCTTCTACATTGTACATAATACCTGTTTTAGGTCACAGGTACTACCCATTATCGAATTTTCCAGGTTTTGGATTTTTTACGGCATTTTTGGGTGCCGAGAAAACTTCATGCTGAATCTGAACCTTGTAGGGCATTTGGAAGTAGGAAAAAACCTCTGAACAGATTTTCCTAACAAACGAACATCCTCTTTAAGCGTCTTATTATATAGAATTTCTTACAAGATTAAATACATTTAATAAACTCGATATTCCGGAGCTAAAATATTTTACCACAAGGAGCAAGATCTATACGTATGTATAAACAATCTATATATGCATACCTATGTGCTTCTTGAATCCCAAGCTGCTGGTACAGCCAAAGGCACGTAAACGCCAGAAAGTGGTCTGATACGAGCCCAATGTTTTCTAAACGGTGTCCCAACGGCTGACGAACTTCGAAACATTCGGCCTCACATGATCAGGGGAGCATCTAGTTGGGAATTCGTGTGGCAGTTTAAACTATCATGATGCGAGGAACAGGAAGTAAGTATGCATTAGCTTCGTTAAATAACGGTCGTTGGTCTCCATCGTTGCTCCGAATAATTGAGGAACGAGGCAGAAAAAGTCTGTTAAAAGTCTGTAAGGCAAATTCGAGAATCGAACACTGAAGACAGAGAACGGATAAACAACCTTACGGGGATGTTAGGAGGCAGCAGAAGGTCGAGCATAGGTGTTCGGACCTGGGTAGGTGTATTCATTGCGAGGCATATTGATCGCGAGCATAGTAGTTGAGACATTGCTGCAAAGGGTCTAGCAGGCTCAGCATGGACCGAAAACTGCCGAAATGTATGATTTTCACCAACTTTAACTGTTTGTAGCTGATAGCTGCGTTAACCGATTTTGATGAAATTTGCAGCACGTATACAACTTACTTAAATCTACAAAAGGCATTTCTTAAATTTTCATTACGAGCACAGACAAAAAAGTTGAAAAACACGACATTTACTATTTTTTTTTTTGCTATTCCGGCCAACTGCAATTTTTTTCAAAACGTTGAATCACGTCACTTAGCAAACTAATCCTTCTAGCTTCTCAAAAAACTCAAGTCATTTGGACCAATTTTAAACAAGTTATTCCGTTTTAAAGGGTGGCCGAATACTTTTGCACGCCACTATAGATAAAGCGGTGGAAACTCTAACCGTACTAATACAAACTGCTGCATACCAAGCCATACCACCAAGTAATGAAATAGCATATAAATACGAAATGATACCAAATGCAATCCTGCAAAAGATAAAAGAAAAAAGAAAAGCAACAAAGAACTGGTAGAAATACCACACTGCAGTGGCTAGAAGGGAAATGAATAATTTATCTAAACAAGTCAAAGACTTACTAACTGAACATAAAAACGAAAAATTTCAAACCTATATGGACAACTTAGACGTAATACCAGAAAATAATTATTCATAGAAAACGGTCAAAAATATAAAAAATCCAATAAAACAAATTACCCCGTTCAAAACCGATAAAGGCCGTCGCCCATTACGCCGAAGCGACGCGCGGCGACCAAAGCGAAATGTTCGTCGGCGCTGTTCTGTCACATAGGCGATGCGTGGTCGCCGCGCTTCGCTTCGCGGCCATTCGGCCTAGTGGGCGACGACCTTTATGGATATAGTAAGGACTTAAAAGAACAAGCGGAAGTCGCAGCAAAACATTTAGAAGAAAGATTCTCAAACAATTGAAATATCACAATACCACAAAATAACATACACGAAGATAATGCGATCAACAACGGAACAGGAGAGTATCAAATGAGCACATCGAAAGAAGAGGTTGAATATCAGATTAAGCAGCTGAAAAATAAAAAATCCCCTGGCTATGACATGATAACTGGGAAAGTCATCAAGGAATTACTAGACAAAGCTATACGATACCTAGCAATAGTGTATAATGCAATGTTAAGAATTGGATACTTTCCATTAAGCTAAAAGTGTGCGGCAATCATACTAATCCCCAAGCCTCACGAACCTCTTGATTATGTTAAATCCTATAGACCAATATCCTTACTCCCAATTCTGTCTAAGATCCTTGAGCGAATTATATTGAGGTATTTACAAAAAGATATTGATGAAAAACAACTAATACCTAACTATCAATTTGGTTTCAAGGAAAAACATAGCACAATTGAACAAATTCACAAGTTAACAAGTAATATACTACAAGCACTGGAATCCAAACAATACTGCAACTGCATATTTACGGTTATTGAAAAAGCATTTGATAAAGTATCCCACAATAACCTTATATACACCCTAACAGAAATTCTTCCACAACCACTGACATGAATACTAACCAGCTACCTAACAAATAGACACTTTTTTATAAAATTTAATGACACCTACTCCGAGGCTAGGACTATAAAGGCTGGGGTACTACAGGGGAGTATCCTGGGCCCAAACCTATATTTACTATACACAGCAGATGCTCCAGAATTTGGCGAAGGTAAAATCTATACTTTTGCAGCTGATACAGTTATAATGGAAACCAGGAAGAACATACAACAAAGAACCAACAAATTGGAAGAAAACTTCATCAAGCTCAAGGACTGGATGGACAGCAAACTCATCAAAGTCAATACAGATAAAAGCAACAATATATGCTTCACGCTGAACAGAAAGGATATTCCAGAAATAAAAATTGACAATGCAATAATACCAGAAAACGCTGAAGTGAAGTATTTAGAGTTAATACTAGATAGGAAGCTTGCCTGGAGTAAGCACATAAAGGAAACTAAAAGTAAAATGAAACAGGTAACAAAAACCTTCTACTGATTAATAAGGAGAAGTTCAAGACTGAAGGTTGATCTTAAACGACAAATATACATCTCATTAATTAAACCGCTGTGAACATACGGTATACCACTATGGGCTACAGCATCAAAATCCAACATTAAGAAAATACAAACTGAACAAGCAAAGATCCTAAGACTAATTAGAGATGCCCCTTGGTACATCAGAAACGATGACATCAGAAGATCTTTAAATATCAACACTGTCACTAGTGAAATGTAAAAATACAGTCTAAAACACAAAAATAGAATTGAAAACCACATTAATACAACAGTAATCGACTGCTACATGCCCATCAACCGCAGACTCGAGAGAAAACACCCAGTAGAACTCACTACAACCACGTAATCTCAATAGTGCAATGCTATGATCAACCTAGTAATGTTAAGGCATAATCCATCCAAAGACTTTTATATTTATACTTATGCTTAGATATAGTATATCTTAATTATATTTTTATATCTTACACATAGTAATATGCAGTGTGTGAGTGTATTCAGTGTGGATGCCAGAGTGACTGTACATGTGTGAAGGCACCTTAAAGGTACAACTAAACTGCGTTCTCTATAAGAGCATATCGACGCCCCTTCCGATTTACGACCGATCTGCGCAGCTCCCACGGATCTGACACACGCGATTGGTCGTAGCACTTTCCTTGCCAGTTTACTTCCAATCAACAGTGTATCCCTGTGCGAAACCAGTATGCTCTAATGTGGAACGCAGTGTAGGTTCTAATGCCAGGTGGGCAAAATGTAACTACACTTAAATGGAGATAAAATAAAAAAAAAAATTCGTTACAGTCCGAACTAATCTAAGCGTCCCTAGTAAACAGACGGACGCTAATGAAACTACTGTGGTCGGTAAAAAGAACTTGTACCGAGGCACGGTCGAGTATACCTACTTAGTCGGCTAAACTTCCGAAAATCCCCATGCTCCAAATTGGCTGAAATTTTGGAAACAGTTTCATTTTGCATAGAAATAATGCTTGCGAGAAGGATTTTTAGCAACTTGAATTTTTGTTTACCATTTTGATGCCATTCCCTACCTAACCGACGCAATGTATAATGTATAATGGTAAAAAATTTTGAAACAAATAATTACCGAACTCACATCGGTTGGCTACCATGCTTTACGCGCCCCTGGACTAATCTAACCCCAACCAATACTCGTATCAGGAAGAAGTTGGAAAGTGGAATGCGTTGTGTCGGAATAAGTCTGGTTCATTCGAAAGTACAGCCTAACTCTGGTTTGCATTAGGTCGGAATGCCAAAATAAAATATAAAACATCCCCCAGGCGGCAGGAATTACACTGACCAAAGTTACAGGTTTGGATTAGGTTCTTAGAACGGTTGAACTACGCGAATTGAACCGCATGTTACATTGTAGTCTCAACATTCCCAAACAGCAGGTTCAGTGGCTTTAGAGGCGCCTTCAGCATATCGGTAACATAGGAAGTGACACTTAAATGATAAAAAAAAATTCGAGTCTGCAAAAATCCTTCTCGCAAACATTATTTCTATGCAAAATGGACCTGTTTCCAAAATTTCAGTCAATTCGGAGCATGGGGGTTTTCGGAAGTACAGCCCCGATGTGAGTTCGGTAATTATTTGTTTCAAATTTTTTTACCATTATACATTATACTACATTGCGTCGCTTAGGTAGGGAATGACATCAAAATGGTAAAAAGAAAATTTCCAAGTCGCCAAAAATCCTTCTCGCAAACATTATTTCTATGCAAAATGAAACTGTTTTCAAAATTTCAACCAATTCGGAGCATGAGGGTTTTCGGAAGTACAGCCAAATTATTCTATAACCCGATTATTTTATCACAATGTAGGGCATTGTAGGGCATGCAATTTTGAATTATAATAACGGATGTGTAGACACCCATTGTGTTGTGGTGACATCTTTTGGAACCTCTTGCACGTATATCGTCGCGCATGCGTACACTTCCCAGCGAAACGCTCATCTTGTATAAATAGCCGGCGGTGAAAGTTCACAGGGATAGTTCGCTACAGTTCGATACGAAGAGTAGTAGTGGTATGTACGGTTCGTTGGATCGGGAGTGCGTTTACTACTACGTTACTTAAAAATTACGTGGTGAAAGAGTCGTTAATCCCTAAACTAAATCTACTAAACTACTAAAGCGTACTAAAATCTGCCTGATACCGTGGTAATTTTCATTAAGACTCCTTCGGTGAGTGGTTGATCTTTCGACCTAATTGAAAGAAATAAAACGAGAAAGAGGACAAAATGCCAGCCGACGTAGCGATGCATACCAACTTCCTGCAGTTCAACCAGTCGAGCCTGAAGGACTCGAACGTGGACTCTTGCTGGAACACTGAGAATATGAGCGGCTATATGACCTTAGTGGGCCCGAACGGTCATCGTCAAAGCGTTCAAGTGAAGGTCTATCGGACCAGTGTCGAACATTTCGCTGTAATTTACCCACAAAAAAAGGTGTGCAGACCATTGGGTGTGCTGAACCTAAAGAACACGACAGTGGAACGATACGGCGACGAAGGATTCCTCGTTAGGCAAAAGGGCATCGATTCCCCCATTGCGTTAACCTTCCTTATGGAAAACAAACAGGAACTGGATTATTGGATAATAGCTTTTACTGCGAGAACGAGTCCGTTGATGCATCAAAGCAGCCTTCCAATCGTAGAGGAGGAAGAGATCTAAGGACAATATTCGAATTTTAGGCACCGTTTCGTGACGTTTGTCATTTACCGCGGACGGCCGAAAGCCAATGGACAAATTTTCCTCATACTACGAACAGAGAACTCGAAAAAGAGGAACATTATTATTTAGCTTCCTGCCTCCTTGATCCAACAATTTTCTTCTCAATGCAAGCATCACAGTTTTGAGTGGACTCTCTACTTTCGTATTGCGAACCGCTCTTTCGCATTACAGGAGTGTCTGCGACTGACGGAGCACGAATTATATTTTTCGTGACTGAAAATATCGAAATAAAACCACGACCAGTTGTAGATGGGACCGAGCCAACAGATCCTGACCTTGAGCAGTTTCGCTACAAGGATTGTACGTGTGAGCAATCTTTAAGAATTGTCGCTGCGCGTTATCAGGGCTTTGAGAAACGTATCACGAGGCCATGTTGGCACTAGGTTTTAGCAGCCAGCAGCATCATCGATCCTAGCCAGCTGTGGCCAATCGCGGCTTTACTTGTAGCCGGCGTAGAGGAAGAGAGACAGGGAGAGAGAGAGAGATTGCGTACGCGAGAAAATGGGGGAGTGAGAGAGAGGAGCTGGCTAAAGGGAAGCAGAGAAACACGAGGGAGAATACAAATCTGCAACAAGGAGGTACAGCGGAAAACGGTAGGGCGAAGAAGAGGATAGCCAACATTTTTCCTATCTCCAGAGATCTAACAACGTGATTCGACCGCACAGTGGTGATTCGTCTCTTTCTGCGCGAAAACAACCGTTAACTTCAACCTAGTAACCGCGAGCCACTGGGTGGGTTCACCTGATCGCTGTCTAGAAAAAACTTCCTTTGCGAGTCGGTCGAGCATGTGAAACGGGACCGGTTACAGGTATACGGGGTCGTGCAGCCGAGCATAGGCTGATTGCTCCTGCAAAAATATAATGAGACTGTGGCATAATTTTTTTTTACATGAACCTACGTTTTCGACAAAATCGAATTTGAGAATGAGCAGGATACAGGAATAAATATAGTACAATTGCGGGTGAAATGAGAACTTCTTCAGAAGTGAATTGAAATTGTAGAATAACTTTTTTCGAACGTGGTTGTGTTTTTGAGAAAATCGATACGAAAATGGAATTCACAAGGGAACACCGCGAACTCGGACTACACTGATTAGAATGAAACTTCGTGGGTTTATAGAGTGATTCAAGACAAGAATAATGGTATGCTTCATTCGGGCTCAACCGCCCGAAGTATAGGATAACTCTTACGGGGTATTCGTGTTTAGAAGGCCAAATTTTTATCCTTTTTTTAAGGATGACGCACAAAAACATAGTTTTTTGTGTGAACATTATCCATACATATTTATTAACATTTCAGTAAATTGTAAAAAAAATTCAGCCATATATAGTAATAATTAATGGAGATATGGATCATCCCCATGGCGTACACGATACCGGCTGTTCCGCTGATCTAGAACAAAAAAACCAAAAAGATTCTTAATCGGTAAGAGTATGACTATCGAAGGTAGCAGATTTAGAAACAAAAACCAAGAATTCATAAAATAGCGCACTTCAAACTTTCATTTTTTGAGTTTTTTAACGGCGTTAAAACTGCCGATGTATGAACAGAGCTTAGGGGTCGTCCTTAAATTACGTAAGGCTTTGGGGGGGGGGGGGGGGGGGTTCGAGAATTTCTTACGTATTCTTGCAAGGTGGGGAGAGGGAGTGAGATATATAGCGTCTTACGTAGTACTTTTTCAACCTAATTTTCAATATGAAACCTTTAAAAAAATGTAATAACTGAAAACATGCAATATAAAAATATTACGTAAGGAAGGGGGAGAGGGAGTGGGAATATAAAATCTTACGAATTCTTATACTTGAGGAGGGAGGGAGTAAGAAATCGCCCTAATTAACCTTACATAATTTAAGGACGGCCCCTTATCCAGATGTATTTCTGCATATCTTTACAAAGTACAAAAACTTAATTTTAAGGGTTGGTAGTGGGGGTAACTTGAAAAGTATGGATTTTTTGATAATTATTTTTTCGCAGTTTTGTACATGTACAAGAAAGATGCAGCTTTTGTGTAAACTTCTTTTCGTGTACTCCTTTTTTCTAGCAATTGCACGATCGTATGATTGACTATCTAAAATTCCCTTGAAAGTCTTGCTATTGTCATCGCCTATATACATATGGAATGTATTTTACCTGGTGTTTGCTCTCTGAATTTTTAAACATTTCCACGATCGTGTCGGTGTCCATCCTTCCAGAACTTTCAGCATGGTTTATCGTACAAAATTCTTTGTGCGTATTGCCTATACTCCTGAGTAGAATCATTTTTTTTCCTATTCCACAAATTACAAGCTTGGCAGAAACTTCCTATAAGATTAGAAATGCAGAGCGTAGAGCTAAAGCCTCTCTTTTTCCACATTCCGTCTACTGATATACTCGGATGTGCTGGATTATTTTCATCTTGTTCATTCTCCGATTTTTCTTCTTGTACAACTCTTGTTACAATTCGTTGACTTATTTCAAACGCTTTTTCAATTAATACACACTAGTTTATAAATTTGCGAACCACATTTGCACTTCATACTTTTAAAACCAAGGCCTCGATAGCTGGTTTGTAAAAAATCTACTTCACTTTTACACGTTTTGCAAGTCACAGACGAAGCAATAGCAGAAAAAACAGGATAAAAATTTAATATCATTGAGTTCTCTTTGACCTCTGAGTTTCTTAGTCGATGCACTGCCAAAACTTAATACTCGCTTCAATGTTGGTTACTTCTAAAACTTCTTTTTCCCTGTGTACACAGGTGTATCTGTCCTTCTGTAGAACTTTTTTACCCATTATTTATTTAAAATATGTATGCACATGCAAATTTCCGATTAGAAACTAAATATTTTTGCTGCTGACCTTTCTTCAAGGCATCCATTTTTATACCAGGGGTATTTAAATAATTTTCGGAATCTTGGGGAAGACAATTGATTATGTATAAAGGATTGCAATTTGATGATATTATTTCGCAAATGTAAATTTACGAGGTTATCGAGATCATATAGTAAATCGCGATTTGAAAAAGTTCTCACAAAATTTTCCCATACTCGAAAACCAAAAACGTCCTCCAGCGGTTGTATCAAACCTGTTGTTTCTTCCGGTATGGTTAACGCAATAACTTCTCTGTCGTTCTCGGTGGTCGCTCCATGAATCAAGCAACAGAATACTATGGGATGCAGTCTTCGGTAAAAATCCTTTTGCAAGCCAAGTGTTGAAATGGGCAGCTTCTTAGATTTCGAAGCAGTCAGGAACACATTAGCCGGTGTTAATAAATTTTCTGCCGCCCTGGGTCCAAATTCTCCGCTAGTTTCTTTTAACACCATAAACGGGGGTGACAGTAATTAATCGCTCGTGGAAACCATAAGGAGAATCGTATAACTGTGTGAATAAGGACACTGATTGCACGCATGCTTCTACAGTCTTTTCACCACGGTGCGTCAATGTACGACCGGAATGGATTTCCAAATTAAATCCACTCTCATCTGTGTAGGGATCAAGCGAGTCTGTTTGAGAATTATAAGAATACATTATGAAGATATAAAAAAAAATACTGTAGTTAGATCGCAACTCGCACGTGTTAGATAACGGTCTCTAAACGCTGCACGGTCACGCCGCGGCGCGGCAACGTCGCGTCTTCCTCCGCACGCATGCGCTCCCTCAACATACTCCTCCAGGCAACAGTTCCGAAGCAAGGAAACGCACTGTAAACAATTGTATCCTAAATTTGTGTTGAAATTTGTCCAACATATACTTCACGAGAGATAACATATTTTCTGTGCGTGTGCCACCTCTCGCCAATATTTCTTCCCACTGATACAATAATTGTTGGACCGATTTAACTTTCCTGAACTTATGTTGCACACTGCCGAGTGTCATTCGTGACTTTTTGACGCTTCTCCAAAACTCAGCAGTTCGAGTTTTGTAACTTAACTCTACGTTACCACTTTCATCCGGGACACAGATATCGTCAAATTCATTGCTAGTAAATTCTTCGTCGTCCTGGATATTATCGTCTTAAACAAAGTCATGTTCTTGGGGTCGCAATAGATCTTCGAATTCCAGGGTCATGAGATAGCCATTTGTAAATGAAACGTCATTCATACTATCAACTATTATAGTATGTATAATTTCCGATAATTAGACTTCCCTATGATTGAGATGGTATTCTGGATATATATGTAGAGTCGTTACCAGTAAATTAATTATATTTGCCGGATTTATGTACATCATTTTATACATTTTGACAAAACAAAAATGTTTTGTGCAAAATAAGTTTTGTATTTTAAACACCGTTTGATTAACTAACCTTGTGCATTTACAATGAGACATAATTATCAAAAGATAGAAGGATCTTGTGCAAAAGAAAATTTTATTTTCTTTAACCATTTGAGTACGAAGAATTTCGCACGTGCCTACATGAAGAATGAAATAGGAATTTGGTCGAAATGATATGCAGCACTGTGCAAAATTATCAAAGATTGACTATACAGTTGAAAATAGAAGAGCACGATAGCACTCTGAACTTTTCGGCAAAGCATATCAGGATCAGGGGAGCAATTACATTGTTTGTTTTACACAAGTTAAATAATTAATAGAATTGTACAAAATTTTGATTGAAATTAATCTCTGTCCTACAAATCAAACGTCAATACCTTTAAAAATATGGATTGCAATATATCTGATTGTTTTATACGTAATATATTTTAATATCTTTGAATATATTATCATATTTGTTATCGTCACGTATTACGACTGCAGCAAAAACAACAAATCTGAATATGTAACTTATGTGTTGTAGCGCGCAACCGTAAGCATCGTATACTTTTCGTCGTGTAATTGCATAAGCCGATAATGCATTGTAAAATCAATATATACGGCTGAATTCAGAATAAAACACGCAATATTTTTAGTTATTACGAAAATGTAAAAATTATTCAAAATAACGCGAGGAAAAATTTTTTTGTAAGAAAAAAAACTTTTCAAATTTTGTTGACGCAAATTTGTAGCGCTTATTATACTATCAAACTGTTATTCGAAACAGATTTCTCTATCTCTTGTACTTTAAGAGTTATACTACCTTAACCCTTTCGCTGCGTATTTAAATTTTCGGACGATTCTTGAAAAGTGTCAATTTTACACCAATAAAACAAGTTTTTAATTTTCAGTTTTTCATTTTTTTCGGACAACATTGCTGACAAGGGACGTTCGGCAATCCGCAAATTCAGAAAATTATGCAACTCGGTGTGCAAGTAGAGTAGTTCATCCGTAACGCAACCCTACTTTTTGTTGGTGCCATAATGCAATTTTTGGGGGCAAAATATGTAGAATTTTCTTTTCCGTGGAATATTTCGAGAACGGTGAGAGATATTGAAAAGAAGTTTAAACAAAAGTTGCATCCTTTTTTTATATCTATAAAGTCACGTAAAAATAATTTTCGAACAAAACATATTTTTCAAGTTACCCCCACCACCAACCCTTAAAATTAAGTTGTTGTATTTTGTAAATGTATGCCAAAATACCTCTGGATAATCTCTTTTTCATACATATATATAGTTTATGTGTTATTTTTTTTGCAAACAAATAAAACCTCTGTTACCGAATTTGAGGTCCATTTTAGCAGTTTCCATTAATAAAATGGTTTCTTAAAGCCATATTTAAATTATTCGTTATATACAGTTTAAACAGCTTTCAGTTATTTAAGCAAGACAGTACGTACGAAAAATTGCATTCAAGGTAACACTCATTAAAAATAATCAATGACGTGTATGAATCATTATGATAACAGCACATTCGTACATGCATTACTTGGAGTGTAATCTTATTAGGTTATTTTGGAAACCACACGATAAATTAATAATGCGTGAAATAAAATAACATGCTGTAGGTATAGTTTGATTATACATTGGAAGAATTATACTAATAGAAAACGATAGATACATTGAAAATCACGGTTTGTAATTGGTACAATAATGATATTCTTCATAGAAATGATTAAAACAAAAATACTTGCCACACCATGCACATCGCATAAAAGCCGGCTCCCCACAAATACTACATTTGGGTATAAGCTTTTCATTCCTGAAGTAACAGAAGTCTACAGGATTTTGAAATTCGCTGGGATGCGTTTCTAGATATCCGCTTTTAAACAAAGCATATTGAAAAAGGTTTTTGAATCTAGGCGAAGAAAACTGGTTGTGGGTTAGGGACTGCAATTTAATTATTTCATTGCGTAAGTGCAAATTGACTTCTCTCTCTTGGAGAATCACATTATCCGAAAATGTCCGCACGAAATTTTTTCAAATCCGGAATCCAAACACATCTAAAGGCTGAACTATGCCCGTCGTTGGTTTTGGAATCATTGAAAAAGTTACTTCCTTGTCTTGTGGAATCAACTGCTGCAAGTCATTTGGGCAGTGTCCCGTCCACGAGTCGAGTAGGAGCATGCTTCTACGGCCAGTATTCGGTAGGTACACTTCGGTAAACCAAGTTTTAAAATGTTCAGACGTGAGTTTTCCTGACTTTGAAGCTCCGATGTAAATATTAACCGGACGGAATAGAGTTCTTTGCACTATCGGACCAAGTGTTCCCTGTAGATTCCTTCAAAACTATGTATAGTGGTGAAAGAAGACGTCCGCTTGCTGATATAATAGGCATTATAGTGTAGCTATGTGTTGTAGAAGATACCGGTTGAATCGTCGCTTCTTCTAATGTTCGCCCAGAATGTATTTCAAGGTTGAAGCCACTCTCGTCTGCATTATAAATTTCTTCAACTCCGACAGCTAGGATTTTAGACTTTACGCGAGAAACAAACGATTCTGCAATATTTTTGATGTTGTCAATATCTTGAAACGTAAATTGTGTCCTAAATGTGTTATCTTGCGGGACACAATTCTATGCGCAGTCTTAAAGTTCCAAATCCACCATTTACCTGCCACGAATTGGGGTAGGTCCACTTGATTTTTTGCCTCTAACAAGGGAACACCGCGAACCCGGACTCACCGATTGGAATGCAACTTTGTGGGTTTTTAGAGTGACTCAAAACAAGAACAAGGTGTGTTTCATTTGTGCCCTATCGCCCTTTAAGGGGGTGAAAATTAACCTCAAAGTCAAATTGGCATTTCCACTTTTTCGCGTATAACTCTCAAAGTACAACAGACAGAAAAAAATGTTTCAAACAAAAGTTTAATGATGCAATAAGCGCTACGAAATAACGTTAACAACATTTTTGAAAAAGTTTTTTCTGAAAAAAAATGTTTCAAACATAAATTTAATGGTACAATAAGCGCTACGAAATAACGTTAACAACATTTTTGAAAGTTTTTTTCTGAAAAAAAAAATTTTACCTTACGTTATTTTTAACAATTTTTCCATTTACTTATTGCGCGCTCCCAACACATAGTAAGTTGCATAATAAGACTCGTTTTGTTTGCTGCAGGCCTTAATACATGACGGTGCCAAATATGATAACATAAAAATATCAAAATATAAAGTATTATATCAAAATTATTCGATTATGTTTTGTCTATAATATCTATGATGTTTTATTTTTGTGCATACTATGCTGCAATCACATACGTTGCACTGTATCAGACATGTATGTAAATATTCATTTAATGACTATTCTTAACAAGTTATTTCTTAACCCTACGGTTAAAAATACGTGTATACATATATGCATATCATTCCACATAGTTTTCACAGGTATGATGTTGATCATAAAAATGTTCTATGCATAGATATTTTATACACCAAGCACATCTTATAATAGCTTATTACACAGATGACAGCGTGGCAATACCTTGCATATACCTATGCTTCAAGAAAATTGAAAGAAAAGTCTACTGGATTTTCAAACCGCGATGTTCTTTGTTCAAGGTATCCACTTTTATACCAAGCATATGTAAATAATTCTTGGAATCTCGGAGAAGACAATTGAATATGTGTGAGCGATTGCAATTTGATAATATTATTTTGCAAATGTAAATTTACGTCAAGATTGTACAGTAAGACGCGGTCTGAAAAAGTTCTTACAAAATTTTTCCACATCCGAAAACGAAAAACGTCCAGCGGTTGTATCAAGCCTGTTGTTCCTTTCGGTATGGTTAACGCAATAACTTGTTTGTTAGCCGGAATATTTTGTTGAAAAGTGGAAGGACAGTGGCCGTTCCATGAATCAAGCAACAGGACACTTTGAGATCCACTCTTCGGTAAAAAGACTTCTGTTAACCAAATGTTAAAATGGTACGATGTCAACTTCCCAGATTTCGAAGCAGTCAAGAACACATTAGCCGATCTGAATAAAGTTGTTTCCACCCTGGGACCAAATTCTCCGGTAGTTTCTTTTAACACCATAAACAGGGATGACAGTAACTGACCGCTCGCAGAAATCGTAGGGAGAATCGTATAACTATGTGGTCTTTCCACCACGGTGTGTCAACGTACGACCGGAATGGATTTCTAAATTAAATCCACTCTCATCTGCGTTGTATACATTACTTGGATTGTGTGTAGCAATGTATGGTTTTACCTGATTTACGAATTCGGTAATTTTGTCATTTTTCTCGAAACGATGTTGTGCACTTTTTTGAAATTCATGATCCAGGTATGGCCAGCTTTGAATGTGGGAAGATTGACCTCCTCTTTTGCTTCTAGCGGCCATTTTCTTATATCAATGTCATGTATCAATGAGCCCTGATCGATAGCAGCTTGAAATTTGTCCAACACATATTGCACGATAGATAACAGCTGTTCTCTGCGTGTACCACCATTCGCCAACGCTGCTTCCCAGCGATACAATTGTTGAACTGATTTAACTTTCCTGAATTGATGTTGCACACTGCCAAGAGGTTTTCGATCTTCTGAGTCGCTTCTCCAAAACTCAACAGCTCGAATTTTATAATTTAAATCTACGTTACCACTTTCACCTGAGACACACACATCATCAAATTCATTGCTAGTAAATTCTTCGTCTTCCTGGATATTATCGTCTTGAACAAACTCACATTCTTGGGGCCGCGCTAGATCTTCAAATTCTAGGGTCGTAACATAGTCGGTTGTGAATGAAACGTCATTCTTACTATCAACTATTATGGTATGTATCATTTCTGATAATTCGACTTCCCTATGATTAATAGGAGACGGTGGTATTCTAGATATATGTAGAGCAGTTATCAGTAAATTAATTACATTCGCCGGATTTATGTGCACCCTTTTATCGATAACTTGTACTGCTTGCAGTTAAAAGAATGCCAGTGACAACGAGTATGAAGTTGAGCTGCGAAAACTTGGTATTTATAATGAGACAGAAAGATAAGGATACAAGGATGTCTCATGCAAGATAAGTTTGTTTCTTCAAAAACGGCATGACTAGTTAATCTTATGCATTAATAACGCGAACTGTACAAACAGTCATGCGAAATTATCAAAAACAAATATGATAATTGTATCAACACTTTTATGAAATGATTAAATATATCTTCTACAAACAAATATGAATACCATTAAAAAAAGCTCGATAAACTCTTTTATTTTATAAGTAATAAATTATACATAATACACTTTAGCATCTTTAAATATTATCATATTTGTCACCGTCATGTATTAAGGCCTGCAGTAAACAAAACGAGTCTTATTATGCAACTTACTATGTGTTGTGAGCGCGCAACCATGCGCATCGTGTACTTGCCATCGTGTAACTCCATAAGCCGATAGTGCATTATACAATTCATATACACAGTTGATTTCATAAAAAAATACCCTATATTTTTAGTTATTATGTAAATGGAAAAATTGTTAAAAATAACGTGAGGTTAAATTTTTTTCAGAAAAAAATTTTTTCAAAAATTTTGTTAACGTTATTTTGTAGCGCTTATTGCACCATTAAACTTTTGTTTGAAACATTTTTTTCTGTCTGTTGTACTTTGAGAGTTATACGCGAAAAAGTGGAAATGCCAATTTGACTTTGAGGTTAGTTTTCACCTCCTTAAAGGGCGATAGGGTACAAATGAAACACACCGTTGTTCTTGTTTCGAGTTACTCTAAAAACCCACAAAGTTGCATTCCAATCGGTGAGTCCGGGTTCGCGGTGTTTTCCCTTGTAAGGGGGTGAAATTAACCCCTGAAGATTCGGTTATTTTTCGATTTTATTTTGTAGCACATAATCTGTAAGAGATAGAAAAAAAGTTTCAAGACAAAAGTTACTTCTTTTAATTAGATCTATCAAATCGTAAATTTTTTGTCAATTGTTTAAACAATTAGAAAAAAGTTATAAACAAAAATATGAATAATGTTTTCTAAAATTCGGGTTTTCACGTGAAATCTGAACTGAATGTTTAAATAATTATGAAACAGCATAATCCATATTTTTTTCCATACAATTTCAACTAGTGTTGTATCGCGGAACTATGCTCCGCGACAATCGAAGAACTTTTGGATCCCATTATAACGTGCCTTAAGCTGCACGACGAGTAATGTTTTTCTAACATTTATTAGGAAATAATACGCGACGCGTAGTAAGAAAGTAAGATAATTTATATACTTTTGTCTCTAATTACACATGGGGTAATTACCATATATCAGGTGGAATTAGAGGAGAAGAAAGGAACTGTTAGATATAACTTATCCTTATTAGAACTTTTTATTTTTAACATAATTATCGAACTTTTCTCTTATTTGCTCACCAAACAAGCGAGACAATGCAGGCGTTTAATAAGCAATTTAAGTATAGTTCGATAACTTTGAAAACACTTGTGTGATTATGAATTATTCTTCATGGTGATGAAACTCTTCAAAAAAATGTTGAAAACATAAATATTGCTTACACCACGCACATCGTATGATAGCATAATTGTCGCATATGGAACAACGAAGTGGATGTATGAAATCTTGTTGTGAAAAAGCGAAATGTACTGGATTTTCAAACTGATTTGGTTTCTCAACAATATATCTACTTTTATACCATGCGTAAGCAAACACATCGTGATACTTTGGTGATGAAAGTTGATTATGAATAAGAGACTGTAATTTAATGACATTATTCCTTGCATTTAGCTGCACATCGTAATTAAACAATAATACAAGGTCGGAAAATTTTCGTACAAAGTTTTTCCATATCCGGAAACCATATACATCAAGCGGCTGTATCATTCCTGTAGTTTTTTCGGTATTGTGAATATTTCCACATGTTGATTAGCTGGTATACCGTTTCGTAATGTAGATGGACAGTGACCAGTCCACGAATCCAATAACAAAACGCTTCGAGATCCCGCATGTGGTAGATATACGTTTGTTAACCATTCCATAACCAGTTGACTTGTTAACTTTCCAAATGTGGACGGTCGAAACGAAGATTGTTGTACACGTGGACCAAAATTACCATCCTTTTCCTGCAGAACAATAAATAGCGGAGAGAGTAGTTTCCCAGAAGCTGATATTGTGGGGAATATAGTATAGCTATGTGTAGTAGCGGATATAGATTGTACAACTGCTGTAACATTGGTTCCTTGTTCAGCTAAAGTACGGCCCGAATGTAATTCTAGATTGAATCCGCTTTCATCAGCATTGAATGTATTGTTTGTTACGATATCTCTAATACGAGGTTTTACATTATTCACAAAAATCGAAACAATTTCATTTAATTGCGTGGTATCTGTACCGTATGATCTGGTAATAAATTTGTTCACTTTTCTTGAAACTATTTTATACGTTCTCTTAAAATTCCAGATCCAATGTCGAGATGCTTTAAAATTTTCCAACCCTGTCTCTTCATTAGCTTGGAAGGCCCATCTTCGAATCATGAATAATGGCATGAGTTTCAATCCCGTCAACAAACTTATTATACACATATTCAGAAATTTGTAATAATTTTTCCCGACGTGTCCCTCCCCTGTTCACCGTTTCTTCCCATCTAATGAAAACAAGGCAATTTTGCATAGATATAAAACAAATAGATACGAACCACCTTAACATAACAGTACATCCTTTACCACTCACCTATACAATTGATATACGGATGAAACTTTTCGAAATTTATGTTGGACAGATTGTAAAGAAAGCCGTCTCTTCTTACCACTTTTCCAAAATGCAACAGCCTCTGTTTTATATTCTAAAGTCACAATACCTCCTTCTTCTGGTATACACTGCTCTTCTTCGAACTCTATCGGTTCTAAAAGTTCTTCGCGTGTAGGTACATATATATCATCCACAAATTCTACAGAATGTGGTCTAAACGGTTCCAAAAATTCTAATGTAACATCAGCTTCCATTGAAAATGATGTGTCTTCTTGCGATTTAATAAGCATGTCTTTTATTATGTCGTGTAACTCCATTTCTCTATTATTAATAGGCGTCTCATTATTGTTCTCAATTAGGAATGTTGTCATAAGTAAACGAATTACATTTGCAGGATGTATGGGAACCATTTTCAACACTACACGTTTGTTACACAGAATCAACGTACATTTACTGTTAACATCCATACTTAAACTACAATTAACTAGTATTTCTTATTGTTAATGAGTCTTTACTCTTCAAATGCCTTCGATACTACTGACAATAATAACGAGTCGAAGCATTTATTACTTTTGTCGTCAGGACAAACCTATAGGACTGATAATACCTATCTTATACGTATACATATGGCATATGTGTATGTATCTTACTTTATCACGTCTGAAGAAAACATGTTTGGACAGTGAAATGTCTCATTAAAATTGATCATCTTTATTTTCGTTGCAAATAATGTATCATCCGATAAGAATACATATATATGTAGTCTCATTATTAATGCTCGAGAGAACAATAGACATGAGATAATACTTTGATGGGAGACAAAAGTAGGTATACATTCACATCACACAAGTGTTTTCAAAGTTATCTAACTATACTTAAATCGTTTATTAAACGCCTGCATTGTCTCGCTTGTTTGGTGAGCAAATAAGAGAAAAGTTCGATAATTATGTTAAAAATAAAAAGTTCTAATAAGGATAAGTTATATCTAACAGTTCCCTTCTTCTCCTCTATTTCCACCTGATATAATTTCCCCATGTGTAATTAGAAACAAAAGTATATAAATTATCTTACTTTCTTAATATGGGTCGCGTATTATTTCCTAATAAATGTTAGAAAAACATTGCTCGTCGTGCAGCTTAAGGCACGTTACAATGGGATCCAAAAATTCTTCGATTGTCGTGGAGCACAGTTCCGCGATACAACAATAGTTGAAATTGTATGGAAAAAAAATATGGATTATGCTGTTTCATAATTGTTTAAACATCCAGTTCAGATTTCACGTGAAAACCCGAATTTTAGAAAACATTCATATTTTTGTTTATAACTTTTTTCTAATTGTTTAAACAATTGATAAAACCTTTACGATTTGATAGATCTAATTAAAAGAAGTAACTTTTGTCTTGAAACTTTTTTTCTATCTCTACCAGATTGTGTGTTACAAAATAAAATCGAAAAATAGCCGAATCTTCAGGGGTTAATTTCACCCCCTTAGAGTGATTTTGGGCAGCAAAAAAATTGCGTTGTAATCAGAAGGAAATTGCCTACATATCCACAAAGTTTCAGAATTTTTTGAATTTTCTGGTTCGGGATCTTCCCTTGTCAGCCTTGCCGATTGTCGGGCCGGTCCGGTTTACAATTGTCAAGTGGCTAGGAACTACTGTACTACAAATTAATATCTAATAAAAACGTGCAGTGAAACTTACCTCCGAAAAATCTTCTGATATCCATTTTCGATTTTATACCTAAATAATTCGATCCCGAGTACACGATTTGACGACACAATCTCACGATCCGAGTAGATGCACAACACGATGCGGAGACAGTAGACGATCGCTAGTTTTGCAATTCTGCTTGCGTGTGGTTGGCTGGTACGATAGGCTTTCACAAAGGCCGTTCGACAACCCCAAAAATTCAGAAAATTATGAAACTCGGTGTGTAAGTAGAGTAGTTCATCCGTAACACAACCCTATTTTTTGTTGGTGCCATAATGCAATTTTTAGGGGTGAAATCACCCCTAGAAAATAATTCAGAATTTTCTTTTCCGTGGAATATCTCGAGAATGGTGAGAGATATCGAAAAGAAGTTTAAACAAAAGTTGCATCCTTCTTTTATATCTACAAAACCGCGGAAAAATAATTTTCGAAAAATCCATATTTTTCAAGTTACCCCCACCACCAACCCTTAAAATTAAGTTTTTGTATTTTTATATATGGGCTGAAATACCTATGAATAATCTCTTTTTCATACATATATATAGTTTATGTGTTATTTTTTTTGCAAACAAATAAAACCTCTGTTACCGAATTTGAGGACCATTTTAGCAGTTTCCATTAATAATATTACAGTTAATATTAAATTTAATTATAACATTATAGCAGTTTTCATTAATGAAGTGGCCGCATAAAGTAATATTTGAACATTCGCAGTCCCTTTTTGTATATGTTGTATTGTTTGATTATACATTGAAAGAATTATACTAATAGAAGACGATAGATACATTGAAAATTACGCTTTGTAATTGGTACAATAATGATATTCTTCGTAGAAATGATTGAAACAAAAATACTTGCCACACCATGCACATCGCATAAAAGCCGGCTCCCCACAAATATTACATTTGGGTATAATCTTTTCATTCCTGAAGTAACAGAAATCTACAGGATTTTGAAATTCGCTGGGATGCGTTTCTAGATATCCGCTTTTAAACCAAGCATATTGAAAAAGGTTTTTGAATCTAGGCGAAGAAAACTGGTTGTGGGTTAGGGACTGCAATTTAATTATTTCATTACGTACATGCAAATTAACATCTCTCTCTTGGAGAATTACATTATCCGAAAATGTCCGCACGAAATTTTTCCAAATCCGGAATCCAAACACATCTAAAGGCTGAACGATGCCCGTCGTTTTTTTTTGGAATCATTGAAAAAGTTACTTCCTTGTCTTGTGGAATCAACTGCTGTAACTCATTTGGACAGTGTCCCGTCCACGAGTCGAGTAGGAGCATGCTTCTACGGCCAGTATTCGGTAGATACACTTCGGTAAACCAAGTTTTAAAATGTTCAGACGTGAGTTTTCCTGACTTTGAAGCTCCGATGTAAATATTAACCGGACGGAATAGAGTTCTTTGCACTATCGGACCAAGTGTTCCTGTAGATTCCTCCAAAACTATGTATAGTGATGAAAGAAGACGTCCGCTTGCTGATGTAATAGGCATTAGGGTGTTTCATTTTGTAAGGAAAAAAATAAAATGTAAAATTTTTTCAGACTTTGCTTACGCCCCGAGTCTCAGTGATGTAAAAGATATATTGGAACTTTTATTGGAAAAACTGGAAATCAAAAACTTAAAATAATATTAAAACTAGACACTAAGATTAATAGGTAGTATGATAGGCAAAACATGTGTTATATTAATCAACTTTGAATGATGCAATCCCTTTTTTTGTTCGCTTGGTAACGACTTTTCTGTGATGCGCGACTACCCTCAACAAGAATTGTTTTTGTTGTTCGTCCCTGACCGATTCGTTAAACTTTTTTATTAGAGCAATTCCTCTTTCTGCAGTATCATTGACCACCTTAAGAGCGTTCACCTGGCTTCTTAGAGAATCACTGCAGTATTCTGACACGTCGTGGATCCCAAACAATTCAAAGAACATCTTTGTTTTATTAGTAACGAAATGGCTCAGGTCTTTTCCTTCAAAAACTAGGTTTTTACTCTCTAATCGTTTCATTTCTTTTTTTTTTGCAGGTTTGGTTTCTAAATTTTTAGTCATATTTTCCTTATCAGCCTGAGTAATACGTTCGTCCAGAAAAGCCAATCCTACGTTTATTTCTGACAGATACCAAAGGTGTCTCTTAGCAACTGTGAGAGCACCTTTTTTGACGTTTGCATCTGGGTAAGTGTTCAGAAGCTGCAGCATATCCAAATCATTCTTTGGAGCCCATCGACTTACAATTGTCTCGTGCCAAAAGCGAACATATATGAGGCTGACAAAATGTGCAACCTGTTTCATTCCTTTCAATTCTCGTTGAGGAATATTCAACTGTTTAGTGAAGAGGACAATTTTAAGTGCATATATCGCCTTTGCCATCCACCTTGCTTGATGCAGAGCCCCTGGGATCCTGAAACTGAAGTCGTTTTGAGACCAACCTCTTTGGTACAGGAGTGAGAGTTGTAATAACTCTTTGTAGTCTTCTCTTGGATGACTTTTGTCTTTTAGGACATTTTGGATGTAGTTAACCATTTTCAGTCGTTGTTCTTCTAGAAAGCCTTGAACGGGACTTTCTTCATCCAGCATTGTCGTATATGACGTCTTATTAAGTGAACCCCACAGACTTTGGAACTTCCTAAAAATCTGGATGTCAGGACCGCTTGATGGTATGCCACAACACTTCTCAAACACTCCTTTTAATATTAGTTCATGGGTATGATGACGGCAAGCCAACCACAACAATGTTCGTCCGAATTCCTTTTCAATTCTGGTACATGCCCCTTGGATCAGTCCTGTATTAGATGCTGTAGTATCAAAAGACATACCGATGATATTGTCACGTAGCCCAAATCGGTCCACTTCCCGAATAACTACTTCAGCCATCTGCTCACCAGTGCCTTTCAGGGCAACAGGTACGCCAAGCAAATGCTCAAAATCTTTGCCAGTTATTAGAACTGCAACTCTATCTTCCAAAGTTTTGACACTCCCATGGGCAACTGAGGGCAATAGTTTACTATCCCAATGCAAGACCAAATGAGGAGGATTTTCAAAGAGTGACTCTTCGATTTTCTTTGCCATTTTACTTCTATTGATTGCCCGAGCTCGGTAAACGGTAGCTGGAGATACGGAAATTTTTGAAACATCGTGACCAAGGCTCTGTGCAGTTGCTATAAATGAAGTACTTGCTTGTCGAATAGAGAACTGTTCTCGATCCCAAGTAGATGTGAGTGTCTGATTAAGAGGTTTTAATTTTGGACTTGAACGTAATTTTTTCTTTAGTGGAGGCGCAAACTCGGTCTCTTTGTCACTAGGTGCTGATGATGATGGAGATGAGTCTTCCAGTATAACTGTATTAACTGTCTTATTGATTTCAGCGAGAGCTTTGTAATGTTTATTCTTATATG
Organism: Andrena camellia; assembly: GCA_029448645.1. NCBI lineage: Eukaryota > Metazoa > Arthropoda > Insecta > Hymenoptera > Andrenidae > Andrena > Andrena camellia. The sequence continues at coordinate 10,084,433 of CM055681.1, forward strand.
AATCATTTTTGTCTTCTTTTCTACACTTAGTTCTTATTTTCGAGGCGAAAACCTTGTCTACTCCACTCATCGACGAACTCATACGATCTTCTCTTTGTGATCTAAGAAATTCTTTATCTTCTTGTGATACGCAAGTCATGTCCATCACATTTTGCCGGGAAATGTCAAATAACTCGACGAGATCACCTTTCCAAATCTGCCGTTTCATATTTGCTTTATCTGTGTTTCTCGATTTCTCTTTACCCAGATTTTGGTATTCTTTGTACAGCTTCTGTATACCAGCGCGGATATTCTCCTCCGTCTTAACAGGGATATTTGCTTTCCTCCACACTTCCTGTAGTTTAGTACTGGTAGATTTAGCAGCATCCGAAAGTGTTTCTTTCATTTCCTTGTGATGGTAAATTAAAACTAAAAGTACTTGTTCCTTTGAAGGGAGCCGAGCTCCTAAAAATTCACCACTAGGCACCTTTTCTAGCAACCAAATTCCTCTTTTAGTTCCCATTTTAAAGTTCAATTACCTGCAAAAGATGAAAGAAATACATAAGAAGCCCATTAGTACTGTGGGGGAAAGTAAGTCACAATTGTCTGGACCAACTGAATTTTCAATTTAACAAATATTTATTTACAAGTGTTCCACTCACACAAACAATACACAAAGTTCGCATCTGCGATAAACGCTACGGCGTGACGAACGGACGCGTAACCAAACCGGCCGAGACCAAGTTCCCAATTCGACTGCCTCGGGTGTCGAAAAAGGTCCTTAAAATAAGGAAGAAAACAAGGAAAAAAATAGAAAAGAAAGAGATAGTAAATGCTAGGAAAGACAGAGGAAAACGTGCAAAAGTCACCAGCCGGAAAGAGGTAATAAAAGAGAAAACGCAGAGGCCTGAAGGGCCCAGCCCGTAGGAGACTGACCAGACCTACGCTAAACCTTGAAACCCTCATTACAAAACGGCAATGCACTAAATCCTAACTGTAACTGCGTAAAAACGCACAACGCAGAAAACCTAGGGGAGAAAGTCACACGGAAAAATTCCATGTTTCTAACAAACGTTTTCGTAGTGGCGAAGTGGAACCGCCACAGTACAAAGCACTTCAATATTAGAAATTTCACTAGTTTGAGATAAAAATGATCAATGTGTGCAACCCCTAAATATTATCCAATCTTCTTGAAATTTGGCATATATATCTTTTACATCACCAAGACTCGGGGCGCAAGCAAAGTCATATGAAAATCACATCCTTGGAAAAATGAAACACCCTAATAGGCATTATAGTGTAGCTATGTGTTGTAGAAGATAACGATTGAATCGTCGCTTCTACTGTTTTCAGTCCTAATTTCGCCAATGTTCGCCCAGAATGTATTTCAAGGTTGAAGCCACTCTCGTCTGCATTATAAATTTCTTCAACTCCGACAGCTAGGATGCTAGACTTTACGCGAGAAACAAACGATTCTGCGATATTTTTGATATTGTCAATATCTTCAAACGTAAGTTGCGTCCTGAATGTTGTTATCTTGCGGGACACAATTCTATGCGCAGTCTTAAAGTTCCAAATCCACCATTTACCTGCCACGAATTGGGGTAGGTCCACCTGGTTTTTTGCCTCCAAGGCCCACAATCTTAAATTCATGTCATGAACAATAGATTTTCTGTCACAAGCTTCTTCAAACTTTTGCAGTACATATTCCGCAATAAGTGCAAATTTATCTGCATTTGTTCCACCTCTCTCTACACTCGCCTCCCACCTATATAGTTGCGGCAAAGATTTAACCATGCGATAATTTTTCTGTACACTGGTAAGCGATCGACGTGCCTTTTTTCCACTTTTCCAAAACGTTACTGCTTTTCTCTTATAACTTAAGTCAACTTTTCCACCTTCATCATCAACAGTACATTCTGCAGAGTCAAAACTGTCTTCTTCTTCTTCTGCAGGCATAATGTACTCTACAACTTGTGCACCATGTGGTTCGGATGGATCGGCAAAATCGAGCACATAATCATGTTCAATTAATGGTAGGGAATGTATGTTTTGAAACTCTTTTATAATGTCCCGAATTTCATTGTGCAGTTCCGTTTTTACCGAGTTTATAGGTGTCTGTATTATACTTGCAATTTGAAATGTAGTGGCTAACATGTTTATTACGTTAGCAACATTAATCGACTGCATTTTAAAGAAAAGCCTTTCAAACAATGATCACTCATTTTTTCCAATTGAATGGTAACTGACTGCTTTAAAAAATGCAACTGCCATTCGCTGCATCCTCGGGAATATTTATATCAATCACAAGACGCGAATACGTAAACATGTTTACCGAAAAGTGAATGAGGCACAAGAATATTATCAGTTACAATTAAAATGATGCAAAGTCACTGTACATCTTTACGCATTATTTATTTATCGTGTAGTTTAGCTGTAATGAGTTTTACCTTGAATGCAATTTTAGGCACCCCTAAAAGCGGATATCTAGAAACGCATCCCAGCGAATTTCAAAATCCTGTAGATTTCTGTTACTTCAGGAATGAAAAGATTATACCCAAATGTAGTATTTGTGGGGAGCCGGCTTTTATGCGATGTGCATGGTGTGGCAAGTATTTTTGTTTCAACCATTTCTACGAAGAATATTATTGTACCAATTACAAAGCGTAATTTCCAATGTATCTATCGTCTTCTATTAGTATAATTCTTTCAATGTATAATCAAACAATACAACATGTACAAAAAGGGACTGCGAATGTTTAAATATTATTTGTATTATATTATAATATATTATATATTATAATATATTATATGTTATAAGTGTGATGTAAGAGTAAAATTGATTTACAATCATTTAAAATTTATATACATACGCATTATGCAAATCGGAAGGTTCGACAAGGTTATCGGCATCAATGCGATTCTGCGTCATTTCAATAACATATGTATTTTGCAAAGTCATCGTACATCTTCACGCATTATTTATTGTTCGTGTGGTTTCCAAAATAGCCTAATAAGATTACACTTCAAGTAATGCATGTACGAATGTGCGGTTATACTGATTCATGCACGTAACTGATTAGTTTTAATGAGTTTTACCTTTGATGCAATTTTAGGTGCGTACTGCCTTGCTTAAATAATTGAAAGATGTTTGAACTTTACATAAATAATAATCAAAATATGGCTTTAAGAAACTATGTTATTAATGGAAACTGCCAAAATGGACTTCAAATTCGGTAATAGAGGCTTTATTCGTTTGCAAAAAAAAATATAACACATAAATGAAAAGAGATTATCCAGAGGTATTTCGGCATATATTTACAAAATACAAAAACTTAATTTTAAGGGTTGGTGGTGGGGGTAACTTGAAATATATGTTTTATTCAAAAATTATTTTTACGCGGTTTTGTAGGTATAAAAAAAGGATGCAACTTTTGTTTAAACTTCTTTTCGACATCTCTCACCGTTCTCGAAATATTCCGGGGAATGGAATTCTACATTTTTTTCAAGGGGTGATTTCACCCCCAAAAATTACATTATGGCACCAACAAAAAATAGGGTTGCGTTACAGATAAACTACTCTACTTGCACACCGAGTTGCATAATGTTCTGAATTTGCGGGTTGCCGAACGTCCGTTGTGAGTTTGACAGTACAAGAGAATACATTTTTAAATGCGTGGACTATAGTCGAAATCCGCATCGAACGGGAATGTAGCGGCGTTCGACTATAGTCGAAAAACGCAGCCGAAAGGTTAAAGGGCGATTGGGCACGAATGAAGCATATCGTTATTCTTGTCTTACAAGGGGACCACGCGGTAGTGGACATCGCTTTTGGAACGACAATATATGGGGGTCGTAGTACTCATGTAGTATGAAAATATCATTTAGGCTTTCCGCATGGTGGGCCTTCGTTTTCGAGATATTTTGATTTAAAATTTTTAACGTATGTAGTAATCCAGATACATAGTATCTGTACCTAAGAAGGTTTCGTGGCCACAATGGTAGCGCATCAGATTGTCATGCGAGCGGCCCCGGGTTCAAGTTCCCCCTGCAACTGATAATTTTTTTCCTTTTTTTCTTTTTTTTTTAACAATTTTTTCCCGTGGTAATATATTTTGTGGATATTACGTATTATATAGTGCGTTACATATTACTCTACGCAAATTTTAAGGTTGAAAATGCATTTATAACATAACATCATATTATTCTAATTATCTCTTTCACCGGTGCTTTCATATTTTTGTCTTGCGAAAGTAACCGAAACTTTCGACGTCTGCGATTGTCGAGCAGGTAAAGTGGGATAGCCGTTACTTCTGACCGTAAGGGTGGTCTTATACCTGCTCAAAAGAATGGTCGAATATCTGGTCGTTGGGAGCGAGTAAGTCTTGACAACGATTTCATGAATATTTCGTTTACTTAATTAATTTTTATACAATGCTTGGGGTGGTATTGATCAAACACACATACAAAACATAATTCTTTGAAACACCACGCACATTTTAATAAAGATATTTGCTTGCATTCACAATATAATAAATTAGGTGGAAAACAGACTTCATTTAAATTTTGAAATTTAGGTTTTTCATGTGCTACCATTCCTGCCGCGCACAAAATATATTTCCACGGGAAAAATTGTTAAAAAAAAAAAGAAAAAAAATTATGGTGTTGCAGGGGGAGGAGACTTGAACCCGGGGCCGCTCGCACGACAATCTGATGCGCTACCACTGTGGCCACGAAACCTTCTTGGGTACAGATGCTATGTATCTGGATTACTCTGTACGTTAAAAACTTTAAATCAAAATATCTTGAAAACGAAGGCCCACCATGCGGAAAGCCTAAATGGTCTTTTCATACCACATGAGTACTACGACCCCCATATATTGTCGTTCCAAAAGCGATGTCCACTACCGCGTGGTCCCCTTGTTAGATCTCTCTATGAACCAACAAAGTTTCATTGAAATCGGTGAGTACGGGTCCGTGGTGTTCCTTTGTCAATCTCAATCCAAACACGCACACTTGATGGATTTTAAAGCTCCATACACAAAAAAAATCCCACAAGGTTAAATTATTTTTACACGAGAATTAATATTTCATTTGCAGCTGTGTTGTATTTATTTCTGTATTCTGACAATCTTTAGTCGGAAGCACACGTACTAGATGAGTCTTAGAAATGAATATTCTTTAAAAACTATGGTTCATATGAAAAAACTTGGTTGCACATTTTTTATTTATTTTTGTATAGGGAATCATTATATACCCAATTGTGCATTCCTGTTTGCGTATATGTCACGTTTCGCTATACTTTTCTTGACCAACCCTTGAAGGATGTCATCACTATTCTCCTAATTGGACCGACTTGAATCTGATCTCGACGAATTGTTACGAATTAAATTCGTCTTATTTTTTATGTGCCCCTCGAACTAACCCTTAACACGATTCTTATTTTCACCTTCGTTTCTCTTGTAATTTTTGGTTCGTTCAAAGATCTGTCGATATTCGAAATATACAACTATTATCGACACTAATTGCAATAGGAGCCGAGGATGGTACCAATTATTTATCGATGTGAATTGATTCTGTTGAGAATACTATACGCTAGGCAAGTACCGCGGAGGGCGCCGCCTCGTGGTCCCTTTTTTAAAAGTGGGATGATTAATCGAACGTATGATATGGTTGAATATAGTAGGGAAAGGAATGAGGGTGAAATTAGCGGAAGTGTTAAATGTTCAAAATTAGTTAAACAACAAATTACAAAATGCATATTTCACATTTGAATCTTAAACAGTTGCCGCTCGTATACTCCCAATATTTAAAAAAAAAACCGAGAGACGGGGTGAGCGCTCCGCGCCGAAGATACTTACCTAGCGTATAGATATATCAAGTTGTTTTTTAAATGCATTTCTTCATGATCTATAATATTTGTTATAATTGAATTATATACCGCTAATTAACGATACATATCGAATACGTTAACAGAATCTTCATGAATTGCAGATTAATGGACGAAAGGAGTACGAACTCATTTCCTCTTTAAAATGTAAATTACGAATTTGATTCCACTTATTGTAATGCGTAGCATTAATTTAAAAGTTAGGCATGTACTGTCTGTGTCGCAATATGTTTGCCGTCGTTAACCTTAAGGCATTTATTATATAACGGACCAAAATTATGTTATTCTTTATAGAATACTTCATCGGGTTCTCACAAGTAAAAAATCTTATACAACCCGAGTCATCTCTATCGACGAATCCACATTATATTCTCCAGATATGTAGTCGCAGTATTTAGTACAAACACCTATACATCATCTAATAAATAGAAATGTTGTACATACATGTAATATCACATCTGCTCTATTGAATACGAATCAGAACCAATTTGAACATGTCCCACATGTCCATTTTCGTTGCCAACCTAGAACTCAAAGATGCATAGCAAGAGATTTGTTCAAACACCTTCGCACTTGTTAGTTACACGGTGAATAATTTTGGATGTGTTTGTATGTTAAACAGCTCAATTATGAACAATTGTATGGGATAGTCAATTAGGAAATTCGGTGGAAATCAAGACGTTTGTGAAGTGATATTATCTTTAATTATCGATATAACCATGATTTTTGTGGTACAACAGTAAGAGGTTATCTGTGATATTACGTAGACCATGGCGTTATCGTTACAGTAGACTTCGATGCGCCCTGTTACCATAGCACAACCTATCGGCTGTAACAAAAAACAGGAATAGAGAAAACGAGATTCTCCACGATCCCCGAAAGCGTGGCAGACGAGCCGTTGGATCGCAGTCACCGTATTGATACATTCAGTTTACGTTACTCAAGATTCTTTGATTGTGTCTCGTTCAAGAACGAATCGATAACTTGTATGTATGTATGGACTCCTGGCGCATCATTCAACACATATACGTACCGCTGATCGCGTCGTTTGTAAATACTAGGTACACATAGGAACAAATGGTTGTGAACGATCACTAACCATAAGAAATTGTCTACATGAATGAACGAGAATATAAGGCGAAACGATTAAGGCTTTTTATCTATCGTTTACTGTTAGAGGTTTGGTATGTATTAGGAACTTAGTCCTTCGAGTTTTTTTTTTTATAAATTTCGCATAACTAGCGATTACTTACGTATGTACTTTGAAATTCTTCTGTTTAAGCTGATGTATGAGTCCCAGACAAGTATTTGTAATTTCGTGTCGTCATCGCGCGAACGTGTATAGATATTTACAGCAATCACGTCTTTGTATATAATATAAATTATACAGCATAAAGTGTGTGTATGTGCACGTGCATATACGAGGAATAAATGTATTGCCCCGAAATTGCGTTTGTATTTGTAATTTTCTTGGATCCGTAGATAAGCAGTACCTATACGATATTGGATTCTCAAACGAAATATAGTACCCGTGTCGAATTAATATTCAATTCTATGAAAACTACTTCGTTTTAATGTCGATACCTACTGATTTTTAATCGTACAAGCAAGTTGAAAGAAATATGTGCCAATTATATGTGTCTAATTTCGCATGAGAATTCGGTTATTGTAAGTGTAAGTTAACATTAATTGATAATAGCGGGAAAAACATGGTAGGTATTGCTATTAATGATGATTTTATATAATTGCTACAGACCAAAGTATAAATGACAAATGGAAAAATAATACGATACGACGTATGTAGAATACATGAATATTCTTGTTCGTAAGTATCGTCAATAAAAGTTTGTTGTTAAATATTCAAATTGAAATTATATCCTTCTTTTCGCATTCTAAATTAACAAAGATAATATTACAGATAATAATTTGATTACAGAAAGATACTTGCCTAAAATCGTAGGTGAACGTATACATATGTATAGTACATACGTATTACCACATGTAAAAAAGAATTTAAGTCCCAATTTGGCCTGCCCCGTTATTATCACTTTTTAATTACTTCAGATAGGGAATTTACACACTCTTAATTATTTCATATGCAGATTCTCATATTGTAATATTCGTTGTATCTATCAATAACGTAAAATGTGTTTGAACATATAGCAGTAAGTATTTGTAAGACAACAATTTATGCGGAGATACGGTAATAAGTAATTATAAAACTTAACTCAAATATAAAAATTTGTTTACTAAATACAAAAATTAAAGACATGGGTACCCAAGACACTTCCTTGTAAACTATTTCAACTTTTAGGTACTTACATATTGATTTTAATTGAAAGATTAATTGTTTATAAAAAATGCGTAATGTCATCATTCGACCTGTAGAACCGTCCCTTAAAAATTCATAAGACAGACATCTTTAAAGGGAGAATACCGTATAACTCGAACGAAAAATAGAAACAAATTTTTTTCCATAAATCGCTTCTAAAACATTTCAAAAACATATTCTCAAAGTTATAGGCCGTAATTCAACTCTGTATCGATAGGTACCACAAGGCCGGAAATAGTCGATTTAAAAAATTTGCGCAAACCGTAAAATGTTTGTTACTCGAGGTAGTTGAGTATACATATAAGTAACAATGCATAATATTCTGTTTTTTATTTATGCATTCATGAAGCAGTGTTGTTCGTCGAAGGTTGAAAGATTTTATGGCACACTTTTCTTTCTTATCCAGTCTTTGAAACATCGTTCGCTTGTTAACGATTTTTAAATGTTTTAATGAAATTGCGTAAATTCTAGCATTATGGAAGCTTTCAGGTAGGTACATGTACATAGGTACATATGAATATAGGTACAGGTCGGGCTGGACGCCGCAACGGAAAATGCACCTAAAAGACTTAAAAAAATATGAGAATTTTTTAAATTGAAAATGAATGGCATGTTATGAGACTACAAATATGATTTATACAGTCTTCTCTCGGTATATTGCCGCGACCCGAGACCGACAGTTGTAATATATCGAGAGTGTGACACGATTCTGAGGATGCTCGTTTAATTCGCGATTTATTGAAAAAAAAAATTTTCGCAAAGGCGCAAACCATTTATCGCACACACGAGATAAACACCGCGCGCCGAGCCTGAGTATATGTATACTGCACTTTCGAACAGTTTTTACTTCTTCATCATATCGACGCGCGTTACGAAAAGTAGCACGTTTCATTTTTTCTACATGCAGTTGTCCGTAAGAAAAAATGAAACGTGCTACTCTTCGTAACGCGCATCGATATATATTTGTATAGTTATTCATTTTTTAAATAATCAAGGATTCAGTAAATTTGTCTACGATTATAAGATTTTATTAACGATTTTGTTGAACTTCTGGCTGAGTCCCAATGCTTAGCCTGGTGTTATTATATTTCGTAACGGTTTGCGATAACAATGCAAAAAGAATTGGTTCCGGATTCGTCCGGATTGAAGTTGTATAGCTAAAGTAGGTAGAAATGACAATCGAGAGCTGCAGCGTTGCACATACGCCTCAGCGTCAGGCTGCGCGAGCATTCGCATGTCACGGAGATCCGCCCGACTTCTCTCGACCCGACCCGACTGCCCACATATCCCTAGTTACAAGACACCTTTTCTATACATATGAGTACATAACATACTGCAGTAATTCCTCGTAATAAACCCGACGAACGGGGCTGGCGACGGGCGTACGACGTGATGCGGACACTATTCGGGCGAGCGAGAGGGAACGAAACAGTTGACACGAAGTTGCTGTCGACTCATTCGTTCTCTCACTCTCGACCGAAGGATTCCAAGAAATGGTGGGGATAGTCACCGAGCGTACTACGCATGATAAAAACGGGACAATAACGAGGAATTACTGTACATACCTACATCTCGAGGTTCTGGAAAAGGCAAAACTTTTAACTCCATTTCATGCCTGCATTACAATTTTTTATATTTTCACAATATTACGAAAAATTTTAATTAAATCGATGATTCAAACCTCGTGTACGCTCCGTGCGAAGTACTACTTAGTTGTAAATCACCTCACGTGAAAAGACTTTTAATGTCTGAAGGTAATAGATACCTATGTACAGAGGGTGGCCGAATTATTATACTGAAAAAAATTTTGTCAAAATCTGCGTAATTTCAGTAACAATGCATGAATGCTATTGTTTCTTTATTTATTGATTAGCTACAACATCTGGCAACATTGTATTTTTTCAACATATAAATCTCATTTGTTTTTAAAAGGGTGGGGATAAAATTATTACAAATAAGACAGAACAAATAGAGAATATAATCAGAGTATGGCACCACACTCCAAAACTGCAGGAAGTAGCCACAGCATGCATTGAAAGCATGTCACGCCGAATCCAAGCCGTCATAAAAGCTAAAGGCGGAGTCACCAAATATTGAATAATTGTATTTCTCGTACAATATAATCTTAAACCTACATAAATGTATTTAATTTGTATTCTTAAATACATATACTAGTATTAAAATATAATATTCTAACATTAAAAACGAGACATCTATTTTATTTCATCGCTTGAACTTACAAAATATAAACTTTTTTGTTTGAATGTAATAATTTGGCCATTCACTGTATGTGCTAGTCGTGAAACCTTAAGGCGCGTGCGCGAACTATCTTCAGGAGAAGGTTAAACGACCCGTGATATTCAACCAATTAAACTTAAATAAAACACGTTATTTAGATGATTAAATGATAACAGAATGAACAATATTTATTCCATGCAAATTAATCTCCTCTAGATAACAGAAACTGCATCGCGCATAAACGTATTACGACAGACGAAGTCTCTCGTCTGTGGTATTAAATCTGTTTAGCTATACTTATCCTGCAGATTAAACAGAGTAAACAACAAACGCTGAAAATATTGTGATACAGACTGTGTATCATAATATTTGCGTCAACTGCTGATAAATTATCAGTTTTCATTAAGAAATCTAAAATTAGCAAATATAAAGGACGTTTGACAAATACGCGCAGCGACGAAACTAGGGGGGGGGGGGCGCCAAATAAGAAATCTTTATAGAGAAAATACATAGTTTTGGAAAAGCTACATCAATGGCTTTATTCACATTTATATATTACGTTATTCCATTATAGGATTAAAGGAGATAGACATTTCATAGAAAAGTAATTAATTACTTTTGAATAGATACATTTTAAAATTTATCTATTTAAAATTTATTTATCTGTTATCAAACAGCAAACAAATTAGGGTACCTGCAATATGTTCGCAACCAGTTAATAAACAGGTTTATTATGCCTTTTTTATGTAAAGTGTACACTCAATCTCCTAAGGTGGGCAATACAAGGTGGTAAAATGTTGGGGGGCGTCAAACAGAATCCTTGCTCCGGGCGCTTACAACTTAGTTTCGTCCGTGAATACGCGATGTAGATAACAAACGTTTTATAAAAGTTTGTTTGTTACGTCATATAGATGGGGATTGCAGCAAATTCAAAATGAAATTAATCTAAAATATTTCACTCATGTAACGACCATTTTATTCTTCTATATTTTTATCTATAAAAACGGGTTAATTGCCTATGATACAAGTAATACCTAAATGCATCAGAGAGTGGTAAATTTCGTTGCATGTTTATACCGATTTTGTAGCTCCAATTTAATCAAAAATTTAAAATTGAAATTTAAAAATATTCACTTTTTTAGTTACATAAACTTAATAAAAATTAGTTTTTAAAAATATGTGATTTTTTCTCAAGCCAGGAGGGATACCCCCCCCTCCCCCCTCGCATACGCCCTATGATCATATAATATTATGTAAGTATGTATATTAAGGATGTTCGAGTACTCGGAAAAAGCGAGCCGAGCCAGGCTCGGTTTTTCGAGCCGAGCCGAGCCGAGCCGAACCGAGTACTCGTATAAACCGAGTGGCTCGAAACAACCGAGCGGCTCGATAAAACCGAGTAGCCTGAATTTTTTCGAGCGGCTCGGAAGAACCGAGCGGCCCGAAAGAACCGAGAAGCTCGAATTTTTTCGAGCGGGTCGAATATACTTGGAGCAGATCGAAATTTTCGAGCGGACAAGCCGACTGTGTCGAGTAGCTTGAACGTTTCGGGCAATACGAATGTTTCGAATATTTTAGGTTACGTTTAACAATGGCACGACAAATGTGAAACCCATACGAGGAAGGTGAAAAAGTAAGAAAAAAAGAAAAAGTAAGAAGAAAAGAAAGATAACATAAAGAGAAGTGTATGAATACGTTCATAAATATACGAAAAAAAGAAAAAAAAGAAAAATTTGAATGTTGTACTTATTTTCAAAAGTTACAGAATATTTCCATTTACAGCAGTGGCGTATTTAATAGGGCGGCTGATGAGCAGTTGCCGCCTGGGCCCGTGCCCAGAAGGCCCCCCAGGGCCCCATCTCCAAAAAAATTATGATTAAGTATAGGTATCCAAACACTACAATTTTTTTCGTACTACTACACTTGGCACGTTTTTAGTAAACTACCTCTTCATTTTCCCGAAAAAAATGGGCCCCTCAGAGCGTTTGCCATCTGGGCCTTTTTTTCTTAAATCCGCCACTGATGTTTATATACTGGATAATGATTCGTAATTATTATTATTATTATTTCGACTTTATTAAGAAAGTAAGATACGAGTAAAGGCGAGGACGCGGTAATAATGTGAGTAATTAATTGTAAACTGCAAATGAAAATATTCTCTAACTATTGAAAATAATTTTTCGCTTATGTATGATTTATTAATATTTTTTCTTGCGTTTTCCTTTACTTTTTCTTTCCTTTTTGCCTTTTCCGTATGGGTTATATTTCTGTCGAGTCACTGTTAACAACGGCTGGTACCCGTTAATGAAAAATGAATAAGTATAAATAAGTCAAGAATTCAAAGAGTCAAAATTAAGATTATGGGTTTTTCCATGTGCGCCTAGATGAAATCTGAATGTTTGCAAAATATGACATTTATATGCCGTGTAGTTTAGAAACAAAGCGAGGTGGCAGTTTTTGTTGGGCATTGCCCACTACTGAAGACGCTGCAGAATTCGACGACCTGGAAGGCTTCGAGGATGAAGTTAATGAAAATTTATAAAAAATTAATCTCCACACCTTTTCGTAGAAAAATAGTTACTATTATTAATTCCCTGTCTTACGTTACCTACTACTTCCATATTCAATTAATATTTTGATGAAAGTTTCTTAATGAATGATTAAAGAAATGAAAATGAATTTTTCACTGCTGGAAAAACTTTAAAACTGCTTCTCGGTTCTATTCGAGCCGCTCGAAAAAATTCGAACTACTCGGTTTTATCGAGCCGATCGGTTCTTTTGAGCTACTCGGTTTTTACGGGTACTCGGCTCGGCTCGGAAACCAAGTCTCGGCTCGGTCCGAACTTCAAGCTACTCGAATTATCGAGTATTCGAACAGCCTTAATGTACATGTAGAAATTAATCTTTTGAGTACAGAAGTTGAAACGCTTAGCGCACCTATATATGTACATTGTGTGCGGAAATCTTCTAGTCTCATGTGTTCTCGGTATTCACTGAACGCAGATCGATGTTCCTCGCACATACTGAATGCATATATGGATTTATCCTCCACAAATACGTATTGTAGATTAAGGGCCCCATACACGTTGAGATCTGCATCGCTACATGTATCGATACAGATTGCGATACATGTATCTTGAGATTTGTGTCAGGTATCAAACAGCACATACACGTTGAAACGGAATCAGGAGATATCAGTACAGTTCAAAACGCGGTACTGAAATATTGCCTCCACCACCGGTGTGTATAGCAATTGCTGTGGCATTAACAGAATCCTTAAAGAGAAAAAGGCGGCAGAGAAGGGTATGGGCAAAGCAATGGCTATGCGAGAGAAAGAAGTATACTTCATTCAAGTCCTTAATCATATAATCGCGCGCAAACACACTCGCGCATGTACACGTATACAAAGTTCTATGGTTTCTGGGTAATTTCGTCTCTCGTTTTTCAATTTCCGTAAAATTTCCTGACAACATTCTTAAGTGCTAAACTTCTAAAAACGTCCGTCTATGAAAAAAAAAGTAAACCTTTGTAGCGCGATACAAGAGACAACAACATACACGCTGAAACATGCAGATATTCGTATCAGTTGCAGGCTCCAGGTATTGGCGTTTCAGTACCTCGATACAGACGATGATACCAGCTGATACTGATACATCGATACTGAGACAGTCAAATACACGTTGAGATTTGTATCGTGGTACTGATACTTGCAACATGTAGCGATACAGATTTCAATGTGTATGGGCTCCCTTAACCGCGAAGACGCTAGCCCGGCTAGCCTGTCGTAGCAGCCTTCTTAGCGTCGCGCGGTCTCTTTGACAACAGAAGGCACGCTGTGCTAGAGAAAGATTGGAAGGGGAAGCAGGCGCGTGAGGGGCCCCTACGCTGGACAGCGCTGATGTACAGGCTCAGATAAAATAGTTGAAAAAGCGACCTTCACTCTTTTCTTCGCTATTCCGACGAATTACAATTTTTTTCAAAACGACGAAACACGTCACCTAGTAAACCTTCTAGTTTTTCAAAAAAACTCAAGTCGTTTGAGCCGATTTTAAAAAAATTATTCTGTTTTAAAGGGGGTGCCAATATTTTTTTGACTCACTGTAATTAATTCTAATAACGAGAGACATCCAACATAGCAATTGATAATTTCAAATAATAATATAAGGTTTGTCACTATTATATTTACTCCCTCTCGTTAAACTACCCCTACAGGACGCAGCATTGCAGAAACGTTACGGTAATATTGTGATGCAAGATTTGTAATATTGCACGATAGCAGATATGGTGCAGTAATATCACTATGTTCACCCCTGTGCAATATTGCAAGAATTATTCCTGCAACATTTAGACATTTTTTTGTTTAACGTAAACAGTTAAAAAAAATTTATCAGATACAAACAAGTTCAACAAAAAGACATAAAGTAGAGACAATAAAGATAGAAAAAACAACAGAAAGAAGAAAAAAAGTGAGAAAGATCCCTGTCAGCTAACGTCGCTACAAGAGTGCTTGGTATGCACTGGTCCGGAATGTGCTGATGGATCCGGCCTAATCTAATTCCTACCAATCAGAGTTTTGTGCGAATATCTCGAAAACTAAAGCTGAGCGGCGGTTATACGTATAGGGAAAACTTGTTCAGAATGTTAACCTTGACAATAAATTTGAATGTCATGGAAATCGGTGGGGAGTACCCTTTTGTAAATGATTACCTATTTTTGTTTCAGATCCATTCAAAACACAATTTTTTAAACCTACCACCATATCTTATTTTTTGTTAATAAAGCAGTATAATAGGGGAGACAGCTCCGATGACCTCGACATATTCTTTCAAGGATATGACCTTGAGTAACTTTTCCTCATAACTTAATCAGCGGTCATTGTTTATTAAAAAGTTATTAGAAAAAGAAGGTACACCTATGTTAATCGTTTCCGAGGTATTTACTTCAAAAGAAAATTGTAAAAAAATAATTAACAATAATTTTTTATTAATATCTCGGAAACTAATAAATACCCGAAGCTAAAATTTTATATTCGAAGTTCATACGACGTACACATGGCTGCGGGCACCCTTGACGGGGGACCCTCCCCCCATCTGTTCTCAAACCTATACCGATACCTCGTGACATATGTACATATACTGGAGCATTCTAGAATATTGGTAACTTAGGTAGTGAGAGCGGGAGCACAGAAGGTTTCTTTAATATCTCGAAAACTAAGCCGAACGACGGTGACATGTATAGGGAAAAGTTGTTCAGAATAATGTTTGTCGGTCATCAAAATCGGTGACGTGCACCTAATTTCGAATAAGTACCATTTATAATTTTTATAAATATATCTAAAAAAACTGTAAGAGACCGCCGATTACGTTATAGGGAAATATTACTCAGGGTCATGTCCTTAACAACATATGAGCCATTGTTTTTGAAAATGGTATAAGTCCTTTTTTGAAAAAAATGAGTTAATGGTAGTTTTAGTCAGATATAGATATCCTCTTTTTATATTTATAATCATCCAGTCAATGGTGTACAATATACTCATAAATTAATAAAAAAAAGTTGTATTGTAAAATGTTATCGCAGGAATGTTTTTTTTTGAAAGTGGTATAAGTCCATATTTTGGCAAAAATACTTCACTATGCTAAGTGTAAAGGAGAAATAAGATTGAAATATGAATAAGTTTATTATTATTAGTTATCTTAACGAAATAATTTACTTTTCATACCTGTTTATTTATAAATTCATTATAATATAAGTAAGTAAGTAATGAAGACACGTATGTCTTCATTTTATTTATTATTTTTTACATTAAAAAATAGATTTCACAAAAGCCAACTCCAATTAAAATATAAATTTAAAATTGCTATTGGTTATATATTTCATAATATGTTATTATTGAAAGTGGTATAAGTCCATTTGTAGCTAAAAAATCGTTTATTTTCTATAAAATTTTTATTGATTATTATTGCATAATAAAATTTAACAAGTTTATAGTTTTAAAAACATTACCCGAATTAATTAACGTATACGAATATTTTTAAGCTGATTCAAACGCAAACTCTTAAATATCTCAATGTATGAATAAATGGACTTATACCACTTTCAAAAACAACGGCTCATATGTCAAGGTCGAGGTCATCGGAGCTGCCTCACCTATACTGCATAATTACCCATATTTTTTAATTTGCAGTTCAAATAATTATTGCTCAAGTCTAGTCAAAACACAACACTTTCGACGATGTACAGCAAGGTTTGTCGGTTTTTAAAAACCAAATTTAAAAAACTTTTTTTTATAAATTTGTAAAATTCGAAAACCGGATTTTAAATTTAAAAACTCCGGTTTTATACCTATACTACTTAGAATTAATATGTAAAAATTAATTAATTATTTAATTAAAAACGTTAACATTTTGACTTGAAATCGCCTCGGGCACAAGCATATTGTACTAGGTAACAGTTTACTGTAAAACTAATCTTCATGAGTTCGGAAGCAAAATACTAAATGAAATAAAGATTTTTCATTTAGTTTTTTATGCTGTGTATTTTATTGTGTTATATTTTTGTAGATCCATAAATATTACATAAACTCAAAATTTGTACGGATTTTAGTTATCTTAATTTTTTCATTTATTTGGTTTTGTATAGATAAAGTATATTTTATTTTGTTATATTTTTGTAAATCCATAAATATTAAAAA
This sequence comes from Andrena camellia, assembly GCA_029448645.1. Lineage (NCBI taxonomy): Eukaryota > Metazoa > Arthropoda > Insecta > Hymenoptera > Andrenidae > Andrena > Andrena camellia. Next base: position 10,101,563 of record CM055681.1, read on the forward strand.
AAAAACTGAAAATTTTTAACATAAGTACAAACATTTATTTGCTATTTTAATTATATTTTTTGGTGAAAATTCGAAAACCGGTGTAATCGGTTTTTTGGAAATAGTGGATTGCGAAACCCGTTTTTTTTTCAAAGTCGATTTTTGTATAAACCCTAATGTACAGTAAATCAGATCTGCGCAGGCAGGTCAAAACCTTTCGTAACATGTACAAGTAGAATCTGTTCGCAGTTGACAATAGCTTTCATGGTAATAGGGTACGCATAGAATTCACGCGTATACATATGCAATACACATACATACTATGTAGGTATATACCTCCAGGTTCCAACGTAAAGTCCGCTTTTCTTTTGATCCAAGAACCTCAGCAGATGCAGGAGCTGAAAACCGTTAACGTATCATCTACAAAAGAGGAATTTAAATTTGCACAAAGGCACTTCCTATGAGAACTCGGAGTTTCCTTCAGGGATATTTTTAATCCCGACGCATCAGAAATACGCTTCCGTATTAATCATTAAACTTTCCAACATTCAAAATAAGCATAACCATGCTTTCGATAGGTATTTGATTAATACCTTCTTTTATTGCAAAAGAGTGTTAGCAAAAATAGATTCTAAACTATGGAAAAAAATATATACATGAAATTTTTATGTTAAATGATTGTGGCAGGCGAAACGCGTCGCAGCAAGTTCCAGAAAACGTTGCGCGTCAAAACAAACGGTCGCGGATCGCGACCTTTCCTCGAACTTTCCTTGTCGTCAGTCACCGTTATTAGGGGGTAACTATGAAGGGTGGTTTCACCCCTTGAACATGCAAATCGGCCAAAATAAAAATACACGTATTTCTTATTTTTCGGTCCTCTAAAACATATCCAAAATTCAAAGTAATCGGAGACGGGTACCAACTATTCTTATGAAATTTGGTGGGTGGTTTCACCCCCTAAACATTCAAGCAGGCCAAAATAAAAGAACACGTATTTCTTATTTTTCGGTCCTCTAAAACATATCCAAAATTCAAAGTAATCGGAGGCGGGTACCAACTATTCTTATGAAATTTGGTGGGTGGTTTCACCCCCTAAACATTCAAGCAGGCCAAAATAAAAGGACACGTATTTCTTATTTTTCGGTCCTCTAAAACATATCCAAAAACCAAAGCAATCGGAGATGAACATCTGAAAATCTTTTAACTTTGAGGGGTGGTTTCACCTAAATATGAAAACGGGCCGCTATAAAAAAAAACGTATATCTTATTTTTCGGTACTCTAAAACATATCCAAAATTCAAAGCGAACGGAGGCGGACACCTGGGAACCTCTCCTTGTTAGAGACAGCGGGTTCGGCCTCACATTTCTACGTCGACTCCATCCACATGTTTTTTCCACGATCCAGCGCAGTCTTGTATTGTGTACTACCTATTCGATGTGTATTATCGATCTGCGAAACGATCGGCAAGACACGATCGCGATATACGCTCGCGAAAAGGATACAAATTCCTCGATATACCTGGCTTATAGAGGATATCATAAATGCTGATACTGTAGAGCACACTGAAACATCTGTTTTTACGAAACTACATTTGGTTGACCTGAAGGTGCTACAAATTATGGAAATGGTTTATGACTCAGTTATGACGATTGTAAAATTTTACAAAGGTACATTAAAAAATATCCACATGTTTCCCCGGCAATGCGATGGCAAATGAAATTGCAGTTAATATATTCACTGTTGTGACGATCATAATTATTACTATTGACGGCAATAATTTCCATGCCATTACTTGTTTTAATATAAAAACTAATATTGATAGACAATAAATACACATGGGTATGCAAGTGATACTATATGTAAGATAAATGATGAGGAGATGTAATATACAAGATGTTTTGAAGAAAAGGGGTAGTCTTCTGATTGCGCGTGATGCAGGTCAAATTTTTCACCCACGCTCTTGCGTGGCACGTTCGAAAAAAGTGTGGCGCGCAAGAAAGCACCACAGTTCTGCCCGTGCGCAAACCTCGACTCCAGAAGAGTTTACATAAGAAAGAGAAAAGGTAGTTAGAAAAGGAAAACAGCACTTGAAACCAAGGGTTCGGCGTGGCACGTGGACTTCCGACAGTGCGGAAAGTTCTGAAGCGCGCGTCACGCCTGGCAGCCAAGCCTCTGCGAGCCGCTACAAGCGGTAGGAAGTGAACGCGAATTTTTTAAAACCAAACAATTAAATATATTTACTTTCAGCTTTGTGGCTTCATTTGGCAATCTTCAGGGAATATAACAAAAATTGTATGCAAAAATAGTGGTTATATCTGGAGTCATAGTGCTTCAAATAGAGCGCCTTACAAAACTGATATGCGCACTGTTAGCATAAAATCAGCCGTTGTTGTCTGAAATAGAAAATTTAAAAATTTGTGTAATCTGTATAAGTGTGGCTACCGCCCGAACTAGATTAAATGAGAAATGCTGAAAATTAAAAAAAAATGGCAGTTTCTAAAACAGACATCGATTTCTGCAAAAAAGTTCGCTGTTGTTTTAAGTCGCAAAGTCTAATTTTGAAAAAAACCGACTTAGTTTTAGTACCGGTGAGAATGGGACATCTACTGAAGATATATGCCAAGTTTGAAGTAAATCCGGTGATTGGTTTTTTAGATATCATGCTAACAAATTCGAAAAACATCGTTTTGAGGAAAACGCGTTTAAAGTTTTAGGTACCGTTTTTTTTAATTAATTTTTTTTAAATGTTACCTAAATATGTACAAATATAGGCATAAAGTTTTTAATTGTGCCTCATCATTTGCACTGTGTAAATCTGTATATTTAACCTGTTGACTGGTTATGACGAGCTATCTTGTCATTAAAAAATGTATCCAGATTGAGAGTGATCTACATATGAGCAGTTATTGTTATTGCAAGTGGTTTCAAACAAGTCCGATATTTCTTTTTTAACTTTCAACAATATTTTTAAACAGAGTAAAATGCAAAACGTTAAATTTCTCGAAACTAGAAAAATGGATTTATACTTTATAGAACTTTCAAAAATAACCAGGGGCGAATAAAGATGAGGGCGATAGAAGCATTCGCCCCCCCCCCCCCCCAAGAATAATAAAATAGAAAAATATTATCACATTGTGTATTATTCTGTATAAATAATTAATGTGAATTTAATTATTTAGGTTATAGTATCAGATAGAGATATTAGAATATAAATTACAAGCAAATTTTAAATTTTGTAAAAGAAGGTTAAAAAATGTACTTTACATATTTCGCCCCCTCCAAGGACGGCTCCTGAAGAAAAGCAGGGAATGTCACAAAACAGCTTTATCGAGAAAATTAAGTTATAATACTTTAATCCATCAGTGAAGAAACACGGTTCAGTGAATTTATCTGCATTCTTCATAACATGAAGCTTATACCCTAATCAGGCATCAGAAAAAAATAAGCAATAAAATAATAATTGTTTTACATTATTTTAATATTTTGTCAAGTTTGAACAAGGCAGTATATTGAAACAAAATAAGAAATTTCCACTCCTATTATTATCAAAAGAAGGAAAGCCACTCATTTTATTAATTGTCAGATATTTTGTTTCTCATTTACTTGTTATGCATGGGACAACGTCTCATCAAATCGCCGAGCCTTAGGATGGCAAGATTTATTTAAAACCATGAGGCCTTCGTATTCTGTTTTTGAAATAGGCAGGCGTTCTGTATATGCTCTACTTTTTTATTACTAGCTCGTCTTTTTTTTTAATTATAGGTGGTTCGATAAAAAATATATTTCCTTCACTTGCTGAATGGGGAATGGGCATCTCTTAACAAATCTTTCTCGCAGGAAAGATCTGCATTCGCTTATCATTATTTCTTGTTTTACATTGACGACAGAAGCTTATGTTTAGGCAAAGAGTGGCGACATTCCGTGTTTTGTCCCAGCGCAGAGTGGATATTTCCTGTTTTTAAACAGTACACCAAATCTTTAACCTTATCGTACGGGGGTATTTGAAGCTGGGCTGTAGTTCCAGTTGCCTAACAAAATATGCTATAAATCGCAAAATCACAAAAAATGGACATTCCCCGTTTTCCCCCTTACCCTTCATATGTATTATATATATAGATTCTTATCAACAAATTGTTAATTAGAGAAAACGAGTTAACTCCTCATTGGAAAATGGATATTGGATAAAGTGTAATAATTACAGAGTAAAGATGGTATGTATTAGGTAATGTATAGCATTTTCTGCAGAAAAAGTGAGTTATATCGTTTTTTATCATTATTATATGCCCATTTTTATTTGCATATATAGATACTGCAAGCGTTCCTGGTCAAGAAATGTTTATTGTTATACACATAATATTTTTCCTGTGAATTTGACAATTACAATCAATGACAGTGTTATATTTAATTTGTTGGAATCCTTTATTTTCCCTTTCCAATTTTTTAATGGTTCAGTTAAAAGAAAAATGTAAAACAGTTTCTTGGGCCCCATAATTTCTATGCTTTTTCTGTGCAATATTTTGAACAGCTGCAATTTTTCATCAAACACGATATTGTTATGAAATTATTTACATACGTATGTCCATGAAAATTTCTTAACCTTTCGTATCGCATTTTACCCTCTTTTGTAATAAATTTGTAGTTTCTTATCAACTTTGATTACAACGTTGTTAAGCAAATTATTAAGAAATTCAGTCAGCCCAATTTAACAACAAGGGCACGCGCCTGCGGGGACGGATACTACGCCACCGCAAAGAAAATATCGTCGAAAACAATTGAGTAATCACTTCCCCAAGAGTCAGCGTTCCTATGACTCACGAAAAGGGCATAAGAACCCTTCTGACTAGACTCTTAAAAGATTCACAAGGGGAGTGCGCGAGGTTTGAGTCACCGATTTGTCGTAAATTTTGCGTATAGTTAGTAGCTGCCATGTATAATAATGCGTTAAATACATTGGGAAGCACAACACAAAATTTTGTGAGGAAATCAAGTTCGAGGTTTTGTTTTTTCAAAAATCTAGATATAGGTAGATCTATATGTAAAAATCAGTGTTGGATACAATTTGATTGAAATGACGATTAAAGCAAACGATTCAATTCTTAATTTATTAAGAATTTATTCAAATAGCATAAACCGACAAATAATTTCTGTATGGATAATTATTTATTCGTTATGTGCATTATTTGTTGTCCACGTCTTCTATTCTTTTCGGAATACTGTACTTTATGATTGTATGATTTTATGACACTTATTCGCGCCATTAATCGAATCATTTTGGAATGGCTATCTGTTTAGAATATTCGATTAAATAATTGCGAATTATTCGAATAATATGGTATAATAATCTATTATGAATAACGGATGATTATTATCCAGATTAAATATTTATCTAAAGGGGGATGTATTTATAATTAACTTTGAATAAATATTTATTCGAAATAATTCGAATAATGCCAAACTGTAGTAGGAACGAGACTTTGAACAACATACATATATGTATGTATACCTACATAAAAAATATAAAGATGTATACATATCGCTGAAATTACTGTATAAATTACAGTTGTATTACTGCGACCTATTTACGATCCCGTGCTTACGTATGAGTGCGTATATGGAGGGTCTGGAAAAGCAAAGCTTTGAACAAAATTTTCCAGAAAATTTTTGTTTGTATATGAATAAACTATTAGCAAAATTTTAAATCCAATTGAAGATTCTGAACACCACAGTCGCTCTGAAGATAAAAATACCTATAATGGTAAAATAGCTATTGAGATAGTGAGTCAGAATTTATAAAGTATTAAAATACAGTGTTTTAATTAGTGAAACAGGAACAGTCCTCTACTACACCGATCCACTACGCAAAATCCAGAACCTTTTTTTATGAAAATTCACCATAATAATGACTTATTGGGGTGTACCTACAAAGCTTAGCAAACAAGAAATAAAACATTAATGAAAACAAGCAATAAATTATATTAACTAATACTAAATTAAACGAAGTAATATTTCTCTACTAAAACAACCTGCTTGTTTCTATCGTGGTTTTTAATTTTCTACTGACAAGAGGAGGTTACGACTCAGAATCAGTGAAACGAATCGCTGAAAAGCGAAAAAAAAATCCTTACGTTCATATTTTATTATTTGTCATTATGAAGAATGAAGACGGTCTGTCGGGCTGTTTTTGAGGTCGCAGAATCAGATTTGGGATTAAAATTACTTTTAGACTAAAACTAAGCCCTGTAGGGGGGAGGAAATGTCGTTAAACTAATTTTAAACTTCGTTTGACACTACTGCCTGATTTATTTATGTTACTGGAAGTAAATTACAGCATAAAATTGACAAAAATTAACAGAGATAGCTTTTTTATGAGAGAAAAAGATGTTGAACGCGCGGAGACTAACAAGGAGAGGTTCCCAGGTGTCCGCCTCCGATCGCTTTGAATTTTGGATATGTTTTAGAGTACCGAAAAATAAGATATACGTTTTTTTTTATAGCGGCCCGTTTTCATATTTAGGGGGTGAAACCAACCCCCAAAGTTATAAGATTTTCAAGTGTTCGTCTCCGATTGCTTGGAATGTTGGATGTTTTAAAGGACCGAAAAATAAGAAATACATGTCTTTTTATTTTGGCCTGCTTGAATGTTTAGGGGGTGAAACCACCCCCCAAAGTTCATAAGAATAGTTGGTGCCCGTCTCCGATTGCTTTGGTTTTTGGATATGTTTTAGAGGACCGAAAAATAGGAAATGCGTGTCTTTCTATTTTGGCCTATTTGCATGTGCAAGGGGTGAAACCACCCCTCATATTTACCCCCTAATAACGGTGACTGACGACAAGAACATCGTCCATACAGCAAGTTATGACGCAAATTAAATTTATATCAAGTTTTACTCAATTCAATTTTGTACTCCGTATGAACTTTGGGGGTTGGTTTCACCCCCTAAATATAAAAACTGACCGCTATAAAAAAACACGTATTTCTTATTTTTCGGTTCTCCAAAACATATCCAAAAACTAAAGCAATCAGACACGGGCACCAACTATTCTTATGAACTTTGGTGGGTGGTTTCACCCCCTAAACATTCAAGCAGGCCAAAATAAAAAGACACGTATTTCTTATTTTTCGGTCCTCTAAAACATAGCCAAAATTCACAGCAATCGGAGATGAACATCTGAAAATCTTATAACTTTGGGGGTTGGTTTCACCCCCAAATATGAAAACGGGCCGCTATAAAAAACACGTGTATCTTATTTTTCGGTCCTCTAAAACATATTCAAAATTCAAAGCAATCGGAGACGGATACCTGGGAACCTCTCCTTGTAAGTAGGATGTTAATAATTGGTAGAAATTCACACTTGAGATATTGAAAAGTTTTCATTTGTCCATAAAATGAAATAATGCATTCATTTGATGTTATTGAAACGTATAAAAAATTATAAATAACACAAATATAAGAAATGATGTGACGTTCTTGGAGGAAGTGCATTCTAGTTTGTTTAAAATGAATAAAAAATTACGGCGGAGGATGGGAACAAACACAGCTGCATAATATCATAGGCAAACTAATAAACTTTCATATTTCAAACTCTCAGTAATAATGAAAAACAAACAGTATCTGGTCTAATTGAAAAATGTGAGAAAGTAAAGATTTTGTTAAGGTGCAGGTAATTAGGTATATCGGTATTCCAATTTACCTTCACTTTATAAAATTACAAAAAACAAGTAGATAATACAATTATTTTTTCTTGTGATCTAATCAGGCCCAAAAATCACAGCATAGGAACAATCATCTTAGGTAAATATCAATTCTAAGTCGTAGAATTTACTTGCAGTAGACACAGGTGTAATTTCCAGAGTCATAACCAGAACATTCACGGTGTACCAACATTTCACACATGAAACACTGCACCCATTCTTCTCCTCTTTTGTCTTCGCTATAATTCACCTTGCAGAAGAGGCACACAGCTGACAGCGTCCTTCTTCAGTATTCCGAATTAGCAACATGGAATTAAAACCTAAAATTTCATGTCACATTTTGCAAACCATACAATTAATATGGAAATGAGTAGATTAAATGTCTAACTCTAAAGTTTTGACATGCTTTAACGATAGAATACTTGTTGGAAAAGTTTGACAAATTGACGTTTTCTTACTCTGCGGATGAAATCGAAAATGTCAAATGGGCGGTTCGTCCACAAATGTCATTGGTTAACAGGCCATTTGCCCCTATTATTTGTGGCGTTACAAATTAGATAACGTTAGCAGCTTTTTAGATAGATACTTCGAAATATACATGATTTGACACTAGCTGACCCGTTACCCGGTTTCACTCGGAAATTATTTATGACGTTTCCAAAATAAAAAAGCCTGAAAAAATAAATAGCCCTTAATCTAATCTAGGACGTATGTAATGTATATTCAAAATTGTATTGAAATCCGTTCAGCCGCTTAAGTAGGCATGAGAGAAGGACAAACAAAGAAACAGAAACTCGCTCGGCGCCAACTGTCAACGCGAGTACTAAAACTGTTAAATAGCGCATTATACGCGGCTGTTGACTGTTGGTGGAACGCGAAATTTATATATATATATCGTCATATCTTCTACAATTATTTATTAATCAGTGTGAAAATTGGTGAAAATCTTCTGTGTGTATTAAGGAAAAACTTTGTCGCTGCAAGTTATATGTACCTCAAAATTGCCCCGAACGTTCAAAAATATGGGTTATGTCCAGTATTACTTTTTAATTAAATATTATTACATTTTTTAACATAAGGGTTTTGTGCATACATTTTACGGCTTCGCTAGAGTTTTTAGAGTTTTATGTTTCAAGTCTCATAACGATCCCTTAATATTGACTCAAGTTATCGAAATTTATGCTTAAAGAAATAATGATTTTGGTCGAAGAAATTCGTTTTGTTTATAATTTTTATCCGGAATACTAAGATTCGATAAAAAAAACTGTAAATAGAAAAAATGTGTGCCGCGATGAGCTTTACAACACTATATTTTTTAAAATCCAGTTTAACAAAATTTAATTTTCCAATTTTTCTTAGCGTTTGGACAATACTTTTTTGCATTTTCGAGCGCTAGTCCCCTTATTGCATCCGAGCCTTCAATTAATTAAGACAAAACAAGTTGTGTCTTCGATTCGTCAACATATTTAAACGTATATTCCTGAAAATACCCGTGACTACGGAAAAATGTTTCAGATATAAGTTGTAAATAAAGTTATGTTTTATAGCCATTTTTCTCCTTACACAGTTTTGAATCACACTTTTGTGATTCATATGATATACGTATAATTTTGTATTTCATTGCAGATATATAATTACTAATGTACATAAATTTGTCTGTCTAAGTTGAAAAACTAAAAATGATTTTAGATTCCGCGAATAAAATTAGTGGGTATCAATTATGAGTGCTAGTATTCGGTAATAAATCAAATATTGTTAAGTTATTCATTTGAAATCACTCAAGCCACTCAAATTATTCAATTTTATCAAGCTTGTTCGAATATTTAAGCTATTTCAAGTGTTACTTGGATAATCGAGTACTTGGCTACGTTCGAAGAAACGAGTTTTTCTGGATTTGAATTTCAAGTACTTGAAGTATTCAAGTATTAGGCAGCTCTAATACTTGTTTTATATTTATTGCAATGTTTCTTCTCTCTATTAGGGCTGGGACTATTTGTCGAATTTTTCGGTATTCGAATATTCGAAAAGAAAAATCACAACTTGGAATATAATAACAGGTTTTTGGATGTAGCAAATTTTCTGATGTTTGTAAGACGACATTTAATCATCGTTGTAAATTTTTTGTTAATTAACCAACCATAGTAATTGTAGGCCCAACATTGAATATTCGTAGGCAAACTGTCGTAAGTTTTTGTTAATTAACCAACCATAATAATTGTAGGCTCAATATTGAATATTCGTTGGCAAACTGTCGTAATTTTTTGTTATATAACCAACCATAATAATTGTAGGCCCAACATTGATTATTCGTTGGCAAACTGTCGTAAGTTTTTTGCCGTAGGCCTTATGTTGGGAATTTGTAGGCAAAACGCTAACTATATCCCAACTAATTCCCAACTGTTGGCTACCGTTGGCCAACCAAAAATGCTACTAGGATTAGTTTGTCAGGATGAAATCTTGTAAGTTCATTTTGACACTTGAAATTTTGCACACATACATAGTTCCGATGACAATACAATATTTTCACTAAAAAGCATGAAATACTTTATAGTAAAAAAATTCTTTTTAAAAACAAGCTTTTATTAAAATGTACTAAATAGGACCCAATAATTTTGATACCCGCCCAGATGACTGCCTGAAAAGAATTCCCTCATATGACTAAAAATAAACGGGTGAAAATATTGTATTGTCATCGGAACTACGTATGTGTACAAAGTTTCAAGCCGCGATCGGATATGTTGAAGTGGGTCAAAATTAGCTTACAAGATTTACCCTGACAAACTAACGAACTCACAACTGAAACTAAATAGAAGCTTGTAAAAAAATGAACCTGAAGAACTTGATTTATAATTCACACCATACTATTTGAATACATCAGTATTCCAATACTTAAATATTCGAATAATAACATTCGAATACTCAAATATTCGAAGTTTATTCGTAGCATTCGAATACTTGTAAAATATTCGATAAGTCAATATTAAATTATTCGAATAGTCCCAGCTCTACTCTCTATTATATTGGAACAATAAATGCACTGAATTGTACGTTTCTATATCAAATATAAGAGAAGTTAAAAATAAACAAATAAAGGAAGTGTGCTGGACAACTCTTTTTGAAGCTCACTTCTAGTGGGAACATACATAGGTATTTTGTTTCTTTGATTTAGAATGTGGATAAATTAATCTTCCCTGCTTTTTATTGTCGAGGTCATTGTGTACCATTTTTACAGTATGAAGGATACTGGCATTTGGCCTTTACCCTATATCATTTCGTTGCAAGATTAGAATATATTTGTTTTCACGTTTATCCAATTTATCTTTTGTGTTCTCTTCGATAAAATCACTGACGTCAGTAGTGCCTACGTATGCACATATACAGGGTGTCCCACTTAACTTTGGTACCTGACATTTCCTCTGCAATTTCCTCTACCTTCAGTAATCTAAAAAAAAATTGTGAAGTGTTGTATAGTTCCACTACCATTATAGATAAAAATATTTTCACTTGAGGTAAAAGTGTGACGAATAAATAAACTTTATCTTTGTTTACTTTATATAATATACCATAACTTTCTTGATAGTATCCGACAGCAACATTTAAAACGAGTTCACCGACCTCCACAAAGTCTTTCAAGGTCAATGATAGTAATTTATAAACAAACATCTCTATTTAGATATCTTCGTTTCGTTTGGATAATTAATTCTCACACGTTTATAAATACAGATATTTATCAAGATTTGTTTTTGAACATTTTTCAGTTTGCTAGTTTCAAGTTTCAGTCAGTATTTCACAGTATTTGGACGTAGCTGTTGCAGATTTAAAGTGATCAACGTGAAATGCAGTAATGGGGGAAAAATGAGCCAGTAGGTAGAATATTTATCCAGATTTGTCCTTCGCATTACTTACTGTGCGCTGTGGGAGCCTACAAGACAATAGAATGTAGGAAAACGAATGTACCTATTGCTGTGTGTACCCGACTGTCATCTTTCCAAACAACTTTTCTTTGCGTCTGACATTCAAGTACGGCCTTGAACCTGTCTCAGAATCCGTTATCGGGCACTTATTATCGGGGCTGTTCCGGTCTAGAGCCCATACAAATAGGTGATTTTTAGGAATTAATTAAAGGAAAACTGCTACATATAATTTAATGGGACTTTTTGTATTGGATTAAGAATATGTTAAATTATAGAAATACATTTTTTGTTTTATAATTAATCATTGCAGACAGCACTGGGGAGTCGTTAAAGTCGAGTCGTTAAAAAACTCATCCGAAACGGTGGAACCTGTAGCACCTAAACCATTGGTCTGAAATAAAAAGCAATGCTAGATTACTAAAGGGCATGAAACTCGCTCGTGGACTAGACCAGAAAAAATTATAAAAATGGCATTTTTTTTAGAAAATAACGACACTTGAAGTTTGAAATCACTTTTTCCCCATATTTTGCGTCCTTTCAACGCCTTTAAAAATTATAAATTTTCCATTTTTTACAATTTGACTGGTCTATCCACGAGCCAGAAGTATATTCTTCAAAATACAAAAAGTTTCAGTCGAATCGGATAATAACTTTTCGAGATACAAGTTTCACCGATTTTGAGAACACTGTTTCGAGAAAAACGCGTTTAAAGTTTTACGTGAGTGCCGAATGGCCGGGTGTCACATGCATTTGCCGCTATAGTCAAATGCCTATAACTTCGGGAATTTTACAAATTTCAAAAAATCCTTTTAAACACGTATCGAAAGGTTGAACATTCGAAAAATGAAATTTAAAAAAATCGATATTTAGACCGAAACCTCCCCTTAAAGAAATTATACCATGTTGCGTAAAAAAAACATGTTGACCTCCATTTCTCCTTGACACCTTCACATGGAATGAAAAATTTCACATTCTGAATCTAGAAGAAATATTTAAAATGATAAAATTAGATAAGACGCCCTATATGTGTTTAAGTGATCAAAGCGTTTTCGAATAGCAAAACCATATGCAATAAAAGTGATAATGAACTAAATTTGTACGTACCTTTGTAATATCTGAGATAATCTCTTATTCCACCGTTCCCCATAAAAATGCCTTATTCGTTCTATTACTTGTTAGTTACAGACAAATAGATTAACTAACATGTGCAGTGTAAAGAATAATAATATCGCGTGGGATGATAAGTACCTAATGACCGTGAGATACGATAACTACAACGCTCTAAAAACCATTAAAGTTCAAAGGATTAAGATTGCATCCTGTAAACTGCAGGTAAATTTTATTGATCAAATTTTATTAATAAAAATGGTGTGCAGATAGGTGCCAGATAAAACCCCGCTGCTACTTATGTATTTTTAGACAGTTCAAACATTATATAGTTACGTTATATTTACAGTTACTCACAGTATCCGTCCACCCTGTATATACATATTATCTAATACACAGCAATATAAATCTTTATTAATTTAATTTGAACATTAGTATATAAGCTTGATATAGTTTTGTTTTTGGTGCATTGGATGGATTGAAAAATTGCACACAGTTTATATAAAAAATAGTATTATTGCCCGTGGAAGTAACAAAGATCGTGCAAAAAAATATTCGTCCAAATTCAATATTTAATTTATACAAACGTAATTACAATAAGTTAATATTCTTCTAACATTCCAGCGATTTTATTATAAGCTTTAATCTATTATACACAGATTCAACTTAGGTACCTTGTTCCATTCTTGTACCAAAATTTCTTTGAGTATTTCTTTGGTAATCAAGGTCTATACTAATGTAAATTATAATGGGTAATTCTGAATTTAATATTACTTAAATAAGTAAAATATATTATATGTATGGGATGGACGGATACTTTTGTGAGTAACTTTATATCCAATATTATCATTCATTGAGAGCCTTATGTTTTGTGAATGAATTATAGTTTCAAATAAAAATTTGTAATTATACGAGCGGATTAAAGTTAAACTGAAGTTCTAAAACAATACATCTTTATATCTTCGTATTAAGAACCGTTAATACGAACTCTTGAATTAGGCACCAGTATTACATTCGCCCTGATTGTGAGTCACTGAAGGGTTCATCCAACTATATGCATAGTCCCGTCTATTTAGAAGCTATTTCCAAAACCTGTTACTCATCACTTTCTATTCCAAGGTTCAAGTTCGGGCAAATCCTGGCTTACTCATCCAGTAGCTAAGGGCTAAAGGCCATTGGTTGTCCCACTAAACGTTTATATTTACATGTCTATAGAGTGTCGCAAGTTGTTTTCGACGGAACTATTAATTTCTGTTCAAATAGAATAGTACAGGGTTGGCGAACCTATGGCACGTACAAAAATTTTACCGGCACGTGAATGATTTACAGGCGCTATCGTTAATATCTGTATATCAATCTAAAATAATTATTATATGGTTAGATACACCTACGAAAATATTTTTGGCCAGCTTTTACTATACGACAATGTGTATGCCAAGTTATGGGCAAGAGGTGGGAAAAAAATTATTCGTCATGTGTCGAATAAAATTGCCCCGTGTTAACTTTATTCGTCGAATAAAAAAATTAACTGTATTCGTCACAAAATCTGAAGGTGAAGTAACTTTTATTTGATCCCTTATTTAAATAATTTTTTGTTCAGTTAATGCCCAACTCTGATTAATTCTTATAAAAATCTATGTTAATTTTTAAACTTGTCTCATTAAAATTCTGCAATGATTAATTTTCTACTAATTTTTACCCTATTCAAAACTGTCCGGCACGTCAGCAAATTCGATAAATATTATTTATAAATTTTTGGCACGTGCAGATAAAAAGGTTCGCCTCCTCTGGAACACTATATAAATGTTTGTACTTTCTCATACCTTTCAGTGCAATCAAACCTTTGACATATTTGTTAAAGACAATTAATTAATTAATATTGCAAAATGTGCGAAAAAAACACATTTGAAAAATAAGATATCGTTGTTTTAATGTAAGTTTATTTTGTACCACGTTCCTCCGAAAAATATGCTATATTTTTTCACAATGTACTATATTTTTTAACACATTTGGCCGTAAAGAACTATTTTTCCGAAAAAAGTTGGCAACCCTAGATATACTGTATAGGATATTTTCGAGCCTATTCCGCTGTGTCCCGTGTTCGTTTCCTCTGACATAAATAAAATAATCACTACAATATTATAATTAAAGAAGAAGTTGAGAACCGTTTGGCCGAAAATGCCCAACATTTCAATTGCTTAATAAAAGAATGTTCAAGCTACGGAACATTAATTTTGATACCTTTCACCTCTGACTTAAAATATCGTTCCTGAATTATTTTCTATCCTGTCTAAAAAATATTTGAAATGAATGTTGTTGCGGAGCAATTGCGCGGATGATAATATCCGATTGCCACCCATTTTCAGTAGTCGCCGATGATGGATTCAAAAACCTTAAGAAGGTAGCTGAACCTAGATATCGTATTCCAAATCGGATAACATTTTCTAAGGAAATAATACCGGCAATATTTCGAACTGAAGAGAAGAAAATGAAGGAAGCCATTATTAAGGATAGCGAAACTGTAAGTACAACTTTTTCAATGTTTGTGATATACCTGTCAGTATGTTTGATAACATATTAAAAATGCAATAAAATTAACAATACAAAATAATTAAATGTTACAATAAATTATACATCGTGAACATTTCACATTTAATGCAACGAATTCTTTTCAGTTGGTCATGAAAGATGCAATAAAAAATGCCGCAGAATTGATCGCACTTTTAAAAATGTGTAGAGCAATCGTCAGTTTTTTTCCATGCTGAATCGCTTACTCGAGGTACTTACGATGTGCAATAAATGCAGCTCTCTGTGAGCCACGGATGCCTGATAATACTATATTTAGTCACGAGTGGTCCAAAATCGAAGATCATTGTAATTCGCTTAAAGTATTCAAGGAAGCGACAGACATTATGACTGTAAAAAACACATCCACATTGCCTCGACACATTCCCGCGGTTTATGGTTTACGAAAAACACTTATTACACTTACACATTACACATTCAAGCAATAGCAACTGTCAATTAACAGATTTCAAAAGTAATTTATTCAGCCAATGAACTGAAAGATTTGAATTCATAGAAGATTGCAAACCATTATTTATTGCGATGTTCCTGGACTCTCGCGTTAAAGACAGGCTATTATCGGCAGATAAGAAAACATACGCTCACAGTGTACTGTATTCAATTGCGATGGAGTACCTCGATGTAAGCGATGTAAGCGAAACAAATAGGACAAGTTATGTACCATCAAACGAAACGTCAGGTGAGTGTGAAACAATAATAAGATTATGTGATATAGTGTTAAATGTTATATATTTTGTTTTTATGGCAGACTCATCGCCATCGGGAAGTCTGTTTCACTTCTTCTCAAACATTTCCAGAGAGAAGGAGTAAGCGCAAGATAATGTGTATATTGCACTGGAGAATGAACAGAAAATGTATATGGAGGAAAAAGTTGTAACACCACCCACCACCATGACATTGCAGCAACGTCTCTGCAATGATGCGGTGCAAGATTGCAATATTGCACCGCATCAATGCAGAGACGTTGCAGGTTCACTCCTATGTCCGCCTTAACAATATTGCAGGAGTGTATTTTTGCAAAGTTTTGGGAACATTAAAAATATGTGGTTCTGCAAACATCATTCCAGAGAAGTTGCAGGTTCACTCCTATATGTCCGCCCTGGGCAATATTGCAGGAGTGTATTCCCGCAACGTTTCGGAGATCTTACAGCAATACTCCCGCCGCAAAGTTTCGGGCAGTGAGGGACGCGACGACATGAATGTGTGTAGTATAACGGCCGTGTGTATTTTTCGCATAGAAAATTATTTTCCCCAGGGGGATTCGAACCGAGGACCTGTAGCATCGTAGACGAACACTTTTTTTTTTTTTTTTTTAGAAAAAATGTTTATTAACAAAAATATTGTACACTCAACATAAGTAACAGGCGTTAATAAACATTTGAAAAATTGCCATACAGTCTCTTCTTTTATTTTATTAATAGACTAATTGTTCCACATGGTGGAAACTCTTAGCTAAATAATATCGGAAGAAAATTCTTTGGTATTACAATTTGGTAGCAGTAAAATTCTAGGAAAGAATTGCACATTTAGCACCACAGAAGGATGTGGAAACTTAATTAAGGGGAAAAATCAACCAGAAGGAAGGTAAAAAAACCCCTGACCCAATCTAACGCCATCCCTAAATTTAAATAAAAACTATGCTAAACTTATAAATAACCTTAAAAAACTAATATATACAGAAGAGTGTAAGCATCGGAATTCCAGTCGGTTACACCCAATATATATGCTACTAAGAACTACTCAGTCTTAGCAAGTCAGTCTCTCCTGTCTTGGAGGAAGTCACGGCGGGCGGCCAGCTCGGCCATATGTGCACTTGAGTCTGAAAGCCACCAGTATTTCTGATAATTTAGACGGTTGAAGTCTGTGCGATCGACCTTCGGAATAGCGAGTGAGTACTTAAATCTATCACGGTTTATAATGAGATCTTCATGTGTAAACGCAATTCTCTTATCGGCTTTGTTCCGACGCCAGTGGAAAATTATTGGGATGTTGTTAGCATCTTGAATTAAGCCCAGACAGTCGCACATAGGGAAGGCTTGCGGGGTCAGGTAACCCGTAGAAAGCTGTTTAGCGGTTATCGGAATATCTTGATATGCCAGAGATTGAATGACCGGGTTGTCGATATCGGGTAAACTACTGAAATAGTCCCTAGTAAGGGAAATCAAGAAAGAATCAATTCTTGTAATATTTGCTGTATCGTATAGTACTTGATTTTTTACATAATACTGCCAATCTGATTCCGGAGTACGATACAATCTGAGGCAAGCTCTAAGGCATTTTCTTTCTAGGGCTCTGGCTCTCTCCATACAGGTATGGTTAAAATTCCATAAAACTGGAGCCGCGTACGTAATTATTGGCCGAACCAACAACATATATAAGATTAATTTGGCTTTTTTAGAGAGATGTTTATTATAAAAAAGCCTACTATTAGCGAGGAAGGCACGGTTAGCTTTCTGGAGTTGTAAGTCGAAATGTTTATTTCCCCTTATGAGATAGTCCAACTGCACCCCAAGGTATTTAACCACACTTTTATGTGGGATTAACTCTTTGTTAGACGTACCCGGAATTGTGGCCGAAATCTGAAATCGAGCACTACCCGCCTTTGTTTTGGATGAGAGGCTCTTTAACGGTTTCTTAAACAGTACTGTCTCACACTTCTGCGGATTTAGCCGCAGATTCCAGGACGAATAATACCTGTTGATACAGTCTACCGCCGTGTCCAGCTTATTTTGAACCAGGTCCACTTTATTCCCAGAGGCGTAGACCACCACGTCATCTGCATATGCCAAGAAACCGGGACCACTATTACCATTGAAACCGAATAGCGTCGGCAGATCACTCAGAAAGATGTTAAACAAGACCGGCGAATTCACCGTCCCCTGTTGCAGCCCCTCCCGGATCAAAAATTCAGTGGAGGACAGACCCACACCGTCCCATGTACGAAAAGATTTCCCCGATACCATATCCCAAATCTGGAAGATCAGCCACGAGGGAAATTTCTTCTTGTGTAGTTTGAAAATTAGCCCATCCAGCCATACGGAATCAAAGGCCTTCTCAATATCCAGAAGGGCGGCTGCCACAAGGTGACCTTTGCCAACGATGGAATTTAAGTCTGATAAAAGTTTATGGATTGCGTGAGTAGTAGAGTGACGATGCCTGAACCCGAATTGATGCGAGGGGATTAAATCATTCGCAACACAGAAGGATGTAATTTTATCGTTAATGATAGCCTCAAAAACCTTACTTATGCTGGGAGTGAGGCTGATGGGCCGATAACTAGACGGGTCAGACGGGTCTTTCCCCTTTTTAAGAATTGGCAAAACTTTTGCCGATTTCCAAGCAGTGGGGAAATAGTTCAAATTTATAGCATTATTGAACAGGATTGTTAGGTCAGCGATTACTATTGCAGGGAGGTGTTTAAGGCAGATCGGCGGTATGCCATCCAATCCACTAGAGGTCTTCGTAGACGAACACTTTACCGCCGCAGCTACAACCGCTGATTGATAAGATTACTTACATATTCGAACTTATATTCCTACCAAGCAAAACTTTAAACTCAAATTATTCAAAAACGAAGGCTCGTTTGACCAATCCCATAAGGGATTTGTAACACTATAGGTGCGGATTACAACTTTAACCCGGTGTCATTTTAGATTAGGTTGGAAAACAGTCTTTAGACTGAACCTTTGCATTTGTCTTTTCTTCTTTCTTTTCTCTTGCTTGATTGTATATATGTGTTTGTGCAATAAAGACGTTTAATAATAATAATAATAATAATTTCACACATTCAAATATATAGTACCTACTCTATCTAAAAAAATTAAATTGATCTTCAAATCTCTTCTATAATTTCATGTACAAACAAGTCTCACGATAACAATTTTTTCATATCTTCAACGGCCAACAAGAAATTCTAGAGTTTCCAGTTAAATGAAACATGCTGTAGAATCCACTCAACGTCATGTACATATTTCGACAAATTTTGTAAAAGTCATAATTGCTTCAGAATATTGCTGTACTGTTTCTACAATATTTTCACTACAGTATTTCACGGCAATATGTGCGCAATTTTGTTTGGGCGTTGCCACTGGAACATTGCACGTCGATGTGCGCGCAATATTGCAGGAATATTGTAGGATCATTGCCACTGGAACACTGCACGTCGATACGCGCGCTACATCACAGAAGCGTTGTCACTGCAATATTACAGGAATATTGTACGGCAATGTGGGTGCAATTTTGCTGGGGCGTTGCCACTGGAACATTGCACGTTGATGTGCGCGCAATATTGCAGAAATATTGTAGGATCGATGCCACTGGAACATTGCACGTCGATACGCGCGCTACATTGTAGAAGCGTTGCCACTGCAATATGCCCCTGTAGATGACCTACACGAACCTATACTTTTAGCAACGGCCCATAGATGGCGGATGTATCGACATATGATTGTAGTAGTAAGTATGCGTGTGACGCTGTTGCCGTTCTCATTTGTACTCGCGCGAGCGCCGCCAGTTTTAAATGGATAACCCTATATATAGTATGTATTTAGTCTGTAGTATAGTATGTTTATAGTCAATGTGCGTAATATACCACAGTGCATAATTAAACTGTTGAGCAAAATGTAATCTAATTACAAATTACAAATTACGATGAATCAATGACTCAATTACCTTTTAATCATAATTTGTGATTTGTAACCCCATAAAAAACTTCAAAAAAGTAAAAAAATTACGCCAAGTGCATGAAAAAGTCGAGGACGAAAAAGAGTATTATCAAAATTATACACAAAGTACTATACATATAATACATGTAGATCGGCAATGCGGTGCACATGGTTTGTTTTCGTAGTTGTTAAACTTGCGTACAATTTATCCTTAAGGGATCTTTCCACTGTGACACCCTGATAAAGTACCGTTGTTTGGAACTTTTTTTTGTCACAAAAAGAATGTGTTTACTGAAATGAGGTTTTGCCTATCTATTAATACGTGTTTTAAGAATACAAAATTATTTTTTTCACATTTTTGTAATGCTTGCTTGCGCCAAAATAGGTGAGTGTAGTATGCGCTGTAAAAAACAAAACGCCTCGACTGTGGACTCGATTTTCGAGGAACCGTGTGTCTGAAACAAAAAACCAAAAAGATTTGTAATTAGTATGACTGTCGCTATGGCAGGGACTAAGATTAATTACATTCATGAGGAATTAATAAAATGGCGGACGTCCAAAGTTGAACTATCGAAATTAGCTAAATTTTTTAATCATTCTGCGACGCAAAAGATGAGAAAAAAACAACGAAAATGTGTTATTCTAGTCCCTGCCATAGCGACAGTCATACTGATTACAAATCTTTTTGTTTTTTTGTTTCAGACACACTTTTTTTACAGCGCATCTACGTGTCTTTTTTTTACAGCGCATACTACACCCACCTATTTTGGCGCAAGCAAGCATTATAAAAATGTGAAAATAATAATTTTGTATTCTCAAAACACGTATTAATAGATAGGCAAAACCTCACTTTAGTAAACACATTCTTTTTGTGACAAAAAAAAGTTCCAAACAGCGGTACTTTATCAGGGCGTCACAGTGGAAAGACCCCTTAATTCTGTCCCCTGATAAGACTGTAAATTGCTATTGATGATGAACCTTTGTAATTTATAATATTACAAATTATCTGAAGTTATTCCCTATGCAAATTATCTTTGTAAAAAGAAGTGAGATTCCCATATAAAGCTTCAAAATAGTAAAAAAAAATTACGCCAAGTACATGAAAAAGTCGAGGACGGAAAAGATTATTATCAAATAAATCACAAAAAAAAGAGAGAAGATAATAATAATTACAAGATAAGATCAAGGTGTCGATGAATAAGAATTATTTAAAAACGCAAAATAATGAAAGTTACTCATATTTGTCAGAGTTTTAAATTGGCAAATTATCTGAAAGCTTGTGAGAGGAAAGGTATTGGTGTCGATGAATAAGAATTATTTAAAAACGCAAAATAATGAAAGTTACTCATATTTGTCAGAGTTTTAAATTGGCAAATTATCTGAAAGCTTGCGATAGAGAAGGTACCCATACAGCACACTTCGTTGCAGCAACGTTGCAGAAACGTTGCAGGAACGTTGCAGCAACATTGCTATGTTGCATGGTTGCAGCGCAATGTTGCTGTAATGTTGCATCAATGTTACGGTGCAATATTGCACGGCACCGTTCCTGCAATATTTCTGCAACGTTACGGCAACATTGTGGAAACGTTGCTGCAACGTTGCGCCAGTATTACGGCAACGTTCCTGCAATGTTGCCACAACGTTGCTGCAACTACCATTTAAACCTAAAATATTTCCGTTGTTTTTAATGATACGAGAAAATGTCTAAGGAAAAAAATGTTTGCTTCAGGGAGACAATTATCCTGACGGAGACAATTGTTTCGCAAGATTATATTTCACGAAATTTCAAGATCATCGAAGGTTTTTTTAATGGGATGACGTATTTTCATTACTGTAACGTTATAGCCAATAAAAATACAAATTCAACCATGTATAATATGGTGTCCTTTTTGTCTAGCAATAATTTTTTTCCTGAAACATTTTCTCATATCATTAAAAACAACGGAGATATTTTAAGTTTAAATGTTAGGTAACTCACCTTGTATATTTTAATGTATAGAATGACACAGGGTGGAAGTTGTAGTACATACCTACAGTAGCGGACAAAAAAGTTACCACTTTTTCGAACTACCCTACGTCTATTACTTTTTAATATCAACTTAAAACTGCGGTATGTGCCTAATATACATATCCTGAAAGAGAATTAAAAGCTGTATAAAACCCAGTTACAGTTGAATTTATTTAACTAACAACCAAAAACCCTACATAACATTAAACAAGACAAAACATTTTTAAAGCCAACAAAAAGTTACCACTTTTGAACATGAATCAAAAAAATGTAATATTTTGTGGGGGCACCTTTTGCTTTTAGGACAACCTAAAAAGGGTAATTATTTAGAAGTTTTCTGTCCTCACCGATTTCAATGATTTTTAGATATGTTGTCGGGGACATGATTCTGAACAACTTTTTCCTATACATGTTTCCTATACTATAGCAACCCGACGTGAGTTGGGGTGTTGACGGGTGTCCCTACACACCCAACAGGTGCTCTCGAAGGCACCCTCTTCCTTGCAAAATAATTATGGTTTAGAACCAAAGTCATCTTAATATCCGGCGGCGCCGGCACCACCGAACAGAGTCAGGGTGTTGACGGACATCCGCAAGTTTCTGGTTCAAATCTCTAAACTCACATCGGTTCCCTACCATGCTTTATGCTTTAAATATAGTATGTATTGTAAATATAGTAGTATCCCTAATAAGTAGTCACAT
The DNA here is from genome assembly GCA_029448645.1 of Andrena camellia. Taxonomy (NCBI): domain Eukaryota; kingdom Metazoa; phylum Arthropoda; class Insecta; order Hymenoptera; family Andrenidae; genus Andrena; species Andrena camellia. The sequence continues at coordinate 10,124,217 of CM055681.1, forward strand.
AAATTAGTACCACCTAATCTTTATCTAGATCATATAATTAATCATAAGTTAGCATTAAATACAGGAGCGCACTGTAATGTACCACCTAAGTTCTCTTTAAGCTCACTATTTAAACTCATCTATTTATTCACTCCAACATAAAGAAGTGCCCTTTCCCCAACTTATAGCCGACCCAAACCAACACGGGCACATAACTCACCGTACAAGAAAGAACATAAGAAATTATGTAAAAATTGCACTTAAGCAAAACAAACACAAGGACCAACCGCTAAGGTCCTACACCAAAAAAAAAAGAAAGCGATTCATACTTTAAGTGCTTTTAAGGCCATAAGTTAATACATATAATAATGGAATATATGTTTTTGTTGTTTTTATAACATTGTATAAATCACTATGACTAAACATAAAAACCATTTTTGAAAAAAAGTGGTTGTAGCTGCGGCGATAAAGTGTTCGCCTACGACGCTACAGGTCACCGGTTCGAATCCCCTGGAGGGAGAAAAAATTTTCTATGAGAAAAAGAAACACGGGCTTTGTACTTCTATGATTCTGCACATATTCAATATCGTCGCATCCGCCACAGACACATATAATAAATAAACACGGGGCTGCGGAGTCGGCAGTCAAAACTCCCGACTCCGACTCCTCTTTTTTTTTACCCCGACTCCGACTCCTGCATTTATATACACACACACACACACACACATATGTACTGAGTACATTAACAATCTATTATATATAACTGAATTACTAATATTTAATACAAGTATGTTTGTATATATTATATATCTACAGTATAAAAAGCTAAAGCTACGCTAACAGTAAAGGCAAATAAAGGAAAGAACCGATAATGACAAAAAACTTTAAATTTAACTAATACATTCAATGGCCATTGAAGCACTTTTTATTTCAATAAAATACAAAATAAAATACTTTTTTAAAAATTAAATATTATAGGTAAAGTTTGTTTATATTTTTATTTCAAATAAATGAATTCTGACAAAAAGAAAAAGAAGTAATGAATAATTAATATAAAGTGGAATTCGTTTCAATGAAATTAAAACAAAATAAAATTCAAAATCATGTAACTTATAAAATGGTTCTAAGAATAAGAATGGCTTCAGCCAAATCATCCTTCATAGATAACCTTAAATCCATTTTAATTATTTTCAATGCTGAAAATAATCTTTCAACACTGACTTGTGTCGGGGGCATTGCTGTCACAGATCTAGCTGCATTGCGAATAATTTCTGGATAAATAGCAATGGCATCTTCCACATTCAGTTTTGATAAACGATCATATTTTTCAATTTCTTTTAATCCTTCTAAAAACTCTTGTTGAAATTTGCTTTTTTGAATTTCAACTGGTTCATTTTCTGGATTGGTTAAGCGTCTTCGTTTTACTTTTAAACGTTCTAATTTATTCAAATATGCTTCGAAGTCTAAACCTTCATTTGATTTATTTGAAGAAGATGATTCCGAGCTGTCATAGCATCTAACTTTTTCATCCTGTGATTTATCGATTTCAGGTATCTGTAACCTTTTCATGCGAATTGCTACTTCATAGAGTGTTTTTTTCCCTAAGGCAATTTGATCGTCATTTAGTAAAATTCGATTCATTGGATCAACGTAAATAGCAGCTAACAAAATTTTATTTTGCAATAACTGATTCTCCCTTTTTCTCATTGAAGATACAATCGCATCAGCAGTGGATCCTTCAATTTTGTTTAGTTGATGCATTAAGCTTTTCCACTCTAACAAAAATGTTCCAGGTGTCAAATCTTCAGCTTGTAGCTTTAGGGTGACAACATAAGGGTATGACAAGACGCTTTCTATTTTTTCTGTTTGGTCCCATTGCCTTTTAGTTAATGAAACACTTTAAGCCTAAAAAAGCCGGCTGTGAAAAAAAGATTACAGCCACACTATTTTGCACCACCATTTGGATTATTAGATTTTTAAACTTTCCTGGGGTCATTGTTACGGTTATCTTATCAGTCATGAAGAATGTGGATAATTGAGTTTGTCTTGCACTAGATTTCTGATCTTTTCTTAACCCTGAAGTAGATGGAATGTTTGTATTGGAGTCTTTCTTATTTACCTCTTCCAACACTTTAGGATGAATACGTTGCAAATGTCTTTTTAAATTTGATGCTCTTGTAGGCGCATCTTTTTTTCGGAACTAGTAAAACTGCTAATTTTTGCTGCACATAATTTTTCACCATCATCATCTTTTACAATACACTGACACTGATAATATTTCCCATCCGTTGTAATTGTAAAGTGTTCAAAAACTGCGGACTTTGGTAACATATATTTGACACTGCAAATTTTGTGAAACTGGACTGACTGGGCTACTGCGGCCATGGGCTTCGACGAATGCAGAAATGTGTTCTTTCAAAGTAGGTACCTCAATCACCATAACGAAACAATAACGAAACGAAGTGCCGACAATGTTGCTTTAGAGCGACAACGAGTGTCGTTCGAAAACTCCGTTGGCGATTGTAATCTGAGAACTGAGTCGGAGCCCGACTTTGTCAAAGTAGGGCCAAAATGACCCTGCATTCGTCGTACGAGTGTTAAACAAAAATATATCGCGAGCGTGTATAAACACGTGTGTAGAGCTCAACAGACTCGGATTTTTATAAAATTTACTAATATGGAGTCGGTGTTGGAGTCGGCATATACTTTTTCGACTCCGACTCCGACTCCGACTCCGACTCCGACTCCGACTCCGACTCCGACTCCGACTCCGACTCCGACTCCGACTCCGACTCCGATTCCGACTCCGACTCCGACTCCGACTCCGACTCCGGTAATCAGAAATTCCTTCTGAACTCCGACTCCGACTCCACGACTCCGACTACGACTCCGCAGCCCTGATAAATAATACCGTTATTTATATTTTTGGCCCTACTGCCCGAAACGTTGCATAGAAATATTGCGGCAACGTTACGTGCAACATTACAATCTTACACTGCAACGATCCTGCAACTTTGCTGCAAGAGAGTGTGCTGTATGGGTATGGGTATTGATGATCTGAGAATACCTTGCCTGGCCACGTCAAGTATTTGACCGAATCTTACATTGTGTTACACAGTGTCAGCTTTGCACGCTGCTGGAAAGAACCTTTATGTACTTGCAACTTATTTTGATATCACATCTTTTTTATATTGTAATTATTATTATCTTCTTTTTTGTGATTACTTGATAATACTCTTTTCCGTCCTCGACTTTTTCATGCACTTGGCGTAATTTGTTTACTTTTTTGAAGTTCTTTATGAGGATCTCACTTCTTTTTACAAAGATGATTTGTATATTACACACATAAGAAAAAACATTTTACCAGATAACATCAAATTTACTGAAAATAATAAAATACACTTGGATTTTTACATGAATAATGAATATCAGCACACGCATGGAGAATTTTTTAGTTTTTTATTGCATTTTAAATAAAATCGTATAACTTAAAAAAAATGTTTTTGAATTTTTTTTATTATTTACTTAGTGTCAAAGTTTTGATTTATGGTTATATGCTGATTGCATATCGATTGAATTGATTTGATTTGTGGTTACAGGCTGATTTCAAGTCGTTTAAATTTGTGGTTATGGGTTATATTTATGATATACAAATATGACGCAATTCAAATTTGGCCAACTTACCTTGTGTTTGAAACTGCATTTTGGTTGCAATTCAATGGTACAACGATACATATTTGTAAAAACACGTGGCATCTCAAATTTTGACAACTTACCTTATTTGACACTCGTCAGGTTATAACCTGACTGTAAGCTGTCAAAATTTGGAGTAGATTGCATAGTGAAGGTAGCGATTGACGAACGAAACATGTGTTAGTTTCTTTTTGGCTGAAGGTGTGCGTGTAACGCGTATACTTATTATGTTGACGAAAATTTGGCTTGAAGAATCAGAAGAAAAATCTTACCGTTTCCGACTGATCGATGAGACGATATTACGATATCTCTGTCATGCGTGGACCGATTTTATTGAATTTAGTCTTATTCGAAAGCTTATATGCGGTTTACATGAGAAAAATGCCTTTAAATTTAGAAAATATTGCAGGCGTGATGAGATATTAATGAAATAAGTTTCAGGTTAGGTTAGATTAGCCGGATTACGAGTAAAAGATACGCGGCAGCAACAGTCGATATATACAGGGTGTCGAAACATGTACTTGGCGTCGAAACGCTACCGCGTCTCAGATTAGATTACATTTTGCCTATCGCTGATATTGTTGCGAGCACCGAGTGCACTGGGATACATTGCCAACTGGTACTCGCTTCAGCAGAAAGAAGACGGTTCGTCTTCTTCATCGACGGCGTGAATATCGATTTGCCGTTACTTTATAGCCGAGCGCCATAACGACCGGAAATATAAGATTTACTGATCCTCCATTGTAAACTAATAGTTATTGTTCCGGACATTATGTATAGGCAATTATAGCTGAGCTGTTGTGTTTATTTGTGTATCAATAATTTGTATCGCGACGGTGGCCAACGAGGGAACAGCCCATCGGCGCAATAATATGTTATGTATGAATATATTATTTATTTTATTTCTCGTGACTTCATACGCTCCTTTACAAATGAGGCATTCCGAGCAAAAACAGACTAACTTACGTTAAAAAAAAAATAATTTTTCCTATTTTATATGATTAGTACAGCCTATTGGAATACATTATTGCTACTAATTCAATTACGAAAAAAAGTGGGTTAGTCTGTTTTTGCTCCCAATGCATCAGATATTTCCCATCCTCGTTGAAACAGATTAGTATTGTGATCTTACATTAATTAAATAAAAAAATTAATTTGGAAAAATGAATTATGCAAGATCTAGATAGTCAAACATTTTTGTGGTCAGACGGCAAAACCTGATATGTCCGGTATTCCTGATTTTACAGTACAGTAGTTTTAAAGTTTTTTCAGCTGTGAAAAATTCATTTTTTTAGTCATTTGTTAAGAGATTTTAATCAAAATATTAAATCAACGTGGAAATAATAACTTAAGGGGCTTTTCCGGCCTAGAGCCCATAAAAATAGGTGATTTTTAGGAATTAATTAAAAGAAAACTACTACATATAATTTAATGGGACTTTTTGCATTAAATAAGGATGTCTCAAATTACAGAACTATATTTTTTGTTTTATAATTAATCATTGCAGACAAGACTGGGGAGTTGTTAAAGTCGAGGCGTCGAAAAATTCATCAAATCGGTGGGACCTGTATCTCCAAAAGTTATTATCCAATTCGACTGAAACTTTTTTATTTTGAAGAATATACTTCTGGCTGGGGGGGGGGGGGCAAAAAATTACGATAATGACATTTTTTTAGAAAATAACGGCACTTGAAGTTTGAAATCACTTTTTCCCCATATTTTGCGTCCTCTCAACGCCTTTAAAAATTATAAATTTTCAATTTTTTACAATTTGACTGGTCTATCCACGAGCCAGAAGTATATTCTTCAAAATACAAAAAGTTTCAGTCGAATCGGATAATAACTTTTCGAGATACAAGTTTCACCGATTTTGAGAACACTGTTTCGAGAAAAACGCGTTTAAAGTTTTACGTGAGTGCCGAATGGCCGGGTGTTACCCATGCATTTGTTACTACTCAAATGCCTATAACTTCGGGAATTTTACGAATTTCAAAAAATCCTTTTAAACACGTATTTCTAAAAGGTTGAACATTCGAGAAATGAAATAAAAAAAATTGGATTCCAATAATATACATGTTTGTCATCTGGTTTTCCTCGTGTTTATAAATACGTTGTTTTGCAAAACTGAAGAATAGATAACTAACAAGGGACGTTCGGTAACCCGGAAATTCAAAAAATTATGAAACTCGGTGTGCAAGTAGAGTAGTTCATCCGTAACACAACCCTATTTTTTGTAGGTGCCATAATTCAATTTTTAGGGGTGAAATCACCCCTTGAAAAAAATGCAGAATTTTCTTTTCCGTGGAATATCTTGAGAACGGTGAGAGATATCAAAAAGAAGTTTAAACAAAAGTTGCATCCTTCTTTTATATCTACAAAACCGCGTAAAATTTATTTCCGAAAAATTCATATTTTTCATGTTACCGCCACCACCAACTCTTAAAATTAACTTTTTGTATTTTGTAAATATACGCTGAAATACCTCTGGATAATCTCTTTTCATACATATAAATAGTTTATGTGTTATATTTTTTTTGCAAACGAATAAAGCCTCTATTACCGACTTTGAAGTCCATTTTGGCAGTTTCCATTAATAACATGGTTTCTTAAAGCCATAATTAAATTATTATTCATGTAAAGTTCAGACAGCTTTCAATTATTTAAGCAAGGCAGTACGTACCTAAAATTGCATCCAAGGTAAAACTAATTAAAAGTAATCAGTGACGCGCATGAACTGGTATGATAACAGCACATTCGTACATGCATTACTTCAAGTGTAATCTTATTAGGCTGTTTTGGAAGCCACGCGATAAATAAATAATGCGTGAAGATTTACAAAGACTTTGCATCATTTTAATTGTAACTGTCGGATTTCCTATACGCGTTCGGCCGCAGCGGCTGGCGGCGATCTCACTAGTGCAATAGAGAAGTATGCATCTGTTTCTCCCTTGCGCTAGCGGAACCCCCGCCGACCATTGCGGCCGGACGAACGCTTATAGGAAATCCGACCTTAACTGATAATACTTTTGTGCCACATCCACTTTTCGGTAAACATGTTTACGCACTCGCGTCTTTTGATTGATATAAATATTCCCGAGGATGCAGCGAGTGGCAGTTGCATTTTTGAAAGTAGTCAGTTACCATTCAATTGAAAAAAGTTAGTGGTCATTGCTTGAAAGGCTTTTCTTTTAAAATGAAGTCGGTTACTGTTGCTAACGTAATAAACATGTTAGCCAATACGTTTAAAATTGCGAGTATAACACAGACACCTATGAAATCGGTAGAAATGGAAGTGCACAATGAAATTCGTGACATTATAAAAAAGTTTCAAAACATACATTCCCTACCATTAATTGAACATGATTATATGCTCGATTTTGCCGATTCATCAGAACCACATGGTGCACAAGTTGTAGAGTACACTGTGCCTGCAGAAGAAGAAGAAGACAGTTTTGAACCTGCAGAATGTACTGTTGATGATGAAGGTGGAAAAGTTGACTTAAGTTATAAGAGAAAAGCAGTAACGTTTTGGAAAAGTGGAAAAAAGGCACGTCGATCGCTTACCATTGTACAGAAAAATTATCGCATGGTTAAATCTTTGCAGCAGCTATACAGGTGGGAGGCGAGTGTAGAGAGAGGTGGAACAAATGCAGATAAATTTGCATTTATTGGGGAATATGTACTGCAAAAGTTTGAAGAAGCTTGTGACAGAAGATCCATTGTTCATGACATGAATTTAAGATTGTGGGCCTTGGAGGCAAAAAACCAAGTGGACCTACCCCAATTCGTGGCAGGTAAATGGTGGATTTGGAACTTTAAGACTGCGCATAGAATTGTGCCCCGCAAGATAACAACATTCAGGACGCAATTTACGTTTGAAGATATTGACAACATTAAAAATATCGCAGAATCGTTTGTTTCTCGCGTAAAGTCTAGCATCCTAGCTGTCGGAGTTGAAGACATTTATAATGCAGACGAGAGTGGCTTCAACCTTGAAATACATTCTGGGCGAACATTGGCGAAATTAGGACTGAAAACAGTAGAAGCGACGATTCAATCGTTATCTTCTACAACACATAGCTACACTATAATGCCTATTATATCAGCAAGCGGACGTCTTCTTTCACCACTATACATAGTTTTGAAGGAATCTACAGGAACACTTGGTCCGATAGTGCAAAGAACTCTGTTCCATCCGGTTAATATTTACATCGGAGCTTCAAAGTCAGGAAAACTCACGTCTGAACATTTTAAAACTTGGTTTAGCGAAGTATATCTACCGAATACTGGCCGTAGAAGCATGCTCCTACTCGACTCGTGGACGGGACACTGCCCAAATGAGTTACAGCAGTTGATTCCACAAGACAAGGAAGTAACTTTTTCAATGATTCCAAAAAAAACGACGGGCATCGTTCAGCCTTTAGATGTGTTTGGATTCCGGATTTGGAAAAATTTCGTGCGGACATTTTCGGATAATGTGATTCTCCAAGAAAGAGATGTCAATTTGCACTTACGCAATGAAATAATTAAATTGCAGTCCCTAACCCATAACCAGTTTTCTTCGCCTAGATTCAAAAACCTTTTTCAATATGCTTGATTTAAAAGCGGATATCTAGAAACGCATCCCAGCGAATTTAAAAATCCTGTAGATTTCTGTTACTTCAGAAATGAAAAGCTTATACCCAAATGTAGTATTTGTGGGGAGCCGGCTTTTATGTGATGTGCATGGTGTGGCAAGTATTTTTGTTTTAATCACTTCTATGAAGAATATCATTATTGTACCAATTACGAACCGTAATTTTCAATATATTTGAGGTGGTATACGTGAGGGTGGTAATGAATTACGCGTCTTAGTAAACTCAACAAAGAATTAGTTTATTCAAAATACAACCAAAAACCTCTTTGGAGGGAAATGTTTGAGCGAATGAAAAACACACCCGCTCAGGACGAGTACTTCTAACCGAATGCCCTCAACGGTCGCGTTCCTTCCAAAACCGAAGGAAAACGCGTACCGCGTGCAAAACTTGGGAAAAACCCCGAGTCCTGAGACAGGGGAGGTTTCGTCACCTGGCAAAATCCAACGGCCACGAAACCTTCGGTTGAACTTTATGACCCTACCTGGTCGTCTTCTGCTTCGCTCGAAATACGACGCTACGCACGCTACATATCTATCGTTTTCTACTAGTATATTTCTTCCAATGTATAATCACACAATACGGCATGTACAAAAAGAGACTGCAAATGTTAAAATATTGCTTTATTCAACCACTTCGTTCATGAAAACTTCTATAATGTTATAATTAAATTTAATATTAATAACTTTAATGTAATAATATAATATTTAACTGTAATATTATATATATATATATATGTTATTAGTGGGATAGGTAAGTAAAATTGATTTACAATCATTTAAAATTCATATACATACGCATCATGCAAATCGGAAGGTTCGACAAGGTTATCGGCATCAATGCGATTCTGCGTCATTGCAATGATAACATATATTTTGCAAAGTCACTGTAAATCTTCACGCATTATTTATTTTTCGTGTGGTTTCCAAAATAGCCTAATAAGATTATACTTCAAGTAATGCATATACGAATGTGCTGTTATCATACCGATTCATGCGCGTCACTGATTAGTTTTAATTAGTTTTACCTTGGATGCAATTTTAGGTATGTACTGCCTTGCTTAAATAATTGAAAGCTGTCTGAACTTTACATGAATAATAATTTAATTATGGCTTTAAGAAACCATGTTATTAATGGAAACTGCCAAAATGGACTTCAAAGTCGGTAATAGAGGTTTTATTTGTTTGCAAAAGAAAAATACCACATAAACTATTTGTATGCATGAAAAGAGATTATCCAGAGATATTTCAGCGTATATTTACAAAATACAAAAAGTTAATTTTAAGGGTTGGTGGTGGGGGTAACTTGAAAAATATGGATTTTTCGAAAATAATTTTTACGCGGTTTTGTAGATATAAAAGAAGGATGCAACTTTTGTTTAAACTTCTTTTTGATATCTCTCACCGTTCTCAAGATATTCCACGGAAAAGAAAATTCTGCATTTTTTTCAAGGGGTGATTTCACCCCTAAAAATTGAATTATGGCACCTACAAAAAATAGGGTTGTGTTACGGATGAACTACTCTACTTGCACACCGAGTTTCATAATTTTTTGAATTTCCGGGTTGACGAACGTCCCTTGTAAGAATATAATATCCTCCCTAATATCACCTAATAAATTTCTTATTCTTAAAGTCATTAAATACGAGGCAATTTATATTAATAAATTGAATAGTAAATAACAAATATTTGACATATTAAGCCGGCCCAAAGATTTTAGCTTTTCTTTCATTCAACAGCAATTCCATTTAAAAAGGCAATGTGCTTACAGCATTCCAATACATCGTTGAATTTAAAAAAAGAACGATGTCATGAAAAGACAGTCATTTTTATGCCATTCAACTTTTTCATGTAACATGTCCCCTTCACTATCATTCGCTTCAGAGATAAACCCAATGCAAATGTAGTGACTCATCCTGTACACGCTGTAAAAGAATTATTTGTCACGACTTTCGCAGAACGACGCGAAACTGTTAAAAGAATGAGCCGCAAAACTGACTTTGTCCTCGAAATTGAAAATTAAAATATTTTTTTGCAATATGTTCTATTAACTGAAAGCATGAAAATGATTAAGGATTGTATATCAATTAACGGGTAAATTATAATTTCATTTTGTAAACATTGCATTGTAAAATGAAGGTTTTTGACTCCTATGCTGGCTCCTGATAGTTAAATATATGGAACTTTTGTGAATTAGCAGCTGCAGTATAAAACGCAGATAATATGATATGTTACCTGAGAGTTATAAAGAGTTATAAGAAAAATATTCCAAATAATGAACTAAATAAATGGTTCCTTACCAGTAAATAAAACGCGTGCATTAAAAAAACAATTTGGCCTTGAATTTACGTAGGTAATTGTTTACAAGGGAATGGCACTGCTTTGTACATATGTATATGTATATCAATAAGTTTATAGGTGGTCTTTCTGGTATATAGGAGGTTAATCTGGGTAACAATTTAAATGCGATTGACTACAACTGCGCAACGACAAATGAAACCCAAGATAACAGAAGAACACAAAGTTTCCTGTATCTGCTCTTTTAACCTCTGAAACAGCTCTCATTGAAGTATACACAATGTTCCATATGATGAAATAATATACTGTGTGTCAAAATAAAAGAATCACGAAATTTTCGCTGAAAAATTGTCAATCTTCGAACTGTTATGATTTCGAGGAGAAATTAAAATATCGTACAATAATTCAGCTGGAGCCACTTTGAAGGGCACAGCCTCTACATTCACCTCCATACGTTTATTTTCCTCGAAGATGCTTTTACACTGACAAGGAGAGTATCCCAGGTGTCCGCCTCCGATTGCTTTGATTTTTGGATATGTTTTGGAGGACCGGGAAATAAGATATACGTGTTTTTTTATAGCGGCCCGTTTTCATATTTAAGGGGGTGAAACCACCCCTCAAAGTTACAAGGTTTTCAGGTATTCGTCTCCGATTGCTTTGGTTTTTGGATATGTTTTAGAGGACAGACAAATAAGAAACTGGTGTCTTTTTATTTTGACCCATTTGCATGTTTAGGGGGTGAAACCACCCCTCAAATTTACAAGATTTTCAGGTGTTCATCTCCGATTGCTTCGGTTTTTGGATATGTTTTAGAGATGTTTCTCGAAAATTTTACAAAATTACAGCACTCTACGGTCTTTAAAAATTTGTTTTCGCGACTCAAATCACCATGAATTTGATAATTGAACTCTTCCAGTATATAACTCATTTTCAGGAAAAGACTTATACTGACTGACTTCTGAACCCCCCATATGTCCTACTTGATTTTGTTTTCGAGTTATAGCGAATTTGATTTGCAACAAACTGTACTGCTTACATACTTTCGTAAGATATATTCGTATCTGAATACAAACCTGCAGACGGCTTACCAACGACTGTCTTACTCTCTGCATACGTCCAGCTGTTGCTCGGATGCGTTGGAAACCTTGTTCAATTCTTTTACGAAGAGTTTCAACACTTCAATGGGCGATACACAATTCGTTATAACTTGAAAACAAAATCAAATAGATCATATGTTTATATGAACTTTTTTCATTGTTTAGATGTGCTAAAGTCACTTCTAAAATATTTCCCACTTATTCTGGAACACTTTGTATATTGTAACGCGGTTTACTATTACGTCAACGCGGCATGTTCGGAAATATTAAACGAGAGAATTTGTGCAAGGAAAAAACACGTCTTTATCTCATAACAACTTGATAGCAACTCTCTATTATCAATCATTTATGATTGTCTAGTCAACAACAACATTTACGTGTTTACATACTTTGTATACATAGTGTGATGCAATAACAATTTAATGATTTCGATACAGTAATAATATCAATAACGTGCATTTTTGCAACATTTCAACCTTTGTGTAAAAAAAAATCGCAGCCATTTCGAAACCTTACAGTAGCTTAGATGTTATAGCTTTGTGACGGTGATACGTTCCGACTTTGTAGACATTTATTTCGTTGGGTATACGTTCTTGATATCATCAGGGCCGCCGTGAATTTTTGCAGGGCCGAGTTCCCAAATTTTTCGGAGCCCAAAAAAAAACGCATTTATATTGTACTCCTAAATTTTATAATAATAAATATCTATGTATAGGGCCCCGCAAAATTTACGATAAGCCTTTCGTGGACCGCAGGGCCTTTTAAAGAAATTTTATAACAACCAATATGTATGCATAGAGCTCTGCAAAATTTACGATAAGCTTTTCGTGGATCGCAGGGCCGTTTAAAGCTCGGAGCCGGGTTCCGGGGAACGCGCTGAACCCGCCTCGCAGCGGCCCTGGATATCATGTTTACAGGAACCTAACCTCCTAAATCGCCTCCTTTAAAACCATATTTCGTCAAGAAAATTCTGTGTCAACTAGCAATATAGAAGTACAGAATAAGCGCAGAGAAAACGTAGAAAAGACCATTCAATAGACAAATTCACTAAATGCTTCCCAGGGCTATTGACTTTTGATATTCACCACCTGCTGCTTTTAAGGCATCACTATATCTGGTACACTGTCTCTCTTGCACGCACTGTACCTCGTCCCTCTCCTCGCGTGCCAATGCTTTCGCTACATATAAGATCAGATTAATAAATGATTCGTAATTTTCTTACTATCACAAAAAATCCCCAAAGTTATCATTAATTTTCATTTTTTAGAAAGTGACTGATTTTGTATAACATTAGAACATGGTTTCTTCGTGTACACATAACAATATTGTATCTACTCTCTTTTTAATAACACGAGGGACGTAAATTATATTTTAATTTATTTATATTTTTAGGATTAACGAAATTATTTGGTGTTACATAGTCATATTTGAAAACTGATAATAATTAAATACAAAAAATATGTTACCGATTTCTTATTGTTACTAATTATAGCAAACTATTAGTTAAGTTGATTTATAATTTCAATTAATTGAAATCATTTGAATGGATATAATATTAAACTATAAAATGTCGTATTTTATTATTGTTTTTAATATAATTTTATTGTTTTCCAAATAAGTATTTATAAACTTAGTAACAATTAAAACTGTACCATAATTTTCTGAAAAAACTATATTTTAGTGTTCTATATATACACGTAAAAGAACTACATAACTACTAGCGTGGAATGGCAACGTAGGTAGCGGCAAAGGTTCGTGTTTCAAAGATCGTGGGTTCAAATCTCCTCGCTTCTTCTCTTTCTCCTATCCCTTTCCTCCCCGTGATATGATATTTTTCCGTCTTACCTGTTCCAATCCACACCTGTGTTCGCATTTTCCTTGCTAAATTTAAGCAATTGATAACTGATATATAATATCTGTATCACGTTATAATGCGAGTAAAAACAACTCAACTAAAAAACACCCACACCCCACACCCCTCCCCTCACCAACTGAAGTCCTCCGAGTGTTGGCCATGTAGGGTTTTACATCAATTAATACATGGTCGTCAAGGAGGACTAAACATTAGCGGCGACATCTGCCGGACCGAAATCCTACAAGCCAGTATTCGTCGCCCCCTCTCATGGTACGAATATTTGATAAATCGGTTACATTTTTTATTTTTATCATCGATATTATTTGTATTTTCTAACAATTCAATTACTATTTTATCAAACATCTGTGATGCTATTATATTTTCTATCAAATGAGTTTACTAACCAGAGGAGTGTACAGCATATACATATAATAATATGTTACATAGTATGTAGGTATGTATACACATATGGCAGTGTGTTATTCAAGATTTCACGAAAAACTCGAGTTTGAAATTTGACATTTTCCAAACGCACATGCATATGTATATGTAAATACCTCTACCGTACCTCTATATACGTACAAAATCATGTGTAAAGAATAGTGTGACAGGAGCATATTGATTGCATGCCAAAATAATCCCACGTTCGAGTTCATGTCATGCTACTATTGGTAAAGTAGATTTTATCTCTACGCTCATATGTATAATTTTCGAAGAGGCGTTAATATCTTAATTAAGTGTTAACTAATTTTGGATTATCTCCTCGGATTCTAGAAAACCTCTAACAGTTCTTTCAGAAACAAACACGATACATTAAGTGCCACGTGGCTTTGAATCAGTTGACTTCACTTCAATTGAAACTATATAACATTATTTTTGTTGCTATTGTCACAGGCCAGGTATAGCTGGTATACCTGGTCTGTCATTGTAGCAACACTCCTCACATAAGTTTGCATAAAGCACAACTTGAAATACTGAAAATGTGTATGTACATTTTTTTCTAATTTTTTAATTAATTGCATTCACAGGCTTTCGTTTCATCTTACTCGAAAAGGTTCGAAGTTTCTAAATAATTTTTTAGTTAAAACGAAAAATTATTTCACAGTACACAAATTATAAATTAATTCTTCATTGACTGTCTTCAGTACAAAATCCAGTTTTTAAAGATCTAAAATATTTCACTAAATTTTTTAAAGTTTCCTCCTACCTCCCCTAGGCGAGTTCTAACTTTGTGCGATTGGTGATACGCATATACATTTTTACGTTGTAAAAACATTTTTTGGGCCACAAAAAAATATTCATGGATTCACCCTTAATGATTAAAATAAAATGATAAAGAAAAGACCGAAGTCCGTATCTTTAATACTGTAAACTTTCAACTGTAAACGTTGAGGACTTGTATTTTTTAAACAATTTCGAAACTAGAAAAATGATGACTTAACCCCCTCCTCACCTAATTTCATATGGACTGAAATATATTTAAATATAATCAAAATCCCTGACATCGAGATACAAAAGTAATCGAGTGGCGTGGAATGGCCTGTATGACATGTGTCTCTATTACATAAATAATTTGACCGCAGAATAACCACCACAAAAATAAGTAGCCTTGAAACAAAATTTGTAAGCTATTACCCACCCCTTCTACAGCTGTTATTGTACATCCTGAAACTATACATGCATAAGATAAGAAAAAAACACCCACCCGTAGTTTTTACAAATAAAAACGAACCCGGGCGGGTTTAAAGCTTTGAACAAAACATCCCTGGTGGGGATCGAACCCACGACCTTTGGATTAGAAGTCCAACGCGCTATCCTCTGCGCCACAGGGACTTGGTGATATAACCGTGCTTATAATTTTCCTATGTCGATAAGAATATCTTTTTCCCACAGATGTCGCTATTGTGCATAACAACTGTAGGGTTTTAGTATGGAAGTGGTATGCCTGCGTGGTTTGTGCGCGATTATTTAATTTAAGGAATGTGTGAATTTGGTTGGGAGTGTAATATGTTTTAATGTTCTTTTATTATACATATTTTTATGTTACCATCGTTTTGTGTTGATTTATTGTACATTGATTTTTGTTATTATAAATTTTAACTCTTATCTATCAAGACGTGTTTTTCTTTGTATACTTGCTAAAAGGACCTATCCAGGAATTGGAATACTCTACATAACTTGCGCAAACCAGTAACATATAAAACGAAATTGAAACACTGGTAATCATAACTATATAAAATTTCATATGTAACTAACGTGAACCAACATACTGAATAAAATTTCTTTAAAATATCAGTTGAGAAATAAACATGCTTTATGGATCTTCGTTACATATTGTTCTTTAAGTTCATAAGTTTTCTCTGAGATAATATCAGCTTTATCTCATCCTACATCTAGTAAAATAACAAATGTGGATTTATGAATATAAAAAATATATTGTGGAGTTATTTTACTATTTGAAATGTCTGTAAACTTACCAAATGTTTAAATATTTGAAATATAAATGAAATATTAACCCAAAATTAATTCTCTCGAACACAAACTTCTCTTATTTCAAAACAGCACCATTAAGAAGATTCCATACAAAATACAAGATCTAAATAAATATTAAAAGAATTTCTACATTGACGAACCACGATCGTTACATCAATACACATTATACAGCCCTGTGTTGGAGCCCGTGTAGTCAACACAACGAGAGCTCAGAAACAGTCGTGCATATATATACAGATGTCTACCCCGTTCGTAATTGACGTTTCGTTCTGTTAAACTTTGTCTTTACATAAATGGCAAATTAAGTTATCGACCGTGCACACATGTATAAGTTCGAGGGAGCTGGAAGGCAAGAAATTGTGAAGATGAATCGTACGAAATAAAAGAATGCATAGAAAGTGAGAGGGAAGAGAAGCGTAGATAGACTGATGTGACGAATGTACATTTGTGTTTTCGCTGTGTAGCACAACATCAACGTGAAGAAGGAGAGGAGAAAAGGAAAAGGCGGAATAAAAGCATTGGATGAACAGAAGGAAGGGGTTAGAAAAGATGGCCGTCTTGGAACATATGACAAAGAACGGCGGGCAATCGCCGCGGTCAAAAGGAATTCTCTCGGAAGGTATTCTACGGTATCGTTGATCCTCGTGTCCGCGTAGAGGTGTGGTGGTTTTTGTTAATAAAGGGATCGTGGCTAAAGAAGTCAGTGATCCTCTGAGCGAAGGAGCCATGACTACGCGTAGAGAATGGGCTCGATCGCATCGGTGCTGCAGTGGCATTGCTCGGAGTGCGCTCTGATAAATCCAACAGAGAGCACGCGATGCGCCAGGTGCGGCCTTACTCGGCTCAGGAGTGATGAGAAGGCAAACTTTAGGCTCGATCTGAGCTTTAGGTGCGAAGCAATTCCAAAGCAAGGGGGGGAGGGAAGGAAAAGGGACGAAGAGGACAGTGAATCGTTTTCAGTGTCTGTCCCGCCAACTCCTCCGCCGCGGTTTCGTCTTAACAAGCCAGCAGCGGACGGTACTCATCCGACAATTCATCAGCACGTCGAAACCGATCTCAAACATCGGTGAGGAAATTGTTAACTCGTCCCTCTACACGGCATCCTCTCCTCTCCCTTACCACCGCCTCCCTCTTTCTTCGATTTCTCCTGTGTTTGTACACAGTGTAACGAAATCGCGAGTATGAAATTTCCTATGATACTTTTATGTTTTACGGGTACCATCGCATGATACAGTATCTCATTTCCTCGATAATGTACTCTTTATGTTATAAAATTTATTTTATCTTCCACTGAAGTGATTTATTATTAGAAGCACTAAATGCTTCTGAGGAATTCACAGAATTTATAAATCATTGGTGCATAAGGGGAATATAATAGCTGTTTTAACAGCTTTAGTAGTTGAATTGCAAAGTCTTGTTATGTTTGTTTATCGCATACCTGCGCAAACGTAGATATGACAAATATTATTGCATCTACAAATGCAGGCATGCCATTTGTTATTAATGTAACGCGTTCAATGTATCCAAATTATACCAACTAATAAAATTAACATATGTTTTCATGTGTATCCTGTTTTATGTTTGTGTATTCATGCTATGATTTTTGTGTATAATAAATTATTGAAGATATCCAAGTCTGGTTGTAAAGAATGGAATTCAAGTATCTTTTTTTAATTCTTTCCTACTCCTTTGTGTTACATGTAAACGGGTCGACTGTTGCTTTTTTGTTAACTGTTGTATTTTTTACACTGATTTCTAGCTTTCAGGAAAATTTAATTATACTCAATAACCACACGAAAAAAGTACATCATGATTCCTGGAATGGAAGGCCTTGTAAAAAAGAGCCAATTAAACGATCCTCTTCTTTACCTTCCTTAATAACACAATGGACTTGCGTTCGTTGTTTATTAGAGAACAGTTGCAGTTCTGCATTGACTTGTGCAGCTTGTGATGCTGACTGTTCGATATTTGAAACTGATAAAAGGCAAATCGGAGCTCGTAAAAGTAAAAAACAAAATTTACGTAAGACAAGTCGCCTGAAGGTTGCATCTGAATTTTTGGCCAATATTTTGAATGGTTCTAATGTGACAAATACATCTGCGAACGATGCAAAGATTATGAGTAAGGCTGGATATTACTTAGAAGCGTTACGAGCAAAAGTTTTATCGTCCGGTGTTTAATATTTAATTTGTCTTCTGCAGATATGGCACAATTAACAAGCATAAGTCGTAGCGAAAGAAGGCAAGTCGATAGAGAAGACTGGACCCTACTACCAATAGAAGCCATGGAGTCTACTACACTTTCTTATACAAATACTAATAATACCTCTCAGCGTTCACCAAAAAGACATAGTCCTTCAATATATGAGCGAGTGAAATCTAAAGTTAGTCGCTCTTTATCTAATGGCTCTGTTGTGCATAAATTATCCGACCATGCAATTCAAAGACCAACGAGTCTAGTAGTCTCAGAAGCACGACAAGATGATGCTCTTTGGAGTTGCGACAATTGCACCCTTGACAATGCTCCTGGCCTAGAACAATGCGAAGCATGTGAAGCTCCTAGAAGTCCAGCCCCTTGTAGTGGAGTAGTTATCAGTGTACCTGCTTGGGAACCTCGTGCTTTATCTTCTGCAGGTCCACTATCTTACAGGCGATCATTTTCCGACGTTGAGTCTGTTACGAATGTGTCGCAGAAGAAAATTATAAATCGTAGAAGTCTGAACGAAGATGAGCCACCTGCGGTACCGCCGCATTCTGTTGGCTTTAACACGAGACCAAGATATTCTTACATTGGAATTACTAACCCCGACATACCGCCGCCATTGCCAAAAAAACAAAACAATAAATTAGGCCTTGTACCCATAAAAGCACACAGCGAGGCGACAAGTCCTGTTGGAGATGTATCGAATGTAAGCTCGCTGAAACGTATGTGGACTTGTCAAAAGTGTTCTTACGCGTATAATCCGCTATGGTCGACGGGGTGCGACATATGTGGATCTTTTCAATCGCCTCCTTCGCTAACACAGCCTACCTTAATAACCGTCACGAAAGATGGGACAAGCTGTTCGATGCATACGCAGTCTCCAATTGTAGTATCCAGAGATAGTGTAAGATACATCCCACAGAAAACCGCTACGCTAGCCACAGCAGAATCTGATTTAGACGATCAGATCGATCCACCTTCTCCGGTATGGACTTGTAAAAAATGCACATTATTGAATGCTGCTTCGAGAACAACGTGCGAGGCATGTGGCGGTTCGAAGCTTAGAAGTATTATGCATTTAGAGGACGCTACGTTACGAAAAGGTGAAAGCTGGGTGTGCCCATCGTGTACGTTAAGGAATCCGCTGTCAGCACAAACCTGTAACGCTTGTAAGACATTAGCAGATTTTCTAGATGTACCCAGGGAAAGTAGAGTGTTTGGATCGAGGAGTCCAAGTCCTAGACTTTGTACGACGCCTGTGAATTCAAAGGTTGTTACTCCGAGGCACAGAAATTCTGTGAGAAGAAATGGTTCTTCGGTCGGAGATAAAAGACATTCAAGAGTTAAAGATCCCACTCATGGTCAAGTACGATTCTTTTACTTATAACTAATCACTTCAAACCGAATATTGTCCGTATACCTTGCTACTGGTTATTTCGTATCCACATCGTATAAGTTCGATATATACAATATATGTGAATTATTTTAGTGGCAGTGTAAACTGTGCACATACGAAAATAAGAGTACAAATGGAATCTGTGAAATGTGCCAAATTTCAAAAACCTTATCTCAACTATCAGGTGACAGGCCTAGAATTATTGAATCTGGCACAAGTACACTCACGATACAACGGCAAGAAAGCGTAGTTATGGAAAATTTAAGGCAAATCGAAGAAAGAGAAGCACTGGAGAAATGGGAACGAATTGTTCGTTACTGTAAAGAGGTAATATTGATTGATTTGTAATTGTGTAGGATAATTCCTTTATGCAGAGGAGTTAAATGGAAACAAAAGACTGTAAAAGGAGATACGTAGTGTAGCAGAATCTAATTTTCTATAATTTTATTTTATCCATGAATATACCGATATTGTACATGTAAAATACAATTGCACCGTTATTTTCAAATGGGATGAAACATTTTTTTTTACATTAATCGATTTGTTTTTATTGTCTTTCTATTATCAGAAATACTGTACGAGTTATTTTTATATCAAGAATCTACTATATTGCTGCAATAACTGTCCAAACAATTCTCCAAGTACGTTCTGCTATGTTTGTTGTCGAACATTATTAAAATAGTTGATATTTATGTGCAAATAATTTATTATCGCAATCACTTATAAATAGATTCATAGTAAACATTACATGGAACAAGAATATTTTACAAAGTATTCCTCTATTCGATTATCATTCTTTACGTGCAGAATAAAGATGAAATTTGATTGATGTAAAAAAGAAACATTGGTTGTATTTAAAAAGGAAATGGAATTGCATCTTACTGATCAAATAATGAAATCAAATAATGGGGGTTAAACTTCAGGTCTAAAAATGTCCCCCTACATAGTGCGAAGTATTTATATTATTGTATTATTCATTTATTTTATAGACAAATGAACCTTTTGTCGATGACTCATTTCCACCAGCGCCAAAGTCCTTGTATTATAATCCGGCTGAAACAAAAGACAACCACGTTGTTCAATGGAGAAGGCCTCATCAAATCAATGTTGATTCTACTGTCGATTCCAAACTGCCTTGGGCTGTTTTTAGAACACCGTTGCCCTCTGATATCTCGCAAGGTGTTTTAGGAAACTGTTGGTTACTTTCAGCTTTAGCTGTTTTAGCTGAAAGTGACGAGCTCGTGAAGAGAGTTCTAGTGATGAGAGAGACTTGCCCGGAAGGAGCTTACCAAGTACGATTGTGCAAAGATGGAAAATGGACCACAGTACTCGTCGATGACTTGTTACCCTGTGATAAAAGAGGTCATCTAGTATATTCTCAGGTTAACATCTTTGCAATCGATATAAGGACAACGTTAAATTTGTAGAGATTTTGGATAGAAATACATCTTTGAAAAGTTCGTGTCAGTAACTACTGTGTCCTTGTAATGAGTAGCAAGGAACAGATGTGATATTTGTGTGTCTCAAGTACCTCATCATAATCTTTTCATTCAAATACGAGCTTTCTATTTTTCCTTTGTCTGCAAATATTCAAGCTACGAACTGTCACGATGAAAATGCTATCATTCGATTCTCTTTAACATTGTCCTCCGTTTTATCATTTGATACAACGTCCAGTAGTAGAATTTGTTAATTTTTATTCATAATTTTACTCAAACACATAGGCAAAAAGAAAACAACTTTGGGTGCCATTAATTGAAAAGGCAGTAGCAAAAATTCATGGTTGCTACGAAGCTTTAGTATCCGGGCGCGCTATAGAAGGTCTAGCAACACTTACAGGCGCCCCTTGCGAGAGTGTGCCTTTGCAACCTTCTGCTTTACCAAGCGAAGATGAACTTGATAGGGATTTAATATGGGCGCAACTTTTATCGTCTAGGCAAGCTATGTTTTTAATGGGTGCTAGTTGTGGAGGTGGTAATATGAAAGTTGACGAAGAAGAATATCAACGTAAAGGTTTGAGACCAAGGTGAATTCGATAGATTGGAGAAATTTTAAGTACAGCTGCCCAGAGCAAAACTGACTCAGTTTTGGACAACAAGAAAGTGGAGAACCGAGCGGAGTTGAGAGGATCCGAACCTGCTGCCGACCCCTTCTTTTTTTTTTTTTTACAAATTTCAGGCCCCTGTATCCTACCCAGCATAAACGAATACAGAGTGGACACTCCGCAAGAATAGTGCGCGCGAACAACGGGTCACTCGTTCTCAGAAGTTCTCGGCACTTGATTTTTCTTTTTTTCCTAGACCCGTCAGTCTTGCTCTGGGTAGCTACTTAGTATGTTTATACTCAGCTTCTCGTGACACGTAATTTAACATTGTTTTCTCTAGGCATGCCTACTCTGTTCTCGATGTGCGAGACGTACAGGTAGGAATATATAATATAATAACTCTTTAATACTTCTTTCGATTATAATTTCGTAATTTAATTAATCTTTTACGTTACCTTGTACGCTAAAGTTTACATCTATTCCTTTGCTCCTTGCTCCCAGTTTCACTCACATCCCCCTTTATATTATTCGTTTATCGACCTTCATGCTGCCTTGCTTATTCTTATATCCTTACCTTACTTCTATAACCTATTCTATGCTCTTTTCTTTCCTCTTCCCTATTGACTTCCATCTATCCTTCTGTTGCCCAATATTTCTCCAATTCCTATACGTGTCCCCACGTTTCCTCCTTTGCTTTACATATCCTGCGACATTCAAATAGGAACCAAACACAAATGTCTATATTTATGATAAACTTCATAAGGAAATACTTTAAGAGATATATATCTTACAGGGAATACGATTATTAAGACTGCGTAATCCTTGGGGTCATTACAGCTGGAAGGGTGACTGGTCTGACGATAGTCCTATATGGACACCACAATTACGAGAAATGCTTATGCCGCATGGTGCATCTGACGGTGTCTTTTGGATTTCCTTTGACGACGTGTTGAAATACTTCGATTGCATTGATATTTGTAAGACTAGAGTCGGATGGAGTGAAGTTAGATTACGCGGGACCCTTCCTCCTTTATCTTCTCTCAGACACTTATCGTGCGTATTGCTAACAGTATTGGAACCCACGGAGACGGAATTTACATTATTCCAGGAAGGGCAGAGGTGAAACCTACTATATTCATTTAATTTTATTTAATGGCGCTCGACTTGTCTGCTCGATATAATATAATTGCTGTATACACGTTTAGGAATTCTGAAAAATCACAACGTTCTCAGTTGGACTTGTGCGTGGTCGTGTTTCGCACACGGTCCCCAGCGGCACCAGAAGTGGGAAGGCTGGTAGAGCATAGCAAACGACAAGTACGTGGATTTGTTGGGTGTCACAAAATGCTAGAAAGAGATTTGTACATTGTTGTCTGTTTGGCTTTCAATCATTGGCATACAGGAATGGAAGATACTTCCAGTTACCCTGAATATGTCCTTGCCATTCATAGCTCAAAACGACTTTTAGTTGAACAAATTTCTCCACCAGCATTTGTCTTGGCTGATGCTATTATAAGTTTAACTCTAGCAAAGGGGCAGCGGCACGAAGTAAGAATTTTTATGCGACTGAATAAATATTATTGCCTGTATAACGAGACAGTTATAAAACGTTCGTTTTTAGGGAAGAGAGGGTATGACTGCTTATTACTTAACCAAAGGTTGGGCTGGACTTGTAGTAATGGTAGAAAATCGTCATGTAAATAAATGGATTCATGTAAAATGTGACTGCCATGAAAGCTATAACGTTGTCTCCACCAGAGGACAACTCAGAACTGCCGATAGTGTTCCTCCACTTCACAGGTAAATCATTGTTTTCGTTCAATGTTTATGAAACGACAAATCTATAGCAATTGAACGTAACGAATTAATTCTAGACAAGTCATCATAGTCTTAACTCAATTGGAGGGTAGTGGAGGTTTCTCAATAGCACATCGACTTACGCACAGATTAGCTAACAGTGGGAACTTACATGACTGGGGTCCGCCAGATACTCAGCATTGCCCTCAAATTGACACTCAAGTCGAAGGTTTACACAGTCCGCGTTTAATCACGTGAACAAATGAGTTTTGTGTATGATTGAGAACAAATAGAACAATGTGTAAAAGTATCGTTTGTCAAGTAAGAGAGTTTATTATTTACTCGTGATATCCAGAAATTTACTAAAACCAAAGTAAGCTAGAAAGATTTCAGAACAGAATAAATTTCGCGGAAATTATAACACCCTTTGTGCTTTCTAGCAAATCGTATTGTATGAAATTTTTTTAGCATTATGACAAGCTCACTATTGAACGTAATACAATAATTAATAATTAATATACAGTGGTCCTGAAATCAGTGATTAGGACTTGTTTCCTTTTTTTTTATTATTATTTAATTAGATAGTGATAATTTGTTATACCAATGAAAATGAATATACTTTTAAACTTGCGTGCAAATTAAGCTCCCATTTAAATTATTGAATTCCCATTTTTCATGGGAAACATTGATCCATAAAGAAGACTTAAGGGAAATTAAATATTTATGGAAGAACAAATTAAACACATTGCTTATTATATAAAAAAGAATTATTTTCTCAACTTAACATATAAGCATCGTAAGAAATGATAAAGCATAATGATTATACAGTAACAATACGTAGAATGAAATGTCACAGTCATTAAGTGTGCAAAAAAAACATATACACTCTTTTTGGAATTGCTTAGAATATGATATTATGGATCAAAATGTTTTCAATTTTTGCAACTCACGATCAGATGCTGATCTTGGTTTCAGATGCATAAGGCCACATTCAGAACCCACATTTTAAAAGAAAACGATGTATTATATACATATACTGTGCATGAGGGTTTTGAATACTGACCACGTTAAGACATGTTTATTCATCTAAATTTTTGTTATTCTTATACCTAAATGAGGTGATTGTGAGGGATAAAGATAAACGTACCACATACAGTAGTGTCTCGAAAGAAGAACGGTGTTTCTGTCTCGAATTAAGCTGATCTCTATCCCATCCACCTCTTCTGTTGATGCCGCGGCGAATAAAGGTCGGTTTATACAGCCAACGAGGACGGGCCGGGGACGAGCCGAGCCTACGGTAAGTTTATGGACGGCGAGAGCCACCGACTTCGGTGGAAACTCGGTGGCTCCTCGTTCCCCGCTTGGCTCGTGCTCGGTGGCCGCTCGTTGAGACGACGGGCCGAGTCCGTGCCATGTCGAAGTGTAACGTTGCTGGATTTTATATGACAGAAACTGTACTTTAATAATATTGGCATTAGCACCATCCAAGGTGCAGTTTTTGTCATTGCGACGAGACTGGATAAAAATGTCCGTGCATACCTACCTTCAAACTAAGCAGTTTATAAGAACCAAATGTTCATTTTCCTATCCTACTTCATCAAAAAGGAGAGAATTCCACCTCCACCGACGAATTCACAGAGAGGTGCGACTCCTTTCCTTGAAAATTCATTTAACATTGAATATCTCATAAAATACCAAACCCATGTATCAGTACCTTCAGTATGTGAAGCCCTATCAACCTGCAAAAGCTCATTGAAAAGTAACGACAGAACATTATCAGCTCAAGTTTGACTTATCTACGTGTGCGAGCATAAAATCCGGCAACGCTGTCGCGGATACGCCACGACAGGTTGCATCTCGGGCCCGTTCGGAGCTCGGCTCGTCCCCGGCCCGTCCTCGTTGGCTGTATAAACTGACCTTAAGGCAGATTGCGTATGAGCGAGACGGGCTCCCAATCTGTCTCGCTCATTCCCAGTCTCTCTCATTCTACGCGATAAGGCAAGCCGAAAAGGCTCCCTGTCTCGAAAGAAGGTGACGGTTTGGGATCAAATGTCGGGGACCTTCTTTCGAGACAAATCTGTACCTACAGAACCAAAGATCTCTCGTGAAAGTTTTACAATATATATATATTAACTCGTTTACCGACAGTCAATGCAATGTATTTATTTGACCTCAATTGCTGTTCTGCAGTTTTGTAACAAGTTACTAACAAAATCATACTCTTTAACTGTTACATGCTCCTCGCGTTCAGTTATTTTATAATAAATATCTTACACTTTATGCATATGCAAGCGTGACAATTAACATGTTAATCAATTTTGTAAGTCTTGTACAGTTTACAATCATGATATTGGAACAGCTATTTATGCGGCAATCATGTATGAATAAATCGCAGATACAAATATGTTCTACTCATAAAACAAATAATATTCGGGTAATAAAATCAGGCCCGGATTAAGATTTTTGGGGCCCGGGGCTATCAAACCTGGGGGGGCCCTCGTGGTTGAACTGCGGGAGGGGGGTAAAAAAGATATACAATTAACGGCCCCCCCCCCCGGAAAGTGGGGCCCGGAGCTGTAGCCCCCCCTAGTCCCCCTTTAATCCGGGCCTGAATAAAATACATGAGTATCTTTTCTATTTAAACAGAAAATTAACATTTTTCATATTATGACTTTATAATAAATATTGCAATACATAACTTTACGATTTCAGTTTGCTTATAAAATGATTTTAAACGTCGCTATCTATATAATTTATTAAATGCTGTTCCAAATGACATTTTCAGACATACTTATTACATATATCGAGTACAATGTGTATTAGCTTACATGAGATTTTTCTTTCCATGTATGTACTACACAGAGCATTAATAAAAATCGGGGAAATTTTTTTTAATATTGCTTGTATGCCTCCAAGTAATGCAGAAAGTTTGTATGAATCTTATATTTATAGACACTCTGCTTTTACGTTCTAAATTTTTTTTATCGAATTTATCAAGAATCAGATACCTAAACATATACATTTGAATATATTCGTTGCATTTGAACTTATGAAAAACTAACAAGAGTTTTCTGAATTTTTAAGGATCACACGCATTAGTGTTTCTTTTTAAATGCCACCATATGATAACTATATGACTACTGCAACTTAGGAAAGGAGAGAAGTTCCCAGCATGCTTGGTTTTTCTTTCGAGAATTAAACTTACTCGAAACACTTATGTTAATTCATTGACAAGGGCAAATATATAAAAAATGTTACAAATCAGTGATTTGTTGCACACACACACACACAATGTTGTAGATTTTCACTTTCTAAATTATATATTATTTACAGTTACTTACATTTTAATAAATAAGCAGTCTATATTACTGTATCCATATTTATATAAACATGTATAGATATAATGTAACTAATCAGTTGCATACACCTACACCTCTTTCTGAAAATAAATTTAACAATATGTATTTTATTGTTTACTCACACACATCATGAGATGCTTGATATAGTCCTTTGAATAATTAATATTAGAGTGGTAATCGCACACAAGGAAACAGTGAGACACACAAGGTAATATTTTACATCAAGTATGCGTGTGATGCGTTTAAGTTAACAGTGATAAATACATATTCCTTGTTCACATAAATATGGAAGAAATATGTACATGGATTCGTTAAGAAAAGCACTGACGACCTTTGAACGTGAAAACCACGACCTTTTCACTGTATTAAATTTATACTTCAAACCGAGCAACTTCCATTTCTGTTACTTTTCTCAAATTCAAATGTAATAGAGAAATTCGAGTGTATACTTCTAGATGTCCTGTACTGTATATAAAAATGTACAATATATTAATGCATTATGTTTGAGTGAAAGATAATTTTTTTTCAACGCATATGTAAATTACACTCGATTTTAAAAAGTAATCCTAACTTTGTATAAAATTAGTCAAAAGAGAATGTAATCTAATATATATGTAAATTGAAACTTTTTATAGATCATAATTAAAAAAAGAAAGACTCGCACATGTAAATTTATGTACATCCTTTTTTATTTTTATTTACGATATCCCCAAAAAATATTCCTGATCTTTATTGATGCGGCATACATAGTCTGTGTAAGGATCCATATTTCAATGTACAAATCAAGGATAATGACAAGAGTGGTACTGAAATATTGCTTTTATGGTAACCCAAATCTGATAGAAAGTTTATCTGATATTTTCTATATACATTGAACATGCTGACGTGACAATATTCAATGCTGTGATCAGCTAATACTGTTTTTTGTCATTACAACGACAGTTAAGAAATGTTTTAATAAATGTAGCGACAGCACATAAATATTGTTTCAGATGACAGTGTACGAAATACCTATCCATGACATTTTCCATGACAGTTTCATTTGAATACAAAAGAATAGAGCTAATCAGTTGGACGTAAACATTGTGAGATTTATTAGCATTAGTACTTAAGTTCATCCAATTACAGACAATGCAACATTCCTTATATTTCCGTTTCTCGATTACTTAATTAAAGACATGGAATATTGACATTACTGCATGTATTTTTACGCTCTGCGTATTGTCATTGTAATATACTTGATTTTCCTAAAACTTATATTCGACTATTGTAAGTGTTATAGTTTGCTTCTTGTACGATACAATAACGAAAAGTTATTTATGCCTATTGATCTCAAAGAGAAACGGTTCTAGTTGTCTGAATGTGGCCTGATGGTTAAGAGTTTGTATTAGTTTATTTAAGCTACTTACAGAAATATCAAAAACCAATCACATGCGCCTTGTGATACTATTTAAATAATTAATTCGTAATGTAAAGCATATGAAATTATAGAAGTACGTTTATACTCGCAGAAATTAATTCTTCTAAGTTTAGACAGAATTTTAGCAAAATTTAATTACGAACTTATCTTAATAATACATTGTCTAAAATTTATGTAATATTTTTATAAAACGGAACAAATCTTTAAAGGATTATTCTTAGAAATAATCATTACAATTGCAATAGATCTTGCGTTAAGTGGCCTTCGTTTAAAAAAGAAAGCATTTAATGTAAAATAAAAATGATCTAAAGTAGTGCATTTTGTTAACGAATATGGGAAAGTTGTCACATAAGTTTAATCGTTACGATTGTTTTACTCGACAAACTCGACTGTTACATTTAAAATGATAAATTCGAATCGTGATAAGTTTCGTCGGTACACTGAAACAGAAAATCATACTATTGGATACAGTAGAGTATTTGATTTTCTCTTTTCGTATGAAACAAACCATGCACCTATGCAATGTTGCGTGTGAAAAGTTTTAAATTAATATTTAATGACACACCAAAGCATAGTAAAACATTATAAACGAACAAGTAATCAATAATGATTTCATAGAGCCCTATTCTGTTGTCATAATGATATAGTAAATTTTCCGTAAAAAAAAAGAAGAAAACAAAAATACTCTATTTTAAATATTGTATAATCACTGAAGAAATTATCTATAAACAATATTTCCATTTTAAAATATGACACCTGTGACTTCGACGTTATTATCAGAATAATGGGTGTAACTTAAATATTTAAAATTTGCATTTTGATTATTGAAACATTAAGGATTCTGTGAAAATATATAAAGTGCCACCATTATTCTGGAAATAGCAATTGCGATTGAGTATGCACAACACTACAGATGAACAAAGAAGCGTGTTTGAATATTTTAGAAAACTGTTTTTGTGAATTTCAACATTTTAGAAAAGAATACAATTTGTATATAAAATGAATTATTTATTACATTAAGGTGTGAGTGAAACTGATCAAGTTATAAGCTGCTTATGATATACGTAAGTTGCTTGCATATGCTTATACAGGGTAGAATAAAATTTGTAGCGAAACCCAAAACGGGGTAATTCTTCGTATAATAAAATAAATTGATAATGCGCAATAGAAGCTTCTAATACGATGTTTCGTTCCCGAAAAAATCAATTTTGTAAATGGAACCGATTGTTACATTAAGCTGTGCTCAACGGATTTACAAAATTGATCTTTTCAAAAATGAGCTTATGTAAAAATGTTTCATTGCAAATTTGCGATTAATTTTTGCGCGAAGAATTACTCCCTTTTCGGTTGTACCACGAATTTTGGCCCACCCTGTATATTTCTGTTAAAACAGTGTTTAAGCCAAGTAAATGATGAAGTCTAGTGCGTGAATTACATGTAGCGAAATTAGTAATACATATGTTGTGGTCAAAGAAATTTTGACAATGCGCGCAGTTTCGTTTCGACAGTGAACTTTTGAACTTTAAAGCGGACTATTATAAATAAGTATTTACAAGGTTTTACAGAACACACGTTATCGTCAAGAGTTAAATGTAACATTTGAAGTCAACGAATAATTTCCCGATTTTTGTAAATTGTCAACCATTGTTTACAATTCATTTTGCATGACATTATTAATACTTATATATAAATTGAATGGAATATTTATGATAATTGCACGCCATTGCAAAGTACCTAGAAATATATTCTTAATATACGAAGGAAAATATTAAGAATACAGTGTCTCAATGTATTTGTAATTACAGAGTATAACGTTGAGGTGTCATTTTACAATAATTATGTGATTCATACTCTGTAAAGGATACTATGTACAGGGTGTATTCTAAACTGTATGTAAACGTTAAGTACAATTTCTTTTCTTTCTTCATTTCACATGAGACTGAAGTATTTATACATCCACGAGAAATATTAACGTAAACAATGTTCAAAATTACTAAATCGTGAGAATGAAAAACTTAAGCGATACCTGATAACGTCGGAAACAAATTTTATGAGTAGGAGCAAAATGTTTTACCTCTGTTTTCTTTAGTCTTTGCAACTGTGATCATTTTAGAGACGCTCATGTACGAACCCGAACCAGCAATCAACTTTGTGATAGTCTGTGTGTACCGATTTGGCAAACCTTGTTGAATTGATCCCATCTCCTATAAATGAAATGTATAATTATTAGAGCATTGTCGCATACATACAAAGAAGACATTTACTACTTTACGAAGAGATAAAAACATTGTATTGTCCCCTAATTTATATCATACAATACTGTAGGCACATTTAATAATAAATTGAAATATTACCTAGAACTCTCTGTTTAGTTTCCCATAAGAAAAATATGAATATATGAATTTTCTTCCTAAGATCTTGTTTTAATAGAATTATTAGATCACTTTCATCGCTCGATATGATGTTTAACCTGCCATGGGTATACTTATTTTCGTACCTTTCGTGGGCACACTGGATCGTTTATGCCCATGGCTGTTTTTTACTGTTTTTGACTTTCAAAAGATCTGAAAAAATTATGGGATACTTATTCAAGTCTGTACTTTAACATACAACCGATCTTTAAGGGGGGAGGCCTACCTTGAAATTTTCGAAAAATCGATTTCTCGATTTTTATGTTTTCTTCAAGTACAACATCTTGAAAATATTGAAAGAATAAGATTGATAAAGTTATAAGTTGCGATTTCATGCTGACGCTCGACGCTCGTTTTGAGCGTCAAAGCCACTCACGTGATCGGTCCACGTGACTTTCAGCATCAAGCGGAAAAGCTAAACTCGGTTTAGCTTTTCCGCTAGATGCTCGTTCACTCTGACTTGCTCGTTCGTTGGTTGAGCGTGGGTCACGTGATTGGTTTTGACGCTCAAAACGAGCGTCGACGCTGAAAGTCCCGGGGACCGATCACGTGACTGATTTTGACGCTCAAAACGAGAGTCGGGCGTCAGTATGAAATTGCATCTTTACTCGCTTGTTCGTTGGTTGAGCGTCGGTCACGTGATTGGTTTTGACGCTCAAAACGAGTGTCGACGCTGAAAGTCCCGCGGACCGATCACGTGAGTGGCTTTGACGCTCAAAACGAGCGTCGAGCGTCAGCATGAAATTGCACCTATACGTGTGTAAGTAGGTATTCCTCGGTGCAGCCCTCACAAGGGAACACCGCGAACCCGCACTCACCGATTGGAACGCAACTTTGTGGGTTTATACTTTATAGAGTGACTCAAGACAAGAACAATGGTGTGTTTCATTCTAGCCCTATCGCCCTTTAAGGGGGTAAAAAATAACCTCAAAGTCAAATAGGCACTTCCACTTTTTCGCGTATAACTCCCAAACTACACAGACAGAAAAAAATGTTTCAAACAAAAGT
This sequence comes from Andrena camellia, assembly GCA_029448645.1. Lineage (NCBI taxonomy): Eukaryota > Metazoa > Arthropoda > Insecta > Hymenoptera > Andrenidae > Andrena > Andrena camellia. Next base: position 10,155,902 of record CM055681.1, read on the forward strand.
TTAATGGTGCAATGAGCACTGCAAACTTGCGTTAACAAAATTTTGAAAAGAGTTTAAAAAAATACCTGAACGAAATAAAAACTTTTTTCATAGTTTTCAGCGCTTATTGTACGATTAAACTTCTGTTTGAAACATTTTTTTCTGTCTCTTGTACTTTAGGAGATATACGCGAAAAAGTGGAAGTGCCTATTCGACTTTGAGAATGGATTTTTTTATTACTATTAATTCTGAAAGAGTCACCCTTTGTAAACATTTACAGCAAAGGTTCCTGAGGAAATTCGAATAATTACGGAAATTATAGCGCTGAACGTAACTGAATGCACCGCCGAGTAACGGCCTCGCAGAGCGGTATTGGCGTAGGGGACTTAACTTTGAAGCGGTTTATCTCGAAACTACATTTTTAAACACCGTACATCACCGTGTAAATCATAACTTTTGAACGAATGAATATTTTCACTTAAAATTTTAACTGGAGGTGTAGAATTCCATTCTGTATAACATGGAATTTCCGCATTGACATTGAATGTTTGTAAACATTTTTATAAACGATTAAAGACGATTTTCTTCCGTAAAAGTGTGGGGAAAAAATTGATTCGTGTGTAACTTTCACAATTTTTGTTTAAATTCGAGAGTCAAATTCCATGTTGTAGATTTTGGTATATAAATTATTCACCCCAAAGCATTTTATTCTAAGATGATTGGTTCACCTGATACTACGTACACCGACTACATCGGCACACTACGCAGGAACATCTTCAGCGCTTAATAATGTCAACAAATTTGACATACCGACAATTTTTTTTTGGTAATTACTCGGAAACGCGCCCACAATAAACTGTGAAAATTACGGGTATAATGATTACTTGGTACCTAAGCAATCCAACACAAAAGGAACCATCAATTTTACGTGTCCAATAGTCCTGTACCACCTTAAGGGGATAGTGGACTTTTTCAGCTTCAAAAAATCGATTTTTTTTACTGCTTCTGAAAGTCGTATCCTTTACGAACATTTTAAACAAATGTTGATAAAAAAATTCAAATAATTGTCGAAGTTATAGCACCGAACGTAGGGGATGGTGGGGCAAGACGGGGGGGGGGGGACAAGATGGGGTACCCCCCGGATTTCGTGATACAAACGCAGTAATCATAATTGAGCATACGCATTAGACGCGTCACTGTCGACGCCGTCAGTGAGCAGCGAATCAGTTAAACATGTGGACGCGTGGCAAAGTTAGATCAGAATTTATAATTTATTGGGACTTCCTTACTTTTTCCTTATTTTTAGCAACCGTGACAGTGATATAATAATATAGAAGATCTCCGGTACATGTATGTGTTTTTGAGGCAGAATTTAGCTGGCTATAAGGTTCGTATGTTATTTTATACTTTTGTAAATAATGTTTCGTGCCGTGTTCATATGATTGTAGCGAGACGAGAAGGGGCATGATAGGGTAATGAAAATGAGAGTTACCCCATCATGCCCCTCACAAACCTAGATATAAAAATCAAAGATTCTCATTGTTCCAGGATGGTTAGAAACTACAGACGGAAAACGGACCGAGGAAAATGATACTTCTTTTCTATTAATTAAATTTTTTTATTTATTCTATTGAAACCTGTAAAATTTATGTTGATTTACAGTTAAACTGAAAGACTTATTACCAATGAATAGTTCAGTCATAAAATTGATTAGGTGATTATAAAAACCTGTATTTTATTCATCATCAAACCTTAACTACCCCGTCTTGCCCCAACCTTCCCCTAACACAGTATACCGCCGAGTAACCGCGCGATAAAGATACTCCGAACTTGGAAGCCGGTTTTCTCGAAACACCATTTTAAGAAACGGTGTACATCATAACTCTTGAACGAATGAATATTTTCACTTAAAATTTTAACTGGAGCTGTAGAATTTCATTCTCTGTCGTGTAGAAATTCCGCATTAATATTGGATGTTTGTAAAACATTTTATAACTGATTAAAGACGATTTTTTCCCGTGATAATGTGGAAAAAAAAATTGATTCATGTGTAACTTCCACAATTTTTGTTCAAATTCATCGGAAAATTTCCACACTGCAGATATTTGTGTATAGAATAATCACCTCAAAGCATTTTGCTTTCAGATGATTGGTTCACCTGAATCGATGTACACCACCTGCAGCGGCGCGCCGTACAGGACTATCTGCAACGATTAGTAACTTCGACAATTTCATACATTCCTATTTTTTTTTTTGTAAATACTCGCAAACGTGCCCACAATAGATTGTCAAAAGCACGACTATAATGATTGTTTGGTATCAAAGTAATTTAGCGTCAAAGAAACTAACGATTTTACGTATACAATAGTCCACTACCCCCTTAAAGGGCGATAGGGCCCGAATGAGACACACCGTTGTTCTTGTCTTGAGTTACTCTATAAACCCACAAAGTTGCGTTCCAATCGGTGAGTGCGGGTTCGCAGTGTTCCCTTGTCAGGCCCAAAACTTTAAACGCGTTTTCCGCAAAATCATGTTTTGAAACTCGGTGACACGCATAACTAAAAAATTAATGAACCGATTAACTCGCGGTTTTGCAGGCTTATTTTAGGGTTAATAATCTAAGCGCTATCGGAAGCTTTTCCTTTGTTTTTTGCCTAGATTTTTTTACGCTCTAAAAACAAGCGATTTTTTGCCAAATATGGATGCTTCAACTTTGCACAGCCGCCATTTTGTCTTAAAATAATTTTTTCAAAATCGGGCCCGATAGCGCCTAGATAATTTCATATATTATCTAAAAAAAAAAATGGAATTTTCAATTTTGGATGATCCTGCACCGAGCTACAGTTATCGTTACCGCAAACCGCCTAAAAAAAGGACGTCTCGGGCATCGCCTATAACTCACAAACCTTTCAATACTTTTTACCACAAAAAATACTGAAATATACGTAAGATGTACTCTTTCCAATAGAGATAGACTAATGTTTAATAATAAAAGTTTATCGATTTTTCTAGAAAAAATTCCCAAAGAAGCATGTTGTTTTGACAGTTCTAGATAGGTCCCCTCTTTAAGTCAAATGTTTAAAAGATCAATTAGGAAGAATAAAAATTCGGAAGGAAATTTAAGATAAAGAATTTAAAAAAAAAAATTAAAACCGATTTCAAAAAAATAAAATTGCACTAAAAAGTAAAAAATAATTTTTTCCCTTATTTAATCTACGACTCTCATATTTTTTAAGTCGGCACCAGATTTACACAGTGCAAATGATGAGGCACCGACTTAAAAAAATATGAGAATCGTAGATTAAATAAGGGAAACAATTATTTTTTATTTTAGTGCAATTTTATTTTTTTGAAGTCGAGTTTAATTTTTTTTAAATTTTTTTTATTTTTAACTTTTTAGTTTTATATATATTGACACAACATGCTGAGGAGATATGCGCGTACGTACATAAAATAATAATAATTAGGTAACAATAGTCTTTATTATTAACCATAACTGGTAAAATATTGGGCCAATGTTGATGCAGTGTAGGATGGGACCACCGGGGCATCGCTCTCTTTCGAATAAAAAAAAGATCATCAAAATCGGTCCATATGCTGAGGAGTTATGCAGGGACAAACATAAAAAAAAATAAGAAAATACAAACGGGTCGAATCTATAACCTCCTCCTTTTTGAAGTCAGTTAAAAAGAGGCAATTTATCCGGACATAAACGAACCAGTTTCCCTCTTCATTTAAATCCAAACAAGATTGAATATATTTTACATATTCACAACTAACAACTCGTGAGGTTTTAATTTTATAATAAAAATTAATTTTGATATGAAAATATTAGATTATTTTTTCTGTTAAATATACAATGCACACGTGTTACGTGCCTATCCTACAGTAAATTTCAATATTTGTGCGCTGAACTGTCAAAATTAGCGCGGGAACATTTCAAATATACAAATTAGACGTATCGATCTTACGTTCAAGGTGAAGGAATAATATTGACTGTGAGTAAAAACTGATTTTTTTTTATCTACAAGACAGATACCACCTTACATTTTATCTGTTTATTGTTAGTTACAAGAAACAGAGACAAGAATTGGTGCCTGCGCAGTGTAACCAGCGTTTGGCGCTCTGGGATGGCCAGTTCAATTTAAACGGGATATCTTTATATCGAAGATGGCGCTTTTTGAATAGCAGCCAATAGCAGCTTTAGCGTGATCGAGCATCGTAGCGTGATTTACTATAAAGGTGGATTTTCATGCTGACGCTGGACGCTCGTTTTGACACTCTAAAAGCTAAACTCGGTTTAGCTTTTCCGCTTGACGTTGAAAGTCGCGTAAACCGATCACATGACTCGTTCACACTGGTTAACTCGCTCGTTCATTGGTTGAGCGTCGGTCACGTGATTCGTCTTGACGCTCAAAACGAGCGTCGATGCTGAAAGTCACGTGGACCGACCACGTGACTGGTTTTTACGCTTGAAACGAGCGTCGAGCGTCAGCATGAAAGTGCACCTTTAAGCGCAGTTTAACGCAGTTTAACTTACACATGATAATTTCGTATTTAAAGCACAGTAACGCGATCTATTTATGTTATTAATTTCATCTGGAAAGAATGTCGACGTTTACTTTCGGAGCACCTGCAACTACGAGCAATACGAGTTTCGGATTCGGCCAAAAGTATGTGTAATCTTACGTTTAATACTAACCCTTATATTATAAAATTCAAAAAAAAATGAAACAAAATCTTCTGACAGAATAACAAACTTTCTTCTGTCAAAATATGTTGGATCATTAATAATCCATTACAATTTCGCAGACCAGCGACAGGTTTCAATTTAACTAGTACACCTTTCGGCTCGACTGCACCAGCACTCGCGCTACCTTTTGGAGGATCTGCGACGCAAACGACAACGGCTGGCCTTGGTTTTGGGTTCAATAGCACACCTGCAACCGCGGCGCAAACACAACCAAGTGGTTTAGCTTTAGGATCGAACACAACTACTACGACTACTACTACAAGCTTATTTCCAACTCCAGTTACTAGTGCACCGCTATTCAGCGGCCTTAATTTTGGCACTCCCGCAGCAAGTACTAGTTTAACATTTGGCACTCCATCCAATACATCTGCAGTTGGAACTGTTAGCTTTGGCGCGCCTAGTACCACAAGTATGTGAAATATAAAGTTCGTTCTGTTTTTTCATATTATTACTATTATTACGAATATGCGTGTACGTTTACAGCGCCACTTTTCGGTGGATCAAACACCGGCGGTGGCTTGTTAGGAGCAAAACCATCTAACGTTACTGCCGTTACCACAACTACTACCAGTAAAGGACTAGGAGGTTTAGATGTATCTGCACGCAGTAAAGGTCTTTCACAAGGCATTAATAGTCCAGCCACTGCGAAAGACAATGTTTGGCCACCAGAACTAATACAGACGATAGATAAATTCAAGTAACTATTATACAATACATCATAATGACGTGCGTTACGAAAAGCAGCACATTTCATTTGTCTTACGAAGAGTACCACACTTCAATCGATCACGAGAAGAAGCACGTTTCAATGTTTCTGACGATCACAAGCATGTTTCGATTATACCACGATAGCAAGCATGAATCACATTTCGCTACGAGCAGTAGCACACTTGAAACACTGCAGCGAAAAGTAGCACGTTTCATTTGTTTTCCAAAGAGTAAGATATTTCAGTTTCCAAACAGTTCTTTGGCTACCAGTTGCCTGTATTATTGTCGCTTATTGCTCATTTATTGTGAAAGAATGTGACTAGTTTACAGTGTCTAATAGTGAACATGATGATTGTAAGTACAGCAGTGCGTAATAAATTGATAAAACTTTAAAATATCTCTGCTTCTTTAAACGAATTTAGCTAAATGAATGAAACAATTATAGATTCTAAGTGGTGGAATAATTGTAATATACCTCGTCCAACTCCATTAGAAAGTACTAATAAAAATTATGTAGCACAGGAAAAAGCTAATCTTGTAATGCTAGGTTCGGGTGGTGAGTAACAGATAAATATTTTTGTCAATATTACTATGTGAAAATGTGTAAAGTTTCTTCTCTTATTATAACAAATAAAACGGAATATGTTTATTTTCGTTTCAATAGCAAATTGTTATAAAAAATAGTATCAAGCTTAAGAATTATATATTATTTTGCTTTTTTCCAAAAAAAATGTTAAAAAATCGATTTTAGTAGAGAAATTCAAAGTATTGCTGCTCTTATAACCGTCTGAACTTCAGACTCTGAAGTTACTGCATTTTTCAATGTTTCTATTCGTAAACATTACTAATATTGTTTGTTATTATTTGTGATTCGGACTCGGACTTCGGAGTTTTTGTCATTCTGTTCATTTAGTCAGAGATGCGCAAACTTTTTATTTAAATAAAAATTTCGATTAACGAATAAAAGTTAACAAAATCGTTCATCACGTGTAGAATAAAATTAATTTTTGTGTTCAACGAATAAAGTTAAGTTTTTTTATTCGTCGAGCGTTTCAACTTGAGCGTCGAATAAATTTTTTAACTTTAACTTTATTCGACGTCGGTGACGGTCCTTGGCGTGCTATTTTCCGCGGTTGAAGGCAACTCGTGTTATTTTTCACAGCAAAGGACCGAAGTGTGTTACCTTCTGTCGCGAAAGAGCATAACACACTATTCTTCGTGGCGATGAATGAAAACATACTTACTACCTACTTTTCGAGAACAAAATCGAAACATTCTGTTCTTCGTGGTCAGAATGAGCAAAGTGCTAGTCTTTGTAAGACAAATGAAATGTGCTACTTTTCGTAACGCACGTCGATAAGAAATAAATCTGTTAGAATCAGGAAGAATTGATTCAGCGGAAATTTTTAATCCAGGGAGTTTGTAAAGGAGCAAAAAGTATTGTCTTCGGATATAGCAAGAGGTTCCGCGAGGCCGTTAAATCGATGCGCCGAGGACACAGCGTTATTAATGGAAATTTTAACGACGTTAGCTGGGTCTGTCCAACGGGATCGTTCTTCCGCCGATAAATTGAAACAAGACACGGCGAAAGCATTACAGAACCATGAGATAGCTCAAAGGACTCACGATACTCCACCAGGGTTACAATATGAAAATAATGCACCGCTGTTATTCTTCATGGAATTAGTTGATAGTTTTGAGCACGACTTAATGTTATTTAGATCTCAAATCGAAACTACAGAGAAGCATATTCAGACCATGATGACTCCAAAAACTCTAACACCGCAAGGTAATTTCTTGCTTGTAGTTAAGTTTAAAGAGACGATGTTTTGACAATGGTTTGTGATTGGCTTTTAGAATTGACGATGGCTATGAGTAAGCTTCACGAGTCTCTTGTAGCTGTTGCTGGTAAATTGCAGGGAGTACATTCCAAGGTACAGCAGCAGAAGGAACAGTACCTTAATTTCAGAAAGTACGTCTTGAAAGATAATACAAACGTTTTCGAAGACATTAAAGTAGATGGAAGAGTATCTCGAAGCAATGTTGGAAAAATTACTAGTGGCCCGACGCCGTTTGGACCAGGTAATACCTTTTTCTATTATCGTTGAACAACGACCAATACATTTCATGCTCTAGGTTCCATTTATATTTAATTTTTGCAGGAAATAAAAGTTTTCTCTCATCGACGGTATTAAATTCTAACAGACCAGGGGGTTATGACACACGAAATACATTAGGTAAATAAGTCATGTGATCTTATAGTGTCAATATATCCTTATTAAAAACAAAATCCCTAAAACAACGTTTTTCCGTTGTTTCAACTATCCCATAAACATCTCCTACCTTCAGGTCTTGCGTGGATTTAGTATGAGGTAGATTTAACTAACATATAATGTCCTTTTAGTAGATATTAGAGCTGTTTGTCGCTGTTAGTTTATAAATATTTTCAACTCATGTCTTTTATTTCTGTGATTTGATTTTGATTTTACCTTTACAGGAAAAGAATAAGAGATCTATTTTAGTTTGTAAGGTATTAAATTTATACTTTAGTTTCGTTTTGTGTCGTCACTTGTGGGAAGGGGCTCGAAGCTTATTTACCTAACATACACAACTTACGTACGAAAGTGTTTTCCTTCCTTTCTCAAAACTTCGTCGGGAACCAATAAAGTATGAACGAATCGGAACCTGCACTTGTTGAAAAATGGCTGCATATTTTATATGTGCTTTAATCGCTTATGTTGTCTTTGTGATTATAAAAAAGATGCTTGCATTAACTGAAAGGTACATTTAACATTTATGGGATCTGTATCATGCATAAGGATTCTACTAATATTTTATGGGTAATCTGTAGATGTTAGTTGTAACGATATACTTCAACTTCCCAATATCGTTACTATTGCTAATACGTTATTTTTCGATGACAATATTAATCTACTTGAGTTTATATACAGTTTTACCTGTTTTATAAAAGTCAAGCTAGTGCAGTGAAATAGATTCAAAGTAATTCAGTGTATATATTGTTACAGTTTGGGGAAATACAATACCAACATCATCTGCTACTAACATTAATCTAGGCACATCATTGAAACCACCAACTGCAAGTTTGACTTTTAATACCCCAACAAACCTTACAGCACCTTTACCAACAAGCGAATCAAGTTCGAGTTTCCAACTTCAAAAACCCCCTGTTGGTAATAAAAGAGGAAAACATTGAATTGTGCCTACATTTATTCTCGTATCACTCTGAACCGCGCTTAATATATTGTTTTCTACTTTCTATTTTATTATATCGTGTAGCATTAATATCTGTATCTAACACCAAATCACATTCTTTCGCGAGAAGAAAATATTTGCATGCCACATTTTCTTTACTATCGCTACATATACTTTCTTTTATTTAACGTATGTCTAAAATTATAAATGTATTTCATGTGCACAGTGAAGAAATGATAACAGTATTCAAAAATACACAGTTATTTTGCAAATTATTTAATTAATTAAACATTGCTACAGAATATATTGTTCTTTTTATAGAATAACGAAACTATAAGATGATACAAAATGTGTTCTAACAGGCAGGCTCCCTTCAAGAATAGATTCAGCACTTTGAAACAGTAAAAAAGCCCATCCGAAGCACGTTCTTATTCTGTGATTTCTTTAATGTTTTATTTTCAGAAACCATGACACGGATTTTAGATTCAAGTAAACCTCAGAACCAACAACGCAAAGTATAATGATAATTATAGGGAGTGTCTTCAATGATTGCGTTCCTAATTTTCCTGTCGGAGGACACCTTTAGATAAATATTGTACAAAGTGGTATAATGAGTTTCATTCAAATGTATTCCAATATTATTACAATTCAGTCCACGAGTAGCTGACCCTGTAGATTGTTCATTTCGACGTTACAATCGTCTAGAAGCACAGTACCATAATCTAGAATAGTTTGAAAAATATATTCTATATGTTCGAGAATGATAGTCAGTTTTGTTTGCGTAGCATACAGTATCAGACATCAGTCCAAACTGAATGTTTGTATCGAGTCATTTTTGAAAAAGCAACTCGTCCAAGTTTATAGGTAGGTATATTTTATTATCTGGACATCAGTACCCGGAATAAGCACTTTCGCTTTGAGTGTAAACAACGTGTAAACATGGCATAGAGTTTAAAAAATGTTTTATGCATAGGTGTCTTGCTTTAATTATGTTATTTCTTCACTTAAATAAATTGAAGGATTCTAACGACACTTCTGGAACTGTAAGATGGCAGTAGATGTACTGTGTTCGTAGACAAAATAGTTTAATAAAATTAACTATACTCGGTACTTCGATTTACCAACAGAATTACTGAAGCACTGAAATAGATACAACTGAAAAGCAATATCAGAGAAGTTACATGGTTGGTTAAATTCTACATAAATTTACTTCGTGATACATAAATACTGAATTTATCCATGAAATAGGTTGTGCATACTGGAACAGCTCCTGTATGTGTAATACATTTATTAAATTTCAGTTAATCTTTATTAATTATATCATCTAGCGATAACTATATAATATATATTTTTTAGGGATGGGTTTCTCGAAGCGTCGAAACCCAAGAAAGTTTCGAATTGCACTTTTTTCGTGATACGAAACTCTCGAAACCCAGATAAGAAAAAGTGTAAAATCAATGAATTGTTCGCAGCGTGCCTAGCGAATTTGTGTATTGTTATATTTTTGTTTGTATTTTGTTTAACTATGGTCAATAGAGATTTGTGCAAAAATTTTGTTCACTTTAGTTCTTAAAATAAGATATTCCACTTACAAAACAAAATAAGCACTTCAAGTTTCGAGAGTTTCGAGTCTGGAAAGATTCGGATTCGAGTTTCGAGAAATTAAAAATTAGGTTCGAACCCACCCCTATTTTTAATTCATAATAATATAAATTATTTTATCTATATGTATAGATAAAGATAAAGAAGGAGAAATCTCCTTTAAAAAAGGTTCGTTATAACTATTATCAAAAAAATACTTCCACTTGTCATTAAATAGCACCAACTTGTATAATGGGAATCAGCAGTTTGAAAGCATCTTGAATATATGAACTTGCTTTTGAAGCCTGCCAAAGAGAAGTTTTGTTACAAAAAGACATTCATATAATTAATATAATGCAACCATGTTTTCTTACCTTCATATAAATCGTTGTTATACTACCATTAACATCATTCGGTTTGTCCGAAGTTTCAGAAAATACTTTCAATGCATGACAGTAATCATTTGCTAGTATTCCAGTTTGATTGGAGAAAGTATGTGCCAAAAGAACTAATGTGTCAGCTTCGTCCACGGTGGTCCTGTGTTCTTTGATTAGAAGCAATTCCGCAATTTTGTGAAATCTTTCTACAGAGAATGCTGTGAATTTTGCCAACACAGATACAGCTTGCTCCAGTACCTCTTGATGATTATGTCTCACAGGTGGTGTAAGATAAGTTTTAGAATCTTCCCAAATCTAAAAACAAAAATTCACTTTACATACTACATCTGCTTTATCCGATTCATATATAGGGTGAGTCACCTAATACTGTAATTACAAATATCCACGTTATTTCGAAGTATCAAAAAAGTTTGAGACACATTCTTATTTTTAAATTGCTCAACAAAATAACATACCATTATGCCCTTCCCTGGTTATGTTTAAAAAAATATTTACATTTTATTCTAAGGAACTTCAGTACAGTGGAATTTCGATATGCATATCAAAATGAGGAGAACCGATTAATGGAAATAAGATTAATTGACAACTAGCAAAATACCCCGCGCTTCGCTTCGGGCCTAAGTAAGAGATATTAAGGACTCCATGAAAACACATTTCATTCCTTTCACCACCCCTTTAGGGGTTGATTAAGGCAAAATCATGAAATTGGTTTTTAGGCATTTATGTGGGTAACCTTTCGAAGTAACAATTGATATCTAATCGAGCCTAAAAGATTTTAAGGAATACATTTCACCCCTTTTTACCCTCTTAGGGGTCGGTTAGGGAAAAACCCTGAAATTTGTTTTTAGGCATTTGCGTGGATAATCTTTGTGAGTAAGAACCAAGTTGATATCTAATCGGTCCTAAGAGATATTAAGAAGTCCGAGAAAATACATTTTACCCCTTTGCACCCCCTTGGAGATGGAATTTCCAAAAATCCTTCCGTAATGGATGCCTACGTCATGAAAACAATGTACCATCGAAATTTCATGTTCCTAGGTTAAACGGTTTGAGCTGGACGTTAATGAGTCAGTCAGTCAGGACTTCTTCTTATATATATGTATATAATAATAATAGATATTCCTATTACACTTTTCTATGAAAACAATGTTATACCATTTAAATAATGCATATACAAAAGTGCTGTAACCAGTGCTCACATTGTAGTTAAATGTGCAATTGTTCTTAATATCTCTTCACTACTATCATCAGTAATAGACACTGACATCCATGCACAGTTATAATAATTGCATTGCAATTCCACGCTGCTCGTTTGAACTAAAATTTGAATTTGGATGTGTTCAAATGCTTTGAACAAAAACGGACTAACCCACGTTTTTTTGCGAACTTGAGTTAGTAGCGGTAATGTATTCCGTAGTATCATATAAAATAGGAAAAATTTATTTTCACAATTTAAAACCATATGGTGTAACAAAATCACTTGTTACATTAACATTTTGTGGCGACATTTGTGAGCAACATTTATTAAAATTAAATGAAAAATTAATTATGCCTTCGTTCGGAAGCATTTCGAATAGTATCAGAAGCTAAAAATTACAACTGCACTGGCAACAACGACTGCAAAACAAAATGCTGTTGAAACCCTACTTTTTAGATCGCCTATTTCTCCGTTTACCGAATACTAGGGCTAGTCCGTTGTTGCTCTCAATGCCTCATTTAGCAATACATACTTAGATGTTTAACTAAGTTCCATTGCAATTGTATAGCTAATCTTTTGCAAGGTTCTCAAATTTTACAACATTCATAAACCAGTTTGCGAAGTTGTGTACTAACTTCGGTGACAGCAATTACGAACAATTGATTAATTCTTGCACTTGCCTAACTACCTAGATCTTGCCAAAAAGTGTGTGCTCTCTTTTGAAATTCATTTTTAAAGGAAATAGCTGTTTTATGTAGTATTGAACTTGAAACGTTCAGAAAATCATTTATACAACACTAGTTTCCTCCTCTAATCACTATAGAGAACTTAAGCATAAAATCAAGTGAGCTGTAATCAGCATTATATTAACAAATATAATCCTTATCATAAATGTCAACAATGTCTTTGTCAAACTGTTAGCTTGGATTGAGAAAACATAAGCTTAAGAAAACATGGAACCGGGAGCATTGAAACTTCGCATAACTTTGAAAACTTAAGCAGTGAACTGCAAAAGTGATTTTTATCATTTTATGTGTCCCTTTGAACAGGGTCGGCGCGAGGCGGCAACAGCGCGGAACCCGTCAATTTTGCGGGGTCCTATGCATAGATATTTATTATTATAAAATTCAGAAGTACATAATATAAAGGGGTTTTTGTTGGCCCCGCACAAATTTGGAACCTGGCCCCGCAAAAGTTCACGTTGGCCCTACCTTTAAATCAAACATTCCTTTCCACCAACTAGATGCAAGTACAATCTTAGGTGACTTCCCCTGTGCATATACCATTGTTCCCGGTCAAGTTGATAATCTCACGGTCCAGAGAATATCTTTCATTCGGGGTGGTAGGCTAATTTCACACCTCCGATTTCACGCTTCACTGGTTTTATGGCTTTCAAAGCTGACGAATAGAGGACTGTAAGAAACAGGTAACACGCTAGCCATTAAGATATGAAAATGTCAAGTTCCGCATTTCTCATCGGATTTCCACGAAAGTGACACCAATCGATTCCTTGTGTTTTCCCGATTAAAAGACACCAAATATCATGTAAATCGGACTATTTTTAACGAAGATAGCCTGAAATTATGTAAATTACTTTTCTATGTAGGTACAGTAGAGCGTCAATTATCCGAAGCGTCGATTATCCGAATCAGTGTTGCATCAACGCTATCCCTGCCACTTGTTGCAAGTATATGATAACTATGTATGTACATAAGTACATTTAGGTGTAATTCCTATAGTTATAAAGTGAATGCTTCATTCTCTGAACAATTTGATTTTTGACGCTCTACTGAAATTTCATTAATTATAGTCCGATTTACACGGCATTTGGTGTCTTTCAATCGGGAGAACACAGGGAATTGAATGGTGTCACTTTCGTGAAGATCCGATGGGAAATGCGGAACTTGACATTTTCACTTCTTGATGGCTAGCGTTATCTTCGTTTCCTCCCGTCCCATATTCTCGAGAGCCGGGCACTCGGTCACCAAGCATAAAATAATACAATTGGAGATGATTTTGTATCAATCTAACCGAGGTAAATTTATCACGTTAACTGGGAACAACTGTACGCATATGTATGTCACTAGTATATAAATTACTTTAAAAAAATTTGTAAAGGTAATATTGATTCCAAGATTATTAGAAGCATCCTGTAGCCTGGATCTTAAATCATCCTCCAATACATCTGCTTCCTTTTCATCATCTTCGTCTAAATCACATAATTCTTTCACTTCTTCTAATGTCTCTTCAACAGAATTTAATTCAACTGTATCTAAGCTGATTAAACGTTGTTGTATTTTAATAGTACTTTGTTTTGACAACATTTCCAAAGCTTCCAAGTGGACGAGACCTTGGTAATCATCGAAAAGGCTTTCAAAATGCACTTTTCTCATCTGTTGCTTTTCTTCGATCGTTTTCTCGATGCTCTCCGCTCTTTCTTTAGATTCTTGAAGAATCTGTGACAAACTTGGTCCGTCCGTTTCATTCGTAAACAGAGCTCTCTTTTTCTTTAACCCTGGGTCACCTTCCTGTAAAACTTCCATTGTTTTCTTACCAATGGCTTCCAAGGTATCCAACCCGCCAGTCATAACTTTACTTCCAGTCGATTCAACCAGTTTCGTTATTGACGATACACCTGATATAAAATTTCCAAATCCAAAAAAAGACTGTTGCTCTTCAGAAGACTCCTCTGGCTTATTCTCTGGAAATGAAATTAATTACAACAAATGTATAATACTAGAAAATTTCATAATTGTTACAAGGTCTTGGAACATACTTATGATTACACATAAACTCGTTTAGTTTATTTTAAGGATACAAATGTCATTTAATTTGTTGTTTGCAAGGTATCAAGAAAATAAAATGAGAAATTTTGAAAACAATATGCTACCATTGGTCACAGAATTTTCTTCGCTTTCCATTTCAGTGACTTTAGATTCCTCAGATACAGTAATAGATTCTTCCAAAAGCGTCAGTCCGTGCGATACATGACTAGTCAACGTAGAAACACCAGCACTGGCTGTATTGATTAACGAATTTACACCCCAGGTACCCCAACCCCATCCTCCGGAAGAGTTCTGCGCTTCCTCTCCTGCCAAAGATAATCTTTTCAATATAGGCTGTAATTTCTCTTCCGTCAACTCCTCGGGTAATTCGATTTCATTCCCAAGTCCTTCCCATCCTTCGGGTTTAAATACTTCTTTAAACTTTTTGTTTGACAGCATTTCTTCCGGCACATCTAATTCGGTCAACTCATTTGTCATGAATGACTCGTTGCAAAAAATTGTTTCCTCTCTTGGTAACGCGTCAATTTTACTAATCTCTCCTGTTATATCAGCTGCGTCAGTTGTACGAGCATTACTTTGCGTAAGCTTCATTCCTAACTTCTTTGGTCCTAATTTTTGCAAAGTACGATCTTCCTCAGTAGACTTAGACATGGCTTTCGCACCAATTTTACTTTTTTTTAAACTTGTCATTTCTTCAGATTCATTTAACTTGACAACTGCGAGTCTTGTGTCTGTTATCTCTTCCTTAGTTTTCTCGGAATTTTCTGTGGTATTAGTAACTGATTGTTTATCTTCTGCATTGTTACACGTTTCTTCAGCAATGTCTTTATTTTCCTTTATGTTTCTCCGAGGTTTCTTCTCGCTTGTCATCATACCTGCCTCGGAGGAATATCTCCCCATTTTTCTATCACAAATCATATTTGCATATGGCATTCGCGGAATGTATTCCGTATCGTCGTCAGATTCTGAATCTATTGCTGCCGACGAACACCACTGCTGAGTACTTCTTTTTGCAGGCTTGTCGTGGCTCATTTCTTCGTCAGCGCTTTCAAAATCATCGCTCTCGGATGTTGCCATTATAACTTCGCGTTGGCTTTAAGTTTACTTCTTAGAAATAAAACTGGCAGCAACATAAAATTCTACCACTACCTCCTACATGTGTTACAGTTCGCATGGGACTCATGTATTTCACACAGCATGGGAAAAAGAACACTCGCGGCATGCGTATGCAAGTATGCGCGTAACTATACGTTACACATGCAAATGTACAATTGAACACGTTTCGTACAGCATTCGGCTGAAAAATATCGTTCCAACTACCACAGATCTATGACAGAGGGGATACCCCCTCCAGCCGTATTGTGACTTTGGGCTGTGCGCGGACTAGGTGCGCATAAAATTATTATTATGCCTTCCATGCCGTCGACCGCTCGTGGGTGGAAGTGGAAGTGAATAGCGACATGAATGTGCTGTGACAAATTTTCAGTTACTATCGTATCATTTTGTACTCTAGTGTTTTACTTTTTATCAACTCGGATATCCTAGCCCCAGATAGCACACGACGTCTATAAGCCGTCTTAAAGATGCTTGAAAGTCTGAAAAACGTCTTAAAGACGGCTTATAGACGTCGTGTGCTATCTGGGGCGTAACGTCGCGTTGCTATAGCAAATTTGTAAAATTTGGGATTGTAGTCATTCGAGTTTAGAAGATTAGAATTTGTATTCATAACCTCACGTTATGAAGATACTTTATCCAAATATTCATTTTTATCTTTAATTTACATACCTATTTGCTAGGTTCGATGTATTTTATGAGGTTATGAGCAATTTCATATTTAGTTTTCATGTTTATAGATTTATGTGTTGTATGATATTATGAGCACACTGAATTACAGCTGAATGTAATCATTTGCATGCGCGTCCGGGGGGGGGGGGGGGGTGGCTGCAAAAGGGAGAGTTGCCAGCCCTGGCTTTTGAGAAAAAATCGTTTATTTTTCAAAACTGTTCTTTATTAAGTTTATACTAGAAAAGGGAATATTTTTAAATTTCGGTTTTAAATTTTTAATTAAATTGGCACTACAAAATGGGTTAAAAAAAGCAAGAGGGGTATATTTTTCTTTACCATCATCTTAAAGTTGCCTCCCCCCCCCCCCCTGAAGAAAAGTCTCCGGACGCCCTTGATTATTTGCTATAAAAATTCTAAGCTTGCTAAAGAAGTATTTTTCTTTAGAGAATGAGAAATATTGAACGAACAGAATGAAGAAAACTGAAATAATGAAATAGTGAATCGCTAGGTCAATACAAGTAGTTGATTACATTATGATGCAATGAGCAAATTACATTTCAAGATATAAGCTTGCAAGGATGCAATTGTTGATAATTACAAACTCTAAAAATCAAATTAGTATGTATTTTTATTGTAAAAAATTATGCAGAGGATAAACAAATTTAATGCACTTGCTCTTATAAATTCTAAATGTATTTTAAATGTATACCTTTCATACGGAGAAATTACACATGTTATTGCAATACTTAAATGTATTATGATTCAAGGGGAAAACAGGTATTAGTGGAATATTAATATTTTGTATATCCATCATTGAAAGAAGCTTGAGTAGAGAAGGAAAAGTTTCTAAGTTGTTCTATTTTAAATAATATTATTACAAATAAAACATTGAAATTATTATTTCTCACTATTATTTATATGATCATCAAGTATTTTTTCTTTGATTTAGGTAGAACTAACTGATTTTTTAAAATACAGGGTATGTACTGTGTTTATATTGCTATTCATTACTGTTTGTGTTTAAGTTAAAAGTCGCTATTCTATAAATACAAAGAACAATTCAGTACTAAATCAACTGCCATTCTCAGTTATAAAGTTAAATTATTTGAAATATTCTTTACACTTAAAAGGTAACTTTTATTGTATTCATATGTAATTAATACAAAATCATTCCCGTATAGAAGAGTGTTTATGTATTAACACATAACACGCAATATGTAGTCAAATCTGTTTAATTTTCCTTATTTTTTGAGTGATGTTTATTGTTATAACCAGGGCGAATAATAGCCTCATAAAGTGTACAGTTACACTTTAACAAATAAATTAACAAATACAGTAGAAATATCTTAATATATAAAGCAGAAAGTATTTGTGCGTTTGTCTGTTGCCTAAAAACTTTTGAACGGTAAAGTCTGGGGTCACGAAATGTGTCCCAGCTCATTATGTCTAGTTAATCCAGACGAATATGACTATTTTCAAAAAAAAAAATTTTTTTTATAAAATCAGGATTAAATTTCGGGCAAAGCCGAGTAGGAAAGCTAGCGTAATATAAATTTTGTTGTAATATCGACATCCATATTGTCCACCTTCTCCATCCTCACCGTAGAGCGGTCGACCGCATAATAATTTTATGCGCACCAAGTTTGCGCATGGCCCAAAGTTGGATTACGATTAGGAAGGGGTACCTTCCCCATTGTACATTTGTGGTATGTACTTGGAACGATATTTTTGAACCGATTGTGCATATATACGTTCGAGTAGGTAGTAATTCAGGCACTTCATAAAATGTTCATATGATTTTCGTCGATAGTCAAGAACGTATTGCTGCGCATGCGAAAAAAAGGAATTGACAATCGTATAGCTGGAGTAAAACATTCTTCAATTTCGTACAACTTTCATACGTCTGCTATTGTGTTTGACACAAAAACAAATGAAATAGAAAATGGATGAAAATTATTATCACTAAAATTGTTTACTCGTTCCAAAACTAATAGGAAAGATTTCGTGGAACATATATTTTGAACATCCCGGGAAGAAAATAATTCCACTGCAGAAACGACAAACTGGTCGGATTCTGTAATTGTAAAACTGATTTGTTCCTTGCATTGATCATATAATTGTTAGCAATTTTGTAGCCAGTCGAAGCTTCAAATCGGCTAAACGAAGTATCAAGATCGATTAATAGTAAAGGATTTACGTCTAATTAAGTGCACGAGGTTCCCGGTTCAGTTTTGAGAACTCTTAGAAGCTGAGCATCAATGAAAATAGTAGGAAAGAAAAAAGAGAAAGCAATATGCTCTCATACCAGAGAAACTTATAAGGCATTATAATCTTATAATGACAGGGGCGCCGATGGATTACCATCAATTTACCCATTCGTCCCGGATGTTGAACGGTCTCGAGTGCACCTGCGTTAGAAGTTGTACGGTGGTGCCGCCAATGCAACATAACGGAAAATATGCGAAACCATCGAAAGGGCATCGCGTTCGTCTGTTCCCGTCGTCGTTCGTGCACAGCGGTCAGAGACACGGAAGCTTCTGGCCGGTGGAAGGGGCAAGCCAAGAGAAAGATAGAGGAAGAAGGAGAGTAGGAGGCCTGGGAGGGGATTACGTTCGGTTCTCATCGGTATACGCGTTAAGGCGAAGAGGAAGAGAGAGTAAGCGAGAAGCATTGCTAAGCGCACACGGTATGAACGTTCAGTGGCATGTTTCAAACACTCAACATGCTTGTAGTTGGCGCGAGGTTGTAGCATCGTCTAAACGAAGGAGTAGTTTGCCCGTATTCTTGGCACTTGAACCAGCGGACTTTATAGAATGTGCGATTCCTGCGAAGTCACGTCCAATTCGATCCATAAATAAGCAAAAGTGTCTTGCGGCAATTGTAATAGTGTCCTATTGTGTAAGTAAAAGCGGTGTGAAATAGCGCGCGGGGGACGTAAAGGCGAGTTCTGACATTTCTCAAAAGAAACGTGTCGCGTCAATTTGCGATGCCTGTTGCACAGAACGAACGGGAAGTTTAGCTGCAAGAGGGAAAAGGGAGCGCGGTGAAATGTACTCGACAATACCGGCATTAGCGTGCGCTTCTTAAAGCGAGTCGCAGACGTAGATACTATCTCGTCTCTGATCTGAGAAACTCTTCGCTGTTCCTGCTCTTGCCGAAAAAAGAAGGAACGACGTGACTGTGACAGGCTGGAACTATTTTTCAACACCTTAATTGAGATCTGGACGAAACGCGCGCTCCGACTACGTCCATAAGTGCCCGACACGACGAATGTAAACATTTTGTAAAAGGAACCAGTTTTTAGATAGTGTAATAAACAAGTAATAAGTGTTGAGGGTACGATTAAAATCAGCGAATGGTGTATAGGTAATACACCGGGCGTGATGTAAAATCAAGGTCTTGAGAAATACTGGATAAGAGTGTAAATTCGAGTGAACCACGAGTGAGACGGCAGAAGGGGTGAAAGTGTATTTTCTATAAAATAAGGTTGTTTTTGTGGTGTAGGGGAAAGAATTTAGAGGCTGTGTCATTTGTATATTTTCTCTGAATAAAATCGCAAAGTGACCAAGTGTGAGATTGAGAGAAAAGTGTTACGATACTGCAACAGGCTTCAATACGCGCGCTTGTGCAAATGTAGAACCACGGTACCCGTCTCAAGGCAAGATACCAACAGTGGACTTTTCTTCAGCAGCCAGCTATGTTAACGGTGGAATTCCGCTCGAGAGGAATCTGAAGGCGGGGACTCTGACGTCACTCCGCTCATGATAATGAGGTATTCATGATGGCGGAGTAGCGAGCGAGCGAGTGAGCCTGGAGAGAGAAAGAGAGAGAGAGAGAGAGCGCATGTGTGCGTACATCCGTACAAGTATGCTTGATAGTGTCCTGTGTGCGCACGCACGCGTATGTGCACATGTATATAATCAGTGATTTGCAATACATCCTTTCTATTTCCATTCCACTGTATGTCAGTGTGTATAGCTTTTGCGTGCCTTCTTTTTTTTTTTACCATTCGACTGACCCTCTTTATCTCTGTTATACATATATCGGCTATCTCTCTTTCTCGTATGTCAATTCAGCGTGTATGTAGCGCGGTTAGTGTGCGCTCGCAGACACAGAGACACATGTCTGTCGACTAGTCGGTGATAGAGAATTTTGGATGGATTTAGAGCGCAGTGAAATATGCCAAGGAGACGGAATGGGGAGATACCGCTTCCGGAAGGGTGGGACGTCGCGCAAGACTTCGATGGAAAAGTGTATTTCATTGATCACAATACGAGGAAAACAACGTGGATCGATCCGAGAGACAGGTATGCCATTTTATACGTATATACATATTTGTTGTGCATTCGAGCACGTGCTAAATGGGATATTGTTTAAAGCCGCGTGTGCTCCTTACGCGCGGTGTTCATTATTTGAAAATAATAACGAATGACCGCAATGTAATGCGGTGCTGTATCGTGATAAAACGTACGTATGTCTGCCGACATGGGTAAGCTGGAACGCGAAATATTTCTGACGTTACGTTGTCCCCGTGTGAGCGCCCCTTAAGTTTCTCGAGCGTGTGTATCTATTATATGTATGCGTATATTCATACACCGAGGACTCGCCGCGCCCGCATTCCAGTCGCCAGGGCCGCCGCACGCTCTCGGTGAAAAACTCGAGAAATCTCACGATCAGGTCTAACGCGAAAACAAGACTGTTATTTCTTTTTCCACTGAGAAATTATATTTTCGTTATATTTTATCTGATTTGATATTAATAATAAAAAACATTGAATTTGCTAATGACTTGTATTTTGATTTATTATGTCTAGTAAATTTATATTTTTCCTTCCTCTTTACACATTCGTGGCAAAACTGGTGTACAATATTAAAGAATATTGGAGTTGTGCGAATACATGCTTTATCTACATGTACCAGCAAATAAATATTACGATTTTTATGCATGTGTTCCGAAATAGTGTACAGAATTCATACAAACTGTAGATTGAATTTCACAATGTGTGAACACTTGCAGGAATTCAGAAATTCAGATGCTAGTGATGCTACTTCCTTTCTATGATTAAAGATCAGTAGTTACATTAATCATTCTAATCGAGTTCAGTTGCGATTGCAGCAACCTTGTGTAAAAATTGAAATAATTCGCACGTTAAAAATGAATCCAAGTTAATGTTTTGCTATAAATGCTTATAAAAGTTGTGTCTATGTACACCATTTTACGCATCCACGTTGCCTAGATTAATGTGTATGCGTAACTGTAGATCGCAGTGTAAGTAAACCATCTTACGGGGCTAACCGGTGTGTAACGACATGCAACTGAGTGGTGCCTAAAAATAGACCCTGCTACAAGGGTATTACTCTTCCGATTTTGATGTCGTGTTAAAACGTCCCGTTTTCAATACTCTTTCCTTCTTTCATTTCGATTCTCCTTCCGTTGCCCTAAAATTCGAAGTAACCAATGGAAGTTGCAATGTGATACTGACAGATAATCGTCAAACATAATTCAGAAACATCGTTGTTAAAATTTTGAACAGTTGTACCATTCGACCATCATACGAGTGAAGGGGAGCAATAATTAATTTATTGATAGTGATATACCTACTTGAATTTCAGCTTTCAGTTGCACGATAAGAACTTGTTTTTTACTCGAGTTATCGTCCCGCAATTCGAGCGCATAGATTACTTAACTAGCATTTGCCCCTGTTTTTGTTTGCACATTTGGCACGCGAGTAACAGTGGTATACTTGTTCCGCGTATCGACTTTCGTTCCCCGAAATCTCGAAATTCTTATTCTTCGAAGTTTGTACCTCGCCTCTCTTCCTTTTCCCGTTTGGAGATTTAAATTGGACATTCCGAGGCGCACACCCCTCGAGCCACTTTTCTCAGTGCAGCTGTATATATTGCAGTGTGGAGCATCTGTTTATTAGCTGTATTTAAACTTTTTTTGCTTAAGGTATGAAACAAAAAATGCTGTGGCATTAAAAATAATAATAATAATGAAAATGTTAGTTTTCATAAAAATGTTGTTGTTGTTATATATTACCAGTTGGAACTTTAATACTCCATCAAAATTATAGTCAAAAGTAAGTACTGGTACTCGCGAAGTACTTACTGTCGGATAATAAAAAGTTAAGAAAAATTTCTACTTTTTCCTTCTTATAATTTCTTTCTTTTCTTCTTCTGCTGGAGTTACACGATGTTGGAATCTGGGCGAAGAACTTGCACTCCTACTCTATTTCAGAGTTTAGTACATACAGTTTGTGCGAGAAACGCTTATGGGCGTTCAGCGAGTATAGTTAATAAATAGGACATTGACAATTCCGCACAGTGTATAGGCTAAGTTTTTTTCACTCTCAGCACTGAAGGGATTAATAATAAAATTATTTGAAAGGGCTAACAAAAGATTGGTCATCCAACACCTCCCTCCTTAATGAAATTACAAATGATAGAAAAATTAGCTTATAGTTATATGTGTAATAGAGTAAACCATGTTATAGATATTAGATTAGGGTTTATACAAAAACCGATTTTTTAAAAAACCGGTTTTCGAATTCCACTATTCCCCCCAAAACGGTTAAACCGGTTTTCCAATTTTCACAAAAAAATACAATTAAAGTAGAAAATAAATATTTGTACTTATTTTAAAAATGTTCAGTTTTTTTAATATTTATGGAATTACAAAAATATGACAAAATAAAATATACTCTATCTATACAATACCAAATAAATAAAAAAAAAGTAAACTTGCCAATGAACTGGGTCCTCGCCGATTTCGATGTCCTTCACATATGTTGTCAAGGACGTCATTCTGGACAATATTTTCCTTTAAATTTTTTGGCGGTCGGCCTTAGATTCGGAGATATTAATAAAAAACTTTCGGCATAATATATTGAAATCTGTTTCACAGCCGACGGTATTAGTATTGGTTGGGGTTAGATTAGGGCGGGGGGCGCGTAAAGCATGGTAGCGAACCGATACGAGTATGTGTTAAACTCGGTAATTCTAAAGTTAAGTAAAGTTAATGCGAATATCTCGTAAACTAAAGCCGACCGCCAAAAAGTTTAAAGAGAAATGTCCAGAATGATGACCTTGACAACAATAGCGATATTGACCCCATCGCGCGATACTTGTAACCGCAGTCTCATTTTGAACATCCCCAAAGTCACATCGGTTCGCTACCATGCTTTACGCGCCCGCGAGCGGGCGCGCGCCCCCCGCCTTAATTAATCTAGCCCCAACCACTACTAATACCGTCAGCTGTGAAACAGATTTCAATACGTATATTATACCGAAAGTTTTTCATATGTTTTTGACAACATATATCAAGATCAGTGAAATCGGCGAGGTAGCTTTCAATATATTATGCCGAAAGTTTTTTTTATTAATATCTCCGAATCTAAGGCCGATCGCCAAAAAGTTTAAAGGGAAATGTTGTTCAGAATGACGACCTTGACAACATATGTGAAGGTCATCGAAATCGGCGATGGCCCAGTTCATCGGCAAGTTTGCCTAAAAAAAATTAAAGTGACTAAAATCCGTACAAATCCGTACAATTTTTGAGTTAATTTAATATTTATGGATCTACAAAAATATAACACAATAAAATACACTGCATACAAAACCAAATGAAAAATAAAACTAAAATAACTGAAATCCGTACTAAATATAAATTATAAATCTTTATTTCATTTAGTATTATTCTTCCGAAAATATGTACTCATGAAGATTAGTTTTACAGTAAACTGTTACCTACCACAGTATGTTTGTGTCCGCGGCGATTTCAAGTCAAAATGTTAACGTTTTTAATTACATAATTAATTTATTTTTACATATTAATTCTAGTATATAAAACCGTTTTTTTTTTTAAATTTAAAAACCGATTTTCGAATTTTACAAATTTATAAAAAGAACGGCTTTTAAACCCGGTTTTTAAAAACCGACAAGCCCTAATATAGATGCTGTGATTGTTGATTGTCCCCCATTTTGACTTTTAAATTCATATCCAAAACTTACATTAGATATTAAACTTATCTTCACACCAGCTAATATTGTTTGAGAATAGACAATAACAATTGTTAAATTACAGTACAAATATATATACATGTGTTTGTTTAAGTATAGATATGGATTGCCTATTTGATATAATTGCAACTGTACATACATACCGCTGAGCTGATAATTGTTTGCCTTGAATTATGACTTCACCTTTTAATTCAATTCAGAATATTGAACATAATTTTGTATTACTTGTTTTAAGTAATACAGAAGTACCTAAATACAAAGAATAGTTATTAAATTATACAAGCGTAGATATCAGAAAAGTTCCAGTTCTTTTTGGTTTCGATTTTTCAATTTGAATTTCTAATTCATTATAGCTTTTCAAACATAATTTTAGATTATTTATCTTTAGATATCAAAAATTTAATTTCCAAATTATAATATAGAATACCATTTTTGTTGCCCTACACTGTAGGGCAGTGTATTCGATCATTTTCTATATAAATAGTGTCTACTATTATTGGTTCTTGTAGTTTATGCGTGCATGCGCACTTGCATTGAAGATATTCGCTGTTATCTAATAACTCTGAAAAACATTGAATGTGTGTTTTAATTTATAATAATCTGAGGCAAGGATATTTAGAATTTTAATTGGCAAGGCAGTTGTTTAGGAATTCAGTGTTAATTTGTGAAACTTGTTTATGAATACTTCAATAACATACAGCTGTCGGTAGAGTGAAGGTTATTTTTTTAATAATCTCAAGTGAACTAAATCATTTAGGATTCAATTAATAGCTTTATTGTCTCTGGTTGCATTACTATTTCTGTTTACATATTAAACAGAAAATACAAAATAGAGTTTTATTGTAAGAGCCTCAGGTTTGGAAAAATCGAGTTAGAAAATTCTTTAGATATGCTCGCACCTGGCTAAAAATTAGCAGATGCAATGATATTGTCCAATCGCGGATGAAATATGTAAATCTATCTGCAAAAATAAGACGAAATTACAAAATAACTTTTCTTGAACCATGCTTTCTTTCGAAAAAAAATAGATTTTAAAATGAATCGAGTAAGTACGTGCACACTTGACTGAAAATTGGTTCCAGTTCCAAAACTAATTTTCTCGAAAACGAGGCATCGTGTGATGGATCGACAATTTCGACCCATGAATCTGCAAGAACTGATTTATCCACATTTGCTACATATTCACTACTGCATTCTGCCAATTCTTAGCGAAGTGCACACATATCAGAGATGTTTTGAAATCCGATTGTCTCGTAAACGAATGCTCCTAGAAAAAAAAAATATTTTACTAATATTTTGATTTTTGATTTCTCATAATAATAATAATTTATCTCATAACCGTATGGTTAGGTGAAGTAGTCCATTAGTTTTAGTGCAAATTTTTGAAATAAAGAACTTTTCTTGAGAATTTAGACTTAGCGTTAATTTGTAGACATCGGCAATAAATATTTATAAGTAGGTACATACTAGTTCCTGCGTTACACATTTGTTTTCGTTAGTATTGAGAATCAAATTTGGAACTTCTACCGCAACATATTTTTAATGGAAAGATATATCTTTGTTTCTGGAAATAGGAAGGGAAGATTCAGAGGATTAAAGTATGTCTCTGTGCAGAGATTTTGGAATAGAAATGAAGTTCATAGGAATTGTACATGTCATGTGGCAATTATGTAATTGAATAATATTTCTGTTTACCAAGCAACAGAATACAGTATTATTTTCATTATTTATTCTCTTTATGTATTAATTGCATGACGAAATTGAAGAATATTATAGTCTCTTGTGCGAGATATTTTGACGCCGCAAACGGGGGAATATGAATCAACGAGAGGTTTCACGATTTTTGCTTTCGATTTTGAGGCGTTCCATTCACATGACGCATAGGATTCGTTCATTCACATAGTAGAATCAACATGTGTAGTCGAAGAAAATATTGAATACTTCTGTAATTTGATGTCCCATTTGACAAGCTTTCGTTGTTGATGTCGTATGTCCGTATTTAATTTTTATTAAAAAGTAATTTGTAATGGAAGAATTTGAATTCATTGTTTGCTAGACTCGTATACTCTTTTCTGAGATTTATCTAGCATATAATCAAATTTGGTACGATAAATACATTTTGTATAATAATCGTTTCATGAATTCCTTTTTCTGAAATTCAATAACCGCGACGAATTCTTAAACAAATCGAACATATTTGTGGAAGATTTCAGTTCTGAACATGCAACCTGGAGTTAGTTGCACTCGTTGTTGAGTTTGACACAGAGTAATAGTTTGGGGAGGTTCGGGTCTAAAAATCGATTTTCTTTTATTTCATTTTTCGAATGTTCAACCTTTTAGGAATACGTGTTTAAAAGGATTTGTTGAAATTCGTAAATTTCCCGAAGTTGTAGGCATTTGAGTAGCGGCAAATGCATGGGTAACACCCGGCCACTCAGCACTAACATAAAACTTTAAACGCGTTTTTTTCGAAACAGTGTTCTCAAAATCGGTGGGTCCTGTATCTCCACAAATTATTATCCGATTCGACTGAAACTTTTTTTATTTTGAAGAATATATTTATGGCTAGGAGGGAAACCAGTAAAATTTAAAAAAAAATGGAAAATTTATCATTTTTAAGGCGTTGAAAGGGCGAAAAATATAGGGAAAAAGTGATTTCAAACTTCAAATGCCGTTATTTTCTAAAAAAAATGTCATTATTGTAATTTTTGCCCCCTCCCCTCCAGCCAGAAGTATATTCTTCAAAATAAAAAAAGTTTCAGTCGAATTGGATAATAACTTTTGGAGATACAGGTCCCACCGATTTGATGAATTTTTCGACGCCTCGACTTTAACAACTCCCCAGTGCTGTCTGCAATGATTAATTATAAAACAAAAAATATAGTTCTGTAATTTGAGACATCCTTATTTGATGCAACAAGTCCCATTAAATTATATGTAGTAGTTTTCTTTTAATTAATTCCTAAAGATCACCTATTTGTATGGGCTCTAGACCGAAACAGCCCCTTAAGGGGGTTTTCTACTTTGGACGGGTCAAAGAATCGATTTTTTGGGGGGCTTTATTTTGATCCTTATAGCCCTAGAAATGTCCCCACCGAAGGCTTTCCGGCGAAAGCTTGAAATTAGCGAGTTATAGAGTTGGCTCAGCGGCTCAGGTAAATTTTAAACGTGTTTTTCTAAAAACAATGTTTTCGTGAACTTCTGCTACGATTTAGAAAAAAGTAACGACGCGATTGCCTTGAAACTTGGAACATGCGCTTAAAACCTTGTATAGTTTTCGTATGAACCACGACTATTCATCTCCGATGACATTTTCTATTTTCTTCTGGGGGTTGAAATGGTAAAAATTTTATGAAATTCGTATTACTTTGCTCTGAACCGCCGTCATTTCGAAAATTATTGTTCAAATTCAATATGCGTGGTTCAAACGAAAACTACACTTATTTAGATTGTAAATCAATTTTACTTTCTGATTTCTGACCGTCCGTTCATCCAGTAGGATGGCAGAAGGTGTAGAAGGCACATGGACTGAACGCTCAATATCAACGCAACACTGAACGACTCCTAACACGGATATACATATTCAAACAAAAAATGTTTTTTTTTAAAGTTCAATCAATCTACTTCAATATCATCTATACGTTTGAATGGAAAAGGCGATATCTCTTCTAGAAAAAAATTATTAAAAAACCCTAAAATATACGGTCCCAAAGTAGAAAACTCCCTTAGGGGAATTAAGGTTTAGATTTAAGATTCAGAAATGAAAGAATTTCTAATTTATAGGTGGAAGTTAGAATTTAGAATAAATATTTTTCAGAGTCAAAAGAAAAGCCATTTCAAGTTTCGGTACTTACCATGTACTGTAATTTTTTGGTATCCATTTCTCTTTGTTTCAAAAAAGTGAAAAAATGAAAAAGCTTTAATTTTAATACGCCCCTCGATGGCTTAAATAATTTTTTTCAAGTGTGAATACCTAGGCAGCTTTTTTATTACCACATGGAAACAGCTGTTAAGACGAGTTCAACGACATAGGATACAATTATGTTGAACGCGACCCAACATCAGTCAGCGACTTCCGCTTTTATTACTTTTTCATCAATTCAGCCACAACAGAGTCATTCGCGCATATACTTTTAAATGTCCTGCGAAATACAATGGAATTTATTTAAAATATAATCATTAGCTACGAAATATCATTAAATTTCAAGTCGACTTCAGCAAACAAACATAACTCGTGACTTTTAAATAACACTACATAAGCATAGTAACCAATACTCGCGAAACTAGATTTGATGTTTTACAATTAACATAAGGAGAAAGAATTATGACTGTTTTGATTGATTTGATAGTTATTTTATTCGAACAAATTTCACGGTGTTACATCCAGCATTTAGTAACACTCATCCGCGAGTTGGCGTGTATTTTTCTCTGTAATAAATTTATTCGCACGCTGCTTCTTATACGAACGGATAATGTCAGTGAGAGCCGGAGCACCGTGATATTGCGTAGACGCATACATATGTACGTGTATACGTACGTGACCAAGCCACAGCACGAATTATGAGGCAGGAGTGTTTCCAAACTTGGAAATTCGATACATTCCTAGGCCGTGACACAGGCCACATACAGGGAACGGAGGCAAACCAAGATGAAATTCCTGTAAGCTGAGTACAGAGTGAACTGACCAAAAGAGATTCTTTTCTTAGAATTTTTTTATGCCTAGACGTTAACCGTTTTGTAAGCTGAACATCTTTGTCGACTTAAGCGATAGTCACAATTATTGATTTCAGTATATTTGATAAAAGTATTAAATATAGTACCTAACCCATTATTTACAGTAAAAACATCACGAGAAACTCAATTATATCTTTACAGCCAGTTTAACCGTTTCGCATGATGTAGCTTTATTGTTAATATTTATAGTAAGCTTTACGTACATATATTACTTGCAAATATACAAAACTAATTAAGTGCTTCACGTTAAGGGGGCATTCCTACTTCGACGGGGGAAAAATCGATATTTTTTTATTGCAATTTCTTAAGGGGGGAGGCCTACCTAGAAATGTTCGAGAAATCGATTTTTATATTTTCTTGAAGTACAACATCTTGAAAATATTCCCTGAAAGTGTCAAGTTAATCCGACGAAAATTGACAAAGTTATACGCGTGTAAGTAGGTAGTGTTCGTCGGTGTAGCGCTCACAAGGGGAGGCCGCGACATCTGGAACACGGATTTTGATGACTCTCATATATGTTGTAGTGTAGGCGTAGTAGACCAATATATGTGTCACATGTTGGGTCCACTACCCCATAGTTTCCGAAATATTAATAAAAAAAGATGTTTATGCGTTGAAGAACAGAAGCGATAGCGTTGTTCATTGTAATGATGAATAGCGACGCGTGTAAAGGGCAGGTCTCGTACCAAAACTTTCACCGGTTCGATTCTCACTGGAATCATTTTTTTTTATAAATTTATTTTATATGTTTTATTCCTCAAAAGATAAAGTATTATTTTTTACATTCTAAAATGTGACATTTATCGTAAAAACAAATGAAACAATAAAATTTACGACACCATGCACATCTAATAAAAGATGTATGGCCACAGGTACATTTTTTAATTGTACAATTAGTTTCTAGTGGACATGACATTTGATTTAATTTAAAAGAAAATACGTCGCCTACACGGCTTATAAGCTTGCTTATAAAAGACCCGCTATAGCGAGCACTTTCGGCACCGATAAGGTTTCATTTGTTTCAAGCGCTATTGGGAGCTTTTCCTTTTTTTGCCTAGATTTTTTTACACTCGAAAAACAAGTTTTTTCCCCAAATATTGATGCCTCAACTTTGTACAGCCGCCATTTTGTCTCAAAATAATTTTTCCAAAATCGGGCCCGATAGCGCCTAGATAATTTCATATATTATCTAAAAAAAAATCTAATTTTCAATTTTGGATGATCTTGCACCGAGCTACGGATTTCACAGCAAAGCGTCTAAAAAAAAGAACGTCTCGGGCATCGCCTATAACTCACAAACCTTTCAATACTTTTTACCACAAGAAATACTGAAATATCCGTAAGATGTATTCTTTGCAATGGGCTAATGTTTAATAATAAAAGTTTATCGGTTTTTCTGGAAAAAATGCCCAAAGAAGCATGCTGTTTTGATCGTTCTAGGTAGGCCTCCCCCTTAAAGGTCCTTATTTTAAAATTTTGTGCCTAAAGTTTTATGTAAAAATTGAAAGCAACAACGAAGTCACAGGTATGTACTTGAAGTTTTGAAGTGTAAGACTTGAAGCGCACAGGGGTTGACTTGTGGGCTCACTGTGTTACTGAAAGTATTGCGACACCATGATAATAAAAGAATTGAAAAGAAAGAGACAGAGGGGTCATGAAGGAATAGTAGATTTTAAGGGGAAGTACATATGTTATGTACATTAAAACTCAAAACCACGTTCTTTAAACTGGTTTCCATGATATCTAATCGTAAGTAATGATTTAACCGAGTAGCTTTTTTACACGCAGATAAAGTATACAACAGCTTCTTTTTCACAAGCTTTAAAAGGCAAAAAAATTTCCTTTAGAATGTGACCAGTTTGTATGTATATTTTATTCCGGTAGAGGTGGAGATTTCTCTCAAATTTTATCAACAGCTATTAAAGTTACAAGTACAAAGATAATTGCGTGAAATGTTTCGTACAGTTTTTTCAAACATAAATATATGCGAGGGAAATTTCAAAATCATTGGCCTTATAGTGTTTTTTATATGATATTCACCGCCAGAAAAAAAACGATGCGCTACATAGGAATACCTCCCAAAGTGAAATCTTGTAGTTAATGTCCATTCGAAACGCGACGTATAATAAAAACTTGGTACGTTCTACTTACGAATGACAGCGGTTCACGTAACAAGTAACAATGCACATGGATTTTTCCTTGTTTCGACCTGCAACAGTTCCGAAGTGACCTCACTCTTCGTACAGGTAAAAGTACGAAAACGTGAGCGATATCGACGACGTGCACGCGTTCCGTAATGCACAAGTAAAATGCCCTTGGGCCAAAGCCAGGTAGTCGCGGAGGGACACCTACGCGATTTGTATGCCCACGCATAGGTGTTTGTTTGCTCGCAATTGGCGTTACATTCAGGGCCGTTTGTATCATCTGGACGTGAAACAGTCACACCTGTTTTCGAGTAATCACCATTTACGGACTAACATGTAACTATCTCTTCTCCTCTGACATTGTCAATACCTTTCCTCCCACTTTTGCGGATACCTTTGTTAATAATTTTCAACATGTCGCGCCAGACAATTAATTCTCATTAGCCAAGCAAGGCTGCGCGCATCGACACAGATCTTTTATTTTATATGTCATGACGACTAGTAGAAAATTAGAGAAAGTGAATTGAACATGTGGAATAATGTCACGGGGAAACCGATTAATATCAATTGGTACGGTTTTAAACTAACTACAAATAACGATAATAGGGCGCGAATAATAGTTGGAAATATATTCGAGTGGCATCTGCTACTCCTACATTGTCGTACAAGTTAGTCACCAGCGAACAATGAAACAGAGCACGCTGATAATTAATGAGTGTACATATGTATGTACCTACGCAATAAGTTATGTATTAAATACTGCATAATCTTTTGGACGTTTATCATTATTTAACATTGTTCAGAACTATTACACAATATATAGTATGAATTGCAAGAAACTACCTTAATACCCTTTTTGGATTCAAAGATACGTACAATAAAATGTATTGAATACAATTTAAACGAATATGAGCAGCCACGTTGTTCTACCAAAGTAATTTCTTTCTGATTTATAAAGGGTACTTTATAATTATTTTTCATTTGCTTAAATGAAATCATACGTTTCTGCCCCCTGCACCTTTTAACTAACCTTGCCGTGACCTTGAACTGGTCAAATTTTAAATCGAAGAATGCGAGCTTTAAATGTGCAAACTATTTTAATTGAAGTACATATAGGAAACGTGCAGGGAAGCATTGTAGTCGGTCCTACTTTTTCAATAGAATAGATTCATATAAGCTCTTGTTATTTGTTCACAGTAAACATCAGCTTCTAGTTTTCTCCACAAACAAAAATCAAATGATATGGTATCATATAACACTGGCCCATTGTGACAATACCAACGGCATAAAATTTTATTTTAATATTTGGGGGTACATTTTGTAATTGAATATTGGCAATAGTTCTAGTGCAAATGTTATTACTTAAGGTCCGTCTGAAAATCCAGTTATTCGATATTATTTAATTATTTAGAATCTCACACCAAATGTTGATAGATTATTTACCTTAAATATCGACCATATACACGGGTTTAGCAACGTCGGTATTTTAAGGGGTTACGCTCAGTCAGGAGGCCGAAAAAGGTGTGATTTTTGGGATTTTTTGTCTCAAAAACTATAAAACTTTATTCAAGAAAACTTTTTTTGTTTGAAAGGTAGTACATTTAGCTATGTCTCTGAATTTTGGCGTTAAAAAATATTTATTAATAACTAAGTTATTTGCAATCTCCTAGATGTCCTGTTCGAAAGAGGGGTTTTGCGGTGACCACGATTACTCAGAAGTGGATTATCTAAAATCGAAAATTCAAAAACATTTAGTTAATATATTAAATTATCTAGTCCTTGGATAAAGAGTTTTTCGAAACATTGATTTAGGACAAAATGGCAATTGTACAAACGTAAAATGTCGATTTTCGGCCATAATCCCACTTAATTTTCGTTAATTAAAAAAAAAGATAAGCAACAGAAACAAAAATCCTTAGTCCAGGCACTGGATAATTTAATATATTAACTAAATTTTTTTAAATTTTCGATTTTAGATAATCCATTTCCGAGTAATCGTGGTCACCGCAAACCCCTCTTTCGAACAGGATATCTATGAGATTGTAAATAACTTTGTTATTAATAAATATTTTTTAACGTCAAAATTCGGAGATATAGCTAAATGTACTACCTTTCAAACAGAAAAAAAATTTTTTTGAATAAAGTTTTATAGTTTCTGAGAAAAAAATTCCCAAAAATCACACCTTTTTTGGCTTCCTGACTGAGCGTAACCCCTTAAATTCATCTAACCATATTTTATAAGTTTTTAAGGGGAGCTTCGCGTGTAAATATCTTTATTGAAAATTAGTTTATCGTTTATAAATTTTCATATTGACCCTGACAAAGGTTCATGCAACTTTTAAAATACTTGCCCTGGAGCTCTTGGGGAAATAATAAATGAAAAGAGTAAAATACATGCTTATGCAGTATTTGTATTACCTACACTTGATTTACAAGTGCCACCCCCTCGTACAATTTATTCAATGCCAATATTAGGGTCTTCACTCATCGCCACAAGAATATTTATCGCGTGCACTTGGTGTGTTAAATAAACTCTTCACTTTCACGAGCTTTCTATTGTCAACGATATCAATATCACACAACTTCCTAATTACTTTAAAGAGGGAACAAAAGCACAAAAAGAGGAAAAGCTTGAGGAAAGCAATTTTTTACCATAAAGCTACCAATATTTCATTTTAAATTTACCACTTGAAAGTCATTTCGAACTGATATACTATTACACGTGACCCCGTCGTCTTGACATCAGCTATAATATGCACAGGACAGAAATAATATATGCTAGGTACCATTTAAAAAGATATCAAGGACTTTCCAGAGTGACCTTGCAACATGTTCATTCTTTGGAACCATTTAAATATCGGTTGTCGCTTTCTGGCTGCCCTTGTATATTTTTAAATGTAAGGGGTTGAGCGGTAGGTACTCATTGTCAAAACTGAACCAGTGGGTCCTCTCAACTTGATACGTTAACACTTTGAGTGGCCCATAAGTTTAGCGAAATGTCGTTTTAAGTCAGTTAGGTCTTTCCGAGAGGTCCTTCCTGCTGAGAAAATTTTGTCTAACTTGTCCCGCGCTTTTAATATATGCCGACACTAATGAAAATTTAAATTTCTATATTTTCTACTAGATTTTCATGAGAATGCTGTTATGTAATGAGAATGCAGATGAGCGAGGCTTTTCTGACGAAGATAAGTCCAGACACGACCTCATTTAGACTGTGTTTAATTATTCGTAATTTGAATAATTCCTAGCTTCACTATTTGGAATGATTTTCGCCAGGGAAACCTCGTCGCTCCATTAGTAATACTTTTATGAACATCTAACAGAAAATATAGGAATCCCTCTCTACACACTTTTGGGCAATACATTCGATGCCTTCCAGAAAATATTATTAAAACGTTATAAAACGCCTGAACGCGCTGACGCGACGCTCCTATGATCCAAAGCTGTAAAAACGCGACCTAAATTCATATCACTTATACGTTATTCGTTATAAATAGAACGGTTTTAGGGTTTTTTCAGTCGTAGAATCTGATTTTGGTAGATATTTTTTTTTTACTTGGTTAAAGAACTATTCTTATAAACAGCTTTTATATTCTCGGTGGAATTTTCGTTATGTAAAATTTACACAGTCATCACTAGTTGTTTACACCTGTTTTTTTTTTAATATTTCTGTGGCATAAATGTGTTTTGGGTTGCATAGCCAAATGCAGAAATGAATTTTTGAGATGAATCCAGAAGGGATGATTGCCTACATAATGGATTATGCTTCATATTTATTAGTACCTATCTCGTTTACTGCCTGATGGTTAGTCATCCTTTATTGAGATATGACATTGTTAAGGAAATGTTGTTCGAGTGTTAGGCATTATCTACAAATTGTTTTTGGAAAGCATATAAAGCAATGAGGGTGTTGGGACCCGGGAAATCATTTTATGGAACGACCGCATAGACTTTAGAAGAATTCAGATGAAATACTTATTGTTAATAACTAAATGTTGAGTAGCATGTCCTTAATATCTGTCAGTTACACTTACAATTTTAATCACGTTATTATAATTACTTACTCAAGATTCCATATGGCGTTAATAGATTTTATTGTTATAACTTTCAAATTAGCAAGTTGTTGCAAAAAAGTTTATACACCCATCTTAAGTAGACTCTAATAAATACTCTAATGCAAAATTCATCGTGACCTCGCACGAGCTCCGTTTTGTAAACATCATTAAACCAAAAAGAAAACCGAGAAGAAATAGGCATTCTCGAATGAGTATTTTTTCAAAAGGTTAAAATATGTGTATCTCCCTAAATGTTACATATACTTGTAGCTGAAAGAATATTCTTTAACACTACGTAGCTAGATTTGACTAACTTGTTATCCACACAAAAATATAATGAGGCAAAATATGATAATTACAAACAAAAGTGCGGTCATTCTACTCCCCATACAAACTTCAAAAAAGTAAAAAATTACGCCAAGTACATCAAAAATCAAATAAATCACAAAAAATAGAAGGTAATAATAATAATTACAAAATAAAAAAAATGCATTAAAAACTAAAAAATAATTCTTTTCTAGTATTACAATTTCGATGGTGTTTTTTCACTTTAAATAAAATCGTGGAGCAGGATATGTCATAACAGAATATGAATTAATTTAATACAGAATCAAGCGTCAAAATGAATTTGTTGTGACATATCCTGCTCCACGATTTTATTTAAAGTAAAAAACACCATCGAAATTGTAGTACAAGAAAAGAATTATTTTTAAGTTTTTAGTGCATTTTTAATAAAATCGTTTAACATAATTTTCTTTAATATATTTTTTATTTTCTAGTTTTTAGTGTTTTTGGATTTACATTTCATAGCACAGACTTCTTTACAAATATCTTTTATTGCTGTATAGAGTTTAACAGTTTGCTTAAACGCTATAGTGCTACAGTCACTAAAAAATAATTCTTTTCTTGTACTACAATTTCGATGGTGATATACTAGAAACGCCTGCAAAGTTTTAGTTTTACTATTCGTACATACGTGACGGATCATTTCTCGATAAATTGTGCATTTTCGGTAATCGCGATGCGACTAGCGTCCTGAACGCAGCGGCTTTTTGCCGTTTTCGTAAAGAACGCGAGTGGCTGATTTCTAGTCGTTTGGATTTGTAGTTATGGGTTATATTTATTGATGACTGGGTAATTTTTTCACCCGCTCGGGGTTATTTTTTTTAAAATATTGTATTGTCATCCAAACTACACGCCTGCAAAGTTTCAAGACAATTGGATAGTTGGAAGTGGGTTAAATTTGAGTTGCCAGATTTGAACCATTCATATAAACAAACAAACAGAGGATCGAAGCTGAATAAAATCGTTCAAAATCGTTTAATTAAAAAGATGTGAAATCAAAATGAGCTGCAAGTACATAAAGGTGCTTTCAGTCAAATACTTGGTGTGGCGTGGCATGGTATTCTCAGATCATCATCAATACCCATACCTTCCCTCTCGCAGGCTTTCAGATAATTTGTCCATTTAAAACTCTGACAGTATATGAGTACACTTTCATTATTTTGCGTTTTTTAAATAATTCTAAGATCATTCATCGACACCAATATCTTGCCTTTGACAGGCGTACAGCTAATAATTCATCAATTTAAATAAAACTTTGATACATTGCGAACACTTTCATTAATTTCCGGTTTTTAAATAATTCTTATTCATCGACACCTTGATCTTGCCTGGCCACGTCAAGTATTTGACTGAAAGCACATTTATGTACTTGCAGCTCATTTTGATTTCACATCTTTTTTTTTAATTTGTAATTATTATTTTTTTCTGTTTTGTGTGATTTATTTGATTTTTTATGTACTTGGCGTAATTTTTTTACTTTTTTTGAAGTTTTTTATGGGGATCTCACTTCTTTTTACAAAGATAATTTGCATAGTAGGGAATGACTTCAGATAATTTTTAATATTATATAAATTACAAAGGTTCATCATCAACAGCCATGAACGGTCTTATGACGGGATAGAATTAAGGATAAATTCTACGTAATCGAAACTACGCACCGGAATTGGTTTAAAATTTAAATTTGAGTTTTCAGATATGAACCATACGTACAAGAAGCAAACAGAGGATCGAAGCTGAATAAAATCGTTTAATAAAATCGTTTAATTAATGTAATACTACATGTCACAATAAATTTTTTTCTCTGATGTGGATCACACTGCATCATCTTCTGCTTCGATTATCTGTAAATATATAAAATCCACATTTTTTAGTTACAACTTAACGTAAAACTTATTATATAGAAATAGAGTGACCTTTTGCTATAGTAAGTATAGAGACTACAAAATGTGTCCGAAGGAGGTGAGGGCGTATGGCAGAAAGTCTTGTTGCAGGAAATTTAAATGTTAATGGTATTAATGCAGGGAAAATGAACGAAGAGATCCAATATTTTTAACGCACAATGTATTAGTGTTGGAATAAAATTAATTTAGTATGTTTATTGGAGAACTGAAATCTTGTTAATGGGAAACTGATAAAATTAATGAATAACGTGGCAAACTAATAGTACTGTGAATTTATAAGTATTACGAATGTCCTTCACAAAAGATTGAATTGAAAAGTATCAAGGGAGATGTGTCTTCAGCGTACTTTGTTCACTAATGTGACTTGCTCCACATTACTAAATTTAAACTAAATTTTGTTCATTTACCTTATTTGACAAATTTCCAGAAACTTGTGCGAAAGAAGATGCTTCTCTGTCTATCTAATAACCTTCTCCGGACAACCTCCAAGCCTGTGCGTCCCCTTCATTTCTATCCAAGCCTCTGCGTCCCCTTCATTTCTATCCAAGCCTGTGCATCCCCTTCATTTCTATAAGCTTTACATAGAAACTCTAAATTAAACATAGTTTGCCGGTATAAAAATAATATATCTGGCAATGTAAATGCAATGCAATTTGTTACAATATATTATTATTTTGTACATGTATGGTACAAATTTTCAGAAACTTATGCGAAAGAAGATGCTTCTCTGTCGACAACTTCCAAGTCTGCGACTCTACATAAAAAGTCTATTAAAAAATTTTGGCGACTTACCTTGTTAATTGAGACAATAATTCAGTGTTCTATGTGGTGTAAAAACTCGTGACATTTCAAACTATTTTGACAACTTTCCTTACTTGACACTTGGCAGGTTATGATTGATTGACACTTGGTAGGTTATAATTCAATAGTATAGGTACATGTACAAAGACGGACGACGATCCCTGCCGAATGATCCCGAGAGTCGACGAACGAAACATGTGTTAGTCTTTCTTTTGGCTGAAGGTGTGCGTGTAACGCGTATACGTATTATATCGACGAAAGTCGACAAAAATTTTGTTCGAAGAAAAATCTTATCATTTCCGTATGATACACGACATGATATTACGATATCTCTGTCATGCGTGTACCAATTTTATTGAATTTGGTTTTATTCGAAAGCTTATATGCGGTTTACATGAGAAAAATGCCTTTAAATTTAGAAAATATTGCAGGCGTGATGAGATATTAATGAAATAAGTTTCAGGTAAGGTTGGAATAGTCGGGCTACGAGTAAAGATACACGGCAGCGACAGTCGTCATATACAGGGTGTCGAAACATGTACTTGGCTTCGAGACGCTACCGCGTCTCTAGATACATTCATTTTTCTCTGTCTTCAAAGCACTCTGAAAAAATTCTGGGTGAAGTTTCATTAATTTTTAACGAGGTCGAAAATTTGACTTTAAGCCGGGATTCCACTGAGGCAACGCAAGGCAACATGTCGCATGCGAAGAGTGCAATAGTGATTGCATGTGTTGCATGCGACAAAAAGATGCGACGATGTTGCCGGTTGCCAAAAAGTTGCCTCAGTGGAATCCCGGCTTTAGTTCGCGTTTTGGCGATTTCGGACCTCTGTGCAACGTCGGTTGAAGTGTTAATGCCAAATCGAGCGACCCACTACTGAAATCTCTGTTTTAAAACAGAACCACAGTAAATCCTACGGAACTTCTTGGTATAAATCAGGGGCGTGCGGAGACTTTTTGCCGGGGGGGGGGGGGGGCAACTTTGGGATGTTGGTAAAGAAAAATATACCCCACTTACTTTTTTTAACCCATTTTATAGTGTCAATTTAATTAAAAATTTAAAACCGAAATTTAAAATATTCCCTTTTTTAGTATAAACATAATAAAGATCAGTTTTTGAAAAATAAACTATTTTTTCTCAAAAGCCAGGGGGGCAACTGCGTCTTTTGCCCCCCCCCCCCCCCGCGGACGCCCATGGTATAAATATATAGTATACAGGAATGCTACTCGATGGGGTAAGCAAAAAAATTTGGTGAATTGCATTCTCAAGAATATCGCTTTGCACACTTGAATAAGTCTGAGGTTAGATATTGTAGCTCTGCAAGCCACAATAAGAATTCTAGTAAGTATCCCTATAAGGATGATAGGCGTCTCCAGGGCATGGTGACAGTTAGAAGAGAGTCCGAGATGGGAAGTAGGAACGAAAGATATTGGGGGCAAGTTATGCAGAAACGTACCAACGCTCAAAATGACAAAAAATTAGTTGAACACAGTACGAATCCCAGAATTTAGTGATCTTTAGTTTGCAAAAAGTTACCAACCCATAGAACAACTCTTTCATTATACAATTATTAAAACTACCAAGCCATAGTTGCATTTTAGGCTTAAAAAATAAGAATTACGGAAAATTTAAAGTAATATTAATTATACTACTCACTATTAAATAACCCATTGAAAATCATTGTAAAAGAATAACAAGAAATAACGTACCCAATAGAGGATAAAGCTACTTTCCTTTAACAATTAAAATCTTCAAACTTAATTTACTCAATTTCAGATCATTGAGGGTTGGTAGTTTTCTACATAACTTGGTCCATTTGTGGAATAAGACCTTGTGTCCTTTGGCTGTCAGTCAACAATGCTATTTGGTTGCAACAACTTTATTGTCGAAAACTCAGGGCGGGCGAAACTCAGGGCGAGCGATCGTCCGCCCATGTGCACTGCACGTGCAGTGTTTCTACTCTGCATTTGGTTACATTACGTAGGGTAGCGAGGATAGCAGTTCGTGAAAAAAGAAGGAATGCACGGCTGGCCAGAGTCTAGCGGCGTCCCCACTTTTCCGTTTGGGCATGCGCATTCAGCCGTTGGCCACTGCTTTGGCGACCTATACTTCAATTATTGATTCTGGCTGAGAAATGCTTCAACTGACGTAAACACAAATTCTTTTCTACGAGTTTAGTGCAGTATTTTGTACATAGTGTATTATTAGTGATTGTTAGGTCTAAAATGTGATCATCTGGCGAAACAAAAACATAAGGTGAGGTAAACGTAACAGACTTGGGGGAGGGATGCTTTCACGACATAAAAATATTTGACTCAGCTTTCTAGAAAACAATATTGCGGCAGGCATTTGAACGTATCTCTACCTATTCAGATGCGTAAGACCACGCACACAGCGCAGGGGCAAGCGTGCCCCTATGGCATTGAAACATTCAATAGAACGCAAGCGTAAACTCGAAGTTCTAGTTAAAATTATTGATATTTTCATTCATTTATCCAGCATATATTGTATTCCAGTATCTTTCAGTATCGGCGCCTCATTGGTGGAGGCCCATTCTCGTCGTTTAGACGAAGCAAAATTTTTCTCAATAGTATCTTAAAGAGGATTTTCAGAAACAAAAAATGTAAAAATTAAACGTACCAAAAATTATGACTTCATGATGTCTTTTCGTAGATATCGGTATGTATCGGAAATTAAACGAAAGTAATAAATATTTATCCGAAATAAAGAAAATTACATGTGCGATAAAATCTTAAGTAGAAGAATTTTTTTTTATTATTTATATTGCATATTGCAATAGTTTTCATTACATAGTAAGCATTAAGCATAATACGGCGATAAAAATCGAATGACTTAAGTAGGTACTTTAACATTACTATTTTTTAGAAACTTTCTGAAGGCTCGGCTCGAGATGTTCTGTCCTTCTCGCTCAACTCGCAAAACTATTTGATACAACTTGGCTCTCGCAACGCAGTGACGGCCCGTATCCCCCCTCCCGCACACACAGACGCGCGTACAAACACGCACACTAGTAACCTTCACTTGGCCACTCTACCATCGCAAAGGCATTCTTGAAAGTTTTATTACGAAATATTCCCACTACACTTGCCGCTCGAAAAACTCTCGCTCCGATAATTAATTGCTGAAGAATTATTTGATAAGATCTTATACTGTTTGCAAGAATATCATTTTCATAGACGCTAAACGGGTGTTCTGTTAATATTGTTATTAGTCTAGCATGCGGGTATGTTATATTAATCTGAACTTGATATGTACATACCTGTAACATGTGTTTGCAATTTTATAGCACTATTGCTCATAACTTTACTGTTATAACAGACCAACACAAAATATTGTAACACGCAGATTTTACATTTATTTAAAAATTAATTTAGGTAATCAAATTCTTTGCTTTATGCACAATGCACTTTTATCTAAACTGGTATTTATATTTTTAACAACGGAGAGGTATAATTATTTCGAAATTAACTTTTCCCATCTTTCTTGTTACTTTTTATCGCCCCTCTTGGAACAAGGCACGAGCCGTCGGGAGGCCTTGGAACAATGGCTGTACATTTTCTGCGAGAATAGTAAGCGAAAGTCTCGAAAATAGTTCTCCTTAAATAGAAAGAACCAGTAGCAATGGTTTTGAGCAAACAGCAATCGTACAGTTTGCAACCGTCTCGATTCTAACTTTTTTTAACCGACTTCAAAAAGGAGGAGGTTATAGATTCGACCAGTATGTATTTTTTTTTTATGCTGTTCCCTCATAACTTCTCAGCATATGGACCGATTTTGATGATTTTTTTTTATTAAAGAGGGCGATGCCCCGGCGGTCCCATTCAACACAGCATCAATATTGGCTCAATACTTTGTCAGTACTGGTTAATTCAAACTTCGCCTCATTACATAATTTGTATTTCATGTATTCTCGCATTTTAGAGTATTTTTGCGCGTTGAGTTGTAGACCCCAGATAACGAATTTGAGACATCCTTATTCTCACTTTCTCAAGTCGCTTATTTTTGGAATCGTCTATTTCTAGCAAACGGTTCTTTTTTTACGAGCAGCTCTTTTTGTAGGCCTACTTATATTTTTTTATATAAATGTAGTTATATAACTTAAATAACTAAAAAGTAAAAAGTGAAAAATTGAAATTCACAAACATAAAAATGCATTAAAAAGTAAAAAATAAATTTTTCCCTTATTTAATCTACGACTATCAATTTTTTATGTCGCCGCCTCATTTGCACTGTGTAAATCTGGCGTTGATTTTGAAGTCGGTTTTTCTGTTTAGCTTTACCCGATGAATGAATCTTGTATTTGTGCGCCAAGCGTTACCCTACTGTAGAAAAATATTTTCGAGAATATTTTCACGTGAGTAGAGTACCCAAGTACTTAGGAGTACACACCACTGTGCACACTTTAAATACTTCAAGACCGAGTATAGAAAGTTCTATTATAAATGTATTTACATGGAGGCTTAAAGGTATCAATTTTCATTACACATTCCATACCGCGACGTGCAAGATTGGTATTCTTCGATGTTTAAAGAAATTGCGGGGAAAGTAGAAATCGTTGCATCGATCTGCTCCAATTTAGCCGATCGATGAGAAACTGAAAGTTCGCTAAGTCGGCTTAACCTTGGCATACCACAGCTATCTCGATGGTAGTGTATGATCAGTGTTTGATTTGTCCCTTGCTTGACCCTGTCCTCCTCCTCCTCCGCCACAATTCATCCTCCCCTCTTCCTCCTCTCATCTTCCCTTTCCCTGCCATCTTCGTTTCTCCTTCTGCCCCCTCACTGCTGTCCACGTTATTCCTCCGTCATGATGT
Source organism: Andrena camellia (assembly GCA_029448645.1). Lineage (NCBI taxonomy): Eukaryota > Metazoa > Arthropoda > Insecta > Hymenoptera > Andrenidae > Andrena > Andrena camellia. The sequence continues at coordinate 10,199,139 of CM055681.1, forward strand.
ACGTTCTTGACCCTCCTCCTCCTCCTCCTTCCTCAGCATTGTAGGACAGCGACGTGGTAAGGCCAAGGGCGCATTAAAAATCTGAATCACACGGCGGAAAAGGCACGAAGAAACTATCCCTGATATTTTATAATATAGATCAACGCTTCGAATTGCCTATTTATGGCTGCTCGCACGGTGCGCGCGGGGCTCTGCGCGCTACGAATACGCTTCCCTTTCGTTTCGACTGCCTTCGCGTTGGAATAGTGCAGGAATGAGTAATGAAAGGCAAAATGGGCATTTTTGTGAATTGGAGTGTTTGTTTACATTTATATTATGAGTGAGCTAAAAACTCGATGTCGAAAGTTCTGAATTATGTTTATTATTGCTCGTTAAAATTAGGGCTGGGACTATTCGAATACTGATGTATTGAATTATGAATCACGCGTTTACTTTTAGTCATACGAGGGAATTCTTCTCACAAAGGGACCTTCAGGTTTGGCAATTTCAGAAAATTTTGATACTTAGCGTACGTGAAGGTCTTCACTCAGACATTAATTTCCCAAAGCAGTAAGACGCGCTTTTCAGCCAAATTCGAGAAAATTGACTTTCAATTTCACCTAAATACGCGTAGGTACATCGTAAGCGCTTCAGAGGCATGCGTATTTAGGTGAAATTCAAAGTTAATTTCCTCGAATTTGACCGGAAAGCGCGCCTTACTGCTTTGGGAAATTAATGTCCGAATACCACCTTACTGCTTTGGGAAATTAATAACCTTCACGTACACTAAGTATCAAAAATTTCTGAAATTGTCAAATCTGAAGGTTCCCTTGTCAGGCAGTCATCTGGGCCGGTATTAAAATTATTGGTTCCTTTTTTAGTACATTTTAGTAAAAGCATGTTTTTAAAATAAAATTTTTCACTATAAAGTATTTCATGCTTTTTAGTGAAAATATTGTATTGTCATCGGAACTATGTATGTGTGCAAAGTTTCAAGTCGATCGGATATGTTGAAGTGGGTTAAAATTAACTTACACGATTTCACCCTGACAAACTAACGAACTCACAACTGAAACTAAATAAAATCTTGTAAAAAAATAAACCTAAAGAACTTGATTTATAATTCGCAGCATACTATTCGAATGTTTCTATTATTCATACTATTAGAATACTTAAATATTCGAATAGAATTTGGATACTTGGATATTCGAATTATATTCGCCAAATAACTGCACAACTGAAGTATAAATACCGAAAAATTCGACAAATAGTCCCTAGTTGAAATAATCACTGTATGTACGGACATGTTAAGCATACAAATCTCACAAGATTAGTAAGAAACTTTTGTGATTGATGTCGCTTTATGAAATTCTTGCAACAGTTTTGCGTGTTCGATTATTTATTTTATTCTTCGTAAAAACAGCTCACAGTGAATTGGTGAATATAATATCAATATACAGTGGTAAGCGGCTGCAGTTGTTTGAAATTTTAGAAAACTTATAGGTAAATGAAATTAAAAACGAATAACAATAGAGATAGATATTCTAGATTCTGAATAAGGCTTCATCGAATTTTGCTTGCCGACATTGCATTTTGTGCCTATAGCCATGTTACTGCGCATGGACATGGACATAATTTTATTTATTAGTCTACGATAACCTAAACATAGACCAAATTGTTTATCATTAAGAAAGAATGATAGGTAACTAGTTTTTACCGCCTTTTATCTTCCATTCCTAAATTTTAACACTTTACTAAATGAAAAAATAAACTATTCATGTAAAAGCAGTTGAGTGAAATAGGGATTGATATTCTTCATCATGTCGTGTGCCCGTTGGTATTCGCATCCTCTTGTGTCGACTACCGATTTCATTTCACTTTCGCCACAATAAACTCCAGTTAGTCGTTGGCCTCCAGAGGTTAGGTTATTTTGCATGCAGGATACAATCTCGTTGTTACATATATATGTAAAATATAAAAATATGACGGAATCAGATACTAAGCCAAGTATATATACGTATACACATATATCTACGAAAATTTTGGGAATGCATTGGGGGTGTTCAACAAATTTCACAACCTATCGAAATTTTTTTACAACTTTTGTGAATACTTCACACGCTGTAGGGGAAGTTGGGCAAAACGGAACACCTAACTTTGGAGTGTAATAACAAAAAATCCGAGAGAGAAAGGGACACGAGACTTCACTACGAGTCTTGGAGTTAAACTATAAGAAAATCAAAGGCATTGTTAAGAGAAATATTTGTCAACGAAGGAAAATTAGATTTTCCGGATGTATTGAAATATTCGTTTTGCTCAAGTGGTGGGATAAAATGGAACACTCGTTTAAAACCATGTGAAAATACAACATTTTTGTTTTTATGATTTATAGAGTATTAATTTATGTAAATGTCTGTAAATATATGTTCTAGATATAACTATTTAGAATAGATATTAGATAAGAAGAGATATAAGATAACATGAAAATTATTGGGGATACTCAACCCCCCCCATAAACATGACTCATGTATGAAAGAAGCTAATTCCCTTTAAATCACGAAAAAATTAAAAAACCTGACATGCAAAGATTGTGAAATCAACTTTGCTAATTCCAATTGTATTCTCGTTCTCCGCTCGAACACTGATTCCTCTGTCACTTTTTATACTTGACATTCCTTTATTGGCCACAAATCAATTCAGCGCTCAGATTTTCAGCTTCGGTTTTAAGGAATTAGCGGGCGAGAGGCCTGTAGTTGACACAACAACTTTTACAAGAGGGACATCTTCTGTTAAAAACGTCGTATGAAGATCATTTTACGATGGAAGATAATAAAAACTTGGTAGAGACTAATTTAAACGAATCAAAGTCGGTAATAGATTAAGAGAGATGCAGAGAATGTGAAACATTTTGTTTTAAGTCGACTTCATATTTTTGTTTCTTATACAACGCCCGCTAATTCCTTAAAACCGAAGCTGAAAATCTGAGCACTGAATTGATTTGTCTTTATCGAGAAAAGACATAATTTTGGAGAAGCTACATCAATGGCTTTATTCAAATTGATATATTACGTTATTCCATTGGGAATAAAGGAGATACACATTTTATGGAAAAGTAATTAAAATTTATTTACAAATTAGGGTACCTGCAATATGTGTGAAACCAGTTAATAAACATGTTTATTTTGCCTTTTTTATGTAAAGTGTGAGCTCAACCTCCTAAGGTGGGCAATACAAGGTGGTAAAATGTTGGGGGGGGGGGGGGGGGCAGTTTGTAAATACCAAGGATCTGTATTTTACCGATTTTACAGGAGGAAGAAAAAACTTAATATTTTAGCCATTTTAAGGGATTTCTTTGGCTGAACTTTTTTGGGACAGTTTTAGCACTCCTTGTAATAAATACTAACATCAATGGTGTGACTTTTAAAAAAAGCGAAACAGCGCTTGGCAACCGTGGGTGCGAAATCTCAATTTTGCTGCTTTTGCAGATCCGCGGTATTTACAAACTGCTCATACGCGGTTTTGCACTATCACCCACGATATCCTTCCATTAAGTATGTTTCTTTTAAACTATTTTTCAGAATTCTACAAAGAATGAATCTAAATTGTATTGTATTCGAGTGCTAATCCATACTGTAATGTAGAGAAATACATATTTTTAACAGTAAATATGGTGTACCTTGGATTCTAAGTTTATTAAATATTTTCTAATTAATCCTACCTTTAATATTGATTAAATATGTAAATTATGTTATACGTATTCAGTGGATTTGTGGAATTGGTTTAAATTTGAGTTTTCAGATATGAAGCAAACAGAGCATCGAAGCTGAATAAAATCGTTAATAAAATCGTTTAATAAAATCGTTTAATTAATATAATACTATGTACCAATTTATTTTTTTTCTCTTCTAAATTATACATTGTTCCACATTCATAATAAAATTCGATTTTGTACATACATATTTCTTAAAACTCTAAAATAAAATTATACATGAAAATGTGCTTCTTGCATTTGTTCGTGCAGCAGGGTTATTTTCTCTTTATCTTCTGCCTTGATTATCTGTAAATATATAAAAGCCACATTTTAGTTACAACTTAACGTAGAACTTATAGAAAAAGAGTGGCCTTTTGCTAAGGTGTAGAGACTACATAATGTGTCCAAAGTAGTGTTGTATAAAGCTCGAGTCTTCAAAGCTTTAAACCTTAACCTTAAAGACTCAGCCTTTAAGGCTAATGTCATATGAAGCTCGAGGTTCAAGCTTCGAGGCCCAAGCCTCGAAGCTGGAGGCTCTTGTGTTTAATAGTAATGAAGTTAACTCCAAGTCCTTGATATTATATCTTATTTTGTGCAACCACTATTGTAAAACTTTAAACTTAAACACATAGAAAGATGCTTTTTGATGGTTCCACCAATTGGTTGGATCCGTGTTTTAATAATACAATAAAAGTACAAAACTATACAATAGTATTCTTTTGTAATTGTAGTCATTTGTAACAAAACTCTTTGATAAAATTATAATAAAACACAAAAACAACAACACAATCACTATAATATAAATTTCAGTATATTATTTGGTCTTCTTATAACTTTTATAGTGTTCCTGCTCACTACACTCTTGGTTCGAACGTTTCTCAACAGTGTTGTAAAAATGAGCTTCGATTAGCAGGCAAAAAAATCGGAGCCGCTTAAAATTATTTATGTAAGTTTAAACCCTTTATCACATTCGAAGTAATAAAGCCTGACGTGTGAATAAAACCTAAGGAATAAAAGCATGCAAAAAACTTGATTATTTTACCTTGAAAAGGATAATATCTCCTTAAGGGTTTCGAGGGTTCAGCTTTAAAGCTTCAGCCGTAAGGGGGAATAACACAATATTTTGTAATAAAGGAAAGTTTCACACATTGCTTAAAATATATCCTATCAGTAATAATTTAACGAAGTTTGGGCGTCAGAGAAATAATTCACAAAAAACCCACTTTTCTGGACCTAACTATATTATTCTACCTTAAAGCTTTAAAAGCTTGAGTTTTATATAATATTGGAGTGTAAGACTTAGAACTTCTACTGTCTACATTAAGTTTTAAGTGAAAGCTTCCAAAACTCGAGCTTTGTACATCACTTCACTACATACTTTAAAGGCTTAAAGGCTTAAAAGCTTTAAAGGCTCGAGCTGTCACGGCTACAAGGTTCGAGCCTTTAAGGTTTGAACCGCGACTCGAGCTCTTGAAGCTCACGGCTCGAAGCTCATTTTTACAACACTAGTCCAAAGGAGGTGACGGCGTATGGCAGAAAGTCTTGTTGCAGGAAATTTAAATGCTACTGGTAATGTAGCGAAAATGAACGAAGAGATCCAATATATTTTTAACGCACAATGGCTATAATAAAATTAATAATATTAATAAAATTAATTTAGTATGTTTATTGGTGTATTAAAATAAATATATTGTTAATGGGAAACTACTAAAATTAATGACTAGCGTGGGAACTACTGTGGAAAGATTGGAAAGTATCAAGGGAGATGTGTTTTCAGCGTACTTTCTTCACTAATGTGACTTGCTCTACATTGCGAGCAATCCGCCATAATTTTCTTAATTCTTAATGCTATGTCTTTTGACAAATGTTGTCGATTTACCTTATTTGGCAAATTTCCAGAAACTTGCGCGTAAGAAGATGTTTCTCTGTCGAGCCTTCTCCGGACAAGTTCCAAGTCTGAGCGTCCCCTTCGTTTCTATAAGCTCTAAATACATAAAAAGTCTATTAAAAGATTTGGGTTCTATAAACTTTACATAAAAAGTCTATTAAAAATTTTTGGCAACTTACCTTGTTAATTGAGACAATAATTCAGTGTCTTATATGGTGGAAAAACTCGTGACATTTAAAAAATTTTGACAACTGACGTTATTTGACAATTGGCAGGTTATGATTGATTGACACTAGCTAGGCGACATTTACTAGCGACCCGAACGCAGCGGCTTTTTGTCTTTTTCGTCAACTGCGCAACCACATTTTTATCAAAACCATTCCTGATTAGATAAATTCTGCTTTCGAATGGCGACATCTACTGGCGTCAAGTGTAGAAGTAAAACGTGACGTCTGATTGTCTGAACTCTTAAAAAAAGTATCATTTTGATAACTATTAATTCAGAATAATTCTTTTATCTTTTAGAAAAACAGCTTGATACACTAAGTAAAACGCCAAATGGGTTCGAAAAAAAAATTATTCGCTTGATCAGGTTAAAACACCGGAACTATGTCTAAGATAAGATAATAAGGCCAAAATAACTGCGGGGTCGTACCCATTTTGCTAGCATTGCTGTATAGAGACATGGTCGCTCAGTGTGCCTATGGGTAGAGGGGAACAGGGAATTAGCTTCCAGACACGACCATCGTTTGTTGATATAGGGGAGACCAGGGCAAAATCGGAACGTTAAGGATAAAAGCTCATAACTTTGACATTATTAATGTAAAAAAATGCAATTAGGATTCATTAGCATAAACTCTTTATTGAATAAGTAATTAATAATTATAAATTTGTCTAAGAAATTTTTTCATATATTTAAAACTAACAGATTTCAAAATTTTAATGAAATAACCGATACTTTCATTAAGAGTACACTGTTCCAACAGATTTTATAAATATGGATTCTCTAGAATGGGAAAATGATCCCAATTATAATATTGGATTAAATATAGTAAATAATTTAGCAGTAAACGATTCGGCTGAACGAGCAGTCAAACTCATGCAAGAGTTTAATTGTAACTATTCCATAGCTATCTGGACTTGTAACATTCAATACCCGTTTCTTATAGATTTTTGTGCGCCGAATACGAATTCGCAAACCGTTTCTCGCCACCACCTTCAGTTTTTGAAAAATTGGTTTTTAAAAAAAAATGCAAATTTTTAACTTTGAACATCTTTCATGTTCAAACAGTAATAGTTATTCGGTTGCTTGTACCATCAAAGTATTCTATCAACCCTCCGGAATACAACGATATAAGTTATTATTGCATTATTACCATTTAAATATAATTAAACTACGATCAAAGGGAAAACGCACCCGAAATGCACCAATTTTTGGAGATATCTTTCAATTTATTTTAGAAACTAAGGGTCTGGAAGAATATCTGACTACTTCACGCGATGTAGCAGACATTTTTCCTTCGGAAAACATCAACAAAAGTGGTAAGTCACGTTTCGTTTTCAATACCGGAGCGAAATAGTTTGGCAAAGCAAACGATTCTGTCGCTGAGCGGCAATGGATACGCCCGCCGCTGTTGTCTTCTGCATTGAAAAAAAAACGTGACTTACCACTTTTGTTGATGTTTTCCGCAGGAAAAATGTTTGCTGCATCGCATGGAGTAGTCAGATTTTCTTCTAGACCCCTAGTTTTTAAAACAAATAGAAAAATATTTGCAAAAATTGGTGCATTTCGGGTGTACTTTTCCCTTTAATCTGTTATTTATAATTATATGAAAAAAAAATTTTAGACGAAAGTTGTACTGTTTGACAGCGTAAATGTAATGCCAACGAAAAAAGTATTTTACGATGGTTAATTTTTGAGATTTCAGGTCATGATGTTTTTTTTAAGTGATCTTCTACTTTGATTCTATATTATTACAGAGCGTAAAAAAAACAAATTCAACGATATATAAAAATGTACATTAACGATATACTACAATGGAGAAACACGAGTTACAAAAATAAAAAAATTTCAAATGCGACGAGGCACGGTTTCCCGTTCTCTGATCGATTTCAAATTTTGCACACATTATTTTTTCTCCCAAGAGCACAATCCTGGGGGGTATCCCCGCCAAAAATCTCAAAATTATTTTTCGGCAAGAGTAACTAAGTTCCACCCTAACGCACAGTTTTGCAGTTTTCCCGCAGCCTCTGCTATGGTTAGCAACGTAACAGTTCAGCCCTCGGCTGTTGCCCGGGTCCCAGGGCTTCAAGAGGTATTTGCACCCTAAAGGGCAGGCCTGCCGTACGGTTTTGCCCCAGCATACAATTTTGTAAATATTACGAATTATCAACAATACCATGGCGAAGTAAAAACAAGCCTTTTAATTATTTACACTTTAATATGCAACAATTAACATAATTCACGCCAAAAAATATCTACCTGAACACTGTCAAAAGTGTTTGAAGTTTCTTAATGATAGAAAATTAGATCAGAGCGTTCAAAAACACATAAGACGATATAACCTTAGTAAGCACGATTGTAACACGATTATCTTTTGTTGATGAAATAATGGACATCCCTACAATATGTCGCTGCAACGAAAAATAATAGCACGTTCCGGTTTTACTCAGGTACCCGGTTTTGTCCGAGTTTCCCCTAAATATAAAAGTGCAAGAAAAAGTATAAATTGTAAGAAAGAATAAATACGTACTACGATATATAAAAGAGGCATTTCAATTCTTCCCCCTACATAATAGATGTTCCGTTTGGCCCCACATGAGGTAATTTAGTAAATATTTATTATTTAAGGACTATAGAATCCAATGCTGTACGTACCGTTATAAATTTTCTAATTACAAATTAGAGAAATTGTCGAAATTCCAACACAATATCGGGACTTCGAAGCTGGAAATTTTTCCAGCTCTCGAAGTAAAAAAATAACGTGTGCTCGGGCCTGTGGTCTGTCACGAACTGTTATGAGGACTGTTTGGTTCCATGTCGTGCGATAGCAACTCATTCCCAGCACTTATTTAAGAGAAACATTCATGTTCCTCTTGCCCCACTTTTCTCTACATTGTTAAATATCACGTAAGAACTTAATGTCGCAATTAATAATGATTAATCCATCAAATCAATTAACGGTTCGTTTAGTTATTTAATCACGCCGTCTATGCAAATCTCTGGCAATAATGAAACGAAGGAAAATGAGAAACACTCTGTTTTAAGGGGGTATACCCGTTTGAACGCTCGGAAAATGTGTACATTTTGTGGATTTTTTTACAAATCAACGGCTTGATGAAGATTCTCCGTTTTTGTATTATATTTACATAGTATTATGAACTACTTAAAAAAAAGTTTCACTTAAAAAACTATCGTTTTTCGGAAGTTACGGATACATATCCGAAACTCTCTCGATTTTAGACGGCTACACGCTGGTCCTGAAAAAAAAAACAACTGTATGTCGGGTCTGAAATCAAAAACAGTAATTTTTTTTATAAAATATCTTAATAGCTATCTGTTCCGTCTTACGGGAACAAAAGGGGGCTCAGAGCGAGGCAGAAATTCAACTAGCCATTATTAGCAGGCAATTGCTTGCCTTCAACGCGTTTTGGGGAACATTTGCCTGCCAGATGTTTAATAGGCAGCAATCGACATCGTGCTATTTTTTTCGACACCTCGACCGTCCTCGCTCTGAGAAAATCCGTTAATTGCTCTGTCAGCGGGTGGTATATGGTAACTTCGAACCGGCATATCGTCGACCATCGCTGACTCGCGGGACAATACGGTCATAAACGGCGACCCTAGCGAGACGCTCCGGCCGATCAACCTGGCGAGGTTTGGTAGCCAGATGCTCGGTTTTTCCCGCTACGTCACCAAGAGGGAAAACTTCCTCCTCCACCACCGAAATCGCAGAGGGAAGGTTCCTCCTCTTCAAGGAAAGCTGAGCCAATCAAAAATGTTGCCGCCTCCCAAATTCCGATGTCTTGTCTACCTTTGACAAGGTAGAAAAAGGTAGACAAGGCAGAATTCAATCAGCTCGCTAAAAGCAAGGTTCGTCTGCTTGGTCGGGTCATCGTTCGGACCACAAGAACGAACAGAGCAACTTCTCATTTTTTGATCATCGTGCGGATCAGACTCTACGAAAAAACAGTCACCTAATAAATTAGTTTGGCGGGTGATAAGATCGTCCGGCTACACGCGTACCATCAGGTGAATCGGGCCTTACAACCCCGAGAGAATCAGCGAGTTTTTTCACGTGCGTGTCGCTACGAACACTATCGACTTACGACGCCTTTTTTATTCCCATTACCCGTTTATTATTTATAAAGAGAAAGAGTGAAAGTTTCAAAATTGGCGCCATGAGTCGATAGCTATTAACATATTTTATATAAAAATTTTGCTGCTTTTGATTTCAGACCCGACATACAGATTTCTTTTCAGGGCCAGCATGTAGCCGTTTAAAATCGAGAGAGTTTCGGATATGTATCCGTAACTTCTGAAAAACAATAGTTTTTTAACTGAAACTTTTTTTTAAGTAGTTCATAATACTATGCGAAGACAGTACGAAAACGGAAAATCTTCAATTGTACACATTTTCCGAGCGTTCAAACAGGTGTACCCCCTTAATAAATGGCGTATCCAGAGTTGGGCATTGTTCAAATTATTTCGAATAAATATTTATTTAGTATAACTATCCAAATACATTCTCTTCTGTCGAATAATTCATTATTATGTAATCGAATAACGAGTCCAATAAGCCGTTGATAGTATTCACTGTCTGCTGACTGATAACTGTTTTCGCATGAATGAATGCCATGTATGATACTACGCAAAGAATAGAAGCTACAGATAATGCAAATAACGATTAAATATATATCTAAATAAAAGCCTATTCGTTACTTTTAGCTATCTGTTATTCGTCATACAAATGAAATTCTGCCCAACTCCAGACAAATATCACATTTAATTCTTTATCAATGCAACTTCTTGACAGTGTCTTTGTTTTTCTTATTACAGATTCACAAAACCTCAAACGTTCGCAGACTGTATCGGAAATGAGCTTCCACTTGGGTGGGAGGAAGCTTATGACAAGCATGTGGGTGCATACTACATTAATCATGTCAACCGTGAGTATTAGTTTCCTTTTTACGTGCCATCGGAAATGTTAACGTATTATGTACGTTAATATTTATTTTATAGATCTTGTGTACATAACTTTTAATAAAGTAGTATAATTTACAATGATGCAATTTTACAAGACGCTAACGAGTTAGAAAACTAATTAGAATGCTAACGAGTTAGAAAACGTATGGCACTTGTTAAAACAGTGTAAAAAGTGTTACATAAATATAGATTCGAAAATCATGCTACCTTTGCACAGTCAATATACTGCAGCGATTTAAAAAAATAATTCATTGGGCAGAGCAGACCTTAAACTATAAACAAAAGGACATGTTTTTGATCAACAGGTGAATATTAAATTTACCGAATTCGTTGAACTTATATATTAAAAAAGAATAAATTTACTAAATTAACTACTAATTTTAAGGTTACTATCAATTTTGAGGTTTTAATAAGGTTACTATTAATGCTACAATACCAAAAAGTGATCTTCAAACAGTTTTTATAGAGCCATGTAAAAAGTCCTAAAGCATTCTTTTTCAATAAATAATGTATCAAGTTGGTCAATAGATTTTTTACAACGGATAAAAGCAAGTAATTTGTATTCCACGTAAATAAGATCTTAACATGATCATCCTGTATTCATGTATGTATGTTTCGTTCATCATAACGAGTGCCTACTTTGCGTTTCAAATTTCAAAAACGTAAAAGAAAATACAAAATATTCATTGCAACAAATATTTCCACCTGTCGTTCGTATTTCTTTCATAACTCTTGGTATCGAGTATGCTACAAATTAAACGCATGTATAGATAAAGTTATACAAAATTTTTCTTCAACTGTTTGTTACAGAGACGACTCAACTCGAGGATCCAAGGCAAGAATGGCGTGCTATTCAAGAGGCTATGCTTCGTGAATACCTCCAGACCGCACAGGACGTCCTTGAGGTAAGTCTAAATAAGCCCTTTAATTATTGTCGTCTCCCTTAAGCGCGCTAGTAGGTGGTAAAGTGGTAAGTTTTGGGGAAATGCTAATAATAAGTTCATTACATTTGAACACGTTATAGTTTAATATGCTGCTCTGCATGCTTGACAAGAAGTAATATTTTCCCAAGGAAACAACTCCCAAAGAAACAATTTAGATGTAATTACAAGTACTATTTTAATGCACATTTTATTTTATTCAGAGGTTCCTTTTTCTAATTCGTCTGCTGTGTATTAACACTGAGGTAAACTTACTGCTAACTGTAACCCAGCGAACAAAGTATACGAATTACAAATCTAGTCGAAATAAAATACATTTTATATAATTTAACTTATAATAATAACTTAAATTCATTAAATTCATTAAGCCATTAGTATGATCTGTTGTCGAAGGATTCAATTATATGATTTCCTGTGCTGCGTACAAATGAGCACTCATAAACGAAGGAACTCGTCTGTGAAAGCGATACATCACTATCATTGGGCATTACCGTGCAAGTGCCATACGGATATCTATTTTCTTATCGTTGTACCAATTCTCCATTTAACCAAGATTGCAACTGAGAAAGAATAGTTGAACTTTTAAATAATTCCGCTGGGATTTCTAGACCTGAAATCATTTCATATGAATTTTATATTGTAAAAATAACATAAGTAATAAAAATTCAGTTAAGAAAGGCATTTCATAAAAATTAATATAATTTCAAATTCGTATTTTTCGTCAATGGAAAATGGGTGGGCAGCTCTACATATGCGTCTGTAGTATTACACAGTTTAACAAGTATTTGAATTGATAGTGGATCATTACACATGCTGCAACTTTAAGGCCTTTTCCACACGAGACACTTTTGTGGTTTACGACTAGTAATTCCAGTATGTTCATTCATCGTCAGAGAAGGTAACCCCAGTAGCATTTATTTGTTGGGAGTTTGATGGGCCATTGACGTGTTATCGGTTGGCCAACAGTTTAAGTTCGATCTGTTTTTAAATGGGTCAACGATTGTAACCAATGCAGGCCCCACGTCACTTAACATAAGGCCCAGCTGAAGGTTTCTTTCCATAGGCCCAACTGAAAGTTTTCTTCCAAAAGACGTCTTACAGACTGCAGAAGGCGTCTTAAAGAGCTTCAAAAAAAAAAACGTCGTAAAGACGTCTTCTTCAGGTCTGGTTCAGGAAAAGAATAATTTGGCGGTGACGAGAATAATCGAACCCCCACTTTCCGCTTACGAAGCAACCGCTGTTCGCAACTACCCAGCAGACTTCCTTGTAAACACTTTTAATTTCTAGGTACATAACTAGTATTAATTGTTTATAAAAAATGCGCAGTGACGCGAAATATTCTACAAAATATCATCGTTCGACCTTTAGACTCATTCCTTAAAATTTCACATCCGTCTTAAGACAAACGTCTTTAAGATGTCTGAAGACAGGTGTCTTAAAGATGTCCTAATAAGGTTGTAAGACGTTCAGACCAAAAACAGACAAAAAGCACCTTTTTTCTGAATTGATATTAGTCTAACTTCGTTAGACTAAAGTGGAAAAATTTAAAGAAATATATAAATTCCAAGACTGCATACAACAAAACTTTAGTGGGCCAACTATGAGCCGGCATTAACAAACTGCGATGTATATACGTATTTATAAATAAGAAAAGAAAAATCACAACTTGGAATATAATAACAGGTTTTTGGATGTAGTAAAGTTTCTGACGTTTGTAACACATTTAAGTGTTGGCTTCCTTTAGTTAGTCCAATGTTGCATCATCTTTCTAACTTTTTTGTTAATTAACCAACCATAGTAATTGTAGGCCGAACATCGAATATTCGTAGGCAAACTGTCGCAACTTTTTTGCCGTAGGCCTTATTTTGGGAATTTGTAGACAGAAACACTAACTATATCCCAACTAATTCCCAACTGTTGGCTACCGTTGGCCCACCAAAAATGCTACTAGGGAATGTTAATTTGAAAAGTATGGAAACAGATAAGAAACGTGCGAATATATAAAAAAAAAACATACCAGCCGCCAAACATAAAAATGTTTCGTGTGAAAAAGCCCTAAGACCTCCGCATACCAAACCAGGCAGGCGTGCAGACAATGAACAGTGTCGCAGTGCGGCCAATACAGTCCCAGTTCGTTGTATTATACTGATGTGGGAATACCAACGCTACATACAGAGTGCCTTGTAACTGATGATACAACCAAACATTGATGATTCTGCATGAAAGAATAAGTCGAAAATGTCGAATGGCATTTGTTTAATTTCGGGCTGTGTATTAAAAAAAGTTTAATATAACGGCGAATGTAATGAATCACTGTGTATAAATCAGTCGAAATTGTAGAGTGACAGTGTTTTGAGAAATTCAACATATGTATGTGTGGGTGAATGTTTCTCTTTCTCTCAACTATAACACCGCGACGATGAATAAATTCGACTTCGAGGAAAAAGTATTATGTATTATATCATTTGCTTCTTCGAAACAAAGACCTTTTTCTATAGATATTTTCTAGTGTTCGGTGATTCACTCTGTATAGTTACATAGTAATGCCCGCACTATATCTAATTAACTACTTAAAATGCACGTAATACGTGCCAGTTTTCAGAACAAATTAATATTTAACGAGGATAAACAATTAACGCTAACTAAAACAATCGATCACAGAAATAATTAAAAATTAGATTAGAAAAATGTGCATACCGTCAAATGGGTAGCTTTGATCACAAAACTAGTTTTTAAAGCAAATATGTGGATGTTATGTAACAGGTACCATTATCAAAGTGCTTTGGATAGCTTTAATTGCCTACTTCAAGATGCAGTTTATCTGAGAATAATAACTGTTACATGTACAATTAAGTGTCAGAGGAATTTGTTTTAAAATGTAAGTAGTTTTGTAGTCAAAATTACCCCATTTGACGGTACATACCTACGTAGCACAAAGTGGCTATCAGCAGGGACAGTCTTTACTCATAATTTTCACGTCTGGGTACACGTAGTATCTGCTATCTACCACTGCAGCTTAATTACGGTTTCGTTTACGTATGAGTACATACATATACCGGGGGTCTGTAAAGGCAATACTTTGATCTCACTTTCTTGCAAAGCTTTAGGCAGTGGCCGTGTAATTTAACATTTGACACAGTTTTATGTAGGGTGGCCTCAAAGTGAAATTGTACCAGCCCGGTTATTGATAAGAAATGCAATTCTGAGTAAAAAAAATTCAGTATAGGTACGTACATTGTGAAAGGTTTCACTATCCTTTCAGTCAATTCTACTCTCACACCAATTGATGCTGAAGAAACTTCATCTTTTAATTTACCTTTAAAAAAAAGTATGGAAAGTAAAGCTTTTTAATAGTAATTTTTTAAGTTCATTTTCGAACACACAATAGACTGAAAAATATTCGCCCACCCTATACATAACATATTTTACATATTTAATCACTGCCTAAGTCAGAATCACAAATTCCAATTCAGATTAGCATACATTTTAGATCAATGTGCATTAAATTGAAAAATTATACACAGTTTATTTAAGAAAGTGTTTATAATCCATTTAAGTGCCAAAATAGATGCAAAAAATATTCGTTTAAATTCAATATTAATCCTATATAAATTTATATAATTAAATTTAATTATATTCCCCTTGCAATCTTCCTGTAAATTTTCAATCTATTCCATTCTTCCACCAAAATTTGTTTGAACATCTCTTCGGTAGATGGTACTAACAAAAACTATATCAGTTGAGGTTTATTCTAACAGGAATTAAATTTGATAATCCTATCTGTAATATTAATTGTATATTTAGTAGAATTTCTCTCCCTGGAGTTACATTTCCCATCGTACCCCTAGCCAATGTCTTCTCGTTTGGGAACACTCTGTATATGGTGTACACTAACTATATGCACAATTTGAGCCAAATCAGTAACTCGAACCTTGTGCATTGCCTCCATAATAGTTACGATCAAACTCTTATTCCCTACTATTCTCTTTCCATGTCGCCTCTTGTTTGCCCAAACAAGAAATTTACTAATCCAAGATATGGATTCTCTTGATTATTTGTCAGTGACACACACTTGGATTTAATCTTGGGGGGAGCCGAATTGGACGGATAAAAATATTTCTAATACGAGTTCAATAAAATTCATTAGGTGATTATAAAAATTTATTTAAGGAATAAAATTCAGTTTTCCTTTCTTTTTACAAAGCTCTTGAATTTTTCCTTTTGTTTTGGGAGGTGTCAGGACCCCTTGCCCCCCCCCCCTGGGTGCGTGACTGTTATTTGTAAATTCCATTTTTGTTTATCTAGTTGATTGCTCTTGGTTTTCGCAAATAGTGTTTCCTAGTAAAGCAGGGGTGGCGAACCCTTTTATCTGCGCGTGCCAAAATTTATCAAAAATATTTTATCGAATTGTTGACGTGCCGGGCAGTTTTTAATAGGGGAAAAACTTAGTAGACAATTAATCATTGCAGAATTTTCTGAGACAAGTTTAAAAATTAACATAGAATTTCATAACTTGACCTACACATTATCGTATAGTAAAAGCTGGCCGAAATTATTTTAGTATATCTAACCATATAATAATTATTTTAGATTAATGTACAGATATTAATGATGTCACCTGTAAATCATTGACGTGCCAGCAAAATTTTCGCCACCCCTGTAGTAAAGAAATGAAAGAATTATGTCTTTCTCGATCTCGTGACGCCACAAGATGCTACCTTACACAGTGCACTGAATACACAGGCGCGCGTATGCATGAGGGCATTACTAATATCACGAGTAGCAACGCGTAAGCTTTTGTTATTCCAACACAATTATTGACGGACAATAACTATGACATCCGTGGTACTTTTAACCGGTTTTCTATAGTTGCCTCTTTATGCAATACTCCATTGACAAACCAACCAAACTGTGCGGGCAACTAGGCTATGATGTAACGTTGAGGAATTTCGAAAGTGTACAGAGGAATTCGCGAAGACGAAAATTAACCTTGACGCGAGAGGTTTATGTAGCGACGAAACGTCTTAGTATAATCGATTTCTGAATTCAAAACGAAACTTACCGAAATTGTGCCATTTTTCAATCATAGCTTATTCGCGAACCCTTTCATAGAATTGTAACCAGTTGTCAAATGTTTCAGTAATCACAAATGTAGCTAACTCAAAAATCTAAAAAAATTTAAATTGTCATTTGTGTATCTTTGGAAATTTATTAAAAGCAAACTACGTAATAAATCTTTTTTAAACTTTCAGGACTTTTTATTGAACATTTAAGTTACACGAATATCTTTTTTAAATTTATTTAAAGCAGATTTATAAGTTGTACAGGACCAGTAATTTAGGGCTGCAAAAAATTTCCGCTGACATGGTTGACAGATTTCCGACGAAACGATTCTTCGGAAATCAAAAAACCAAAAAGTTTTAGAAACTATGTGCGCATGGTTATGGCCCGACGGGTTGGGTTTTGAAAATTTTGAAAATGACAAAATGGCGTACCCCTTAAAAAAATGGTGAAATTTGGTTCTAGTAAATTAACCTCTTTCGTTGAAAAATAAATAGAAAGAAACGACCAATCAAAAAAATCTCCCGGCGTGCCATAGCTATTCGCATATACCTAGGTTCTAAAACATTTTAGTTTGTTGATTTTAGAAGCACCGTTTCGTCAGAAAACTGTCAACCAGACTTTTACCAGCGCAAAGTTACTGGTCCTGTACAGCTTGTAAATCTGCTATAAATAAATTAAAAAAAAAAGATATTCGTATAACTTAAATATCCAATAAAAAGTCCTGAGAGTTTGAAAAAGATTTATTACGTAATTTGCTTTTAATAAAGGGTCTAGCAGGGTAAACATGGGCAAACGGCCCCCACGCCGATTCCTAGAGTTGTTATTTTTTAAACAATGCCCCTTGCCTGAAACACCATTATGTAAAGTTTTAGATCGCTACCCCGCCGTTTAAGGGTAATACGGGGGTAAACGCCCTTAACGTTATTATTTTTTATCTCGGTTACTACTTAAGATATTTGAATGAAAAAAAACGAAAAAATAGCTACGTACTAACTGTACTTCATATATTTTTCTCTAAATTGTAAATCAATTATTAAGGGTAGACAAAAATAATTTATTTTTTGGGGGTGGTTTTTGCAAATAACCCTATCAAAAAATGAATTATTTTTTATCTATAGGGATGTTTCAAAACTCAAGCGGAGTCAGCGTTGGTTTCTAAAAAGTTTCGCAGATTAATAGGCTCTGGTAATAAAGCATTAATGATTTTACTTGGAGAGCCACATTTAACGATAGTAAATGATTGCTCAAAAATCTCTAATCCTTACAGAGTTTTTAGGTGTAAAAGATTGTATAGAGTAGGTAACTTGAAAAGTGTCGTGATTCAGTGCTATGAACCGAATTGGCATCAGTTTTTTAAGGAAAAATTTTATGATGAAAAATAATAGTTAATATATTGAAGTTACATAACAATATTGCAATCCATGGACAAAAAATATTTTCAGAACACTATGTTCGTGAATCAAAGTGGTTAAAAATGCTTGCAAATAGAGTTTTTTGAATTATTCTTGATGTATTTTTAGTCGCTTGCAATACGCGCAATGTCTCCACCTGCCCTCCTTTTTTGCCTGCAATGCGTTTTTTTTCGTCTTTCAAGTTTCCGCTATTTTCCTTTTTCTTTCAATTTTTCTCACTTCCATCTGCTTCACTCTGCTGTGCTTCCTTTCCTTCGTCTCTAAAATGCTTGACGACTCTCTGCCAGGCAGCGAGATGCGAGTGGAATTTTAATTGCCATTTATTTTTGCTCGCTCAGTTCTTGTACCGCTTGTCGACGCGGGCGGACAGATACGAAACCGATTATGACACCGCTGGAGGAAGTTGTAGATCCTGATGCTTATATTATACCTATGTTATGTTCGTGCGTTCCAGCCTTTCGCGGAAATACAGCTCTGAACTTTTCGCGTTTTCACCAAGTTTAAAGAGAAATCATTCCTCCACACATCTCAAGTAATAGCACTAAAAATACCAAGGAATGTAGAAATATCTTGGAACTCGCGCGTACATCATAGACTGCTGACAGGAAAATTTACGATTTCGTTTCTATCATAGACACAAACGTTGAAGCGTTAATATTTAAAAACAATACCAAAAATACACTATATCCATGGAGTTATAGTAAAAGTTTTATTTCTGAACTATATACTACTTCACACAACGCTATATGCACAGACAATTGAAGATAAATAAAAAAGGTATATAAATTTCTATTAATAACGGAATTAATTACTCAATAAATTGCTTAAAGGCTTCTTATGCGTAACACTGCGATATAGTATACTATATACCATATGCAGAGATATTATAGTGACGAATCTGAAACCCACTCAAGTGATGTAGAAAGCGATACCCTTGAGGATACATGCCGCCAAATGCATCTTCGCTACTCATTGCAGAATCACACTTATTTGGTTACATTCGTATACGCGTACACACCGCAGGGCTTTAAAGTAGGTACTGTAGTGTCCAAAAAGCATTCTAAATGGGTCCCTGGGCTCTTGACTCGTCAGCAACACACTCAAGGACGCCACCGAGTTCGTCCCTTGCTGCCTTTACAACACCACTATATCTTAATTACCTGGGGATCTATCAATTGTCACGTAGTTCGGTCATAGTTTATCTGTTGTGCCGAGTCTCGTCACTGACCAGTCCCAACCATTCTTATCCACATTAATCTGTCAAATGAAATACATAAGACGTATCGCGACCCTCTGTAAATAGGAACCGGCTCGCCGTTAATTTAAAACGTGCTTAACAGGTGACCGTGCTGATGTCTGTTCGAGATCGGTGCTTGTTACTAACACTGCGAACGAAAACGATGGCATTGAATAGAAAATATCGAAATATGTGCATGTCTGCATCTCCATGCTCGAAATAGCATTCACTGTACATGCACGTTTGAAGGTATCCTTCTGCGTGTATCCAGATGCACGCCACAGCAGCTTCAGATTAGGGCTGGGACTATTCGAATAATTTAATATTCGAATATTTTACAAGTATTCGAATGCTACGAATAAACTTCGAATATTTGAGTATTCGAATGTTATTATTCGAATATTTAAGTATTCGAATACTATTGGAGTATTAAGTATTCGAATAGTAAATATTTAAATATTTTCACGTGTTTATATTTTAGTCATATGAGGGAATTCTTCTCAGGCATTCATCTGCGCCGGTATCAAAATTATTGGTTCCTTTTTAGTACATTTTAATAAAAGCTTGTTTTTAAAAAAAAATTTGAACTATAAAGTATTTCATTTTTTAGTGAAAATATTGTATTGCCATCGAACTATACATCATTATACATCAGTATTCGAATAGTATTCGAATAGTATTTGGATACTTGGATATTCGAATTATATTCGCCAAATAACTGAGCAACTGAAGTATTCGAATATTCGAATACCGAAAAATTCGACAAATAGTCCCAGCCCTATTTCAGATCGAAACGGCAGTCATTTATATCGCTGTCGGTGTATAGCTACGACGGGTTTTCTCACGTGTCTTTCTCTGATAGATTTTCCCGTAATTCGGTAAAGCTTAAATATTTCTGTTCTGACACACAGGAAACGTAATCTCGTAAAACGCATAGAGAAACTTTTTAATCAAGCTTGTCTATCTTATAGAAGTATCTACGTTCATAGAATCTTTTCACTGATTTAATTCCTGTATATCCATTCTCCAAAAACAATTTTTTCCTCATATTCTGATACTCTGACATTCATATCGAGACTATTCGAGAGAATGTTCATTCCCTGTACTATCCGGCAAAATCAGCTATGACGATCGCGTCGCAAGATTATACGGCAGTGCTGTTCAATCTCAGGCTCTCTTCACACGGGGCACTAATGTGAGTGGCGACTGTATTTCGGATATCTTCGCGATACTTCTCATGTCCTTTAAACTAACTTTCTCTATGAAAAGAGCTTAAGCTCTGGAGATTGGACACCGTTCTCCAGTCTGCCTTCGTTACCATTCCCCATATCCCTGTTTTGTGTGCATGCGTGCGTGTGCGCGCGCGCGCGCGCAGTTTATACACAGGTAAAACACGGCGTTATAGAGGGGGGCAAAGGCACGTAAAGGGCCCCACCTGTGGACAGCACTGTTATACGGTTACGATGCCGTGTGCCATTCGACGTAGCGTAGGCCGGCTTTAGGACGATATCTTGGCAAACGGGCAAGCAGGCAAGCGAGCGAAGCGAAGCAGGCAAGCAGCAAGCTTGCCACGAGAGATTGGAATGTCTCCCGTCCGTTCGAACCTCGTTCTCCTCCCCTCTTCCCTCCCTTGTCCATCGTACTGGCTCCTGCCAATGACTTCCCCTCTTCACGGCCTTCCCCCCTTGCCCAACGCAGCACTCATTCCATCGTCTCTGCTGGGCCCAAGATAGCGGCAGTCTGGGAAGATAGAGAAAGTCTGTGCGTGGCTCTGTAGCGAGAATGAGAGGAGACGAGCCAGAGAAAGATGAAAAACTCCACTAGCGATGGGGTTAATTTGAAGTTTGCTTATAGTTTTCAAGCAATTAGGTACTTACGATCAAATTGCTGCATAATTTATCGCTTATGTATGGATATAACTTTGCAGCCGCGCATGAACCTTTAGCGATGCGTCACTCAGAATAAATCTTTGTTCCGATGGCTGAAGAATGAACTTGTTGATACTCGAAGGAAAGTATCGTCTTTAAATTTTGTTACCCCTGGTATTATAATAATTATTTAATTTGCGGAGCGTATTTGGTTTATAAATGTAGAGACTAATAAGCTGAGTAATAGTTAATTTCAATCTGCTTCTCTTACGGATATAAAATGGAATAAAAATGAAGGAACGGGTGGCTGAACGTTTATGTGACAATATTTACAAAAAATATTCAACACGTTTTATAAACTGTTTCTTAGCGCACTTTTATCATTTTAAATACGACGCGGTATCGGACATTACCATATAAACGTTTATGTGTTTCTGACGTTTTGTTGTTACTTTTTCTTTTTTCCGATTCATTTTTTTTTATTCCATTTATTCTTGAACCGGAGTATTGAATTTTTATAACTATTATTATTGCTTGTCATTAATCAGCAAATAATGAGATCTTATTGATGTGGGATCGATAGTAGAGCTAATTTATTTTGATATTTTTTTCTCAATATTTTTACTAATGTAAGTGAAAATTGCTTGCCAGACATAACAAAACTAAAATATTTCCGATTGAAAAAATGTTATGAATACGAAATGTTCTTATGACCTCGATAATACCAAATTGCTGTTACTATTAGCAAACCACCGCATTTGGATACAATCAACGTATTTTTATTACGAAAGCTGGCATTGTTCCATACCCACCACGTAGAATTTCTCTATTCTTATTCCATAAGAAATGGTGCAAAAATTGAAACGAGTAAAGCGAAAGGAAAGGACACTTAAACTACGCAACAGTGAAACGTATATAAATAATTTCGATTTCCCAGTAGCTGTCATCGCACAGCATCAATAATGGGTGAAGTGAAAATTATATAAATCAGGTGATACCAGTAGTATCATCAAAACAGTCAGTAATAGGATGTTGGAAAGAGTACGCGAGGATATTGATCCCATCGCCCACAGACCCTTCTCCCAAGTCTGAATCGTCTGAATGCATCTTGAAGAAAAGATGCCAGTTCCAGCAAGCCCCCCCCCCCCCCCCCGCCGTCCTGTCCTCTCGGACCTCGGCCCTGGATCTTTCGTTCTCGCCTGGTTCTTTCATTCTGTCTTTCTCTCTTTCTGTCCTTCTATCTTCCTTTTTTCTCTTCTCGCGCTATGCGACCCTTTTGGCGTAGTGGCTACCGGTATTACGCTCGTAGGGCCCCCAGGCGATCCACGAACGCATCCACGAAGAGCTACGAGGACTCCCGAGGGGGTACGACCGTGTGCACGAGCGGATGTGCTACTGTCCTTCGATACTCGTCGGGATGATGCCCCGCGGTGATGCGAATCGACTACGCCATGCCGTTTACTCTTTCGCGCCGATGCCAAAGAAATAGAATGACACCAAGCTATGCAGAATATTTATAAATATCATAACGTTCAAGCTTATTTCGATAAACAGCCGATAGATTATTCAATCGTTATTGCCTCTACTTTCTTTTTCGAACTATATATCGCGCTCCTCGGTTAATCAAAGCTTTTTAATAAGTTTCACCATAATTATTTTAAAATGCAGTACATATAATAACTGTTTTATTTATTTTTTTTTTAAAGCTAATCACTGGAATTTGTTGAATTCACATGTATATTTCACATTCAGCTTCGATATCGTGACGCAAAACGTATCGTTCTCGCATTGGGATTTCCAGAGCAGATGGCATTTTAGTCCGCGCGTGTGTGCTCTCAAGCTTAAACATTCATCCTCCGCCAATACCCTTGAATATTTTCGTTCTACATTTTTTTTTCGCCGTTTTATAGAGGCTAATCATACACATTCCGCGTAAAATTCTCATGCGAACGCCGAGAAGAATCTGCTTCAGAAATACCGTAAAGAAAAATAGAGGGAATGCGGTAAGAAGCACGACCGACCTTACGGCGTTGTTGCTCGCCATTCGCCGGCGCAGCTTTTCACATTCCTACGGCTCTCTTCCAGTGGCAAACAATGTTAACGACCACGCGAAGGGATCGGGATTCCATCTCTACCGGATGATACATAAATAGATTGACGATTTTACCCTGCCACCAGATATATATACGTACCCGTGTTATTGTTCCTTTTTTTAACCGACTATTTTTAGACACCCGGTGGAATTTCACGCTTCTCTCTTCCGTCTTTTTTTCCTTTTATTTCTGTTCCCTCT
Source organism: Andrena camellia (assembly GCA_029448645.1). Classification (NCBI taxonomy): domain Eukaryota; kingdom Metazoa; phylum Arthropoda; class Insecta; order Hymenoptera; family Andrenidae; genus Andrena; species Andrena camellia. The sequence goes on from CM055681.1 coordinate 10,222,778, forward strand.
TTTTTGTTTCATCACCTTCTTTATTTTTACCATTTAAGTGAGTTATTTATGCCCCCTTTGTCATATTAGTAATCTCAGATATCGAAAAATTGTACACGTACATGGTCGTTCGAAGACTAAACTTTGTGCGTTGAGGAGGAAACATGCACTTTTCTTTTTTAAAATTTTTATTGTATCTAATACAATATTGTTGTGACATAACCTAAATCTGTTGCTAGTGTAGTGTAGTGACCACGTGTTTATTTCCAATTTTGGACAGGTGCTCCTTCTCATCGCTCAAATTTGTAGACTTCTGAGTACAGGGGTCTCAAATTTATAGTTTCAACCGAACATATAGAAACAAACCGAAATGGATCAACCAACCCAAGCATCTACCCCTCTTAACCTAAACAAAAAGTCATGTAAAGCTCACGTAACGTCAAATAACTCATTCCCCACAAAAAAAAAACAAGCAATTGTCATGGACTCATTAGAGGTAATCACTATTAGAGAATATGTAAAAGCAGTGGGTAAATTATCAAGCCCAAATGATATTAGATTCGTCTCCAGAATTTCAAATAAACGTATATGTATGTGCATGTCTACAAAAGAAGTGGCGGACAAACTAACCGACACATACAAACAAATCACAGTCAAAGGAAACCAACTAGAACTAAGACCATTAATGGCGAAGCAGGCGTGGCCAGGCAAGGTATTCTCAAATCATCAATACCCATACCTTCCCCCTCGCAGGTTTTCAAATAATTTGCCAATTTAAAGCTCTGACAATATGAGTACATTTTCATTATATTGCGTTTTAAAATAATTCTAAGATCATTCATCGACACCGATACCTTTCCTCTCACAAGCTTTCAGATAATTTGTCAATTTAAAACTCTGACAAATATGAGTACACTCATCATTTTGCATTTTTAAATAATTCTTATTTATCGACACCTTGACCTTGCCTGGCCACGCCAAGTATTTGACTTCCAGGCCGCGGACATCTAGGCAAATGTCTAGATGTTAAATTTTATCTTCACATTATTAAAATGTCCGTGATTATTACAAAACACTTTTATGTACTTGCAGCTCATTTTGATTTCACATCTTTTTTTTATATTGTAATTATTATTATATATTATCTTCTATTTTTTTTATGATTTATTTGATTTCATGTACTTGGCGTAATTTTTTTTACTTTTTTGAAGTTTTTTATGGGGATCTCACTTCTTTTTACAAAGATAATTTGCATAGGGAATGACTTCAGATAATTTTTAATATTATAAAACTATGAAAGTGCATTGTACGTCGTAACAATGCATTATAAGTTAACATTCAATAAGCGCGTGATTAAATAAATAAAAGGTAATACATAGAAATTACATAATATGTATGTACGTACGTTTCGGAGGGAGAAATTTCGAGCATGAACACGAAGAGCTTGGGATAGCCGTAGATAGATTATTTCAAAGTTAAATGCAACATCGATTCGTGGTGTTACATACCTTTAACCACACCCTATATATAAAACCCAAAACACTCGTAATGTAGAGAATGTGTCGAAAGATATGTAACACAGAAATAAGAATTTATCTAAATGCGCAATGACCGCTTTCCTTTTCTCTAATTTATTCGTTGTAAAAATTAGATGCGTTTATACAAGTGTATGTCTTCTCTTCTCTTATTTGGATAAAGGTGCGTTAGGTTTCTGAAAGCACGTACAATTCCATGCATCTGGAAGCACGTACAATTCCATGAATCTGGAAACAGGTACAATTATCCATTTTGTTGTTGTTTTTTTTTCAAATTTCTTTTAATACTTGAGGAAATAAATAGAAATAGAATGACCTTTTTTGCTTTTGTAAGTGTAGTTATTACTAGTTCCAGTAATAAAATAATATATAATAATTTATTTACAAAAATTAAAATTCTTTATTGAAACAAGAAACACTAATTAAATTCATGCATTATCGAAGGTGTCCATGTATCATAATAACTGAATAAGTATGTTATACGAAATCCTTCCTGCAAAATTATACGTACATACATAGCCTGGCGTAGGTCACAGCATCATTTTACGCTTCGATTATCTACACATATACATAAAATCCTCAGTTTAGTTAGAATAGAATTAAAAAACAGTTTGATGATATACAAACATGTCGCAATTCAAATTTTGGCAACTTACCTTGTGTTTTAGACTGCATTTTGGTTGCAATTCAATGGTACAACGATACATATTTGTAAAAACACGTGGCATCTCAAATTTTGAAAACTTACCTTATTTAACACTCGCCAGGTTATAACCTGACTGTAAGCTGTCAAAATTTGGAGTAGATTGCATAGTGAAGATAGCGTTTGACGAACGAAACATGTGTTAGTTTCTGTTGGCTGAAGGTGTGCGTGTAACGCGTACCGAGAGTCGACGAACGAAACATGTGTTAGTTTATTTTTGGCTGAAGGTGTGCGTGTAACGCGTATACGTATTATGTCGACAAAAATTCTGACTGGAGAAAAAGAAGGAGAAGGAAAGGAAGAATTACCGTTTTTGACAGATCCATGAGACGATATTATGATATCTCAGTCATGCGTGGACAGATTTTATTGAAATTGATCTTATTTGAAAGCTTATATGCGGTTTACATAAGAAAAATGCCTTTAAATTTAGAAAATATCGCAGGCGTGATGAGATATTAATGTATAAATGTCAGAATTAAGTTAGAGTGTCTCCGCGACGAGTAAAGGTACACGGTAGCGACAGTCGACATATACAGGGTGTCTTTCATGTACTTGGCGTCGAGACGCTACCGCGTCTCTAGATATAGAACTTGTAACGCAATGCCCATTCAGGGAAAATGAAAACAACCTCACTACGCTAACTCAACATACCACCATTGACAACTCACCAAATAGTGTAATGGATATCGACTTAACACCAGTGTCAGAAGGGAGACCCCTGTCATCTGTAACTAACTCAAATCCCATTGAGTTATCAACACCCAATACATCATGCTTAGATACTGATGAAAGTGATGATGATAAGACCAAAACAGAACAGCAACACATAGACAGTAATAGAAATAAAAACCACCTTAAAATTAGAAAGAGAGTTAAACGCAGTAAGTCAAACGACAAATTAGCAAAAACAATAGACGAACTACTGGCTCCAGCTAAACAGGAAATTGAAAACAATTCCAACAGTTATTTAATCAACTATATACAGTTAAAATAGTTTTTGGAAAACGCTTTTGGTTCAGCCAACCCAGGTGAAATAGCCAATGAATACACTGACGACATCAATGACCTTGTCACTATGATGAGAAACATCTATCCCTTCTTATTAGAAAAAAGCATTAAAAATAGGTTTAGTAGAATTATTAACAAACTCCAAACAAAAATCCCTGAAAGGGACGATAATGACAGTAGTAACCCTCCAATCTCGACACCCCATGACAAAACGTTCAACAAACCTCGTCTAACCCCGCAATTAACATAAACCAAGAAACCAACCAAATAAACAATCCATTATTCCAAACATAAACCAACCACAACAATGACACTCCAAATAATTCAGTAGAACCTAAACGGCTTCTTCAGTCGACTAGAACACTTACAACTGCTCACTGACAAACTACAACCAGAAATAATCTGCCTACAAGAAACCAATTTTAAAAACCTCAACTCCGGTAAGGTCAAAAACTATAACACTTTCTCCAAAAACTGTATCGCCAACCATGCAAGCGGAGGGGTAGCCACATACGTAAAAAATACCATCCACAGCCTAGAAGCCATAGTCACTAAAATAACGTCTCCTATAAACCTACATACCAAACAGCCAACAACTAAACGAAACCGAAATCACCCATCTAATAAACCAACTACCGAAACCATACATCGTCCTTGGTGACTTCAATAGCCACAACCTTCTGTGGGGATCATACAAAACTGATACGCGTGGAGCTACCATGCAGAAAGTGATAAATTCTACTAACCTAAATCTACTAAACACCAACGACCCCACCCCACTTCAGCACAGCATCTGGTCGCTTTAGTGCAATAGATCTATCGTTCTGTAACCCTTCAATTGCTCAAAATATCACGTGGAATGTAGAAGACGACCTATAGGTACGATAGCAACCACTTCCCAATCAAGATAACATACCATCTGGGCTCCAATACCCAAACCCACAAACCCCCAAGATGGAAATTTCAAGAAGCTGACTGGACGACATTCCGTGAATCAATATCAAACGCACTCCCCCAGTTCACAGATTCAAACCCGATAAAACCCGATGAAATCAACTCAACAATACAAAACCTTGTAGGAATTATTATAAAAGCTGCTGACGCAGCTATTCCAAAAACAAAAAACCCTATCAATCCTAAAGTTAAACACAATCCATGGTGGAATGAACAATGCCAACAAGCCAACCAAAACTCCAAGCATGCCTTTAACAGATGCAAAAAACACAACACCCTCGAAAATCTCATCAGTTTCAAAAAGTATAGGGCTATAGCCCGAAGAACCATAAAATATAGCAAAAGACAATCATGGATAGATTACCTCTCATCCTTAAACTTCTACGCTCCAATCACAACAGTTTGGAAAAAAATAAGGGTAATCAAAGGCTCAAATCCTCAATACGCTATACCCGCCTTAACGAGAGAGGACAACTCGCTTACCACAGATTCATATGAAATATCGGAAATGCTAGCAACAACATTTCAAAACAACTCTAGCAACAAAAACTACACAAAGGAATTCCAGGACCGCAAAAGGAAGATTGAATCTGAATCACCCAATCCCCCAGATACAAACCAGGCAACACCCGATATATCTGCTCTAAATATGCCTCTTCAAGCCGATGAATTAAAATACTTCCTTACTAAATGCACGAACACCAACCCTGGACCTGACGAAATCCCAAACATCTTCCTATCTAATCTACCACCAGAGGCCCTTGACTATACATTTTCACTATTCAACTGATTGCAACTGTATTCCCCTGATGCATGGAAGGAGGCTACAGTTATTCCCATCTTAAAACCAGGCAAAAATTCAACTGAGCCAAACAGCTATCGCCCGATTGCTCTAACAAATACAATGTGCAAATTAATGGAGAAAATTATTAATTATATACTTCGATGGTATTTAGAAAAACATCAACTAATCTCCAAATTTCAAAGTGGCTTTCGACAGTTCCACTTTACACACGGCCATCTAATCAACCTGGAGACCAATATATGCGAAGCCTTTATCAACCAACAACATCTGACGGCCGTATGTCTTAATATAGAAAAAGCCTACGATATGGTTTGGAGAAACTGAATACTAACAGTTCTAACGAACGACGAACTCAAAGGGAATATCCACAACTTCATCAACAACTTCTTACAATCAAGAGTTATTAAAGTCAGAGCCAATAACACTCTCTCCTCCACAAACGTAATCGAAAACGGTGTACCACAAGGCTTCGTTCTAAGCGTACCCTTATTTCTCATTGCCATAAATGATGTACTGAGTAACGTGACCAACCCAACCAAGGGACTACTGTTTGCCGATGACCTAACTATAATATGCAAAGGAAAGAACCCTCGCAGAACACAGGAACACTTGCAAGAAACACTAAACAAATTACAAAAATGGTCACAGAACACCGGATTTAAATTCTCGAGCCTCAAATCAGAAATAATTACCTTTAGCAGGAGCCAGTAACCTATAAGCATAAAACTAAGCTTTAACAACCAAGAACTAAAGGAATCAACTACAATCAAACTACTAGGACTAACCTTTGACACACGATTATCGTGGAAGCTTCACATAGACCAACTTAGAATCCACGGTAACCAACGCCTCAACTTACTAAGAACAATAGCAGCAAATAACTGGGGCTCAGATCTAAACACCCTACTACTAACTTATAGGACAATAATTAATTCAAAATTAGACTACGGATCAATAGTTTACAACTCTGCCAGTTTCAGTGTACTAAAGAAGCTAGACACCCTACACAATAACGCCCTTAGGATAACAGTAGGTGCGTTCCGATCAAGCCCAATCAATGGCATCCTCAGCGAGGTAGCTGAACCGCCCCTAAGAGTACGAAGGAAATAACTAAGCATAAAATTCGCAACCAAAACATCTGCCCTTCCCCAGAATCCTGTATTTCAGAGCGTCTTCAAGAAGAATAACACCAACCGATCACAGACAAAAAAAGAGTCCCGCTCCCTTTTTACTGCAGGATACAGCGCTATGAAAGAGAACTTAAAATGGAAATCCAGCCTACAACAAGGAAATCAATCCATAGCATCCCTCCTTGGATCATTCCAAAAACAGAATCCAATACCACACTACTCAAGCTTAACAAAAAGGACACCAGTCCTAGCTTGTTTAAAACCCTATTCCGAGAACTAGAAGAGACATACACAAATTACTCACATATATACACAGATGGATCTAAAACACAAAATGGCACTGGTTATGCTTTCACATCTGGACAATCGACCACAAAAGTGAAACTCCATCAAGAAGCTTCTATCCTTTTCTTTGAACTAAGCGCGATAGCACATGCTATTCAAACTATAGCCAGCGAACGAAATAAATCCTTTGCTATTTTCTGCGACTCTGCTAATGTCATTTAAGTAATCTAAAACCAATGGACAGCCGATTTCACTATCCAAGAATGCCAAAAAGCCTATGCCGAGGCAACCCATAGGAACAACTCGATCGCAGTAATCTGGGACCCTGCCCACACAGGTATTGAGGGGAACGAATGAGCAGATAGAGCGGCTAGAGAAGTATCCGACTTACCAATCTCCGATCGTAGCACCAATGTCATACCGGAAATTTTACTCTCATGTCTAAAGAAAAAAATAAAAAACGAATGGAATGAAGAATGGAATTCCACAACTAAGCCACGACTGATAGCAATTAAAGACGACTTTTTCGAGAAAAGCATATCACGTTCGCTATCAAGATACGATCAGGTCGTAACTTCAAGAATCACGATTGGACACACAAAACTCACACACCGGTACCTCCTTGACAGAGAAGAACCTCCATCCTGCGATCTATGCAAAGTGCAACTGTCAGTTGAACACATCATCCTACACTGCACGAAATACTACGCCTATAGACTAAACTACAACTTGAGACTCACCCTAAAGGACAACTTAAGGGGACCTTCCGGTCTAGAGCCCCCCAAAATAGGTGATATTTAGGAATTAATTAAAGGAAAACTACTATATATAATTTAATGGGACTTTTTGCATTGTATTAAGGATGTCTTAAATTATAGAAATATATTTTTTATTTCATAATTAATCATTGCAGACGGCACTGGGGAGTCATCAAAGTCAAGGCGTCAAAAAATTGATCCAAATCGGTGGGACCTGTATCTCCAAAAGTTATTATCGGATACGACTGAAACTATTTTTATTTTGAAGAATATACTTCTGGCTAGGGGGGAAACCAGAAAAAATACAAAAATGACTTTTTTTTTTAGAAAATAACGACACTTGACGTTCGAAATCACTTTTTCCCTATATTTTTCATCCTTTCAACGCCTTTGAAAATTATAAATTTTTAATTTTTTGTAATTTTTTCTGCTATCCCCCCTAGCCAGAAGTATATTCTTCATAATAAAAAAATTTCAGTCGAATCGAATAATAACTTTTGGAGATACAGGTCCCACCGATTTTGAGAACACTGTTTCGAGAAAACCGCGTTGAAAGTTTTACGTGAGCGCCGAGTGGCCGGTTGTGATCCATGCATTTGCCGCTACTCAAATGCCTATAACTTTGGGAATTTTACGAATTTCAACAATTCCTTTTAAACACGTATTCCTAAACGGTTGAACATTCGAAAAATGAAATAAAAAAAAATCAGCTTTTAGACCGGAAGGTCCCCTTAAGAAGGTTCGATACCTCACTTGCGGGGCAGGCAGCGAGAGGGGTAAGCCTATGCTTATACATGGGAGCTCTGCAGTGATACCAATCTTAGATAAAAAAAAATTATGTAGACAAAAATGTTATTTACTTGTTTATTCCTAATAAAATTATTACTACACAATTTGTTTTGGAATTCAATTAAAAAAAAAGTATGTTTAATGCAGCTAGAAACACAATATTTTCATTAAAAGTAGCGTAAAATATGTGAGTGAAATGCGGCAACGTCGCTTTGCGTCCATCTTTTTTTCTCTTTCCATCTCACACTTGTGGCGTCCTTTTGCGCGTTCGTACCGGTTCGCAACAAATCACTAAATACATGTTTACAGCTTGGTAGTGTTTTTACCAATTTTTACTGAATGCTTTGTACAAGTATACATTGTATAGATGACTACCCGGCGTACAGCGTTGCCACGTTTCAAACCGTTCCTTCAGGCAGTTCCAAAAATACGAGCACATTGCTGTCTATTTATTCAATAATCTAATAAACCGTATGGTTCATGTCCGATTTTCTGTTTTAGAATATCATAGGAATACTTAAGCTTTTCATTGCAATATTTTTTAGGACCGTCACTATTTTTAAGGACTCTGTGTAACATTTTATAGAAATTTTATCGCTTCTCCCATAACAGCCTGTGTATAAGAGCGCAACTTTGATTTCAATTTTTTCAAAAACCGTGGGGTCAATCGGCTTGAAATTTTGATACAATGCGGACTACACTTTGAACATTACATTAAAACACTTCTCAAAGATTTATCACTATTTTTTCTCCGGTATTAATCCTCCTTAAACGACAAAGAAGCAATACAAAGACTATCAGATTATCTAAAACATACCAAACTGTACAACCAACTGTAGGCCAGACCTTAGGTCGCTAATAACTCACACAAGTGGTTGATGCGACGTCAAATAAAGGGGAAAAAATATTGTTGTATGAATGTGATGCAAAAGCAAGTCTTCGTGTGGTGGTTACGAATCTTAATCTACTTCATATATCCATATTGTATTTTTGAAACTGTTTCTTAATTTAGAATACAAGAGGCTTATAATTTATTATCACGGTTACATACACAAAATCACATTTTGAACTAAAAGCTTAAAAAAGTGATACTAGATGTAATATCCAGTTGCAATATTTATTTAGTTTGTACTTGCGTGCAGTGCAGGCGCTTCAAGCAGAAATTTGAACAAATTGATTTTTCGCAATTCTGAGAGACCAAGTTTTTGTCAGTATTGATGATCTGCCATACGTACTGATTATATGTAGAGAAACATACGTAGAATGTAAACAAAAGTTCGATATCCGGGAAAGGAAATAGCATCTACAACAAGTAGAACGTTATTGTTATCTGCTGAATCTTATCTGAATATCTATGATTTGAATCAACATGTTCCAATCTGGTCGTCCAATTACCCGAATATCAATGATTGTGATCAGTCCATAACCAAATTAGGTAATGTGACAAACACATTTTAGAATGCTAAAATTGCAGTCTAATAATAACAACAATATGTAACGTGTAATACAAATTTTTATTATATTAATGCTGTTTATATTTCATTATAATAGATTCCAAAATTTTATTAATTCACGGAAACACGTTTTAATAGTTCGTTCGATATTTATAACTGTTATAAAACGCGAAAGTATAATTTGTAGGCTGCCGTGTGAACATTCGTTTGCAGACTAGATTTACCAGATGTTCTCGCACTGTACTTCTGAAGAACGAGGAAGTACCAGGAAGGAAACACCCTTTTCTCTGCATTTGTCGTCCCGTACTCCCTCCTACTTCGTGGTTGTATTACGTTACAATTCTGTTTATGACACCTTATTAACGGGTTAGTTCCTTCGGGGGAACATTTTCTCACGATCAGCAACAATCAGTATTGCACTGCTTCGCTTGTATACACACTGCTCACGATGTCGCAAGTTTCGTCAGAAATACGCAGAGAAATATTTATTACAGCAACCCTAAATTATTGAAGGAAACTTCGTCTCTGACTGCAACGTGTTGTTATGCTAAAGATCTTTGTATAAAAAACAAATATTAATTGGCCTTTGTTGAATAAGATTTTACTGGGAAATATTACATTGTTAAAATTTGTAAGCGTAATCTGATTCCATTTTTTAGAATCTTTGGTATTTCTGGTTTTCCCGTGTATGTCACTAGCTGCGTTTTCCTGCAAGATATCTACGTGCCTCGGATTATAGAACGCGTTTGAATCATGAAACGACTGTTTCTTATCAACGCAGGTATGCAGAACGCGCGATTATTGAGAAATTATCATTGGCTGATAACAAACACTCGGTGACGTACTCTAGATTCAAATTCAGCTGCTGTGATTGTGCACATATTCGCACCACACCCGCTATATTTAAAAAAAAAAAGATTATTTACAATGTTATTGGCGTGAAAGAATGTAGCATTCGCGATAAAATGGCATATTTGAAAATCTCTTTTTAAGTAATAAAATTGAATTAAAGTTTCTGAATATTTGCTTACATTTGTGCGATTTCGATTGTATGTATGTAGATTTCTTCCAAGCATTATGCACATGTTTCGTTCAATATATTGACGTTAGGTATTGACTAAATTGAATCAGAGTAGGAAAGAAAAAAAAAACAATTTTGTTATACATAGGGTGGACTAAATAAAATATTACAAGGCATTGTCTTCGAAACTACTAGGAATAACAATCCTTTCACGTATTTTAGAAATCAATAAGTCTTTTAATATTTTGGGCATTTTTTTGACACACTACGATTTTGGGAGTTGATGACTGTTCACTTCCTTTTACATTTTTTAAAATGCAGTGCGTGTGAGACATAGCCTTAAAATGAGATAAACAGTATTTGATTAGTTGGCAGTAATTGGAGTTGTCAGTAATTCGACCGATCACGTTTTAAGGGTGACAGTAATGGCTACCGACATATTTTTTTTAAATCGATGAATTTATAAAAAAAAAAATTTTCTTCAATTAAATATATTAAATCATAGTAAATAAATAGAAAAACTTATACTTTTGGTCAAAACAGGCAAAAACTATGCAATAGTGTCAGAGTCAATTCTTAAGATGACAATAGTTGGGTGTTTTACATTAGTAAGGTTGTTTCTGCTTGCGCTTTGAACTTTTGTCACATCTTTAGATTATTTTACAGTAATAGGTACCTCCCTCTTAGAAAGAGTGGTTCCCAGGTGTCCGCCTCCGATCGCTTTGAATTTTGGATATGTTTTAGAGTACCGAAAAATAAGATATACGTGTTTTTTTTATAGCGGCCCGTTTTCATATTTAGGGGGTGAAACCAACTTCCAAAGTTATAAGATTTTCATGTGTTCATCTCCGATTGCTTTGGTTTTTGGATATGTTTTAGAGAACCGAAAAATAAGAAATACATGTTTTTTTATAGCGGTCCGTTTTCATATTTAAGGGGTGAAACTACCCTTCAAAGTTATAAGATTTTCAGGTGTTCATCTCCGATTGCTTTGGTTTTTGGATATGTTTTAGAGGATCGAAAAATAAGAAATACGTGTCTTTTTATTTTGGCCTGCTTGAATGTTTAGGGGGTGAAACCACCCCCCAAAGTTCATAAGAATAGTTGGTACCCGCCTCCGATTGCTTTGAATTTTGGATATGTTAGAGGACCGCAAAATAAGAAAAACGTATTTTTATTTTGGCCTGCTTGAATGTTTAGGGGGTAAAACCACCCCCCAAAGTTCATAAGAATAATTGGTGCCCGTCTCCGATTGCTTTGGTTTTTGAATATGTTTTAGAGGACCGAAAAATAGGAAATGCATGTCTTTCTATTTTGGCCATTTGCATGTTCAAGGGGTGAAACCACCCTTCATAGTTACCCCTTAATAACGGTGACTGACCACAAGAACATCGTCCATACAGCAAGTTATGACGCAAATTAAATTTATATCAAGTTTTACTCAACACAATTTTGTACCCCGTATGAACTTGGGGGGGGGGGGGTGGTTTTACCCCCTAAATATGAAAACTAGCCGCTATAAAAAAACACGTATTTCTTATTTTTCGGCCCTCTAAAACATATCCAAAAACCAAAGCAATCGGAGACGGGCACCAACTATTCTTATGAACTTTGGGGGGTGGTTTTACCCCCTAAACATGCAAACGGGCCAAAATAAAAAGACACGTATTTCTTATTTTTCGGTCCTCTAAAACATATCCAAAATTCAAAGCAATCGGAGGCGGACACAAACTATTCTTATGAACTTTGGGGGGTGGTTTCACCCCCTAAACATTCAAGCAGGCCAAAATAAAAAGATATGTATTTCTTATTTTTCGGTCCTTTAAAACATCCAAAAACCAAAACAATCGGAGATGAACACCTGAAAATCTTATAACTTTGGGGGTTCGTTTCACCCCCTAAATATGAAAACGGGCCGCTATAAAAAACATGTATATCTTATTTTTCGGTCCTCTGAAACATATCCAAAATTCAAAGCAATCGGAGGCGAACACCTGGGAACCTCTCCTTGTTAGTCTTGCTGCCAAACCCCGCTACTAGTTCACGATATTTCCCTATTTCTAAGAACTCCCCACAGAGTGGACTGTTGGCACACCTAACAGATGATGAAAGGCGTTCAAAAGTGTAAGCTAATAAGATATGCCTTCTGCTAATACAAAAACAATATTTTTTATATTTTTCGCTACATCTTCACGAAATTATTACCGATATATTGACGAGGATTTTTCGATGAAAATGTGTCCAAATGCGGCTTCATTTAGACTTCGTTCAGTTATGTGTAACATACCTACTATTGCTTTGCAAAATTACAAAGCGATTTGAATTATGTATAATTAAAAATAGTTCGAATAGCATCGTGTTAGAATTATGAATATCTCATCAGTTCATTGGTAATGTTTTCTTAAAGATGTAATGGAAATTATAAAAAAAAATGTATTAGTCGCTGGTTCATCTGGCATTCAAGATTTATCGCTGGTGAATGCTGTTTGCCAGCCGTAGGTCGGCTGAGGGTTTCAAGCTGCTCTATTTTGTTCATCCTCCTCGTCGAATGGCTAGGGTGAGGGCCAATCCAGACATGACATAATTTGGTACCGGAAACCGTGCCAAACCTTGTTCGAAGATCACTGCCGATCTCGATTCGTAACCTAATAGCGAGGCATTCCTGCATTTCCAAATTATTTTCATTTTAAAAAGACAGTATCTACCAATACGCAATGACTGGAAATAAAAGAAATATATGTAATTCCGAAATATAAATGAACAATATTTATTGTAATTGAGGACCTTGCAGCAAGAGGAGTGCAGCTTCATTTTTGACAGTTTTTTTAGTTATGATAGTTTATAAGTTATAATCGTTTGGTGCACGTTTGATGCAAATCCGATAACAAATGAGCCATTTATTGCAAATTTTTAATCTGCACCCAGTATTGTTTCGCACAATACGAATGCCCCATATTTGAAAAATTTGCTAAAAATAGAAATAAGAATTTATCAACTCAATAACTGCTACTTATTGTGTGAAAATATATTTTTTTTCAAATAGTGTTCGCTATGAAATGTTAAGTCAAAGCAATAATTTTATATACAGTTTTTTCTAATTTACTCGAAGCTGGTAAAGACGGAGGTGCACCTCTCTTGTCGCAAGGTCCTCAATAATTGCATATCAATGTACACGGGGTGTACGTTTCTCAGCTGTTTCAACTTGCACAACATTTATTGTTATTTTCAATGCAGATGTAATATCTCGAACGCCTTCGAGATTCCACTTATCTATTCCCTTTATGTTTTCCTTCCCGTATTTTAAATTCCCTTGTACCCTGTTTATAAAATATGAAATAAACTAATATTGGGTCACCCTGAGCATTTCCGTGATTCCCAATCGTTTGGTATAAAGAATACCACCCATTAAAATTTAACATTTTTACTGAAAATAAGCACCATTATCTTTGACACACTTTTGCCACCGTAAGACAAATGCATTTATTCCACGTGTATAAAAATCCGGATCTCTAGTATTAAGAAGCTGCCCTGTTGCGTGAGGCATCTTTGTAGTTTACATCTCCAGACTTGAACTTCGCAAACAATTCTTTAACTATCCTAGCTCAATATAATATTTGGCTTAGTTTATAACCCACAAAATCTGAGTAACATTGCAACTATGTGACGTCACCATCAGATATCACAAAAACCGCGGGAACTTTCAGGATGACCCAATACTTTTCACTGAGAAATCGTACAGAGGCCTGCACCGTTTCGTATCGAAAGACCACAAACATACGGCAATTGATTGCTTATAGACAAGTCATCCCTGGTTAGGGTTGACAACTTTTGTTCTGGAAAATATAGTACTATAGGCCAAATGTGATAAAAAATGTACATATTACTTTTCAGAGGAAAGTGGTACAAAATCAAACTTATTTTCTAAATGTATATTTTTTGTGCATTTTGCATTAGTAATTAATTTATTGTCTTTAACTGAAACTCCAAATTAACACATATAAGGAGCTGATATTTTATGAGAGATAGACTGACTCTGTTTCTCCCTTCCAGTCACTTCATATTCATTATAGAAAAAAATCCTCTCTGTTAAAGTTTAAATTCGGAAATTAAAGTTTTGATGTAGCCATAGAATAAAAAATATGTAAAATTGTAGAATTTTATCAATGTATCAGTAATATAGTATTTTTACGTACTATATTTTTTGCTAATAGTATATAGTACACTAGACAAAAATATGGCAACCCTATCCCTGCTGTGTATTTGTGGTCGTTGAGTGCGAATGGAGTGCATTGCTGATATGTTTTAAAAACTGCCAAGAGAATGCATTTATTATACACAGAGATACATATAATCTCATCATCTTAAAATTTACAATGTGCGCTGGGCAGAGGGACTCCGAGAACAAATACTCTTAAGGCACAGTTCTCTACTGACCTAGAGTCTGCTAGCCAGGGGTTAAGCAATTTTAAATGCTGGGGTGAAATAAACAACCGAACTTTTTCGATGAACCTGATATTAAACACTTTGAATTTGGTTCAGATATTATAGTGTCTTGTGGGGATACAGTCATGAACCTGCAATCCATTCAAGTAGTATTGAAATCGATATCCTTGGGAATATAAGCTGCTAAATGTGTGTTTTGCCACTCGTTACAGGACCGCACATATTTGGTCACATTGCCACACAGCCCAGGGCGTTAATGTACTATACCAGGCGCAAGATGTTTAGGCTGTTCAAAGCTATGAGGGGTTGGGTGGGGGACTAAGTACCACGCGGCCCACTCTACGTGTTGCTCCGCCTACTTATTTGTTTTAACGGAAAAATGCGTATTCAGTAAGAAAGAGAGGTATCAGACTAACTCGAACATCCTGCGGTACAATAGTAGTAGTATTAGTTTAATAGGAGTGATAAAAAAAGGCAATTAAATTCTATTGGCAATGCAAAAGACGAGGGTTATTCCACAATGACAAACGCTCCTATCGAAAGGGTGTAGCAGGGTAAGCACGGGCAAACGGCCCCCACGCCGATTCCTGGAGTTGTTATTTTTTAAACAATGCTCCTTGCCTGAAACACCATTATGTAAAGTTTTAGATCGCTACCCCCGTTTAAGGGTAATACGGGGGCAAACGCCCTTATCGTTATTATTTTTTTCCTCGGTTTCTACTTAAGATATTTAAATGAAACAAAAGCGACAAAATAGCTACATATTAGCTGTAATTCATATATTTTTTCCGAATTGGAAATCAATTATTACGGGTAGACAAAAATAATTTATTTTTTGGGGGTGGTTTTTGCAAACAACCCTATGAGTGACAACCCCTTGTCGGGATAATCGCTTATTTGTTTGAACCTATCGAAGGTATAATCCGTACTTAGCCAGGCGTATTTTGCTGTCTTTCTGATTATATAAACGCTGATAACTTATAATCTATTAAAGCTAAAGCACTCAAACAAATTTTATCGTAATATTCATGATTTTTTCTATTAATGAACAGTGTAAATTACCACTCAATCAAAGCGTTCAATTTCCTAATTTTAAAGTGGAGAGCAAATTTAAAAGTGGCGTCGACGCGAATTGTATCTGCGTACCGGTATTGAAATAATTTGTGAATAAATTTAATGATAGTGTATCACGAAATTAAAATCAGCCTAAAGAAAAAACAACAGAGGAATCGAGAAATAATGGAATCTGTTGTTCTCTTCATTTATACACCATTATAAAATCGAGAGGTACTGCAAATTATTTAAAATATTGTTATTGTATTTAAAAACAATTTTCTGGCACAGAATAGGGGCCATCTTTCAATTACGTAAGGGTAATGTTGGCGAATTCTTACCCCCTCCCTCCCCCAGTATAAGAATTCGTAAGATTTGATTTTCCAACCCCCTCCTTACGTAATATTTTTTACACTTCATTTTTTTAGTTATTAAAATTCTTTTAAAGGTTTATATAATTCATTTAACTCTGTTTCGGGAACTTTAAACTGAAACTTCTTTTGTGGGTCATTAATAATAGAATTTGTATTTATTGAAAATTAAGTTAAAAATATTACGTAAGACACTACCTGGCTCCCCCTGTGTAAGAAACCGTAAGAAATTCGCCCCCCCCCCCCCGTGTAAGAAAACGTCAGAAATTCCCCCCCCCCCCCATAAAAAAGCCTTACGTAAATTAAGGATGACCCCATAAGATCTGTTTACAAAAAATATGCGTGTACACGTGTTCAATTTGGATGAATCACCCTGTATGGACAACCGCATTTAAGAAAAGTAGAAACTCTGCCAACTTCTTTTTTATTATTATTATTATTATTATTATTATTATTATTCAACGGGAAACCCTTTAGATAAACTCTTTTAATATTCAATATAATTGAACACTTTCGTTGAGTGGTAATTTACACTGTTCACTTTGCTTTCAATTTTGTGGAATCAAACGCATTCTTCAACCAAAACGAACCGTGTAAATTCGCCTTTAGGGACTCCCCTCTTTCAACACGACTCACGATCGGGGAAGTGACCCCAATAAATCTAAATATTCTGTGCCAAGTATAATATTCAAAAAGTATATAGAATACATTTGTGGACTCTTGGCTTCTCACAAGGAAAGATCCCGAACTCGGAAATTCAAAAAATTCTGAAACTTTGTGAACATGTAGGGATTTCCTCTTGATTGCAACGCAGTTTTTGTTTGCTGCTCAAATTCAATCTAGGGGGTGTAATAGACCCCTGAAAATCCGGTTATTTTCCGATTTTGTGTTATAACTCGTGAACTGTAAAATAATTTTTTTACCAAATGATAGATCTAATTAAAAGAAGTAACTTTTGTCTTGAAACATTTTTTTCTATCTCTTACAGTTCGCGAGTTATAACACAAAATCGGAAAATAGCCGAATTTTCAGGGGTTTATTTCACCCCCTTCGAGTGAATTTGGGCAGCAAACAAAAATTGCAATGTAATCAGAAAGAAATCCCCTACATACTAACAAAGTTTCAGAATTTTTTGAATTTCTGGGTTCGGGATATTTCCTTGTCAGTAAGATACTAAAGGGCTCTACAAACTTAACCCCCTCCTTTCGTATACTTTTTTTCTTATGCGTGGCAGTATTTACCTCATCATCCACGAATTCATGTAACGTGCAGAATTTTGGTATCGAAATTATTTTGGGCATCGTATCAAGCATCAAATATTGTGTCAACAATTATGCGATAATAATTTCCCAATTCTAATATTAAGCGAGGTTTACGCGATAGCATGTTAAATATTCGAGTGAGCTAATGAATATTTCCAGTAGTGTACATTCTTTGTAATAAAGCTGACAAGTTCCATTGTCTGGCTTCGTATCGCGTTAGTTTCTTCTATATGTGCGCGCATCTTACGTTAGCGCGATAGAATAGAAACAAGGATGTAGAACGTAATCGATATCGACACTGTGGTCATTGTAATGCTGCACTGGTGCTCGGTGTTTTATCTTCCCATCTTCATTTTCATGATAAGACAATTCCTTGGAAATCCCAATATAACGCTTGACATTCATCCAAAGAGAATGCGCCAGTGTGTATCAGTTGCCGGCTTCTTCGAAGCGGTCGAGCACCGTAAAGCGATACGCATACCAAACACATACCTCAGGATTTCTAATTTCTTCTATGGCGATTTCCAACGAGCCACGATAATGAAATGCGATATGTTCTTTTGAAATGTGCAAGAACACGTACTTTTTCGTTGTATGTCTCCTATGGTTGTTTAAAATGATTATAATGAAAAATCGGAGAAGTCATATATAGATTTTTCTTAATAATAAACAACAGATGATTGTAATAGAATTATAAACTGGTAAGGATTTGCAAGGATTCTCGTAAAAATGTTAGTTTAGGTATATATGTATAGATAGTAACTTGAATCGATTCAGTATTGATTGCAAAACAAACGTCGGCGCGAATCAATAGGTTCCTTTGTAATGCATCACGTGATTGATAACACAGTTGTCTCCCAAGAGTACTAGAAGATCTTGATAATGCTTGAATGTGAATCACGAACATGTCGCGTATTTTATGTACAGTCTTTCGCAGTGAAAATTGTCCACCATTCTTGCGTTTCGTATTGCCCGTCATAAAATAAATTATATAAAAATAAGGCATACTTATAATCAATGTAGAAACATTCTACCATTGTCGTTACCCAAATAATGTACAGTGTACAATTTTGTGAAATTATAAGAGAACTCGCACTAGAAGGCTAATTGCAAAAAGATATGAGGCATGTAGGCGGCTGGGAAAATTATAATCTATTTAATCAAGCGATCAAGATTTTATTTAACTACTAGCTTTACTACTCGGCTTCGCCCGAAAGTTAGATTCTGATTTTACAAAAAAAAACTTTTTAGTTGTTCTTTTTTGTTGTGAAAATAGATTCATCTGGATTAGTCAGGCATAATGAGTTGAGGCACATTTTGTGATCCCAGAATTTATCGTTCGAAAGTTTTTAGGCGACAGACAAACACACAAACATATAGAAACTTTCTGCTTTATATATTAAGATAAAGTCTTGAAGTTTCTTTTGACCACCACTGCATTTAAATTTTCAAGACCGATTAAACTTAAAAAATTGTTCGGATTCGTAGTGAGTCATAGTTGACGTCATTTGTTTGAAATGTTACGAGGCATATGATGCACATCACTAAACTAATCGTAAGTAACCGTAGATTTGGGTAGATTATAACTATTTTAGTTCATGGAATCTTTAAATATTATAGATGGATGATTTTCAATGCAAGATACTTCCTATATAAATGTAAATTCAAGTTATTGTCATACTCTCAATTACACACTTTTATTCACTCCCACTCACTCTCATTTACCCCCACAATGACTTACATTAAATTCTAAATATTCCCTTAAAATTCTCATTTCTTCTCTTCCACCCCTATACTAATTTGCCCTAACTTATATTATTTGCTTCTATGTATAACGTAAACGTACATATTCTACCTTTACATTAGCGGACAAAAAAGTTACTACTTTTTCAATTTCTTCTATTTTTGTTATTTTTCTAGCATACATTTGGGACTGTGGTATGTTCAATTTGCATATTTTGAAGGAGAATTTAAAGCTGTATAAAACCCAGTTAAAGTTGAATTGTGTTATATGACATTGAACGGGGTAACACATTTTTGGGGCCGACAAAGAAGTTACCACGTTTAGTAACTTTTTAGGTTGTCCTAAAAGCAAAAGGTGCCTCCACAAAATATTAGATATTTTTATTAATGTTCAAAAGTGGTAACTTTTTGTTGAGTTTAAAAGTGTATTGTCTTCTTTAGTGTTATGTAGGGTTTTTGTTTGTTAGTTGAATAAATTCAATTGTAACTGGGTTTTATACAGCTTTTAATTCTCTTTCAGAATATGTATATTAGGCACAAATTGCAGTTTTGAGTTGATATTGAAAAGTAATAGAAGTAGGGTGGTTCGAAAAAGTGGTAACTGTTTTGTCCGCTACTGTATTTTATGATATCTCTATCACCTATTTGCCTAATTAATTAGACTATCTTTCTCTGTCACTCACTCCGCCTCACTTATCTACTAACTTTGTACTAAAATTATAACATTTCTTTATAGAAACTTCTATAGGTACTCTATATATTAACTCGCATTCTATTTATCTTTAAGTATATGTTTGACTGACTCCTCTAGGAAGTTTTGGTCATTTTCTGTGGTTTCCTAATCTAACGCCGCTTCTTTCTCCATCTTCTCTACATATCTCAGCCAATTTATCTACTTTCTCTTCTGTTACCTTTCCTCGTTCCAGTCTTTCGCATTCTTCTATCCAGTGCTTTAATTTCCTCTGCCCCTTTCACTTATTAGACCTAGCTATTAATTTTGATACTTTTTTCACCGTTTTTTTTTTCTAGATATTCTGGTCTTATCTATCTGTTTCTTTTTGTATTTTGTCAGTTTGCCTTTCTTTCTTTGACCTTCTTATCTCCTGCTCTGACCCTTATTCACCCTCTGCTACTATTCTCCCTTCACCTCCTGACCTACCATTTGCCATTCCCCAATAACTTCACAGGCTTACTGTCTATGCTTCCTGCGTCGACTTCTCTCTACTCTTTTCAGCCCTCTCGCTGCCTTTATTTCTACTTATTCCTTTCACGTTCTTCTTCTTTCACTTTCTAGTTTGCTTTGCAAACCCTTTCTCTTTTCCTTACTTTTCGTACCAAATCACTCGCGCTGTGCTTTCGCTTGCGTTAAGTCCTACTTGGTCCTACTTTCTCTATAGTTATTACATACATTAAAACTGCATTGCTATGTGATCAAACTTTGTGTTACTCATCACATTTAAATGAGTAACAATATAAACGAAATATTCTCAAATTGATTGCAAAAATAGGAAGGCAAAGGTGGCGGACATTTTTAAAGATGATCCACTTTATTTCAAAGAAACATCGTGGAAATATAATCCTCCCGCCTTGTTGTGTATTAGGGTTTATACAAAAACCGACTGTTGAAAAAACCGGTTTTCGAATTCCACTATTCCCTAAAAACCGGTTCAACCGGGTTTCGAATTTTCACAAAAAAATATAATTAAAATAGAAAATAAATATTTGTACTTATTTTAAAAAATTTCAGTTTTGTTAATATTTACGGAATTACAAAAATATAACAAAATAAAATATAGGTACTCTATCTATTCAAAACCAAATAAATAAAATCCGTACAAATCCGTACAATTTTTTAGTTCATTTAATATTTAGGGATCTACAAATATATACCACAATAAAATACACTACAAACAAAACCAAATGAAAAAAAACTAAAATATCTAAAAATCCGTACAAAATATAAATTATAAATCTGTATTTTATTTAGTATTTTTCTTCCGAAAATATGAACCCATGAAGATTAGTTTTACAGTAAACTGTTACCGAGGCGATTTCAAGTCAAAATGTTAACGTTTTCAATTAAATAATTAATTCATTTTTACATATTAATTTTAGTATATAAAATCGTTTTTTTTTTAAATTTGAAAACCGGTTTTCGAATTTTACAAATTTAAAAAAAAAATGGTTTTTAAACCCGGTTTTTAAAAACCGACAAGCTCTACTGTGTCTGTTATACTTACCGGGTTTCTAGTTTACAGGCTTGAAAAAGTTAAATTCACATGTACAGTCAGTAAAAAAATTGAGGTACATAAATCTCATAATTTTGAACATTATACAAATTTCGGTAGTTTTAGTCATTCTGATGGGTGTATTACTACGAAGACGGGGCGTGTAGACTTTTGTCAGTGACTGTATGCTTCGTAGCAATGTAGTCATTGCTGTTTATGGTATAAGTGTTTTAAATCTCGAATTGGGTTCAGATGTGAATATTACGTTGATAAGATATCTATTGATTTGAAGATACAGTAATTAATGCATTTGCGAGTATTGGGCGATATTAGACGAGTTGAGTTTTTCTCATATTCTTGTATACCTATGTAGATACTTTAGAAGTTAAAACACAAATAGTAGTACACTAGTAGTACATAAGTAATGCCTGCCTGAGAAGAATTCCCTCATATGACTAAAAATAAACGCGTGAAAATATTTAAATATTTAGTATTCGAATACTTAATACTCGAATAGTATTCGGATACTTAAATATTCAAAGTTTATTCGTAGCATCCGAATACTTGTAAAATATTCGAATATTAAATTATTCGAATAGTCCGAGCCCTAGTGTGAAGGTCTAGGTATCGTTACTTCATCACTTGGCTCCTCGTAATGGATGACCGACGGTGACCTTGAACATTATTCGTTGAAACGCACAATAAGTCGGTACAGGCCCCGATCGAGATCGGTATGCTGCTTTCATTGATTTTTTTTCGGCCCCGCATTTCGTTCTCCTTAACGCCCTTAAAATGCAAAAAGACTTGCGGGGCACATTTTGTCCACAAATATACGATTGCTCAGAAGTTACGAGCTTTTGCTTAGTCCGTAGGTACCTTCGCTCGCTACGGGGCATCGAGTTATCGGTATGTACACCGCGATAATGGCATCGCATTCCATTCATATCAGCATCGCTCGCTCGCCACCGCAACCTGCCTTCTTCCTCCTCCTTTCCTACTCCCCCGTTCGCCCCGCGTCCCCTTCCCCTACGTTGAAGCTCGTTCTGCTCGTTCTGCTCGTTCTGCTCGTTCCATCGAGCCGTGCGCATCGCGCGTATCGCCTGGGCCTGGTACCGCTCGCCGCCACTTGATCGCGACGCGCACACTCGGCCACATGTGAACGTACCTTTACACGTTCGATCGCCGTGCTGGCTTCGTCTGGTGTGCATTCCTTCTACGACTACTGGAAAATAACTCTCCGGGGAAACTTATCTTTAGAGTGCGTAGCTCATTCGCGGCCGTAGCAATTCGGCCGCTGCCTAGCGCTTTCTTTTCCCTACTTTGTATTTACTCCGAGTATTCTCCCAGTCGCGAAGCCGATACGAAAGAGATAAACGTGTGGATTTCAACGGCATTGCAAATCAGGGAGCTCGAACTTAATTGTCGTACGACTCTAACGAGGAAACGGACAGAAATGGAAACTCGCCGTTTTAACGAGTCGTATCTGAAATTGTAAATCTTGACAAGCTGGCTAATAAACGTCCCCTTGAATCGAAGTTATAAGACTTCTGCGACCGTGTGACAATGTGACGACAGTCGACACTTGGTAGTGACAAGTGTTCAGGCATTACGCTGTAAACCAAATGATCGCTGAATTGCCTCTTGCAGCGCGACGATTTCTTTTTATTTCAGTAATCATTCTCATATTTTGGTTTCTTCTATCGTCTGCAATAATTTTAAAGCCATGCAAGGTGACGCACGTAAAATGTGACAACTATTATGCGCATTTTTAAAAATATAGTCATGTCGAAAAAGCTTATTAGGCAAGATTGAAATGATGTAGGGGGCCCACTTTATCGGATTCACTTGCTTTTTATTTTTTGGAATATGATGGTGTCAAGGAAATTTCAAGGAGGTCATCGATGTTTTTTAAACGGAACGGAATGTTAATAATTTGTGGCGTTTAAATAGATGAATTCAAAGATATTTAACTATATCTGATTTGCTTCGTTGACGCGTGTTCTTCACGTTGGTATAAATCGTTGATTTTGCGATTGGCATTTTGTAAAAGTGTTTCCACGTTTTGCGTAGATATGGCAATATGTGATTCGGATAAAAGGGAATGTTTCTCTTTTTAACTGACTTCAAAAAGGAGGAGGTTATAGATTCGACCCGTATGTATTTTTCTTATTTTTTTATTTATTTACGAGTGTGTTTCGTGTACTTCGGTATTTAGAAGCTGAAAAACGGACTTAATTCTGTGTTGTATTCTGGAACTGTTGGAAATCAGCCATCATTATTGCCGTATTATTAACTATTCCTACCATAATGCTATACCGCTCAATGTTCAGATGAGATAAGATGAGACATAAATATTGAAATAACATATAATACTCCCACCCCTCCCTCATTAAAAGCAAGCGATGAAGCTGATTCTTTGGTTCACGTTCTAGCTTTTCGCGAGCGACCATTGCCACAAAAATACTCGCAGTAGAAGGGGGTTCCTCAAAAAGTTTGTCCACAATTTTGGGACATGTCTCGTTACAAATAAACGCGTTTCCATTTCGATCATCTGCTCATACATTTATGAAGCAGCCTCCACGTTGGCATATGTTTCTCTTCTTTAATCCTTCGTTGCGTACTGTTGCAAATATGCAACATATATTTTCTTTTCAATTTTTTTGTTTTAACTAGCCTGTAGTGTGATGTAACTACTTTATCATGAAAGATACATATCCTAGTTTCTAAATATTTACAAAGATCTCGCTGAACGTTGTAACTCCGTGGTTTTTAAGTTATCATAATCGTAAAGCGGAAAAGTGGAAAAATAAAAAACAATTTTTTTTATATTATTTTTCTCTTATTATTATCACTTGTACGAGTCCAAAAATGTATTTTTTCCAAAATCGAAGAAGTTATGCAACGAAGGGTAAAATTAACCTATTTAAAGGATTTTTTTAACTTACGTGGTTTTATATTATATGATGTCACAATTGACAGATATTTTTCGAAATAATATCATCCTCCAATGTTTGTTGGTATGTATATTTAATCCCATTTCTTCAGTGTTGTCTGAAATAAAGATTGTTACAATTAAAACCGACTGTTTTAGTAATTTCATAAATCTTAATATATAAAGCAGAACGTGTTTGAGTGTTTGTCTATCGCCTAAAATTTTTCGAACGGTAATTTCTGGCGTCACGAAATGTACCCCACATTATTATGCCTAACTAATCCAGATGATTGTGATATAAAACAAAAACTAAATTTCGGGCGAAGCCGAGTAGTAAAGCTACTTAGTTTTATATACGCGTCAATTATATCTCGAGAATTTCTAACATCAAACGTTTGTACTCTTTATTATTACTTGTCAGCTTATAATTATTGCCGATACGATGCATTTATTCAAGGCAACTACTGCTTAAATTCGCGGGAAAATAGTGCTTAATGCAGAAATTACACTATTTGGCTCGTGTTACATTGGCAGTAGTTTAAAATGTAGCAGAAGATGAAGGTATGCTACATCAAGGTGATTTGACATACGATTTTGTATGAATTCTTCTCTGAACAACGTCTCTTAATCCCTGACTATCTTAGGGATTAAAATGCAATTACTTTTCTGTCCGAGTGTTACTTATACGACGGATAAAAATTGTACCAATTTGATAGCACATCAGATTAGAGAATACTGTCTGGTATGATTATACAGGGTGTCTTAAAATAATGACAAGGGAAGCGAAAAATACTTTACTATTGGTCATTTGGAGGCATTGCTTTCGAAGAGAAGCATTTAAAAATGAGTGGCCCGACTTCCGAGTTCCGGTGCGTGCAGTTTAAATTCCAGGATCGAGAGCGCGACCACGCATGCGCGCACTATGTTTGAAAAATATACGTATAGCGCGTTCACACATATATATCGAGTTGCTTCGAATGCACATTCATGCTCTTTAACCCTTTGATTATTATGCTACTTTTTACTACGTAGAGTACTGCTTGAGTTTCTGCATGTTTTTTATTGTTATGTCGGGATAATTTCAGATTAAATCATTAAGGGGTCATTCCGGTTAGCGCGCCGATAAATTCAGCGATTTTCAGGAATTTGTTGCGACGAAAATAATTATAGTAATGGAATAAAACTTTTTTCTATTTATTAAACTACATTTCTACAGTAAATAAAAAATATAAAAGTAATAAAATTATTGATTTTCAAATGTTTTTGACAGCGGTCTTGATGACATGTTTAAAAATTCATGCCTCGCTCGTGAATGTGATTTCAGCTGTTAGACTTATCTGAACCCAAAAATCTTGCTATCGACCGGGCTATAATTAGTGATTTATCTTCAAAATTAGCAAAATCCAAGAAAAATGTTTTTCGGCTTTTTTTTTGCTATTTTCGATTTTAAAAGTAGGTTAGACTCAATGAAAATACTTAGTTGTAGTTCCTGCGAGAGACATTGATGTACAGAATAAGCAGTAAAATTTATAAAGCAATCGGTTCGATAGATTTTGAGACTTTATCTTCACGATGTGAAAAAATGACGTTTCGAGAAAAACGCGTTCAAAGTTTTCATCTATAGAGGCCGAGACTCTGCGCCCCCTACAAAATGCCTCTGTAGCAGCTAAAATAATCGAAATTTTTCCATGAAAATTTAACAGTACATTCTTGAGGATATGTACTTTCGAAAAATGTTTAAAAAAAAATCGATTTTTTCAACCCGTCTAACCGGAATGATCCCTTAAATTGGAAGTAGGTTAGTTTGAATGCAAATGTATTTCAGAAACTTAGTCTTGATTCACTCTAACATAAAGTAAATTCGGGGAAAGATCAGAATAACTTATTTACGCATTCTCTGTTCACGGTGTGTGCACATTATTCCTCTGTATATACGAGTAGTTCGTGTGTTTCACAAACAAGCTGAAACTATAAAGTACTAGGGGAAGCCCTTCATTGTTATAACTCTTTAATTATGCAGAATAAAAAAACATATTTCAAGTAAATATTTTCAAGCCCGATAAGAGCTATCCGAATAAAAAATTAATACGCCGCACAGTGGGAGAAAATGACACAGTCGGCGTCAAAAATCGATTCCCACGCCAAATCGAAATGAAAATCAACGAAACTTGGTATACTGGGGTATTAGGTATCGCTGATCACGATCCTGTTGCGGGTTTTTTGAAAAAGAAGATGGCAGAGCCAATATGGCCGCTCAAAGTTGACAAAAACTGGAAAAATACGAATCCTACGAACGAAACACGTTGTTTATTCAAAACCTACAGCTATAACTATATATTTTATGAGTTTAGAAATGTGCATCACACTCTATAGAATGATATTCTAATGAATAGTTGTTAAAAAATTGTTGTTAACAATAAAAAAAAACATTATTTACTAATTTTATCATTTCCGCGACAAATACTGCAAATACACGATTAATCTAACCATTGATATCTATCGGAGACGAAAATAAAGATTATTGACATAAAAAATGTTAGTAGATTGTTTATTAATAATTTGTTTAAACAATTTTTTAACAAAGTGACAGTGAAATCCCTTTCATACAATCAATTTGATCATGCTTTGTTGTAACATTACTATAAACAATTGATTGTTATTAAACAATTTGTTAACATAATAGATTTCAGTAATATTCAATAACGATAAGTGAAATTTGGAAGGTACATTGTTTTTATGACATAGGCACCCACTAAGTAAGGATTCTTGGAAATTTCATCCCCAAGGGGGTGAAAAGGGGTAAACTGTATTTTCTCGGATTCCTTAGTATCTCTTAGGCCCGATTAGATATCACCTTGGTTTTCACTTACAACGGTTGCCCACCGTTTATTTAATTTTTGTTATAAAAGACCATGAGTCAATATAAATATTATTTAATTCAATAAACTTCAAGTAAACAACAAATTAAAAAAAACACGGCAAAAATAAAAACAAAATTATAAAACTGGAAAAAAAATGTAAAAAAAGTTTAAAAAGTTCAAATACTGGGTTTCGAGTTATTTATTTATGTCTAGCAAAATACGCGTGCTTCGCTACGGTAGAATAATTAAAAGGAATACTTTTATATCTGTTTTCCGTAGCAATTTTTTATATAATTTCGGTAAAGTAACCTCTATATGACGAACATTTATATATGCACCCTACTGTAGTTCCACCCTACTGTATATAGTATGCTAGACTATTTTCTGGGAATGTTATATGGTATGATAACTGTGTATCTCGTGTTTGATTTGAATGCGTAATTGTGTCGCCGCACGTTGGATCCCTTGGCATGTAAATAGCGCGTCTTAGAAATTGGACCCCTAATTTTTAATTGCTTCTACCTTGAAAGTGGAGCCTTTTATTGCATAACGACAAAGGAGTTTGTATGTACACAAGGTGTCTCCAAATAACAGCATAAACCAAAATATAAACATTCCTTTTGCTAAAGAAGTCGAATGCCCACCTTCTTAACTACCTACACCCTGCAAATGAAGCATCTTATTGCAAAACGGCAAACTAAGTAATTTTCGTGTATACAGGGTGTTCCAAAATAATACCCTTACAAATCAAAATGCAAAAAATTCTTACCAAAAGAAATCGGGAAGTACCAAAAGAAACAAGTACATTTATTTTGTCTTCTATTTAATTTTCTTTTAGGAAAGTAGATATACCTATGTTACCGTAACTATATTTTCAAAATGCAACCAGTGGTAACTATGAGGGCTAATTCTTGTAACACAAATTTGTATTACAAATTTCAGTTAATATTTACCCAATAAACAAAATGGGAACTGCTTGGAAGAGCCATGCTCTGCGTTTTACTACCACGTTAAAGTGACGTATAATTTATATTCATTAAAACTTTTTGGTATGTTACCGAAAATCAAGGACTGGCCAAATTATTAATGTAGGGTAAACTGCACTAACCATTGGCACTCCTGATTAAAAAGCCAAACATTAAGAAGTACGAGCTTAGAGAGTACTTTTTTACAATTTCTTATCTTTCTTTCACTACGTCACTGCAAATTTCAGTAGTTGAACTACTCATTTTATATCCGGCAACACCACAAAAAGTCTTAAAGGTGGTGGTGAGACAACGTTCTGAGTTTCAAGGGTTTTCTTAACATGTTGATAAGGAGTAAGTACATTTTGTCGCTTTATAATTAAGTAATGGATTGAAATGCAGATTTACTAAGTATTGTAGGTATTTAATAGTGAATGAAATAGTCTGCTTAAAAAAACAAAAGACAATAGGTACTCAAGATGTTTTATTTTAATGAGAAATCCATAATCATCGATAATAACTGAAAATTAAGACCATATAAAAACTTCACAAAAAAATATAAACATTCCAATTGGGATTTCCGCTTAGGGTGCCAATCATTGTACAGTTTACCCTACTTACTTTTACAGTGCATTGAATTCTACAGAAGCCAAGAAATATTCATTTCATATACATACAATATATTGTGTACAAACATGATTATTAATTAATATACATATACTGATTAGAATTTCTTCTATTTAAAGTTACATTGTAGAATATTATTTTTTTATATTCTACATTCAAGCTACCATTCAAACTCGCTTATTTAAAATGTTTTTTCTGCTACCAGCGAAATATTGTTAAGACTAGTGAAAGTAGGTATAAGTTAAAAACCTCGAATATGTACTAGTACATAACCCGTTAACGGCGTTTGTACAAAGCACATGAACGTTCATCTAGGCGTATTTCTCGTGTCGAGTGTGCTGATACGCTACCGCGCGCTCGACTGCCTGGCATTTAACCCTTTCGCTGTGGCGCGCACGTAACCAGCAATGCTGACACTGTGCGGTAAGAGAACTCGCAGAATTTTTCGTGAACCAGCGGCGCTGAGGGAATTATATCAATGGTTACGAAATGTTTGGGAACAATTGTATATCTTTCGTTCAGGTTTATATAGATCATATACAGCTACTCACAAAAACATGCGCCCACCCCATATGTACAACATATTTTACTTATTTAAGGAATGTTAAATTCAGAATTATCCATTATAATTTACATTGGTATAAACCTTGATTAATATATTTTTAGTTAGTAGTTACCTACCACCTACTAAAGAAATGCTCAAAAAAATTTTGCTAGAAGAATGGAACAAGAAAAGTACAAATTTCACAAAAATTAGATAATTCTATGCGTAATAGATTAAAGCTTATAATAAAACTGCAGGAATACTAGAGAAATATTAACTTATTGCAATCACGTTTGTAGAAATTAAATATTGAATTTGGGCGAATATTTTCTTACACGATCTTTGCTACTTCCATGGATAATAATACTTTTTTTTCAATAAACTGTGTGCAATTTTTCAACTAAATGCATTCGAAACAAAAGTACGTACCTATATTAATCAAGGTTCATATTAATGTGAATTAGAATTGCGAATTGTTACTTTGAAGTCGAATTAATATATAAGATATGTTATATATATATATATATATATATATATATATATATATATATATATATATATATATATATATAAGGTGAACGGATACTTTTGTGAGGAACTGTATGTAAATGATGGGACGTAATTCGTGGTACAACCGAAAACAAAAATAAAATATGGAATAAAATTTCATTCGAGATTTTGTTGATTCGTCACATACGTGTGCGATTGCCTACGACAGGCCCGGCCAACTCGTGGCTCCAGGAGACACTCTTTTGGGAACTCAGAGCCGTAGATATAGCTATCGGGAGCCAGAAACCACGCCTCCGAGAGCCGCGGTCCGTGGTGGGGCACTCCATGAGTGTATAGACCTCAGATCCTTTACTGATAGCAAGCAAGGTGTCCCGAAATGATGTAATTGGGCAGGTGTGTGCGGGCACCCGAGATTACGGGTTCGAGTGGGGTCGGGAACAATCGGGCGGGCTCGGGCGGGCCCCCGCGAGATATGAATGCTCGGGCAGCCCCTTTTCGTGCAGGGTCGGAAGAAGTCGGGCGGGATCGGTTCAAGATACCGACATTATCATGCTACGATTTCAAAATCGGTTGCTTAGAGTAGAACAAGTGAAAATGGTACGGTTGCTAAATTATAAGTACAATTTTTCTTAATTAATTTCACTAACTTCAAAAGTCACCTTTATATTGTAATTCGTTAATTAGGTGGAATGAAATTAGTTTTTTTAATAAAACACTGGGGACTCCAGATGAAGAACTGGAGTTTAACACGCGTCAAAATAGGGAAATACTAACTTATTTCTGAGAAAGTGTTACATATACCACGAAGTATAAACCTCTTAGAATTGTGGAAATCTAATAATACAAGATTTTCAATATTATCGTTAGTTATAAGGCATTTTTTCGCAATACCTGCTACGCAAGTAAGTAGCGAGCGTGTATTTTAGAGTGTGAACATAGAGGAATAATTATGTTTCTCACATGGTAATTTAAAATTAAACTATATTGTTATACGCAAAAATACATGTGTTTTTCTTTCTTTGTGTCTAGAAATTAGTTTTTACGTTGTGTATTTACATTATTTATATTACAAAACAGTTGATAACACATGTGCACTACGAATGTGACTTAACCCGACTTGAACCTACCTGTAATTTTATGAATAACCGATTTTGAAATCGTAACATGTTAATGTCGATATCCCGTACCGATCTCGCCCGATTTTCCTGACTCCACTGCTCGGGTACTAGTCCAGTGAAATTAGAATCTATCTTTGGAATAAATCCCAGCAAGCTAAATTTTGGTATGGACCTTTATTCAGTCGTTTTAAACGTAATATGTAAAAAGTCCCCATCGATCCGATCACCGCTAAAAATGTTACAGGGTGCTAAAAAAAAACGATTTTTCACGAATATCTAACGCTTCTTCGGCGTCATTTTCTTTTTTATAATTATAGATAATTTCAGACGTAAAATTAGAAATCATATTTTTGGTGATTTTAAAGTTTCTGCAGCAATAAACATTGTTATTTGCATGGATTCTGATTCTCAATAGGGCTTCCATCATTTCTAATATCATTTTATTGCGACATTTACTTTTAACAATATTCATGGTTGAAAAAACTCTTTCAACGATTGCATTACTAAACGATAATGATAATACATTAAGAGCATACATGGCAATGTCTTTAAAAACATGGTTTCCCCCGGCATCTTTAAATTGCAATACACACGACCAGAATCCATATATATCGGAGCAATCGCAATCAGTGACTGATACCCAATTAACATTCAAAAGTTTATTATATTGTAATTCTAATGTTCCAAGGTCATCGAATTTATTAAAATCACATAAAAAAGGCAAATCTGTCAGTTTAGGCCTTAGCTGATTTAAACAAATTTCTGGCGACAAGTTTCTCATTTTTTTAAAATGGTCCAAACTCTTTGGCAGTCTTATTGACAATTCATAACATAAGCTCTTCAGATAGTTAAACATTTTATGCTCCAAAAGTTTCCTTTTTTCAGGAGTAATAGGATATTTTCCCAAATTCTGGTAATAGTCTATTCCAAAATCAGCCCTTTTAACATCTACTAAAACTAAGTCATTATTTATTTCTCTAATGAGAGTTTGTGCACCGTCGTTAATAAATACAGGTTTGTAGATTTTTCTGCATAAAAGCATAAATAGTCGCTCCAAATTATCATAAGCCTTTGTTACATCCATATTTGTTTTTTGAAAATATAAATTTTCTTGGTTTATCTCAAAAAGTAGGGGTTTTAAAAATTTAAAATACAATAAGTTTTCATTGTCATTGAACATATCACATAATTGTCTTGCTGTGTAACATTTTTCTTTTTTAACAAAGAAGTTGAAATGCGTTTTCAGTTCAAGCCAATTTTCTAAAATTACTTTTATAGATTGATACCGAGATAACCATCTTGTTGTGGCAGGCTGCACAAACATATGAAAAGTTCTATTTTCATTGATGTTTATTAAATCATACACCTTTTTGTATTGAATTCTACGATTTGAACTTTGTGCAAACCAAGAATATACTTCTCTGCACATAAATTCGATATGCGCTGGAAGTTCTTCTGTGGACTTTGAACAGACATTATTCAGTGAGTGACAAACGCATCTTATTAGTTTTAGATTTGGCATATCCTTTTGCAATAGAGCAAATACTGAGTGGTTCGTCCCACAAAGGCTATTAGCCCCATCAGTACCAAGCCCAATTAAATTTTTAAGTTTTAAATTATATTTTGTTATATATTCTTTAATAGAAGTATAGAACACATCAGCAGTGCTATTTTCGACAATGATTAAACCCAAAAATTCCGTCACATGCTTCATTTTGGTCATAGAATAATATCTGATGCACAAGCATAAATATTTAACAACAGAGATATCCGTAGACTCATCTATAATAAGAGAATACATGGAATCTCCAATATCCTGAAGTAAATTACTGAAGATGCTAGGTGTTATAACGTATTTTATTAGGCCAGAACATTTAGTACGATGAAGCTTTAATTTATCAAGTTTTGAACCTATAATATAACATATAGGATATATATAAATATTAAAATAATATAGAGAATATATAGATATATTTCTATAATATATAGAAGTATTGGAGAAATAGTTTTAGAAGAATTGCACCAAACATAATATTTAAATAAAACAAAGTCCTGAACCTTTTCCGAGATCTGTTAATATTTCACCTAGATGATCTATGGATTTAATTGAACTATGCATAGCGATATATATTGCTAATTTCATATCCCGCATCTTGTCCTCATATGAAACATTAACAACAAAATTTAGGGTTTCCTGTTTGTTTTCTTTAGGATTCAATATTTTCATCTCCTGCTCATGACGTTTAGAAGATCCATGTTTTTTCAAATCTGTGACATGAGCTCTTACAGCCACCTTACAAACTGTACACCAAGCTTCATGTGTTGTGTGAGGATTAAAATTCTCGTTAGCTGTTAACCAACCTAAAAAGAAGTGTATTTACGTATATAGTTAAAGTTAAACAAAAATCTATAATTATGAAAGGCAAAAACCGTAAAACTTTGAAGATAAGAGTCTAATGTCATGTATAAACGTAGGCCGAATAATTTAATGGTTATCATCACTTCAAAATCTTAATACAGTATTATAATTTATTACTTCTTGCCCAATTTTCGTCCTCCCATTGCTTTTTATATTTTCGTGTATATTTCGCCCACTTTCCCATGGCTTTATTTTAAGCTAAATCCCGGAGACGCAGTCGGGTCGGAAGAGTTGGTCGAAACTCGAAACAGTGACGTATCTTTTAACCCTGCCTTTTCATAGGAAGCAAGCAGCAGCACATCAGTTGGGTCTTTCCGCGCGTTGATTGGCTGTGTCTTTTAACGTCGATTAAAGCTTACAATTAGAAGGCACAGCCAATCAGCGCGCGGAAAGACCCAAATGCTGCTGCTCGCTGCCCATGAAAAGATACCGTAATTTTTTAATGCCATTTGGTCTTGGGTAGCCCAAATATCGAAATTTCGACCAAAGCAACCCTGGTCGATATTGTAGCCCAATTCAACAGCCCTGGTCGATACTGTAGCCCAATTCAGGCGCCAACCGCCAACTGCAATTTTTGAGCGCCAATTGGTGTTGAAAAGTAGCCTAAATGGCGGAATTCCGCCCAATCTGGCAACCCTGGTTGACTCTTTCGCTCCCTCTCGCTCGTTCTCGGGTTCTATCACTCTCGACCGAAGGATTCCAAGAAATGGTGGGGGTAGTCACCGGGCGTACTACGCATGGTAAAAACGGGGCTATAACGAGGATTTACTGTAATCGTTTTCGTGTATGTTGGGTTTCCAAGTTTCAACCCGCATATTTTTGATGAGGGAAGATCCCGAACCCGGAAATTCAAAAAATTATGGAACTTTGTAAATATGTAAGGGATGTCCTCCTGAGTACAACGTAATTTTGCTAGATTTTTAACCCCCTGTCAAATTTTTAGAGGCGGTCGGATCGATTGAGACTTTTGACATATTGTTTAAAACGACCAAATAAATGCGCAAACCAAAATTTAGCTTGCTGGGATTTATTCCGTAGATTGGGCATATTTCCGTCTAATTTCACTGGACTATTATACGCGACGTATCCGACTGCACCTACATCTCTATAATTGAGGCGCCAAAATTTGGCTCCCTGGGCCCCCCAAGAGTGTCAATTATTTAAGCCTACGGGTACGAGCCTGCACGCACCTTACTGCAGTTACCCCCACTCGTTGTATGCTCACGGTATCATGGCTTGGCTCCCGCGCGGCTCTGAGAGCCGCTCCCAAAACGACGGCTGTCTAGTTCTTGCCATTTCTACTTGTACGAAGTGTTCGTACATTTTGATAATATGTACCACAATTTTTTACAGACTATTAGGACTCGAGAACGGATCTATATTTTTTGTTGAAATTTTAACTTAACCTACAAAACCCTTTTCTCCACAATGTGGAACTCGGTCGAAAAATTTTAATAAAAATTCACGGAGTTATACAACAAATATCAACTTTCAAGGATTTTACTGAAGTAATCCTGTGATAAATGTTGTCTTAAATGTTGTTAAAGTTATGCGATCTTATTGAGCGAGTTCCACATTGTGGAGAAAAGTGTTTTGTAGGTTCAGTTAAAATTTGAACAAAAAATATCGATCCGTTCTCCAGTTACGATGTTCACCATCTTGAGAAACATAGTTTTGAGAAAAACGGCTTTAAAGCCTGCCCGTTACTTTTTACGCTGTAAGTCTCGCAATTTTTCGAATTTTTCAATGAAATCTGTTTTTAAAATACTTCTAAGACTTGTGGCTATCATAAACAATAGATTTTTTTTCGATTTTTTGACCCCGAAATACCCGCGTACCCCCTTAATTCGTTAAACAGAACAGTTTATTAAAAAAAAAAAGAAAATTAATGACGAGACAAATGCAATGATGCATTTTCATTGATTTATCCCACTGTAAATGTTTATAAATAAAAATCCACAAGTAGAAATATAAAACAGTAGGTTGCCAAATGGTACCTACTGACACGGAACTAGTATGTATTATACTAGACGAATCTTCGTTGTTGACTTTCGCGAAAGCAAAGTCACGTACGAAAACATTTCACTGCACTTGTATTTCGTTTGTACTACTAATTATGCTCCATCCTGTTTAGTGTCTACAATTATATTTTATTAGCTAAACGAAGAAACAAGCATAAGAAATTGAATATAAGTACATTTACGCGGCATTGTAAATACGCAACACATCGTGAAGGTCATATATACAGGATGTATAAAAAATGATAAAGAAATTGCATATGAACATTTGACGTATCTAACTTAGTGGCTCTTACCTAGTGGAGAGTCCTCGCAGAAAACCTTGAAGGAAATTGCTTGAGTGACTACCTTGGCTTTCATTGCAAGCCCCATAAGTTACTGATTAGTTGTTAATTTTCAATTGTAAAATCAGTTATGCCAGCCGAATTTGTAACGAGAACTAGTGAAACACAAACAAATGTTTCTGCAATGAACTTTTTCCATTATTATTGTTCCATTATGTTGTATTTACATAACTTATATTGAAGTTATGCTCATATGTTTCTGTGCACAGAGTGCGTAAATGACAACTGCTATGTGAAATAAAACGTTATTTACATGAATGTATAAAAAATTGTTTTGTATCAAAAATGTTATATTCAATGGGGCCCATCAAACAGAAGCGTTTTACTTTTTTTTTCAACACCTGTATGAAAATGGATGCTTTTTTACGCCTGTTGAGCGGCAGCAAAATGAACAATTTCACACGTATTCGCGTTTTCTACTTTTCTCCCAAGGGAAAAAGACTTTACGCGCATGCGTATTCGCAATTTTTTACTTTGCTCCCAAGGAAACTGGAGTTTGGCGTTACCCTGTGGTATGAAAAAGCAATTGTTCGACTAATCGTTATCGATCATGTGTGTTTTATCATGATATTACAACTGTCACAGCACCCCTTTTTATTAAAAGATAGAATTAAAAGATAAAATGAGTAATAATGAAAGTGATAGCGATACGGGATACCACACGCCCTCCGAAGTAGCAGAAGCTGCAAAAGCGATTGAGGAAAATTTGCTGCACAAAGTACAAGACGATGTACAACAAATTTATGGAGTGGCGAGATAACCACAATTTAGAATCATTATCGGAAGCAGTTTTTTTAGTTTATTTCAACGAAAAAAGGAAAGATTGTTAGCCATCAACACTTTGGGCACATTATTCCATGCTGAGAGCTACTTTGAAAATTCATAACCAAGTAGACATTAGCAAATATAGTAAATTGAATTTTTTGTTGAAACGAAATTCTGAACGCTACAAACAAAAAAAAAAAAAATGAAAAGTCTTTACATGCGGTGAAATTCAGCAATTTTTATATAAGGCCCCAGACAATACGAACATGCATATTTTTTGCGAATCGCTCAGCAGGCTTTCAAAAACACACCTTTCATGCAGGTGTTGAAGAAAGTATTGTGCGTGACAAGGGAGAGACCCGATTTTGCCTAGCGTGAAACTTCACGCTCGTCGAAATCGCTTTCTTCTCTCCCTTGTCACGCAATGTACTATTTTGTATCCTATATTTACCGAGATATCAAGGTGACCTTGACTTTTTGAATTGGCACTGTCATTTTTTTTTTTAATACTGTACTGTAGCTGATAAAAAGACGAATTCACCGACCCATAACAAAGTGACTTTTAAGTGTCTTTCAACCATTAGACTTTTTCATGTGGGGTACATTAACCCTTCATGGTCACACTGGGTCCAATAGACCCGCTTTTTAACTTTGGAGCTTGATACCGATAAGTTCCTGACTTTCCTTTCTGATTTTTTTTGGTATATGTTGTCGTTTCATTTCTTACTAAAACGCGATTATTCCATATTCTACAATGTTCAAAGTGTGTATTATAATTTTTTGGACTAGATTGGAATGATACAGTTCGTATGGTAACTGTTTAAAAATCGGGCGGGTCCATTGGACCCAGTGTAACCACCGCGGAACTTTACAGAAGTGTGACCACGAAGGGTTAAAAGGTGTTGTTTATCAAGATGCACCAGCTATGTACACACTCGCTCATAATTCTTAGGACAGTTGTCACATTTTCGGATTGTGTAAGCTGCAAAAGACTTCAAAACACCCACTTTTTCACAAAGTTCTCTAATACTATAGACTTTTTCTGACAATTGAACAATCCTTGAACTTTTTTCAAAGTCTAATTCTTTTCTATTCTTCGACAAAGTGATTGCATTCCTATTCGAATAAGACTAATCTCGGATGAAGGACTGCGGAGCGAGCTCTAGGTCCTTCTTGAAGTGTTAAGGCGGCCACACACGCTCCGACCGGCCTGACAAGTTGACCGGATGATGCATCCACACTAGGATGGCTCTTATTTACTCTTGGTAAAATTTGTTTCAAGATTTTCTTCGGGGCACCCTCCAGAATAGTTCCAAATAATTAAAAAAAAATCCGTGTAAAGTTTGAGCTCGATCGGATAACGGGAAAGGGTGCCCCTGGGCCCTTAAACATTTAAATCATTATTTAACAGCTCGCGAAGTCGTTTTTATATAATATCCTCCAAGTTATTGATTAAATAAAAAAATATGTCAAACAAAAGTTGTAGATCCGGACAAGGAGCATCTTTTATGTTCTATTACTTTTTCTCGCGCGACAAACGGTTTTCGAAAAAAGTCCGAAAAACTAAAAATAATAAACTTTTCCTCAAATTTTGAAAGTTTAAATGCTTCTAGAACACTTTTTATTTGTGATGGCGAACAAAAAAATGGAATTTTTATTTTCGAGAACTATTTTTTAAACATTTAAGGGGGAGCATATACCGAAATATGCGAAAAAGATAAAAAAAATTCTTATTTTCAGTGTGTGATATGTCATGAATGTTTTCTGAAAATTTGGGATTGAAATTCGCAAAAATATCGAAGATACAGAGTCTATATATTCGATATTTTTGCGAATTTCAATCCCAAATTTTCAGAAAACATTCATGACATATCACACACTGAAAATAAGATTTTTTTTTTATCTTTTTCGCATATTCCGATATATGCCCCCCCCTTAAATGTTTAAAAAATAGTTCTCGAAAATAAAAATTCAATTTTTTTGTTCGCCTTCATAAATAAAAAGTGTTCCAGAAGCATTTAGATTTTCAAAATTTGAGGAAAAAGCTTTTTATTTTTAGTTTTTCGGATTTTTTTCGAAAATCGTTTGTCGCACGAGAAAAAGTAATAGAACATAAAAGATGCTCCTTGTTCGGATCTACAACTTTCGTTTGACATATTTTTTTATTTAATCAATTACTTGGAGGATATTATATAAAAACGACTTCGCGAGCTGTTAAATAATGATTTAAATGTTTAAGGGCCCAGGGGCACCCTTTCCCGTTATCCGATCGAGCTCAAACTTTACACGGATTTTTTTGTAATTATTTGGAACTATTCTGGAGGGTGCCCCGAAGAAAATTCAAAAGTCGAAAATAAGAGCCACCCTAATCAACGCGTTTCGTCCGGTCTGACAGTAATTATAAATTTTTGAAATTTTGTTTCCTGCGCTTCATCTTGATAAAACAGTATCCTAATGGATAAAAAAAATTGAATCAAAAACTAAAAATTTGAACTTTAAAATGCTTTTTTTTAAATATTTTTTGCGACTATTTTTCGCGGAGATACAGCCATTTAAAAATGACCAAATTTTCGGGAAATTATAGTGTTCCTTTAATTTTGTCCAGCAGTGTATTTCCATTTTCAGTTTACTTTATAATTATTCACATTATTAACAACCATTATTCACACTCCAGTAGATACACGATTCCTAAAATATTCGAAACATTTTCATTGCCCGAAACGTCCAAGCTTCAACCTACTCGACACTGTCGGTCTGCTCCAAAGTACAGCGTGATTTTGGAGCTACGCCCGACAATGGATGCGGCCTGGTACCCCGTGGCGAGGACAAGCCCCCGCAGTGCCTCACCGAATTTTATGGCTTTCGACCCTCGAAGGGGTTTGAATACCATTAAAACTTGAGAAATGTCCAGAATTTCCGCATTTCTCATCAGATCTTTGCGAAAACGACACCAATCGATTCCTTATGTTTCGCCGATGAAACTAACACCAAGAACGACATAATTCTGACTGAAACGACTGAAGCTAATTTTGTTAATAATAATCCGATTTACATGAAATTTTGTATGATTTTCATAGGAAAAACATAAGGAATCCATATCGATACAATAAAGAATAAAGAATTTCTTAATACGCTGAAATGAATAAATCCGTTGAATAAATGAATAATAAATGAATAATAATGTTTAACTAAACTGTAGATTTCGCCACAATTTCAAATACTACTATTTGATTTTTCCTTATAATCGGAAACTAAGAGTTTCCCCAACAAGCGATTTAAATCGCTTAAAGAGCATTAAATAAACTACTAAATAAACATTCAAATCTTTTTATAACAATTAAGCCGAAACAATTGAAAAAGGAACATTAAATGAATGTACAATATATTCAATTACAAATAATTAAAAAGGGACAATTTTTTCCTTTTATATTTTTTGGCGCCATTCCGATATCTTTTATAGTTTAAAAGTTATACAACACGATGTCACTAACTATCCCTATCCCGACCACTGTGCGGCGTCCGGCCGCCTTTACAGTAAACGCTCATGGGTTCGGGCCGGAAGAGTAATACCTTTGTGTAGGTATTGGTGAAGAAGAAGATAGGAAGCATTACTGACCAAGCCTCGTGGGCACGCGAATAAATGTTTAAATAATTCAGACAGTAAAATTATTAATTTCATCATTATTAAATCGTGTAACTAACATTGAACGTACGCAGATACTTATATTATGTGATAGTTAAAGGCTCATAATCTCCATCAAAATACCAGTTTTATTTGAAACCGTAGGACTTATGAGCGGCAGTGTAGATCTCCAAACATCTGACAGCAAATTAAAACGTATTAACACGTATTAACGCCTCATACATTTCGAGCTGTACTTCACTCATTCCGACACTGTACAGGCAATAACTTTGAACATATTCTGTAAATGCAAGCATTGGACGTAAGTGATACAATTAAGATTAATGCATTATCCGCATGGTTTGAGGTTGAAGATCTCTTCATGGCGACTTTGTTATACGTCAGTGAATTCGTTGTATTATCAGCTACAACACAGCGGTAAAAAATACACTGTGCCGATTGAAAAATTTAAAGTCACCTTGACATCTCGAAGGGTGTATGGTACAAAAAAAGCAAAACGTTTCTATTCGGTGAGCCCCATCGTATATAACATGTTTGATATAAAACATTTTCTGATAAAGTTGATGAATAAAGGTAATTTTAGATGGCAGTTGTTATTAAGTCACCGCGTATGGTCTTCGCAGCGAAAAGATTAAATAACTCGTTTCCAAAATTAAGAAAGTCAACTTTCAGCTAATTTTATTAATGACTTTATTTTTAATATTTATTGATTACTAATATATTTATTAGGTCGTTGCAAAATTTCTTACGCTTTGTTGATCCAAAGTCTTTATTATAAGTGTATACAAATATATTTCAAGGTTTTTTTAATCAAAGTATTTTCCTTGGCTATCTATGACCTTTTGCCACTTTTCTGGTAAAAGTATTTACAAGTAGGTGTAGTAAAAGAAGATATTTCCCTATATTTAACATCGCTTAACACTTAACAGTGAGCGAACGAATTTAATATTTCTTTATGTGATATACAATGATTTTAACAGCCTGTAAGTACAAACATTTAAACTGAACCGTTAAAATAGATACCACTTGATCAGTCATAGACCATATGTACACGATCGGTTTGCAGAGGTTGATGGATCCGCTCTCCCTACTTAAGTGGTTAACAGCTGCTTGTATTTCTATCTTCCGATACAAAGCACTTGGATCTAACAAAATTGAATAATTTTCATTCTGAATGGTCATACTACACTGTTACTGTATTCAGGTATTCAATGTTGTACCAGACATTATTGCTTAAAAGAAATAAAATTAGTAGCAAATTGTAGAAATTGTCTATGTGGTATCAACATAAAGAGTTGATTGACACCTACAGTTTTAATAAGAGATAATAATTCTGTAAGTCCCGAGGAATTATAAAAGCATACTCACAGGAAATATGATGGAAAAGTTGGAAAAAAGTAGATAAAGAGGAGGGTGCATAGGGCGACAATTATTTGGAAGTTGCTGACTTTAAATAAATCATTGAATGATATGTGTCGACTTATATTAAAAGAAGAATATTTGGAACCCTTATAAAATTCTGACTTCTTTATATTATTTGAAGCATTAACCCCACATTTGAAAAATGTTATTTTCGAGTTACCTACAATTAGTTATCTAGGTGAACGCCAATTTAAACTATTGAAGTTCTCTGAAGAGAAATATCCCAGGGTAATAGAAAATGTAAAGCATACATATTTATTTAGGTATTTCTATATTTCATATTTTCGACGAAAACGAAATTAATCTCTCAGCTTGTAAACGAAGCAATCAAATTTAAAAGCTCTTATTATCCGCTAATAATCTCAATACAGTTGTATGAAATATTTTCCATAGAAAAAGTGCATCGCATGCATATTCTAA
The DNA here is from genome assembly GCA_029448645.1 of Andrena camellia. Taxonomy (NCBI): domain Eukaryota; kingdom Metazoa; phylum Arthropoda; class Insecta; order Hymenoptera; family Andrenidae; genus Andrena; species Andrena camellia. The sequence continues at coordinate 10,264,890 of CM055681.1, forward strand.
GTGCAACTAATGTTCCTGATTTCTTGACATTTTTTTCTTTCTCGAGAAATCCGAAATCAGAACATACTTCTTGAGAATTCTCGAGAATTTGAAAAAAATATTACAAAATTTATATTTTTGGAATAATGTTGATAACATTTATCAAAAACACAAGAAAACTTTAACTAATTGTTCATTTCTGTCTAATTTGCACAAAACATGTATAAATGAAAAAACAGATATTAAATATAATTGATAAATTTATTTATTTAATACAAAATTTGTGTAAAGTGAAACATTACTTTTTTGTTTTAAAATAGTTTTTTAATCTATTTCTTTTCTTTTCTTTGTGATACAATTTGTCGCTGTAGAAAAATTTCTTTCGTTTTGAGTGGATGTTGGCTTAAAGTCCGGAATTTATATGTGTCTTCTTGGTTGATACTAAATTCTTGGAGGCTCTCTGCGATTGCTAACTCTAATTTGCTTTCTTAATGGTAATTCTTCATTTTGAGGATCCGTAAGTTGTAAGGAGAATCATGGTTACTGTGATATTGTCTGAAAAGTCTAGCTACTTAAGTAGAATTTGTTTTGCCATTTTATACATATCTTTATTGCATATTAAATGAAAATACGCGTCTTTTGAATCTTTTTGAAGAGATTCTGGATTAACCAATGCAAAAATTTTATAAAGGACATATAGTTAAAGGACATATATAGTTTTGTCTGTCCTTTTCGATATTTCTTCTTTAATAGCCACAAGAAACTCATTACTTAATTTAGTAGGCATACCATTTTTCTAAATTGTTAAATAAGAATTTAAGAGTATCTTCACCAGTCAATAATGGCGAATCTTCTCTATTGAGATTTTCTATTGAAATTCATATAGGTTCTAATGTTATTAATAAGATTTATTATAAATTGTAGATGTGTTTATACGTTCGCGATTGCCTAAACTTAAGTTTCTCGAGAAAAACAGTATTTCTCGAGAAATAAGAAATAAGCAATTATAAAAATTCTCGAGAAGGAAAACTACGTGCAGCTGTTTTATATGAATCGGTATGTTCAAATTAATCGAGTACTAAGTGGTCACGTATCTCACTATCAACCTATTTGCATTGGCTTAGAAAACATTCCACTTCGCCCAATGGAAAATCGAAATAGAATAAACAAAGGTTTCTTTGAATATCATGCTAATATCGATTAAAAAAATGGTAAACTTGCCGATGAAGTGGGCCCTCGCCGATTTCGATGACCTTCACATATGTTGTTAAGGTGGTCATTCTGAACATTTCCCTTTAAACTTTTTGGTGGTCGGCTTTGGTTTACGAGATATTCGCAAAAAACTTAACTTAACATTAGAATTACCGAGTTTAACACATATTCACATCGGTTCGCTACCATGCTTTAAGCGCCCGCGAGCGGGCGCGCGCCCCCCGCCCTAGTCTAGCCCCAACCAATACTAATACCGTCGGCTGTGAAACACATTTCAATATATTATGCCGAAAGTTTTACATATGTTTTTGACAATATATGTCAAGATCATTGAAATCGGTGAGGAGGTAGCTTTCAATATATTATGCCGAAAGTTTTTATTAATATCTCCGAATCTAAGGCCGACCACAAAAAATTTTAAAGGGAAATGTTGTTCAGAATGGCGACCTTGACAACATATGTGAAGGTCATCGAAATCGGCGAGGGCCTAGTTCATCGGCAAGTTTACCAAAAAAATTGTTAATCTAGAAGAGAATTTTATCAGTTGCATGAGATTCATAAATTAAAAATATTTGGAGAAAATGATATCGACGTAGGGGAGACCGGGGCTGAAAGTTCCTAGGGCAAGTTGTTCCGACGGTTCTATCTTCAAAATGAAAAGAGCGTTGTACTTTAAATTATTTTTTCCGTCTGGGTTGATCACGCCACTCTGACGACCATTTTAATAGCGTCCGCGACAGCGAATCGTATGGTTGTAAGCAAGGTCCTATTAGTTGCGTACCAGATAAATAAATATTTTTCTATCATTATTTTTGGATGTATTTCGATTATTTAACGTCGATATTATTGATTAATTATTTCTTATGCGTCAAATGACATTTAAGAATATGGTGTAATAGTGTTTATCGTTTCAATATATGTATAAGCAGAATAGTCTGTCAAATCGGTACAGGTGTCGATAGGAGCTAGTTGTTACCGTGTTTTGGGCCACGTTGTTACCGTAACAACTTGCCCCACTGCAAATCTGTAAATTGTTCCTGCTGTGTTTTAAGATGCGAACATATGACTGAAAGGCGGAAAGGGGCACCATTTCCATCGAAGTTATGCATAAAGATAAAAACTGTCGATAGAGAATTCAGTATCTGCCACTTGACTCTATCGAAAGTTATTAAAAAACTACAATCTGGACAAGAAGCCAGTGTAGACTACAAATACAAATCTCAATAAGTAGGTACCCACAAACAGTTGAATTGTAAGACCAGAGATGGGCATTATTTAAATAACAAATTATTTAACTGACGTATCAATTAAAAGAGACTTTAGTCTTATTCGTCACGAATAAGACTAACCCGAGTCAATTTTTAATCGAAGCACCCATGATTGAAATAATTCAATCATGGGGATTCAATCGTCGGCCATGATTGAACTACTTCAATCATGGGGATTCAATCATGATTGATCGAACAGTGTTCTCGTATTCAATCGTACTTTAGTCGATTGAAGCTCGACTAACCCTAGCGAGACTCGAGACTCGCGAGAGCTTTTGATCGATGCCGCGCGAGGCCCGAGCCGAGCGACATTGTATGTATCGTTCGCCCGTCTAAACTGGCGCCTAGAGTTGCTCGGCGATGTGTCATCGATTATACGGAAAGTGAATTTCTTTATTTTTCATCGTATCAATATGAAAGTGACACCAATGGATTCCTTGAATTCTCCCGATTAAACGGACAGAAAATAATTTGAATCGGACTATTTTTAACGAAACGGGCTTTCAATTCTGCAAATAAATTTCTCACGTAATATCCTTAATAATTATGATCCGAATTATATCATTTTTGGGGCAATTTTCATTGGGAAGACATCAGGCATCGATTGGCAATACTTTCAACAGTTATCAAAAACATGAACATTTTATGTGACCCGTCGGTTTTATTGCTCTCGGCTGTCAACGGGCGGTCTATTAGGGCCCAAAGATCCTCGCTCGCAGCGAGAAAGCAAAACAGTGGGGTGGGTAGGTCTTTCCTGATAATCCGAGCCTAAAGGCTTTTCAACAATCGGAAGACTGTAGTCTTTCCTCTGATTTCGACGATGCGCGCAACCATTCGCGTACGCGGCTTCATGTTGCACGAGGTCCCTCGTTGCGCATCCACAGTCTACACATTAAAATCGACCCTTTCAAGGGTGTTCTGTAGCGCACATTACGCATGTTTATAACCGTGCCTTAAGAGTGGAGCGCGCGGCTCGCTTACCTGCAACGGGGCGCACCGCTATTTTTAACGTTGAATATTCAAATTACCTACCAACAACAGATAGACTTATTTTATAGAAAACACTTCAGCGATTATGGTAGTATTATTTCAGTATTATATGGTAGAATTATTTCAATCATGGGCGCTTTGATTAAAAATTGACTCGGGTTAGTCTTATTCACGAGTCTCGAATAAAATTTTCGTCTTTTAGTCGAACTCAATTGTTTATTTGAAATAATTGTTTGCCCATCTCTGTGTAAGACTGATTTGTAGATTTTAGTTTTTATACCAAAGATAATGTTTATGGTTATTATATTGTTTTGGTTTTCTTTTAAAGATAATACATTTTTGTTGATCCGAAGCTTCATAAATAAACATTATTAATAAAATTCTGTTTTATTTCATTAGAAACTGAAATATTTCATTAAAAGGCAACTCTTGTATCTTAGTAACAACTTACCCCAATCCGATAACAACTTGCCCCATAAAGGGGTAAGAAGTTCCACTTCGACCAGCCACAAATAAATTACTTTTTTTTATGAAAAACCTATTACAATATATTAAATACAAGCTTAAAATATAATAAATTTAACAAGAAATTAGTCAATAGTGAAGAAAATAATTACATTATTTTCCAGTCATTTTTTATGTTTTATCGAAATCGGAACTTTTAGCCCCGGTCTCCCCTACTTATACGGAATGCACTCATAAATGCACTGGGTGAGATGGAGCATTAGAAGCGAAAAGAGAGAAATATTCGAAAGCTCGCAAACGGGTCACATGTGTAGTCGATCCTTTGAGTTAGCCATGTATTCTCCTTTTCTCTTCTCTCTTTTCCCGGAGAACCACGTGCGCCCCAAGAAATTCCTCTTTTATATCCCTTGGCCTTTGTTCACCAGCAGCTGTCCAGCAGAAGAAGTACTTTCCCCGATCATCGGCCCGGTTACCGCCGTTTCTTTTTCCTATGTGCCTGCTACTATGTACATCTATGTACATTTGAACGACATTACATTAACCCCTCCTCCCCATTCTTGTTTCGACAAAAACACATGAATAACACATGAACAACAAAAGAAATTAGTCAGTAATTGCCGCTTCATGCATACATTGCTTAATTTGTGTGGAGAATATTTTACATAGAATTTTTTTTTTAAAATATTAAAATTGTAGTTTACATCATTTTAGAAACAATTTACAATGGAATGTAGAAATATTTTGTGATGGATTGATGGATTCCTTACGTTTATTATTCGAAATTTGAATCAATTAACGTTCTTTAACTCAAGGGAAAGAAAGTAGCTACAAATTGGAAGTGATTTTATTTTTACCCTCTTAACACGTACAACAGTTGTATTGATTACGTTATGCAATTTGAACTTGTACTTATATCTTCAACAAAGGAAGTGCAAAGTCAGTGGCCACACAGCATCAACGAAAATAACGTTCTTGCTGTCACTTTGACTTTTGTGTTCCAATTACGAGTTAACAAGGGTGACGACCAAACGTAATACGAGCTAGTCTGAGTGATACGAAAGCGTTATCATAAAGATACATTCTGCAACTTACAGTTTCGAGAAAGGACCACCTACTAGACATGGCTGACTCCGCAAACTTTCTAATTCTGAAGTAAATCACAGCCACTTTAAATTATTATATTACTTCATAGGCTTGCGCATCGAATGCATCTGGCATACTTCTAATTGTATCACAATTGCTTCTCAGAGGAGGTGGTTGAAATATGGTTGACAAGGGATGTTTGGCAACTCGAAAATTCAAGAAAATTTGAAACCTTGCGGAAATGTAGTTCAAGTGATGCTAATAGGGGATGTCCTAGGGGTTAAAACACTCCCTCAAAAAAATTGTGCGTTTTCATATTCTCGTGAATATCTGCGAAATCGAAAAAGACATCGAAAAACAGTTTAATGTTAGTTAAAGTTTTATGGTTTTTTATATCCTACAATATGGAGATAGAGAATTTTTTAAAAAAGGGCGGTGCGGTTAAATTTTAAAAAAATTATTTTTTAGTCTATTGTAGAATATCAAAAACCATAAAACTTTAAGTGAAACGTTTTTCGATATCTTTTTCGGTCTCCCATATATTCACAGTAATATGAAAACTCATGTTTCAAATCTAATTCTTTTCATATTCAGATATAGAGTTGAAATTTACAAAATTTGGATAAAATAACACATAAAATAACGGGAATTCGAAAAAAAAAGAAAGGATAAAAGAAACTAGAGACCTCACTTGCTCCCCCGCAATGCATAATTATAACTCTAGTCGCTCCATTTGTAATGTAGGGCGTTTGTATTGAGACTATCAACGATGATTAAAAACTAGTGAAATTCTAGTTTACTTAATAATGTTTAAAGCAATTACTTTTTACAAATAATCGTTTTGTATTATATCCTCGTTGTCGTTTCTATATCTTCTTTCATCAAAAACAAATATTTTGCAGACTCCTGTTTACGCAAACTTTTTTCTATTAGATACTAAATAAATAACCACATCATTACGTTCTGGTTTCAACTTTTGTGTTTAAAATTCTTAATAATGCATCTTAGTATACAGCACTGGAAACATTTATTGCATCACTCTGTTTACGTTGTGTGCACAAGTTTCATAGCAATATGATTGATAAAGTGATTCGTATCCGACTTATTTTGGCCATGATAGTGGACTACACAATTTTGCGACAAATATTTTCCTAGTACTAATAATAAGAGCGGTATGTATAAGTAATAACGCGATGCAATGAATATTTCCAGCACTGTATATGTTACTGTAAAAGTTCCAGAACCGGCGAATCTTAGAATTTACCGGCAAATCCTAGCACTCGCCGCTACGGGGCGATAAAAGTTCCAAATACACAAAACACCACCACCAAATGCTGGTTAAATATCAGGATTTACCGATTAACCCTCTTGACAAAAGTCCGGTCAAATATTTTATAAGATATCTCGAACTTCCAGCGCCTCACAACGGCAAATGCTCGGATCCGCCGGTATATTCCAAGATCCACCGGTCCCCGAACTTTTACAGTAACATATATTATATCCACTGAAAGCAAAACGAGTTCCCTCAGAAAATTTCGCACGTTATAATTTCCGGGTACAGAAATTCATTTCGTCTCTCTAGATTGTAGAACAGGCCGTTTGCTTTCGCCTGTGTATCAACCTGTTTAACATTCGATGAAGAACTTAGTTACGAAATTCTCACTTGTTGCGTATTCACGCGATCTTACGAGTGTGCCCAATTATGAAGCACGCTGGGCATTCCTGAATAGATCTAGGCGCATAATGGCCTGGCACTGGCACCGTGGATATTTACCCCTCTTTTGTATCGTGGTTGTATAAGGGGTACAGTGATGGTACACTATAAAAGGGGCCCGGAGCAGAGCCTCGCGGACCGCCGAGCAGTGTTCAGATAAATATGCGGGAGGGGCCTGAATTCCTCACTCGGCTGCATTCCAAACCCTCCTCCTCTTCCACTATCTTACCATTACCACTACCATCGCCGTCATCGATATTTACAGGCTCTCCTCTCTCCTCTTTCCTACCGTTGCTGCTGCTGTTACTTCTACTTCTACTACGGTAGTACTACCACTATTACGCGATTGCTACAACTATCACTGATACTGCTGCTAATACTGCTACTTCCACTGCACTCTATTTCTCCCTCTCTATTTGCCTGCGCATTTTTACTCTCCTCTAATGTGAACCTTTCCCGATGTAATTCAGGATCTCTTCTTCTTTGTCGCGCTTAGTATTTCCTCCTACATGCTTCACTTCTTCTCTTCCTGTTTCCTAACTGCCATTCTCTCCTCCTTTTGCCTCTACCAAGTCCACCGAGGTGTTATTCATTTCAATCGTTTGCTCGTAAGCAATGGAGGCACGTCTCATCTCCAGTCTCTTTCTCCTTTTCCCTGACTGATTGTCTTATTCTGATTATTTATTTCTCGTAGCTTTTGCCCAGTTTTGTTCAGTGCAAAGAAGATAGGCGTTTTTCTCGGTTTCACGCCTTCGAGTTGAAGGGATCGACATATGCGCGTGCCGAAACTTAAACGAGACTGAGGAATGTCGGTACGCGCACGCATGTGTGCGCGGTATTTGTCGGGAATTGGTATTGCATCTTTTCCTATAACGTAAGTTCTTTCAAAATACGTGCAGAACTCTAACTCAGCAAATAGTTCATTTGATTCAAAATCCTGGTTACTTACCACAAGAGGAATTCTATGTAACATTTTTTTTCACGAATTCCTTAATGACACATGAGTGCTGCATGCTTCGTACTTTACTGTTTCATTCCACGCTGACGGTTCGATACCCTTCCGGTGATGCACGTGAGTTACACGCGGTGCAAAGGCTTGTCACGATGGAAAAAATGTTTACAGGCATTGTGTGCTGTTTGATACCTCCCTCATCTCTATCTTTTCACTCTTGCAATTATTTAAATATATATAAGTAGAAATGCCTAATCGTTTTCAATTGTTAGAAGATTTATATGGCGTGGATCATAAAGTTGCATTTCGTAATTATTTTAAAGATATGTGTATTTAAAAAGTCGTGAACGATAATGTATTTATTTGATGAAACAAGATTTAACAAGTTGTTATGTTAGGCGATATAAATGCACTAATTACGTATAGCACAGTGTGATATATTTGTTATTTTATATGCCCTTATTTCTTGTATCGTGACTTCTTAAAATTCTACCTTTTTGCGATATTGCTGACTTCGACAATAAGAAGTTATACGATTGGAATACATCTGTCGTGAAGCATTCCCATCCCGTACTTTCTCCGTCTCTCCGTCGCTCCGTCGCTCCGTCTCTCCGTCTCTCCGTCTCTCCGTCTTCTTTTTACGGTATTGTAACTTGCAGATTGCAGTCATGCTGCCCCATGACGATTGCGTTCCACATTTTTTGTTTCCTTCCTTTTTCATGGATTGGCTACACATTGACAGTAACTGTATGCCCAGGAATGAAATTCAACAAAATGAAATAAAACTTCTTGGCTTAATTGAAGCAGGATACTTTTTCTATGAATTGCATTCTGCAATTCTGCGTTACCACAGGTTTCGATGGTACTAGAAAAATAAGGTAATTATTCAGAAGTTTTCCGTCCTCACCGATTTCAATGATTTTTGGATATGTTGTCGGGGACACGATTCTGAACAACTTTTTCCTATACATGTTACCGCCGCTCGACCTTCGTTTCCGAGATATTCGCGAAAAACTGCTGCTACTACTACAATGTATTCTGCCGTATACAGACCTAGAGTAAGCACCCGTGGCAGCATATGGACAAAACAAATGACGAAGCTGACCTTTGTTTCCGAGATATTTGCGAAAAACTTCTTTTGACTTATTCCAACGCAACGAATTTCACTTACCAACTTGTCCCAGGTATTAGTATTGGTTGGGGCTAGATAAGTGCGGGGGGCGCGCGCCCGCTCGCGGGCGCGTAAAGCATCGTAAGGAACCGATGTGAGTCGGGGTGTTGACGGGCATCCGCAAGTTTCCGGTTCAAATCTCTAAACTCACATCAGTTCGCTACCATGCTTTACGCGCCCCCCGCGCTAATCTAGCCCTAACCAATACTAATACCCGGGACAAGTTGGAAAGTGGAATGCGTTGCGTCGGAATAAATCCACAGAAGTTTTTCGCAAATATCTCGGCAACGAAGGTCGACATTGTATTCTACCAATACGTACGCGTACGTAGCAGCACAGCGTTCGACGATTCGATTTTGTTCAATGCAGTGGTAGCCACAGTTCTTTGCGAATATCTCGGAAACTATTGCCGTGCGGCGGTAACATGTATAGGAAAAAGTTGTTCAGAATCTTGATCTTGATAACATATCCAAAAATCATTGAAATCGGCGAGGACGGAAAACTTCTAAATAATTACCAAAAATAATTATCATACAGTTGAACCTCGACAACTCGAAAATTTTCTTCATTCCTTTCCGCTCCGCTGTAAACACCTCTACAACTGGAAATAAAACTTCCTTAACTCGAACTATTTTTGCATGTTAAATTATGCATTTCACCTCTCCAACTCGAATTTAGAAGAAATCCAACCTCTACAAGTCGAAGTTTATTTCTACATATGTATTACGAAATTTTGTAGAAAGATCTCACAATATTGAGGAAATATGTTTTCTCTGCAATATTCACGATTAAAAATGCTATTGATTTACAATACACTAAAAGACTAGCACAAAGCAAAATCACAATTTTTTTAATATGTAATGAAGAGTAATATATCGAGCATAAAATGTGTCTTATAATTATTTATATATATGTAAGTATATATATATAGTACATAAGTTGTAGGTATATTTGATTATAGGTACACAATAAACAATTGACCTATAAAACTTGAATTTGTCTTGCTTTACAGCTTCACAAGTCGAACAATTAACAGTCGCACAAAGCCTCTATAAGTCGAATTTTCGTTTGTTAAACCTCTCTTACTCGAAAACTCGATAAGCCGAAACCTCTATAATTCCAAGATTTCTTTCCTTCCCTTAAGATTCGAGTTACCGAGGCTCGACTGCAGTACCAAAATTTTGTTTGCTTCGTTGCATAAAGTTTTCCGTGTTACGTGTCCCAACAAATTATTACAAGTCCCAGTTGAGTGAGCCAAGTAACTTACTGTAATCACTGTCACAGATCGAAAAAAAAAGGGAAGTGTATCGTGGGTGACACCGACTGCCACGTTTGACGCAAAAAGTATCTAAAGCGGAAGAGGTTTTGGGATATGCTATGGAATGGGAGAAAGCGACTCGATCTTGTGGGGGAGAAAAAAAGAATGATAGATACATAGGGAGATGCAAGGGTAAGACGAAGGTAAAAAGGGCTTTGCTTGTGGAGGAAGAGAACGGAGTAAGACGAGGGAGGATGTGGTGGGGGTGGGAGTGGAGGGGCGGGAGGAGGAGGAGGATGTAGAAAAATAAGACCCTCTTTCCGCGAGGCGAGCGAACCGGCTCGTACACGATAGCATCTGCGGAGCCTCCGACAATAATAGTGTGGACCGAGAAATATGCGCGCGGTGCTCGAGCCCCGTGATCCTTCGGCGGTTTTGGGGCGGCGAGGTGGCATGAAGGTAGGAGCAGAAGCCATGGTGGGGCGGAATTCTCGGGCGCATAGTGATGGAATCGACCCAATACTTATGGTAATTGAACAATCCAGTATTTCAATTTTAATAAAAAATTTTGAATTGCAGTAAAAACTTTACATGCGCAGAAATCAAATTGGCAGATGAGTAATACGGACGGGATTGATGTAAATGATTTCATAAAGTCCATTCGGATATTAGAAGAAAGCTCATTTCAATGGTGCACGTCAATAAAATTCGCAACATCAATTCGGGTCCCTAACCCGAAAATTCTGATTTTAGCGAATTGGAGTATGGAAGTTGCAATTTTATTTTTCTGCGGAAATTCACTCAGAAGGGGTGCCCCTTTGACAAACCTTTGAATATAAGAATTGTTCAATTTGTTATGCTCTATCACACTACCAAAAGAAAAATAAAGTTATATTAAAGAAACGAAAAAACGCGATAACTTTAAGCACTAATTTTATTTTACCCCTTCAGAGTGAATTTCCGCAGAAAAATAAAATTGCACGTTGCATACTCCAATATGCTCTACATTCACACGAAGTTTCGTTAAAATCAGCATTTTCAGGTTGGAAGCGTTTCCTCGTTAGTCATTAAAACACGTTTGACTGTCTTATTTTATTTTAATAAGCGATAACCTTCTAATTGGCATAAATTTTTGTTCTCATACTGAGATTAAAGCTTGTCAATGAAAATATTATCAGAGAAGGCTTGTTCGAATTAGGAACACCCATTTTGGTCCCAGTAAAAGTACAATTTTACTTGTGTGGTGTACGCCCAAGTATCTCAATTACGAGAGCATATTCAAGTACAAAAACAAAGTGAATAGTACACACACATATATAGTTGCCGGTATGGGACTGCTTGTGTAATTGGTTTTAGTATCTTTACACGTGTCTGATAGGCGCAAAGAAATTATAATAGGTGTTTCCGATTGATAATGCCTATCAAAGAATGGGTAATGTGCACAAGGAAGGAGAATTGGTCCCATCACTACTGCCACGGTGCGGGCCTTCTGACGGAGAGGGGACATATGCCAAGGTCCGCCGGGCCTACTCTTAGATGATCAGAGACACGGCTGATGGGCCAGTAGTGGTCCCAGAAATTCCAACAAGGACGAAGCATAATGCGCGATTCAAGGTCGATTCTACTACCGACCAGAGAGTCCGAGATGGGTCCACGTCCAGCAGGGTCGTACCGTGACCTCGCCAGGCCCTCTTTCCTCTCTTTTCCCGCGCCTCGACCCCTTACTCTATCCCTCCTCCGGTCTCTTACAGCCTGGGCTCTGCCAATGACAGTATCGTCCGCTCGCCCCGCGGCGCCCTGCATTTCAAGCCGGCATACCACAACATTCGTATCACTGAAAATCTGTACGCCCCCATGGGCAGCCTCAATACTGGCTACAATGCTGGAATTCCAGGAGCAATCTAATCCAGATCTTGACATTCAGACATTCTCAACTCTACTTTCTGATATTGGGACCATTCATTCTCACAGAAAACTAACAGTTGCTTCAACAGCTTAATTTAATTACCCCAGGGTTCCAGGCATTTTGCCTTGTATTTTAAGTAATTTGTTATTAGCCCAGCTTCGAATACTGTAAAACAGTAAACACGAAAGGATAACGTTCACTGAAAGGAAGCAGGCGATTACCAGGGGAATGACTTTCTCAGGCGACTGTCATTTAATTTACCACGAAAAGAGTCTAAAAGATCTGAGAAATATGCGAGGGGACCTTAGCAAGGATAATAGCAAACAAAGCCCGGTCTTACGATACCGTACATATCCATTGTTGGCAAGTGAGTGCTAGTGTATATCCGTATCTTGTGATATCAAGTGGATTCAGCACGCTGAAATGAGTACTATACGAAATGCATAGAATCGTTGCGGGAGGGGCGGAGGTGATCCAAGGGTGGAGGCAGAAACGGTGGATAGGAGAAGGAAGGGGTGGGGGCACAAGGGCTCCATTGCGACGGTCCTGCGAAGCTTCGGGATGAGGCCCGCCTTTTTACACCGGGCAAGAAAGAGCCGCTTGAAGCCCCCGTGGTTGGAGCGAGATCACTGTAAAAAGGCTATCGAAGGAGCGGACAGAAAGAGAGGACGGAAGGTGGAAGGTATGCGTATACGGAGATCGAGTCAGTCCGCGCGTATACGTCGGAGCGGCAAGGAGACAGAGACGGGAGAATGAAACGGAGGAAAGGGGGAGAAGGAGAGGAATAGAGGAGTAAAGAGGAAGGATGTTAGATGGGATGGGGGGAAGGGTAGTAGGTAAAAGCAGGATGGAACGGAGGATGGAGGGAGAGGAGCAACCGGGTGGTGCAAGAGCGAAGGAAGGGAAGGCAAAAAGAGGAAAAAAGGTGGGATCCCTTAAAAATTGAGACCCACAGAGGTTGGGATTGGAATTTCGGGCCCCGTAAACCGGCCAGTCTCGACGAGACCTTCGCAAAGATGAGGTGAGGAGAAAAGATATACGCTCGGCGGGATAGAAGAGGAAGAAGGCGAAGAGGAAAAGGGACAAGGAGAGGAAGAAGAAGGTGAGGAAGAGGATCAAGAAGAAGAGGAAAAAGGGCAAGGAGAGGAACAAGAGAAGAGGAAGAGGAAGAAGAAGAAGAGGAAAAAGGGCAAGGAGAGGAACAAGAAGAGGAATTAAAAGAAGAGGAGGAGGTGGGGGAGGGAGGGAGGGAGGAGGAGGAGGAGAAGGAAGAAGCTGAAGAAGAAGAAGAAGAAGAAGAAGAAGAAGAAGAAGGCATCGTGTATCGTGCCTAGTCTATACTGTGTACCCGGCATGGACCGTCAGTATACACTCTGCGTACTCGTACCGGCGCATCAATACCGCACCTACGTTGACAATTACCACCAGCACGCACATCACCGCTTGCAACAACAGCAGCAGCAACGACAACGGCAGCAATATTCCCAACGACAACGCTCCGGCGAGCAGCCGTATCAGCAGGAGCAAATTTACGAGAACGTCGTCTCGCAATATCGGATGAGAATGTGCTATCACAACGACTACGAGAATGACGAGCAGATACAGAGGTTTTACTGGGAGCAGTGTTACAGGCGCGATGACACAGACGCCTCTGCATATTATTATTGTGAATACGTAAGGGCACGAGTTATATATTATTCCTATCTCGCAACACGTTCGTGTGAAATTCCAGAAGATATTACGGTGGAAGATTCAGTGCTCTTTATGGTATCCCAGTGATCAGTATCTACGACTTAAAGTTTGTCAAGTTTACTAAAAAGTAACTACTTTAAACACCTGCATAAACTTTACGTTTATCGTGAAACGTTATGCGCATTATTTGTAAATTAATGGGATTAATTTTTGTCTTCTTAGTTAAGACTCCTGAGTGCACGAGTTCAGAATTCTCCAATCTTAGTGCGTTGGGCATAGAAAGAGGATTCTTCAAGAACTTCCAAATGTTTGAAATTATTTCTGTGTAAATATTTCTTTTGTCCACGTTCGCGCGTTGATGATGAAATAGTGTGAGAAGAAACGGTAGCTTGAATATCGATGTCCCTTTTTCATTTTTTTTTTAATAGAATATCGATCCACCCACAAAATTCTCTCGCATTACATAAATGAAACAGATCAACCATTTAGGATACAAAATGTAGTGAAATAGTAAATTCTGAATATGCTCGGATATAACCCTTGTGTCAATCCATACCGTGCAGTGCCAAACACGGTGATACCATTTCTCTGCTTTAAAACCCAAAGACCACCCGATTAGAACGTCACGTGGTTTCCACCGAATTCTGACGCCGTGATCAGAGCGAAAGAACGACGTGCTATCCTAAAATCAACATTACTTTCGAACACAGAATTTACTTACGTGGAAGTTACGATCATAAGTTACGACACTACAAATTCTAACTATCGTATAATCGATATGTATCGTATAACCATTTCTTGTGATTTAATGATAAATAAGTTTAAAAAGCCCACTTAAAAAAATATCCAACGTAAACAGAAATTGTAAAGAATTTTTGTGGTGTTAATAATTTCTCAATTCGTTAAGTCGTCATGCAAATGAATTTTTCTCATGAGCACCTTTGCATTTGCGTTACAGGCAAAGAAGGAAATCTATGACGTAAAACAGCAGAGGCTATGTCTGGCCCAGGATGAGTACAATCACCTCAATAATGCTTTAACGACGCTTGGCGCATCACGTACAAGTTGTGAGTATACCCTAATACTGACAGTATTTAATAGCTCGAAGTTTTTAGTGTTCGGAAAGTCCATTAAAGTGTATCGATAGCATGGGAATTGATTTTAGAAAATTTGTATGAAATCTGTTATTTTACACTCGCGTATTTTATTATTTAATTTAATATTATCTTTCATCGCATTGAAAATTGCAAATAGGAGAAGAATAACTAGCGACTAATTTGCCTCGTTCACAGTGTGCTCCAGTTCAAGTTCATTGAGTACCAAGTATGATCCGGATCTTCTGAAATCTGATGTCGCGCTCGCGAGGAGTCGAGTTTCTCGGCTGAAACGGGAGCTCGAACAGATCCGAGCAGAAATGAACTGTACGCAGCGAGGAGTAGACACTCTTGTGAGGTATGATATCGATCGCTCCGTTTCAAAAATCGTTCTCCAAACTTCAACGAAGTCCAGTCTAGCAGCATTTGATGGTCTCAGAAGCCAAACCTCCATTTTTCGTAAATTCCTCAATTTTAGCATCTAAACGCACAAATAGTGCTTAAATTATCAATATTCCCTTCGTTTTATTTTACGCAGTTGATCAATTTGGCTTCTGAGAGGCTTGCTTTATCACGCGACGAAGCAACACAATTAAATTCATAGCGTGAGCAAATACGTGAGCAAAAAATGTATACAGGGCGTTCTTGAAAGGTGGTTCAAAACATTGCAATATAGTTTCACAGATCAATCCTTGCAGAGTAAACAGCGATCTTGTATTTTAGCCTGATGGAGGTCTATGCCATTTTATAATTACTGTCGGGTATCTAAATCGTTATCCCTCTCGATTTAAAGATTGCATATAAACTTTTTTGTAGGGATATGTAAACAGTTTAGCAGACTCGTGTAAATGACTACATAATACCTGTCGAGTGATTTAAAGTTAAGCAGGAATTTTTAAAGAAGTACGAATTCGATGATTTTGAAAATATCAAGTGTTATACTGAAATGGAATGCCCCTTAAAATACTAAAGTAATTAAATAGATCCCAAAATTCTTTTTTTTTTACCGTAAGGCGTGAGTAGATGAGGGTGGATGACTTAGACTATTGAAACCGAAAATCGTTGTTTATACTTAAATGAATTGCTCCGTGGACCTACGCATCTTTTATTGAGTTCAGAGAAGAGCATCAAGCCTATAAAGTTTTGAATCACTTTTAAAAGACACCCTTTGTATTGCTTCTACTTGATCGCAATTACTAAAAATTCTTATTGCAATTGTGCGTTATATAGTATTTTTGTTATCATTAACTTAAGATCGAAATTCTAATCTTTCTTTACTTGGACAGCGTCGAGCAAAAGTTGAGCGGTCACCATGGCGGTTGTTACAATATCACGGAGGCTCAGGCGATCATGACAGAGCTTCGTAATATTCAAAAGTCCCTGAGTTCGGGCGAGAAAGAAAAGGCCGAGTTAATGCAGTCTCTGGCGCAGCTGAAGGACGAGTTAACAAGACTACAACTCTGCGAAGGTAGTCCCGAAGCTAGCACGCTGAGCTTGCCCCAGGAGAAGCTCAGCACAGCGTCTCAGACCGACTTGTCAGGCGAACTGGTACCAATCGGCACCCGGTTAGCCGAGATGGCGCGCATGAGGTTGCAGTACGACGAAGCGAGGAAGAGGATACAGCATATTCAACAGCAATTGGCAGACCTCGAGGAAAAAGTGACACCTGGTCAGACGGAGAGCGACAAGGACAAGCTACTGCTGTTTCAAGAAAAGGAGCAGTTGCTCAGAGAGCTTAGGAGTATTACGCCACGTACTAGGACGCAACAGGACATGAAGAAGATCCAAAGCGAGATTCGCCGCCTCGAACAAGATTTGAACAATGCGCTAGAATTGTCGAACAAGACTATCACTGACCGTGTGCGGCTTCACGAGGAAAAGCAACTGTTGTTGCAGCAGTTGAGAGACGCTTTACGTTCCATGGCGATGCTCGAAGGGCAGCTGAAGACGCTAAGCGCGAGCACACTCTCGGTGAGCAGCAGTTCCAGTCTTGGAAGCCTCAGTACTACCAGCAGCAAAGGTTCTCTAAGCTCTGGATTGAGTTTCACCGATATTTACGGCGGGCCCCAATGTCTGGGCCCCGCCAGCTCGCAACAGGAACGTCCAGTGGATATGGTCGATCTACACAGACGCGTGGACAGATTACTCAGGGGTTCCGAACAAAATAATCTCGTCAGCACGCCCTCGTCTGGTAGATCTCAACCAAGTCTCTCACCAAGGTCAAGCCTTTCCAGCGTCAGCCCCCCAGTCTCGCCGCTCTACGAGAACGCTCCAATGGGACCGCCACCTGCGTACGAGCACGTGGAAATGCAGAGACGGCAGTATCAAAAACCCACGACCTCGGCCACCACTCACCTTGATGGAAATCAATTGGAGGATCGGCTAGCGGAACTTAAGCTCAGCCAGCAGCAAACATCGTCGCAAGAGCACCTGGGGTCCTGCCCTGGTCCCCAGGATCGTCTTAAGCTTGTCGGCGGTCCTCATCCACCTGTCGAACTGCAGTCAGGGAATATGTCTCAAGGCAGCGGTCTTGGCAGGCCCGTGGCTGCTGTTGTACAACATCAGGTACCGCCACAGGAGCTGCCACCCCTCTCACCCATCAGCGAGACTCCGCCACCCACTGGAATTCGATCAAGAGCAAGCAGTTCTGGTACCAACACGAGGTCCGTTTCAGCCGCTGTTTCTGACGAAAGCGTCGCTGGTGATTCGGGAGTCTTCGAGGCCTCTAATCGAAGGAGACTCTCTGGTGTAATCGGAGACGTCGACTCGTTGGCACTTGGGGAGATGAGTCTGGAGACGGCTCAGGTGCAAATTAAGCTTAGGTTTGTTTCACGTTTTTTTTTATCTTAGTTTAGAATATAAAACAACCACTCTACTTTGTATAGATATGTACATGCTTTTGTAAGAATAAATGCTTAGAGAACCGACTTATTTGTTTAGGTACTCGGTCAGTGACGGTCTACTGCATGTTGGAATTGAACGCGCGAGGAACCTGGCTGCTCTTTTTATTCCCAACAACTCGCAAGTGTGAGTATTTACTTTAATTTACCATTTTGCCATTCATTGATTACAGTTATGTTAATATGTTCAACAGGATATACATTCTATGCTTTGCAGAAATATACATACATAGTAACTAACTTAAGATTCTCTTAAGTGGTGTGTAAAACGATATCCCCGAGGGTACAAACCACCAAATCTATTATTCATCGTCTATTATAGGGTTGCACTTATGTGGTTCTATTTCTACGCACTCGAGGGCCGTAAACTATAGATCGTGCACTGTAAGCTTGACTCTGAGCGGCCGCTACCACTTGCCCGATGAAAATGAGTTCAAATACGACCTTATTTGGATTATTTTTAACTATGCATACATAATTCGAATCGTTTCCAAATTCCGTAGTCTTTTTTCATTGACTTGTTCAACTTCAATAAATATCAGTAAAGACTGTTATAAACCTGTTAACATCCAATTTTAGTTTTCCAAAACACATTGTGCATTTTACGTGATTTTTTTAAAGTATTCTATGGAACAGGGTACATGTAGCTTTTTTGTACATGATGAAACATGCAGGTCGTCTTTCTGAGCAGCAATGTAATTGTTATGTGATGACAGAATTATGTGTATACTATAATAGTATAGTATGGCGAAATCATTTCGCAAAATTTCGACAACCATTCTTAAGTAATTCTGATTAAGTTAACACTGATTTGCCATACTAATACTAAATAGATTAGAAATGTTGTTGTACCAGAATTAGATACTTTCAGTGGACAATTGGTATTACTTTTTAGAACCCTGCGGAAAATATAGGCTACCATGAAATCTAGACTTTCCACCCCCCCCCCCCCTTTCATCCCCTTGACAATTTGTGATAATTAATCAAAGTTTTGCCCGGGCAACGCCGGGTACTTTAAGCTAGTATATGATAAAACACGTTATATGTAGCATAAAAATATTCATGTTGTTTCAAAGTAGAAATGGGTCGAATATAAATGTACCTCCTATTTCATAGAAGTAGCAGGTGCAGTCGATTAAGCAACAGTTCATTTAAATGCTGAAATCATTCCTCTAACGTACAACATTCAATTTATGTTTACTCAATTGGTAGAATTTAGTTGATGCTTCTCGAAACATCAAAAACATTGTTTATACTTTGGAGGAAAATAAAATGCCGCAGAATAGTCATCATGAATTTCAGAACTGGTTAATTTTTGTTTGATTATATTTACTTTTCTTAAACACTAGCACTAATAATCTTTTGTATTGTAATTAATAAAGATTACTTGCTATTATCACTATTATTATGAAACAGGTAGATGTAGCCTTTGATTTATAATAATGATATAAGACAGCATAACATTTATACAAATATGATGAAACCAAAAATAATTCTTTGCAAAACAGTTTAACCATTTTAAAGAAAATTTTGGAAGAATATGGAACTCCATACAACGCGTGAGATGTACTATGAGTACATATTTTAATTTCTGAATGTAGTAGATATAATGAAGATGAAATTACGAAAATAATAGTTGTTTTTGCATTTATATGTTTCTAGGTACATAAAAGCTGCATTACTTCCGATGCAGCCACCGGTTAATCACATGTGCTGTACGAAACCTGTCGTGGACTTGCAGAAACCAACCTTTGGCGAAACATTTCCAATTGTCGTACCACTCAACAAACTGTACACGAAGACACTGCAAGTTAACGTTTGGTGCACAAGCAGTGAGTCTGAGGAGTGCTTGGTACGTGCTTTTTGCCGCTCATTCTCTTGCGTTTCCATTGCTATAACGTACTTCGGAATTACAGGTAAAGACTTAATTGGCAAATAGAACTAACAAAAAACGAACTAAACAGTCTTGACAAATATAGCCTCTCAACATAATCGTCTTCGAGTTACTCAGCTTTTTATTTCGTTAGCTAAGCTTTTTTGTATAATTGCGGATACCGCAGAATTACTGGTATCTCGACAACTCAGGGTATGAATAACTTCAACATGTATTTAGTTTTGTTTACATATTCAGTAGTAGTGGCCAAATAACACGGAAAATCTCAGGGATTTCTAGATTTTAGACGATGAACATTTGCTTTAAATGCCGAAGATTTGGACGACAAGTTTTACCTTTGAATTTTTAAATTTTCTATGTTATAGTTATTCCACAAAATGTATAATTATAGAAAGAAGTTGACTGCCAAGATGGAAAACTGAATTATCTCGAAAACAATTATTTTGCAAACCTGTGTTTATTAAAGTACTTTCGTTTGTTTTTATAAGTTCCATTAATCACTCAAGTCTTTACCTGTAATTTTGAAATACCTTGTATGTGTTATGAATAAATAACTGGTTGCATTTATCAAGTAATAATTTAGTTTAATTTAAAGTTTTTGCTTTACATTCACTAAGATTAGTTTTCATTCTTTCAAATTCACGAATTACATGGCTTGCAATACTTTAGAAAAGTTCTATAATTGTTATAATTTTTTAACCGCGTTCACTCCCATCGAGACAAGCAGTTAATAACTAAATCGATGGTGCGGAACTGTTTTATCACGTTAATAATCTTTCTTTTCAGGGATCTGCACAAGTATCCCTTGCAGACTTTAGCCCAGAATCGCCGAGCGTGAAATGGTACAACATACTCTCCTTCCGCTTCATGCAGCCGCCGGACAGTCCTAGCACAAGCACCAGCAACAGCAACAGCAACAGCATCTCCATCAGCGTCGCGAGGCAAACGAAACACGACAAGCAAGAGTCAGATATATCGGTCTATCGCAGTGGGCAAAATACTAAAGAAGAGAGCAGCGACGAGAGTACAATTATCAGCTCTCAGACGTCTACCTTGACAAGAAATCAAGGATGCGACGAGCTACAAACAGCTATCTCGTTAAGGCTAGAGGAGCTGGCTAATTGCTTGGGAAGCCCTGAAGAAGAGGATGAAAATGGTGGTAGCGAAAGCGGAAGCGAGGACAGCGATGAGGAGGGAATTATTGTGGAATTCATGATGGAGGATAATGTCTTGGAAGACGTCTTGGAGCACGAGGTAATATTGCTCACTTAGAATTACGTTTTTCAACCGTTTTCTTACAGACGATTATAGTGTGAATCATTCTGTAACCTTTGGACAGCCAGCGAATGACGTGCTATTAGTTTGCCGTGAGACGGATGCGAGGTCCATTTTGACCCATAGTATAATTTCACGTACACATCCTAAGATAAGCTTTTATATTAGATTTTCAACTAATTATGATCTATAACTCTCATTCTCTTAAAGAACTGGTACTAATAAACAATTAACACAAGTGGCGTGACATTTAATTGCAAGATGGGTCCAGATGATTAATCACAGTGTAATCTTTGCATTTATCTGTGTTTTATTATTACACGATTGTTGCAACGTTTAATTAATACTGTATAATTGTAAATAACAGGAGGATGAAGAGTTAAATGAAGAGGCAAAACAGACCCAAGATAAGGAAACCAACACGGAATGTGTTTTTATCCCTGAACAGGGAAAGCAGAGGAAACTCTCTGCGGCCGGGGTTGTTCCTAATGCTATGTATGACGATAAAAATTCTATTGTAATTAAAAGGAGCCAAACATTTTCGCCTAGTGCCGCAGTTAGCAAGAATCACTATATTTGTCGGGTGAGTGTCGCACACATGCATCAGCTTTTACTGCATATGTATCAATTTCTATAATTTTTTATTATTTCGCATTTCTTTCCGCAGCTGAATCGAAGCGACAGTGACAGTAGCATGCCACTTTATCGCAGAGGCGGACCGTTCCAACGAAATTCGGTGGAAAGACGATCTCTTCGGTGGCGACGTCCATCGTCTGCGCTCAGTTGTAAAACAGTGTCGAAGAAGACCAATAATTTGCCGCCTACTGCTCGAACCTCCCTAGATCTTGAATTGGATCTTCAAGCTCAGCACGCGAGACTGAGCAATCTTCAAGACGAGCTCAGCAGATTGCGTGAATTGAAACAAAGGTTAGAGCAAGCGCGGGAGAAAGGAGATACCGATTTTGCAACATGGCTGCTGGAGGATCACAAGTTCCAGCATCTTATGGCACAGGCGGAAAGTGGAAAGAATGGAAAGAGCGCTGAGGATAAGAGAGTGGAGAAAATGTTGAAAAGGACTTCGAAAGAAATCTACAAACTAAGAAAGACCAAAGCCGGCAAGGGAAAACCCGACATTATTTCGTTCAAGTATGTATATCAACGTGTAATACATATGATTTACATTTACATACTCGAGTACATTTCATTAATAAGCACACTTACTACTGCGCGAAATTTTTGTCTTGTATAATACAACGATTAACGCAGACATTTCTGCGATCGTCCTTCACAATTTTTTTTCAAATGTACATTGACAAAGATAAAAATATTGTTAGAGATAAAGAAATTTTTATTTTAGTATTAATCGCAAGAAATGGTCACGGTTTTACAATACTATAATACACAATATTATACCGCAATGCTATATACTATACAGACTGTCCTTTAACATGTGTGAATCACTTCACCAGTGGGCGAGGGACACAAAAAAAACAATGAAGAAATGTTCATGTAAATATTTGCGGCATTTGACCTTGTTCCCGACTTAGAGCATATAGACATGTAGGTCTCATTGAGAGCTCGAAACTGTCGCCAACATCACGCGAGAGAGAAGGACATGTGCGAACTGCTGCGAGCGAGAGAAGTATAGAGTCGTAATCGACCGTAATGCGCATGCGCCGATATCGTGCCTGTGCGAACAGGTGCGAGCGAGAGAAGTATTGAGAATCTATACAGTTCGGACATGTCTTTATCTCTCGCACGATATCGGCGCATACGCATTACGGTCGATTAGGACTCTATAATTCTCTCGCTCGCACTAGTTCGCACATGCCTTTCTCTCTTGCGTGATGTTGGCGACAGTTTCGAGGACAGGAAACATAAGGCAATGAAACCTCCAGTAGTATATGCTCTAAGGATCCCGAGTTGCAGCCATTTTTGTACCCCAGTAATGTGCAACTACTTACCTTTATAGGAAGTGTGTGAAATGGCCACCTTCGGCCTGATTGCAAGCCACCAGTCGTCGTGCTGTAGAGCTTCTCAATCTTTAAAAAATTCCAGATATTTGTTGGATTTGTTAGCAGCTTTGTACACAAGCATATGTTGACGGACGAAGCATTTCAACACTGGCAATGGGTGTTGAATACACAATTGTTTTCAAGTAACAAAAATCAGTAATAAAAATCTAGTGCATTTAAGTGTGAGGAACTAGCAGGCCTGCCCGTAATGAAGTATGTCACGTAGATAACTACAGAGTAGCTCTGTTTGTCATTAATAATTTGTGGAGTATAAAAATGGCTATAATTTGGGAACAAGGTTAAATACGGCACATGTTTATTTGAATTTTTTTCATTTTTGTTGTATCCCCGGCTGCCGCTGAAGTGGGTTCTATTAGCGTTTTCGGACGGTCGCACTGGTGCGCACTGAGTGCGAACTTTTTCGCTTCCAATTGGCTAAAAGTCGCACTCAGTGCGCACCAGTGCGACCGTCCAAAAACGCTATATATGTTAAAAAACACTCAGTATACATATACTTTGTACATGTATATATGTATAGTCAGCTGGCGAAAAAGAACGCGATTTTCTGGAATTTTTTGTGGCATATCTAATGTATATTTTTTTACAACTATTCGCTTATTTTAAAAGTACATATATGCAGCAACTCTCAGTAATTTTGTCATAGAAAAACATTAAAAAATGAACAAATAACAGCCACTCTCGCGGAAGCTGTTTTGATAAAGGCACTGTGCGGTGAGCACAATTTCCCTGAGCCGGATCATCTAAAATTAAAAATTCAAAAAGATTCTGCTAATATATGGTTGAATTCAGTAGATGAACGAAGAGATTTTCAAAAAGTTGATTTTTGACAAAAGGGCGGCCGTTTAACGCAAAACCACGCTGTTTCGATGTCTGAATTGTTCGTTTTTCGTTAATTAAAAATAGAGTTTCTGTTAAAATAAAAAATCCTTCGTTCATCTACTAGTTTTTGGTATATAAAAGAAGTCTGCAAAAGTTTAGGCCAATCCATACAGTGGTTTCCGAAATATCTTGCTCACAGATATCAAAACAGCTTAGCGAGAATGGCTGTTATTCGTTCATTTTTTAATATTTTTCTATAACAAACTTGCTGAGAGTTGCTGCATATATGTGCTTTTCAAATAAGCGAATAGTAGTAAAAAATACCTACACAGTAGATATTCCACAAAAAATCCCCGAATATCGCATTCTTTTTCGCCAGCTGGACTAGACATAACCCCTTACTCAACGCATTGTAATGTATCAGACCTTCCTATTCCTTTGTACCTCCTTTGACCCCTATTCATTAATTTATGCTTCTAATATATTACATCCTACTGTTATCTCCTCTCTCTCTTTCTCTCTCTCATTATTACACTCCTCTCTGATCCACTAGAATACTCTCTCTTGACTCCTCTACCTACTGGTGCATACTTCTTATATTTCTGCACAATTACACTACTCACGTGTTACTCACATCTGTTAAAAGTTCACGTCTTTTTAGGTCCACCCTATCTGACTTTTTGCACTCTCATAGCAGATCTCCTAATTTCCTTAGATTTAGCAGGTCACAAGTATTTAGGTCTACCTCGTTTATGAACGTTTTCATTCGAAGTGGTGAGCGTTTGTGATGCTGACGCGCACTGCGCATGTTCGCGCTGTTCTCCTATGCACAATATTTGTGCTGTTATTTCCCATAGTAATTCCTTACGCGTCCATAATTTTTAATAAATTATTCATACTATCGTTGAATGTGTTCTTAGCTGTATAAGCTGCAATTTTTAAAACTAGCGAACCGCATGAATGGGATTTCTGGGGTCATTTTCTGTATGACAAACATTAAAACTCTCATTACTATTTTTCACAATTACATTGACGTATTGAGTGGCATTTTCAACGTCTAGATGAAAAGCCGATTTAGTGTGCTTATGACAGGCCCGTCCAACTGTTGTTCTTCCTTTCGAAGAGCAACCGCGGGTGGTTGCGAGTGAAGGTAAGAGCGACGGTTGTGCCCCACCATGGAGACCTTTCGCTCTTGAGGGGCGCGAGGGGTCTGGCTCGGTGCCTTCAAGAGTGAAGAGCAACTCGCTGTTGCCGTGCGAGCAAATCCCTGGACACAGGCCTGACTTATGATCCCCATAAAAAAACTTCAAAAAAGTAAAAAAATTACGCCAAGTACATGAAATCAAATAAATCACAAAAAATAGAAGATAATAATAATTACAAAATAAAAAAAAGATGTGAAATCAAAATGAACTGCAAGTACATAAAGGTGCTTTCCAACTGTGCTTAAGATGACACAACTACATATACACAGCTAAAATGCTGTGTTCATACATTCCATTACTCATATCGCGGACATTTTAATTAACCCATCAAAAAGAATCCCATTTAAAGACATTGTCGTAAATTAATAGCTTTACAAAAGTAATGATATAAAAAAATTGCGCCAATTATAACAATGCCTATTTATACAAAGAGAAAAATGTATTAAATAATATTAAGCAGATATATTTTTATACAAATAAATATTTTATTCAAAATACTTGGCACTGCTCTCCGAATTGTGTCGCTAAACTGAATAAATATGTGTATAAATTGCATTAATTTTTTCTTTCTTTCTTGTGCGTGCGTTCGTGAATGTGTGTATGTGCACATGCTACGTATGATATTAGAATTAAATATATGTAGAATAAATCTGACTGCGTTTCTAATATGTATATGTACATATTTATGTATTTTCGATTGTAAGGGAGTAATTGTAAATTATTAATACTAAAACAATTAACATTTTTTCAGTTTCACAGCGCCAAGTATTTTGAATAAAATATTTATTCGTATTAAAATATTTATTTGAATAAAAATATATCTGCTTAATATTATTTAATACATTTTTCTCTTTATATAAATAGCCATTGTTATAATTGGCGCAATTTTTGTATATCATTAATTTTGTAAAGCTATTAATTTACGACAATGTTTTTAAATGGGATTCTTTTTGATGGGTTAATTAAAATGTCCGCGATATGAGTAATGGAATGTATGATCACAGCATTTTAGCTGTGTATATGTAGTTGTGTCATCTTAAGCACAGTTGGAAAGCACCTTTATGTACTTGCAGCTCATTTTGATTTCACATCTTTTTTTTATTTTGTAATTATTATTATCTTCTATTTTTTGTGATTTATTATTATCTTCTATTTTTTGTGATTTATTTGATTTCATGTACTTGGCGTAATTTTGTTACTTTTTTGAAGTTTTTTTATGGGGATTTTATTTACTCGTGCAGCAGGGTTATTTTCTCTTTCAGCTGTTGAAATAATTCTCTTCGTCTGCATCGTTAACTGAAAAATAGGACACATTTACTAATTATATAAATTATCACACATGCTCATTGTCAAGATCATTGAATGAATAATTGCGTATGCAAAACCCTACCTGCAAATTTATGCGTACATAGTCTGACGTAGATCACACTGCATCATCTTCTGCTTCGGTTATCTGTAAATATATATAAAAGCCACATTTTAGTTATATACAACTTAACGTAGTAGAACTTACTTATATAGAAATAGAGTAGCCTTTTCCTATAGCGAGTGTAGAAACTACATAATGTGTCCGAAGGAGGTAAGAGCGTATGACAGAAAGTCTTATTGCAGAAAATTTAAATAAATGCTTATGGTAATAATTCAGCGAACATGAACAAAGAGATCCAATATTTTCAACACACAATTTATTGGTGTTGGAATAAAATTAATTTAGTATGTTTATTGGTGAATTGAAATATTGTTAATGGGAATCTAAAAAATTAATGAATTAATGAATAGCGTGGCAACTGCTGTGGATTTTATTAAAGTATTACAAATGTTTTGCACAAAAGATTGAAAAGCATTAAAGGGAGATGTGTTTTCAGCGTACTTTCTTCATTAATGTGACTTGCTCTACATTGCAAGCAGTCCACCATAATCTATTTTCTTAATAATTCTTAATGCTATGTCTTGACAAATTTTGTCGATTTACCTGATTTGACAAATTTCCAGAAACTTATGCGAAAGAAGATGCTTCTCTGTCAAACCTTCTCCGGATAACTTCCAAGTCTGCGACTCTATATAAGAAATCTATTAAAAAAATTTGGCGACTTACCTTGTTAATTGAAACAATAATTGCTGTGTCTCCTATGTAGTGTAAAAACTCCTGACATTTCAAATTTGGACCACTTATATTATTTGACACTTAGCAGGTTATAATTGATTGACACTTGGTAGGTTATAAAAATCAAAATAGTACAGGTATATATGTACAATGACGGACGGCGATCCCTGCCGAATGATTCCGAGAGGCGGCGAATGAAAAACGAAACATGCATTAGTTCCGTTTTGGCTGAACGTTGCGTGTATCGCGTATACGTATTATGTTGACGAAAATTTGGCTTGAAGAAGAATCAGAAGAAAATCTTACCGTTTCCGATTGATTCATGAGACGATATTATTGATATCTCTGTAATGCGTGGACAGATTTTATTGAAATTTGGTCTTATTCGAAAGCTTATATGCGGTTTACATAAGAAAAATGCCTTTAAATTTAGAAAATATCGCAGGCGTGATGAGATAATTAATGAATAAGTTTCAGGTTAGGTTGGAATAGCCGGGCGACGAGTAAATGATAGCGGTAGCGACAGTCGACATATACAGGGTGTCTTTCATGTACTTGGCGTCGAGACGCTACCGCGTCTCTAGATATCATAACTTTTCTGCTGGAGATCTTTTTGCCACGAACACCAGCAATCCTGGCTCTGAGAACCAATGTCACAATTCTAATTTTGCGTATTGGTGGAATTATCTTAGCTTACCAACTTTTATTTATGTTTATGGTAAAAATTCTATTTAGGAGACGCACCTCCAATGACCTTGACCTTGACATATGTTGTTAAGGCCATCTCACTGAGTGACCTACAGAAGGTTTTAGCCATCGATCGTTGTTTGTTAAAAAGTTATTAACGCTTCGTGGGTAGGTCTCGGTAGTCGTTTGGGGTCAGATTAGCGGGGAGGCCACCAACTTCTGAGAGATTTAAGATGAAAAAATGTGTTTGAACTTTTCCAAAGTTCAGAAAGTGGACGTGCTGTTAGATTTTTTTAGGGGCAAAGATTTTTTGCACTTCTTTGGAGGAGGAGAGGACCTCTCCTCTGTAAATTCGTCGGTGGAGGAGGAACCCTCTCTTTCTCCTCGAAGTGGAGAAGGGAAATGCAAATATCTGATCCCAAAAAATTATCCAGATCGATCGGCTAGAACGTCTCGCCCTGGGTCGCAGTTTGTTGGCGGTGGATTAACGAAAAGTAACAGATTGTTCAGTGCGAAGAATGTCTAAATTTTCAAAGGCGGCACGTTTTGGTTGCCTTTGAAAAATATGGTGAGCAAATGTTTTCGAACCGGGCCTCGAAAGTATGA
Source organism: Andrena camellia (assembly GCA_029448645.1). NCBI lineage: Eukaryota > Metazoa > Arthropoda > Insecta > Hymenoptera > Andrenidae > Andrena > Andrena camellia. Next base: position 10,293,200 of record CM055681.1, read on the forward strand.
AAATATCGGTCGTAAAATAATAAATGAATTTTCGCTTCGCTTTGAACTCGCTTTTGTTCTGTAAGACGGAACAGTACATGCAAAACAAATAGGCGTACATACAAATCCATGAAAGTGAAAAGTAGAGTCATCTACACATACACTACTCACTTCTACATACATACATACATATATTCTACTTGCATTCACATATGTGATTGAAAAATAATCTGTTATAGATTACGCAGTACCATTCTCTTCCCTAGAAAAACTTTAAACGGATATTAACTTTCTGTTTCAGGGAAAAGATGGCTTTCTTTACACGCGTCAATCTCAATGTTCCTGTACTTCCACCAGAAGATTCATCGTACGCGAATACGTCACTACCATCCTTACCGGGTGCCCAGCATAAGAGATATGCCTCGGAACCAGTAACCAGTGAATCGACGGTCACCAAGTCTGGTGCTCAAGCTGTTTCGAATCTGACCGCACGCTCAGTTAGTGTTCCTAGCGGGAATGTGTCCGCAATAACTGACGGTGCCACCGCTAACATCGTCACAAATTTGACTGAAGTCGTTCCGACAAACAATGTGCAAAAATCTATGAACGCTAAAGGTCGACCTGCTGACACGAAAGTACAGTGCACGGAAAATGGCCAAGGTGAGGGCTTGAAGTCGTCCGAGGAGAAAAACAATGAAGAACCGACGAGGTACGAGTACGTGGTCGACAGGGTACTCGGCGTTGAAGTGTAACATTCATATATCTTCATTCATTCTTTACAATTATGAATGAGAAAAGAGTTATTGGAATTATTCAACGATTAACATACCAACGTACCAGCTCCATGATTGAAATTGTGAAGCAAAGGAATGGAAGAGAAAGCAAAGGACTGCCATCTCCTTTGTTTATGTTTCCCTGTTCAAATTTTAGGTGCCATGCACATCGATCGAAGGGAATAGATGGTGGAGATTTATTCAAATACGATTTAATGGAATATGGAATAATACGTAATGCTAGTGTGACTAGTACAACAAATGTTAAGAACTGTTGCTGATGTTGTTATTGTTATTGATTGTCGATACGATGACACGGTTCCGTGAGAAAAGATCGTAGGCATGTTTGAGGCAATAGCGAAAATGCGTAAATCAAGTGCTCTGTACATACGCGAACGTAAATTATTTAAATGATGAGATTTATGTGAAAATTATTTAATTAATCGATTCCATCGGGTTCCTCTTGCATCCCGGTTAATCCTGCGTGTTGCTTTGTTCGTCCCCCTGCGTATCTGAGCACACAACAACCCCACCCAGCAGCTGGACTGCAACTTGAAAATGTAACGGAACGGAAAGGAAAAAAGAAGGTAAAGGAAGAAGAAAAAGGCTGTCGCCCTGGTTGGCTAAATTCTGCCTCGATTCCATTACTGTCACTTCATAATGTGTTCGCATTTAGTTCCGAATGCTTTTCTGCTCCTCGTTCTTCCAGGTATCGACAAATACGATCAGCGAGCGTTCTTATTATATTATGTCACGTTTAGTTCAGTTATTCCGTTTTAATTAGTAAAATCAACATCGCGTGGCGATGTGTGTTAATAACGTCAATTGCAACACGCGATATTAACTCATACATACAATCATCCATTCAACCATTCATCGTAGATACATATTGTTGGTGGAACAGATATAGTAACGTGGTGAAAGTACCGTGGGGGTAGGGGGCGAAAACAATGGCGCTTTTGAGAGCTGAGGTATCCACAGTTGGATAAGCATTTGATATCTGTAGACCCCTATAGTGAGTGACAAAAAGCAGATTTTGCGACGTGTATCATCAAAGATATCGTACACCACTCGAGTGTGCCCTAAGCATGTTGCTATATTTTGTCCACCAACCATACATACAAATATACATTTATTCACACTAATTCCTTCTCTTAATGTAACACGATAAATGAAGAATTAGATGTATTTATTGTCAATTATGAATAAAACAACAACTTAGATCCGTTTGTGTATTGGAATGTGCGCGTTATAAACAAAAGAAAGATATAGATTGGACCTTTCGTGTTAACATTGCAATTGTTAAGCTATAAAGCGTATACTTTGCTTGTATATTGAAGATTATTTTATATCTGAAATATTGAAAACAGTTTTTATAACGATTTTTACCTAAGTATTTATCGCAACTTAAAACAAAAAGTTAGTTCGTTGGCATGAAATTTATATTGTAGTAATATATATTTGTAGGGGAAGGACATTTAATCGTTTGTACAGCAACTCGTTTTAAAATCGAAATGAAGCAGAAGTTGTTAGAATTTCTTGCGATATAAGAAAAAAGCTATAAAAATTATATTAATAATGCTCTGTGGTACAAGTATTGAATTTTCTGAGTATGATTTCGTACGTGTATCGAGGAACCTGGTAGGAATTGGGTTTTTAGGGGAGTAGTAAGATCTTCGAGACAGTGAAAATGTAAATAATTTTTGTATATATGCATCGACAATCATGTTTACGCGTTTTCGAAGGAAATATATAAATACGAATTACATACATTTAAATAGATGTATGCGTGCGTGCATATACACGGCAAAGAAATTATGCGACAAATTTGTACGGTCCCTGAGAGTAGCGTATTTTTATTGTTGAAGACAACCCTAATGAGGCGAGAATGAGAATTAATTTTATGTAATGGGGCTACATTATCAGAGCACAGAACCTAATAACGCGTATCTATTTGATTAACATGTCAATTTCGTAAATGTATTATATAAGTGTCAGTGTGCCGTTGTGTCTTACTGTGTTAAATCAAGTATAAAAGCGATTAAGTTGGCAACGACGATGATAATGATGACAATAAAACGTTGATAATACATACTAATAACGGTAACGATTATGGCGACAACGATGACGGTAAAGGATGATGACAGTGGTGACAGTGGTAATGACGTTAACGAATATGATAAAATACGAAACACGAATCATGGTACTGATATCGCTAAGAATAATAATAATAGTAACGGTTGTAATAAGTTCGTAATGAAATATACACATATATAAACACGTACATCCTCCGACAGAACAACCGCAGCATGAACTTGTAAGTAATAATATGATTAAATGGTAATGATTCGTATGATAATGATTAAACGGAAAAAATACAGTATATTATTGCCATATTATTTTGAATCGACAATTTGTTTCTCTGACTTCTAAACAATCTACACATTCCTTTGGATTCCTGAACCGTTTACGCGACTATTGGACGACTGCGCGAGATTCAGTAGCACCACCTAATATGTTCACCGTTATGGACCAACCGGGAATTTGATTTGCAGTCGAAGTGTCAGCACGTCGATGTCCTCGGTGTTTTACCGCATCTTGGCATCGAGGCGCCAAATCGCTGGTAAGATAGGTACGTCACAAACAAAGAATGAAAAGAATTTCCTAACCAACAGTAATCTAGAAGTGAGTGATTTTGGATGCTATGAGCGCATGACATCAGGCACAACACTGCACATAATCATTGGCGTAACTAGTTAGGGGGCCGGTGGGCCTTGCCCCCTTCCCCCCCAAATGCGAAATGGCCCCTCCCTAGAAACTATCAAAAAAAGTAAACAACATTCGTCCATTAAATGATCAATAATTGTTTATTCAGTTTACTCTTTGTTTTAGTGTTAAATAAATATGTAGGTAAATGATTGTTATAAAATGTGTATGTATATAAAGATTTCCTCTACCCATAAAAAAAGAGAGCGACAGGGGGGGGGGGGAGAAGATGGGACCTGCCCCCTCCAGACAAAAAATATAGTTACGCCAATGCACATAATTAGCTGAAAACTAATTCAAATATAGTCGTGTTTGATCTCATTTTTATCGTAACGATCACGCCAATCATTTAAAAGCACATAGAAGGAAAAAATTGAAAGTATAGATATTTCGTTTTTACGCGTATTAATAGCTGTGAACCAATCCTGGTTCCCTGCTGGGCGCTCACGTCAAGTTGCCTGATCGCCAATTGCTTAGGGCAGTCCCAAAAAGTAGTGGGGATAACTTGCAACCGTTACGGAGTGCTCGAAACGAATCTGTAGGGTTCTGCTGTAGGTTAATTTATCGGATAACCTCTCACGTGGTGATATGTAACGGTAAGGAAGAGAAAAAGTGAAGTTCATAAACCTTACTTTTAATAACCACAATCAATGGGGGTTTGACACGTTTAAGTAACGTATTAGGTAAACTCGTCCCTTGATTTAGGTGGAGTTACTGCCAGTACAAAAAAGTACTTAAGAAAAAAGACCGCTTATGTCGTAAAAATATTTGTCTCACATATTTGCACAAAAACAATAATAATAAAAGTTCAGATAAAGAAATTAAATTGTATTCGTTGTCGCTGTCAGTACCGCACTCCAAAGCAGTTAACATTTCCTTTTCAATTGCTTCGAAGTTACTATCCTCATCACTAGAAAAAATATTTGACACTTCTGTTTCCGTTTCATATAATAAAGATATATTTTCTGACCGCGTAAAATGAGATCGCATGTAAAAATTATCGCGTAAACGGAGGGATTATTTACCGCGTAAATCAAGGGACGAGTGTATAATCGGTACATGTAAACAATCACAACGTAAGGATGAGCTCCTTTCCAAGGCATGCGCGCCGGTGAAAAGTTGTGTTGGCGCGACGATTCCCGACCGTTTAGGTTTAGATTAGCCAGCCAGGTAGCACAGTAGAACCGTTGGCAGTGTAGTATATCTCCGTCTCTTTAGTAGAGAGCGGAACGCGCCCGGCGCAATGCTGCTCTGCGGTGCTTTATGTACGGCGTTGTCAGTTTCATTCAGTGAAGTCGTACATATCGTAATCTTTCTTCTACAAATCTCGAATGTCTCCAGAGTGCAAGCCTCCCTTCCACCGGGAACTGGTCAGTTTCCTTCTCACTCGGTGTATATACAAATAAATAAGATCGTCGATGCTAATTGTTTTGTTGTCTCGCGTAAACAGTTGCGTCGAACTAGCCAGTTGACAGCAAATGCACATTTGCGGAACTGGAGAGATTAATTAAGGCTAACGCATATGTGGATGACTGAATAACGTCGTCCTCGGTGTTTGTTTATTCTTTTTCTCTCCACGCTTCCCCTTGTATTCTAGTCTTGAAATGTTTAAGCTCTTCCCTTTTCGCAATGTTACGCCACGTAAACATTGAACGTACAATTTGTGTCAGACGACTTTCAAACAGTCCTCTAACATCGCTGTAACAGGCGATAACATTTCAACGTTTTCATACATTCTTTTCGATAATCCAATTTCCGCAGAATTATTAGTGCTTGTAAACGGACAATGGCTTTAAGAAAAATGAATTTCGGAATACCCATGCAGCAAAATAAACAGAATCGAGTCAGAATCGGCGTTTACAAAATATTATGATCTCAGTTTCGTTGAGCGCCGATTGCTCGTCGTAGGCGCGTGTATCGATTGTTGTTCCGTTTTTCCGCCTTCTCAGACGCAAACATTTCGAAGGGCAGTGTATGTACATACGTATGTATTCGATTCGTCGGTGTACCGCCATCGCCATCGCCGTGTGATCCGCGAACGGAATTCGCTACTTTCCACGCCGCGGAGTCCTACAAGCCTCCATGGGCTTGTGGACTAAAACTGCTCGAATCAATGTCGTTTGGTGCACTAGGGGTTTCAAGTGGAATGCAAAAGACAGCTTAAGTAATTCAATAGTAGGCTGCAGGTGTGCGTCAACTGATCGATATTATTATCGGCGGCACGCTTCCCGGTACACACACACATACACGTAACTATTGCGATTTACGTAAGTACACAACTCTATTACTCCCTAGTTTCTGGAGGATACGATGCTTCAGAATGTTTCCACGCAACCGGAACTGTCTATCGATTATAAATCGGTATAAATATTGGAAGACTAACAACGCCGCTTATCGAGTGTCGTGCGTTTTTAGGCGATTTAAATTTTTAAGGTTACCAAAATTCAGAAACAAATTTTGCCGTTTAACGAGTTTGATTGCATATAGTATAGGGTTTAAAATGTGACATAAAACTGTTGATTCGTGTCATGGCCGTCTGTAGTACAGACCGGAACATAGTGAATTTGGCAACGCTGTCATCAGTCCTATTTGAATTTTTCTGAAGCCTTTCGCGCGTTATGTCACGGCCGTCGTGGTACCGGTTGGAACATAGTCATCGGACTGATGGTTGTTCGCGAAATGCGGTGGTGCAACATCATAGTGTCCGGCCTGTACTACAGACGGCCATGTTCGTCGTGTACTTATGTGTACACTCTGACTATTCTTTTTGTAATATTTCTAATTAGTAGTTTTTGTTTTACGTAAACTATGAGGAAAGTAAGGAATTAATTTAGAGCCCTAAAGTTTCTCCTTCTATCATACAGTTTTAATATAGGTACCTACGCACAATCACGCATTTACTTTTATTGACACTGTGTACTTTCTTACATATAAGTATTTGCATGGAAAAGTATTAATTTCTTTCCGTTTGTGTAATAATTCGATAAATGTTAATTCAAGGAATTGAATGTAAAATATATTTTCAGATTTTCGTTTAGGTATGTTCTTGGTAATAAAGTAACGATATCATTACTTTATTATCGCGCTATTGATAGTAAACTTTTTCGTTTCGCGCAAGTGATTGGAGTTGAAAAACAGGGGAACATTTAAAATTTGTAAGAATGTATGTTTGAGAAAGTTTAAGAAGGGTAGAGAGTCTAAACGGAATTGTAAAATCGCGATGGCCTATAATACAATTTATTTGGATTTATCTTATGTTCACCATAGAAACACAGCTTCCTATCGATTTAACATCATCATCGAGCTAAAAGTACCCAGGATACATGTATGTATAAGATGAATCACTTAATTCGCATAGTTGTCCAGGTACGAAGAAACATTCGAAGAAAAAGTTGTCTCTTATCGAGTGGGTCATCATATGATGGTGATTCTCGTGCATAACAAGGGAAGATCCCGAATTCGAAAATTAAACAAATTCTGAAACATTGTGAATATGTAGGGGATTCTCTCCTGATTACAACGCAATTTTTTTTGCTGTCCAAATTCACTCGAAGGGGGTGAAATTAACCCCTGGAAATTCGACTATTTTCCGATTTTGTGTTATAACTCGCGAACTACAAGAGATAGAAGAAAAGTTTCAATCAAAAGCTACTTCTTTTAATTAGACATTTATTTTACAGTTCACGAGTTATAACACAAAATTGGAAAATAACCGGATTTTCAGGGGTCAATTACACCCGCTTAGAGTGAATTTGGGCAGCAAACAAAAATTGTGTTAAAATTAGGAGGAAATTCCCTACATATTCACAAAGTTTCAGAATATTTTTGAATTTCCGGGTTCAGGATCTTCCCTTGTAAGTGGAAACGAATGCGCATTTTAATATTGCCAATTCTTTTTCCGACTAGAACTGTATGTTTCCTTTTTTATTATGATTATTCTACGTATAAAAGTACCAAGGTATGATAATTAGAAAATCAATGTATTTCTTTAACTTCAAACATTTCGTCCCATCATCCAAATTGTTATAGTTGTACAAGTACTTAATTTACAGGACCTATTCAGAGCATCGCGAATATTACGTTTATTGTGAGTATTAACAAAATTTATTTAGTCAAGGAGAACATTTTTCAAATTATTTTCCCTAAATATTTATTTACGTTAATTTGTCATGTGAAAAACGTAAGACCGGTTGAATAGACTGAATAATTGCAAAACATTTGAATGGAACATTTTCTGTGTATAGTATTCTGAGAAAAAGAGTAAAGCAACAATTGTCCTTCGTGAAATAAATTCTCTTCCTGCACGATTTACTTTGATCTAATGCGCTTCGATAAATTTGCTTTTTTAAAAATCTACGCTTAATTTTAATTCTAAGAAAGAATATTCCTACGTATATTTCTGAGAAATTGCTCTGAATAAATCCCAATTGGTTTACCGTTGGCACTTATTATTTTTAATGGTTTTCGTGATCTGAATACAATGCCCTATTTTATCATATACACAGTATCTTTTTTTACACGAATGTTTTGGGACCGTATCTATCGTGTACAAACAGAATTGACTTATGTTTAACGTATGTTTGTGAACGGTAAACAAGGCAATTTAAATTTTACATGTCGCGTCTTAAGGAGGAATAAAACTTTGGAAATACAAAATTATTTTTCTTACAAATTTGTAGTCTGACGTGTAAAAAGAAATATACAAGTGGTCCCATATTAAAATTCGTAATTTAAGGGGACATAGTACCTTTTTTGCCCAAAAATGAAGCATTCTGTATGAATTTTTTTCTACAGGAAAATGAAAAGCTAGAAAGGTGGGGTTTGTTGCAAATGAAAGATCGCTATTTGAAAGTATTAAAAGAATTTTTATTAAAAAAAAGCGTCCTCCCGGAATGAGTAGAATTGCGGTGCCATAAATTCCGTCTTCTATGCTTGTCTGAAATATAAAAGCAAATCAAGACATTAAAATTTATTATATTTTGCGGTCGTTGATCGAGCCGATTCTTAAATTTCGTATTTAAAACAAAAAAGCGGACTGTCAAACAGTAGGTATGGATTTTCGACACTGAAAATGTAGGTTTGACAGTCCGTCATTGTTTTAAATAGGAAATTTAAGAATCGGCTCGGTCAACGACCACAAAATGTAATAAATTTTAATGTCTTCATTTGTTTGTATGTTCCATTTGATTTCAAAAGCTTGTCAAAAGTACGGGGATTTGTTATTTATTAATAAAATTGACATGAGAGTGCAAAGGAACTAATGCATAATTATATTTACATAGTCAACTGTAAAAAATCCAATTGTTTTGCAATTATAGTAAAAAAAAAAACTGAAAAGAGTGAAAATCGGCCGTTCGAAAAAATGGATCCTAATATGGAACACCTAGGAAATTTGTAAAGAAAACACAAAAATCTTGACTTTTTTTTACTAAAAATGAAGATTTATTGAGTAGAAGATACAAATAAATAAATATACATCATTTTTGGAATTTATTCCTGCTTTCTGCGTCTCCTACACGTTGGACACGTCAATAATACGTTGGAAGCCCCACATTCTTCGTGTGTCCACTGAAAGCAGCGAACTTGGGTCTACTTTTCATTGTCATTATTTTTATAATTACCATCTCAAAATAAGCATTTCGCATCATCGTTGCCATCGTCATTATCAACTTCATCTATGTTACTCGGTATGTTCCATATTACGTACACACATGTTCCGACAAGAAATTAAGAATTATACTAAGAAGAAAGTAACTTTATTGGTAAACTATTGTTGAATAATCAAAGTAGACCATCTAAGAGAGTTCTAAATCAAATTGGGGCGAGGGGTGAAGCGGGGCGAGGGGAACCGCAGCGAGGGCGAGGGGGCGGCGGGTGGGGGGACCGCGACTCGTGGAGGTGGGGGCCGGGACCCAGGATCACTGGAGGGGGGAATGGGCCGTGAGAGCAGGTAGAGGGGGTACCTCGATGACACGTCACGCGTTCCTCGCGATGACACGTCACGCGTTGTAGGAGGAAGCGATCCGCAACCCTCTTATCGCCCCAAGGTCAGATGGCACCCCGATATCTGCGACGTTGGAATCGCGCGCGCGCGATTGCTCGCTACACACACACGCACGCGCCACACACACACACGTGGGGGGAGGGGATACCGCCGATGACGCATTCTCTCGGCCCGTGGTCAAAACATGCGGAGGTATTACGCGTAGAAGATGCAAGTCGAAACCTGCATGGCTGTTGCGTAATAACCGCGCCAAAAACATATAATGCTCGAAGGTCAACTTCCGAGAATACTGAGGTATGACGCGTAGGAGATGCAAGTCGAAACCTGCATGACCATCGCGTGAACACCATACCAAAAACATATAGCTGTAACGATGGAAGGTCCACTTCCGAGAATAATGCGCAGCATCGGTGCGCGCGAGTACAATTACATTGCAGGAGACTATACAATAGAATATGTTATTCGAAATGCGTAATAAGAGGTATGGATGTTTCTAGATCGTAACATACCTAGTTTAGAAATGAAGATTGAAAGAATACTAGTTTTTTGGAATAAGTGATATCCTGCGAGGATAGGAAAGGAATGGATCGTTGAAAGTATCAAACAATACAGATATTCGTATGAAAAAAGTATTTATTGGTAGGAGGAGGAGGAGGAGGAGGAGGGGGGGGGGGAGGGGGAGGGGGAGGAGTGTTAAAATAAAAGCCTTAACATATTTTCATAAAAAATATTGCGTTTATTTATGCAATATATATACTATATATAAGATAGAAGATAAAGGAACGTGTAGCGTTAGATTCTACAGTGCATATAATTCCATATTTTCTGAACGTTTTCCAGCGCGCACATACAACCGTCGCCGCAGCCGCCGTTGTGGAAAGCGCATCGTAAAGTGTTCTTTGCAGGCATTGATTTCAGGTTAGGAACAGCCGTGGCAGGAGGTACGATTCCACAATAATCGTCGTCAACGTCGGAGCCATCGATATCCTCGTCGTCATCGTCGGAGTCGGAGTCGCAGGTGTCATCGTCGTTGTTCTTCTTCTTCTCGTACATCTCAACGATATCTACGATGTGTGGATCTGTTCGTAGGAGCAGTTGCGACAACCAGGTCTTTTTCTCCAGTCCCTTCACGAACACCACGGCGATGGTTGCGAGCTCGCGAGCGAGCATTTCTGGAAGCCTGTGGTACGGCACCCAGCCGTCGGACCAGCGAAGTCCGTGATGATGCGTCGTTAGCCAGGCGGCTTGACGCTTCTCGAACGATGACATGCGAGCGTAGGAGTACGGTGGTTCGAAAATCCAATGACAAATGGTCGTTTCCGTGTCGCGATTGTTCGCGAGAATCGCAATTTCCTTAGCGACGAACGTGTTACGTTCGGTCTTAAAGCCTTGCAGGTCGAACACGACGGATAACATTGTTAGGTAGTAATATGTAGTAAAACAAGTGTCACCGACGGCTGCAGACGAGCTACTGACTATTTTGCGATTATCCTCATCGGTATAGTAGTCGTAGTCGTAGTCGTAGTCGTTGGAATCACGTGATTTTTCGCACTACGTTCGTCAAAGGGTTGTATTGTATCATACACTCGTGTATGAGTAAGCAATACGCGGTTGTATTAGCAGGTACGTTCTCTTTGCACTCGAAGTCGTTTCAAACGTCCACCGTGGCGCTCTTCACGGACTCGTTCTGTCGAGAGCAATCTATGATCGCGATAGGAGCGCATCGCAAGAAATCGAACGTGTTCAGCAACGGTTCGCCGTAACCGTAGTACGAGGGTTTAAATTTCGCATACATATCGTACAGGAGCGCGTATTTAGATTTAGTGAAATCAAGGTTCATGTCGTCGTACGGATACGTCTCGGAATTGAGGTGCAGTCGAACGTTTACAAGATTGTTCGGGTCGAAGTTGCTCGCGCTTCTGAAGGGATTATTCGTTCGATCGGTTTGCATAGCGAATATCACATATCGCGGTTTCTCGAGCTGCGACGATGCTTTCACGGTCCACGTGTGTTTCGTAGTCGTTTGCAGCAACGGATACTTTTGCAGTTCCCACGATCAGAAACTCATCGCGATCGGTCGATCACTTTGCAGGAAACGTAGCATCGACAGTTTGTTCGCGTCTTTTAGCACGACGTGTGGCATACGCCATTCTATCTTGGTGATCGAGAGTTTCGGTATTATCGCGGAGTTTAGGGTGACCGCGTATATCGCATTCGTATCGACTCGCGCACGAATCAGTATTAACTCGTGTCGCGTGTTCATCGCGATACGTTTGTAATCTTCCGAGAATCCTAGTATCGCGTTCATGGGCACGCAGAAATTGAACGCCGGGCTATTAAAAATGTCTTTGTCGTGTGCGATGTTATGGTCCCAACCGGCGTTCATTAGCGCTTTGCTCCTCTCGACAGATAATGACGCGTAATGTTTCAGCGTGGTCGTGATTCCCGGATTTCTACAACGATCGATCTCCACGCCATTCAATTCGTATCGAACTTCGTCGAACATGAACGCGACGCAATTGTTGTCCAGAAAAACTCTCGCAGCAGCTTTCACGTCCGCGGTAGTCGTCGGGGCGGTCATCAAAGAGAGACGTCCTTCGACGTAGAGATAACTTTCGCGCGGGAGCGTGTACAGATCTTGTTGCTGAATAGGTATTCGTATCTCATCGTTATTGTCGTACGTCGTGTTGGCGAACGGATTGTAACCGTGCACCTCGATCTTCGTGATACGATCGTCGAACGTCGGTATACTCGTCACGTCCAGTATAGTATACATCGTGTTAGTCATGTGTATATAAGTGATACGTTAGTATGTTACGATGAATCCCAGGGATCGTAGGAAACGCGCGTTTCGATGAGTCAACGATTTGAAGCTTCTTCTTTTTCTTCCTCTTGTTCCGCTCCCTGTCTTTATCAACGTTGTCGGTGGCGGTGAAGGTATTATTCGTTTTGGCGATAATACGTGGCAGAGACCGGAGGAGGAGCGGTGAGCGATGATGATGAGTCGTACGTGTGATCGAACACCAACATGCTATACACTCGCGCGCGTTCACGTTATCTTATCGCGCGAACGCCGTTGTACGTGTAAACGAATCGTTATTTCCTCTCTGCGAAAATCTATAGGACGATCGTATTGATCGACGATGCGTACCGTTAGATCGTGTATCGCTCGTGCAACGATCGGCAGGTAAATGACGTGTCGCGAAGTTTCCGATATCTTATATCCCGGTGGCACGCGAGGTGAAAATTCGTGAATCGTGTGTACCGGTTTGTCGTTGCTGTACGCACCGGCAGTGACGTTACACGTTACTCTGATCACGTTAACGTTTATAATGTTCACAGGTTTGTCGGACTCGTGCCAGATTCTCGGCGGTAAGACACGATTCGGCGAAAATCCCAGCAACGAACCCACGTTGTTCGGTTGCGTAAAGTCTACGAAGAACGAGCAGTACAGTTCGCTTTTCATGGTGTTGTTGTTAGCTCGTAGCACTAGCGGATACTTGTCGTCGTCGTTCTCGTTGTCACCGCGTCTTCGAGGATATCGATCGAGCAGTTGACGCCTCAAGTGCTTGGCGATAGCGTCTAATTCGTAGGAGCCGTGGGGGATCGTAATGGATTCGTGAGCGACATCGACGCTGGGGATCGCAGCGTTCTTGTTCGCGACGAAGTAGAACGTATCGTTGCTCGAGTCGATGTTCGGTATCGTGTGAAACGTCTCCAAGTCGGCGAGTCCTAGTTCGTACTGCCAGTCGCTCAAATCTATCGGTGAAAAATAATTGACCGTGAGCACGCTGCTCCGACCCGTTAACGCGAGCGTGAGCGACATTGTGCCAAACACTACCACAACCACCGCTGTAGATTACGCTAGTGAGACCGAGAGAGCGAAAGTGACGCGGACGTAAGGTAGCGCGTCAATTTCTACGACAAAAAGCTCTGGAATTTTGGCCTTGGCGGTTCCCGAAATAAATTGACGTCTGTATGATTTCTGATTTATACAAAGCCGATCGAATCATCAACTCTGTGCGTGTGTTTCTTACAGCGATAAATCCGTAGCATCACCCAAGTAAGCCGTCATACGAATCATGGGACGTGATTATCCATTGACATTGACTACGTACAAACGCATCGCAATTGGAATTCGTATCGAGCAGGATTCGTGTCGCGTTTAAATCACCATAGTCGACAACAAATCCAACGAACTGTGTTTCCCCATGTCTACGTGGAAACTTCTGCTGCAGCAAGAACCGGAGATACTTCGACGTTTCCGTAACGACCCAACTCCATCGCATCAAGACCCTATCGTCGTCGATCATTTACGTATCGACTTCACGCGAATCAACAGTCAACGAATTACCAAAATATCGGATAGCAGTTCAACCATATACATGACCGAAGCTACGATACGTCAAATGTTTAAATACGATTGCTGCATCGATCATACGTTCTCGTGGTTGTCGGAAATTCTAGACTCCGTAAGCATCAAATACGCTTCCTTTGTAGCCATTATACGCGCCGCTACGACACCGACCGCGGACTATGAAAAACTCTTTTCAGAAAGCGAAGTATTCGAACCGCATTCTTTGTTAGATTGTGAATTATTAGCGTTATGCTTGGATTCGATTATACGTGATGCTCGCAACGTACCCCAATAATGTGTACATGTCTATTTGCTTTACCAATAAATACTTTTTTCATACGAATATCTGTATTGTTTGATACCTTCAACGATCCATTCCTTTCCTATCCTCGCAGGATATCACTTATTCCAAAAAACTAGTGTTCTTTCAATCTTCATTTCTTACACTAGGTATGTTACGATCTAGAAACATTCATACCTCTTATTACGCATTTCGAATAACATATTCTATTGTATAGTCTCCTGCAATGTAATTGTACTCGCGCGCACCGATGCTGCGCATTATTCTCGGAAGTGGACCTTCCATCGTTACAGCTATATGTTTTTGGTATGGTGTTCACGCGATGGTCATGCAGGTTTCGACTTGCATCTTCTACACGTCATACATCATTATTCTCGGAAGTTGACCTTCGAGCATTATATGTTTTTGGCGTGGTTATTACGCAACAGCCATGCAGGTTTCGACTTGCATCTTCTACGCGTAATACCTCCGCATGTTTTGACCACGGGCCGAGAGGATGCGTCATCGGTGGTACCCCCTCCCCCCACGTGTGTGTGTGTGTGTGTGTGCGCGTGCGTGTGTCTGTAGCGAGCAATCGCGCGCGCGCGATTCCAACGTCGCAGATATCGGGGTGCCATCTGACCTTGGAGCGATAAGAGGGTTGCGGATCACTTCCTCCTACAACGCGTGACGTGTCATCGTCGAGGAACGCGTGACGTGTCATCGAGGTACCCCTTCTACCTGCTCTCAAGGCCCATTCCCCCCTCCAGTGATCCTGGGTCCCGGCCCCCACCTCCACGAGTCGCGGTCCCCCCACCCGCCGCCCCCTCGCCCACGCTGCGGTTCCCCTCGCCCCGCTTCACCCCTCGCCCCCATTTGATTTAGAACTCTCTTAGATGGTCTACTAATCAAGAACACACATATTTAATGATAAATTATATCCAAATAATACTTTGTAACACACCTTCACTACAATATTAAACTGTACGGTGCATTTTTCAGAAACTTTTACACCCCGTGAAAAATATAAACGTTTCTCTTTCAATGATGGATGCTGATGCTCAATTGTCAGTATCATCTTGTCTATTGTGTCTAGGGATCTAGTATACACGATTGCCTGAAGAGTTCGTTATTTCTGTATCGAAATCTTACGAAGCTCCATATTACGCGCCGTTCTATACTACCTGCTTTTACCCTAAGCATAGAAGGCGGAATTTATGGCACCGCAATTCTACTCAATCGGCGAGGGTCCAACATTGAGCGACTATAGCGAGGGGAGCGAGGGTGAATTTTCTTAATAAAAATTATTTTAATACTTCTAAAGAGTGATCTTTCATTTGCAACAAACCCCATCTTTCCAGCTTTTCATTTTCATATAGAAAAAAAATCATAAAGAATGCTTAATTTTCGGGTAAAGAAAGTACTATGCCCCCTTAATAATGTAGTACACGCGGTTACTACATCTTTGTAGGAAATTTCTATACACAGGAATTTATTTGGACAAAGAGGTCGATTTTCATACTGCGAATTATGTGAAATTAATAAAAGTAAATTGGAAGTCATAGAATATGAAAAGCTGTCAGGCACTGTAACTGAATTTCTCTCGAAACGCACTATTCAACACGGTGGCCACGATAACTGCTAAACAACTCAACCAATTAACTTCAAATTTGTTACAGATATTATTTATAACCTCTTGCATGGTGTCACGGGCGGATTTGTAATTTTTAATTGCGTTGCATAGTTTTTGAAAAAGGCTGCAATGAATTTATCACGAAAAGTCAGCTTGAAACTATTTATCTACCATTTTCAAGTAAAAAATATTGCAAAATGTCCTCGTGATCTGAAAACTACAAGTGTATAGCATAAAAATATGTTTTAGTTTATCGTTCCATATCAAATTTGTACTATTTGTAAATTTACTCTATATGTGAAAATGTTTGTCGAATATTCTTTTCCACATATATTACGAACAAATAATATCATCTTGCACTTTGTAGCTTGTATATACTACTATAATAAAACATAGATTTATTAAGAAAAGAAGACTGAATACAGAGTGTGAGGGGTCACGACTTTTTATACGTTATTTGTGTTTCTGCTTCGTTCATTATTCGTTCTAATACAATATATTAAAAAAATGCTACAGCTGCATTTTAAAAACAGAAGGTAACATCCATATCTCTGAAAAAATACAGGTAAAGAAGCTTTGGTTTTTGGAAATTATGCACACTTAAATACATAGTTCAGCTTTTGTTTACAAAAACTTTTTTGAAAAGTTCAAGGAAAGTCCTGAAATTTCACGGCGATACTACATGGGACACCCTGTATAATTACCATGGCGTTGTAATTATCTATTCAAGATTAATGCATTCAAGGGGCAAATTGTATTGAAGTTATCAATATTATGTGCATTAGTGTAAATCTACTGTACTCATTATATAAAATAGTTTCAGCGCATTACTTTCTGCAGACACTTTAATCATAAAATTGCAGAGGATGGAATGTACGAAATTTGTATGATACTTCCGAACCGGAAGTGCAAACGGACCATGAAATCAGGTCGCCCTAACAAAACACAGAAGCATAAGCCTGCACGCGCAGGAAAAAGTAATATGACGGTTGGAAAGCGAAATTCTTAAAATGCTTGCAAATGGTCCAGCTTTATGGAGGATTTGTTGACCCTTCGAAATTCCATGATTTGCTGTAAAACACATTTTAGGTTAGGGATCTTTGCCAGAAAATTGCATTTTTAATGTGCGAGTTTGTTAATACAATTTGGTGGTCGTACAGAGACTGCTCAGTGGGGATTTCCAATGGATCTCAGGGTGAAAACAGAATCAAATTGAAAATGAAAAATGTCACTTTGAATTTTGTTAATAATACTAATAATTGGCTATTGACTTTAATAATGGCACATAAAGTACAATAGAATCTTCATATAAAAGAATTTTCTGTTGATGGAATATTAACTTTCCAAGTTTTCACGATTTTCCATTTTAGTTCAATTAACACAAATAGAAGAAACAGAAATAAAAAAACAATACAAGAGGAAGATACTTTAAAAGATATATCTGGACCCCAGAGCCAGATTGTATTAAGTCGACTTATTTTAAAAAATGACATTTTACATGTCTCCGAAATAGTGAAAAATTTGATATGGGAAACATGTAAAATGTCATTTTTTAAAAAGATCGGCTTAAGGAGGTTCGACCTCACTTGCTGGGCAGGCGGTGAAGAGGGGTAAGCCTATGCTTATACATGGGACCTCTGCAGTGATATAAATTATGTAGACAAAAATGTTATTTACATGTTTATTCCTAATAAAATTATTACTACACAATTTGTTTTGGAATTCAATTAAAAAAAAAGTATGTTTAATGCAGCTAGAAACACAATATTTTCATTAAAAGTAGCGTAAAATATGTGAGTGAAATGCGGCAACGTCGCTTTGCGTCCATCTTTTTTTCTCTTTCCATCTCACACTTGTGGCGTCCTTTTGCGCGTTCGTATCGGTTCGCAACAAATTACTAAATACATGTTTATAGCTTGATAGTGTTTTTACCAATTTTGGATATACTTCCGAAAGAGCCCATTGGCCGATCGAGATGAGGTTTGGGGGGAGGGGTGGGGAGGGGGTGTGAACCCTAAATCTAAAATTGTAGCTTTGGGTATTTATTAGTTTCCGAAATATTAATAAAATATTGTTAATTTTTTTGGAAATTTTTTTTGGACGTTGGTTCAATTAACACAAATAGAAGATCCCTACCCGGGAGCCCTTCCGTCCCCCAGTTTTTTATTTTCGAAATTTTGTAACCACAGTCTATCTATAAACTGACATCGGTTCGCTACCATGCTTTACGCGCACCCCGCACTATTCTAGCCCCAACCAATACTAATACACGGCACACGCTGTTTTGAAGAATGCGAGAGGACTCCAAATGTAAAATTTTAGCTCCGGAAAATCACCCGATTGAAAGATACAGTTACCTTAAGGCAAGGTCCCACTAGTGCAACTGCGCGCCGCGCACGACGTTTTCGTCCACTTGAAAGGGTCTAATTTATGAGACCGCGCGCACGAAATGGGCCAACGCTCCGCCAGGCGCGCACGTGAATGCTTGGCGCGCACGTTGAAGACAGTGGAAATACTAGCCTCCTTTTCTACAACTTGGTTTCTTTATCTAAATAAAGCTAACGACGGCGGTTATGCCAGTAGCCGAAACAACGCCTGCACACTTCATACTACTTGAAATGTTTGAAGGGGTTTACTACGTCTCGGTCACAGATTGCTGGAAAGTGTGTTTCAAATAAGATTATGGTACTCTGTATTCCCGGCGTCCTGTTTGTTTTTATTCTCACACGATATGAGATTGAGGGTAGGTAGAGGGAAGATTATATCATACCCAATTGGATCAGCATTCCTCCCAGACGCGAACTTTCTACCCCTGCACAGGAAATACACGTGTATCATTTCCTCTGATTAATTCGCATTTCTGAAATGGGTAGGCAAGTATATCCTGGTGTGTATACTTGAAGTCCCGAAATATCTGGCTTATAGAGGATGTCATAAATGCTGTTACTTTATTGCATACTGAAACATTTGTTTTTAAGTAATTAGATACCTACATTTAGTTTACCTGAAGGTACTAACAATGGTTTATGACTTAGAAAATGATTAAAATTTGACTTCCGTACATCCACAAATGTCGAGATGCAATGCGATAGGAAACGGAATTACAATTAACACATTTACAGCTGAGGCGGTCACCGGCGGTGAACGCTTTGACAGAAAGTAGATACATAATGTCATTACGAGTAATCTGAAATAGTAAATGCACCATTGTACTATTAAATAGTTTACTTTTTTAGGCGTATGAATAGCCTCTGGCGTGAACGAATGAACATAGAAGTCACGGTAAAATGATATTTTTTACACCTAAGTAGCATTTTCTTGCAGGATGAATCAAAGCAATAACTTAATTATTTTTGAGAAATAGAATAATTTGAAAGTGATAAAGATGGACAACTATAATTCAGTGTCACATATCTGCATATATAGTGTATTACAATTATGATGTATCTAGAAACAAGTATACCTATCGCAGCAGTATAATTGTTGCTATTTACAGTAATAATTTTCATGTCATTGCTTACTTTAATATATATAAACTAAATAGTAGACCATAAACACACGTATGCAAGTGATATGTAGGAGTAAAGAGTACATTCGCGTTGAAAAACACACATTTTTTCAGTCTTTTGGACAATGCGCGGCGTGCATTCGCGTGCGCGCGTGGCAGAGAAATCCCGGCATAGCGCGCACACGAACGCTTTCGACGCGCGGGTCGTCGTAAAAGTCGACCCTTTCAAGTGCTCCAAACTCCTCGTAAATCTGACCCGTGCGCGGCGCGCAGTTGCACCAGTGGGAACGTCTTTCTGCAACAAATCGGCCTTGCGCGTCGAAAAAAACGTGCGCGGCGCGCGGTTGCACTAGTGGGACCCTGCCTTTAGGGGAGACCGCTCGCAGGCGCGCAAAGCACGGCAGCGAACCGATGTGAGTCCCGCGATGCCAAAAACGAGACCGTGGTTACAAAATTTCAAAAATAAAAAATAGAGGGACGGAAGGGCTCCCGGATAGGGGGGGTCTGTACCAACGTTCAAAAAATTTCCAAAAAAAATAACAATTTTTTATTAATATTTCGGAAACTAATAAATACCGGAAGCTACAATTTTAGATTTGGGGTTCACATCCCCTCCCGTCAAACCTCATCTCGATCGGCCACCGGTCCCTTTCGGAAGTACAGCCCTAATTTTTACTGCATGCTTTGTACAAGTATACATTGTATGTATAGATGACTACCCAGCGTACAGCGTTGCCACGTTTCAAACAGTTCCTTCAGGCAGTTTTTAGTAAGCTTTTCATTGCAACATTTTTTAGAACTTTCTCATCATTTTTAAGGACTCTGTATAACATTTTATAGAAATTTGATCACTTCTCCCATAACAGCCTGTGTATAAGAGCGCAACTTTGATTTCAATTTTTTCAAAAATCGTGCGGTCAATCGGCTTGAAATTTTGACACAATGCGGACTACACTTTGAACATTAGATTAAAACACTTTTCAAAGATTTCACATCATTTTTGCTCCGGTATCGAACGTCCTGAATAGACTCTGACTCTGGGGTCCACCCACCATATGCGTTTTATATCTTCCTAGCTACAGAATCGTATAAAATTTTAAAAGACTTAACAGGTGGAGATAATAGTTATATTATGGCGTTACATTATCTTATGTGGACTGTTTTTTTTTAAGACCAAGAGTACTGAAAGAATTGTGAATAACGATGTTCTTAAGGGGAGGTTCCGGTCTAAAAGTTGATTTTTTTTTATTTCATTTTTCGAATGTTCAACATTTTAGGAATACGTGTTTAAAAGGATTTGTTGAAATTCATAAAATTCCCGAAGTTATAGCGGCAAATGCATGGGCAACAACCGGCCACTCGGCGCTCACGTAAAACTTCAAACGCGTTTTTCTCGAAACAGTGTTCTCAAAACGGTGGGACTCCAAAAGTTATTATCTGATTCGAGTGAAACTTTTTTTATTTTTAAGAATATACTTCTGGCTAGGGAGGTAACCAGAAAAAATTACAAAAAATTGAAAATTTCTAATTTTCAAAGGTGTTGAAAGGACGAACAATATAGGGAAAAAGTGATTTCATAATTCAAGTGTCGTTATTTTCTAAAAAAATGCCATTTTTGTAATTTTTTCTGCAAGTTATATGTACCTCAAAATTGCCTCGATACTTTTTAACGGTGAACGTTGAAAAAATCGATTATGTCCAGTATTATTTAATGAAATATTATTACATTTTATAACATAAGGGTTTCGTGCCCCCCTAGCTAGAAGTATATTCTTCAAAATAAAAAAAGTTTCAGTCGATTCGGATCACAACTTTTGGAGATACAGTTCCCACCGATTTGGATCAATTTTTTGATGCCTTGATTTTAACGACTCCCCAGTGCCGTCTGCAATCATTAATAATAAAACAAAAAATGTATTTCTATAATTTAAGACATCCTTAATACAATGCAAAAAGTCCCATTAAATTATATATAGTAGTTTTCCTTTAATTAATTCCTAAATATCACCTATTTTTGGGGGCTCTAGACCGGAACCTCCCCTTAAGGGGTCATATACGTTTCTCGACGCTAAAATGTACTCAATGTTTACAAGCAATTTGTGGACAAACTATTAGGCCGATTGGTTGAATTCTTTTTGTAACGTAAAAGTAGATGTTTATACAGCAGTAAACATGAATGAAGATGTATAAATTGTTAAAAATTTGGCGTCTAATTGCATTAACGCAGAATGTTTTTTTTTATACTGCCGCAAACGGTGTGCATGATTTAACTCGTACAAGTAATCTGAAACAAAAATTTGCGATTTATTTACACTTATTGAGATCATAGTTATCGGTTGACGAGGGTTTTTTTTTGAAAAACACGATATTGTAGCAGTAGTAACGATTAGAAGACGGAGATCATGATTTTCGTAAAAAGAACCGCACATTTTTGTTTGTTATTAAGAAATGGTTTATTTTATCGGAAAAAGCCCTCGTTGACCGATAAAGGATCTTATTTAGAATATGTATGTAAAAGATAAAGTTAATCGGATGAACAGTGGGGCAGATATTGTGCACACCGTTATGAGAAATGTTGTTTCGAGAAAAACGCGTTTAAAATTTTAGAAGAGCTTTAAAGTTCGATAAAATAGAAATTTTGTAACTTACTCTTAATCTGCTATACCGGCACCGTAGAGCTTTCCTTCCCTTGCAATGTAAGCCTCCTCTGCATGCAGTCTGCTTTGTCTTTTACGAATCCTTCCTTCTTTTGTCGCTTGCTGAGCTCTGAGTTCACCAGTCGAAACACGCTGCGCATCGACCTCCTGGCACATCCGGTACACTGCAGTGCCAATGGTAACATTTAATGTCTCTAAAATTTTTATTAAAGACATCTGGCCTTCATTGAACATTACTGTTGCAATGTATGCGGCGATTTCAGTGATTATGGAACCGCTATATGTCTCTTTTGGAGCAACTTTCCATATGAGGGCATTCAGACTCTCATTAGAATTTTGAGTGTAACCACCGACACATCTAACAAGCAAATCATTATTGCTTAGGTCTTCGTACACAGGACGAATAGCATCTTGTACAATTTGATGAAGAGCAGGTTTATGTCTATAATCCTTCAATTTGCTGGTCGCGTACGCTCGTTGCCACGAACACCACGATTGTTCTCCGGTTGGGCAGTAATGGTGCTGCGGTTTGTCATCCCTTGAAATTTTGTGATAATATGTCGACCAAATAGCATTCCTCATTTCTTCCTCGTGTCTCCTGATGGCTAGACCGTAGTAAATCTGTAATTCGTCGATTAATTTTCCTGTAAGCATTCCCTTTCCTCCGAGACCTTTATTCGTTTTCTTTATTGCACGAAGACGAGTTCCCATCCGCTTTTGCACGTGGCCTACACATTCTTTTTTAATAACCGGTGTATCATACGGATCTGCTAGCAGAATACCATTGAACGTCTTACTATCCCCGTCTCCGATATAATATGAATATTTGATTCCGTGCAATTCAAGCGATCGCTGAAAAATTTCCTGTATCCCGTTTACCTCCATCTTCCCTGCACTCCCTTCGTGATTGGCGCTACACTCGTGCTCTTTTTTATTCCAATCTTCATATTCGGCGGTGTTGCTCTTTTTCTCCCAATATTCGCAGGTCTTGCAATAGGCTGATTTTATCAGCACATCTACAACTTTCCCTGTCAAATTCCCAATAAGTGTTACCACGCCGAACAGGGAAGAGAAGCCACGCTTTTTCCAGGTCCCATCTCCGGAAACAACAATTCCTGCATCATCCGCGAGTATTCCTGCTTCTCGAGTAGCTGTTCTCTCCTCAATCGCAGCATTCTTCAATGAAGCATCAGTAACGGCTTTTGTCGCAATACGAATGCTTCGTACTATAGCATCGTACGTCGATTGCGCTACTGGTTTTGGCAAGTCCATGAGTCCGCAAAACTTTCGCATACCATATTGTCCGAGTCCTAACACTCTCATTGCAAACACGAAACGTCTGTTTATCTCGTAAGCCTTATCAATTTGTGGGCACGAAGAGATATTTCGAGAATTACATTGATCACATTGTACTACAATCTGAAAGCCAAGGCCCCCAATTGCAGCTTCAGTAAATTTCACTTCCCCTCCACACGTTTTGCACTTCACGTATGCACTAATAGCCGTAAATACGGCATAGAAGTTTATAATTCGGTACCCGAATGCTGAATCTATGGTTACTTCATTGCACTTCGAATTTTTCAACTTTTTCGCCGATGCACTTGTCGTTTCTTCGTCGGAACATATTTCCCGTTTCGCCGGAGGTCGTCTTTTTACCGGTCGCGAAGGTCGTCTCGAATCAGTTTTTGACCCTTTTCGGTCTACGCATGAACGCCGTTTTATCATTTTCTTGACAGCTGAGCACAAGTTGCCGGTCAGAAACAAACTGAATGCGCTAAATTAGCCGCGTAAAGGAGCAGTGGTGGACGCCTGGCGCGGCCGCCGCGGAAAAACCATGGGTTTTCCCCGATCCGCGGGTGTATCAGCCCCTAATTCACGCGCATCATGGCGAACATAGAATTCTCTATAACTTTAGGTCGTGGGCATCATGGATACATCTCTCCACACCTCTCAAAATTCAAATCAAACAAGGGCATTCGACGCTCTGACGCACTGATCTGTGAACCGGCACGACCAGTTCCATTTAAACGGCTGTAACTTCGCCAATAATTCGATTTTCATGTTCGTTCTGGGTTCAAAATGTTCCCACGATGTGCATCTTTCAATATATGTAAAAAAAAAAAAAATGATTTTTTGAAGTGGAGAAACGTATATGACCCCTTAAGGGGGAACACCACTGTGACAGCCGGAAAAGTGAGCCATTTTTAAGAATTTTTTCAGGAATAATTTACAGTTATCATAGAAAATTTTTATTACCTTCCTTTAGTACAATGTCTTAAGAGATTATAAAAAAAATAGAAAAACATGCATAAATTTTAATAAATTAATTGAAGGGTCGGATGCAATAAGGGGACTAGCGCTCGAAAATGGGCAAAATTATTGTCCAAACGCTAAGAAAGATTGGAAAATTAAATGTCGTTAAACTGTATTTTAAAAAATATAGTGTCGTAAAGCTCGTCACGACACACATTTTTTCTATTTACAGTTTGTTTATCCAATCATTACTATTCGAGCTAAAAATTATAAACAAACAATTTTTCATCTTCCTGAGTCATTATTACTTAAACTTAAATGGCGATAATTTGAGTAAATATTAACGGATCGTTATGAGACTTAAAACATAACTTCAGAATACTCTAGCGAAGCTGTAAAATGTATGCACAAAACCCTTATGTTATAAAATGTAATAATATTTCATTAAATAATACTGGAGATAATCGATTTTTTCAACGTTCACCGTTAAAAAGTATCGAGGCAATTTTGAGGTACATATAACTTGCAGCGACAAAGTTTTTCCTTAATATACAAGGAAGATTTTCACCAATTTTCACACTGATTAATAAATAATTGTAGAAGATATGACGATAGAAGGTTCAGTGCAAAACTGCACTGAACCTTTCTCTTTCGAATGAGACTTCACCCAGCTCAAAATCTGCTCATATAAGGACAAAAACGTGTTCTCGTGACTGCATTCTCAAATACGAGTTCCGCCATATTGGCGATAATACAGAGCAAGTCACGTGACAAATTTAGTTCAGGTAGTGGATACGAGATGGCGCCTACTCGGGAGGATTGCCAACGTGGAATCATAGCAAAACTGAAGCGTTAGTTGGATACATGTGCCACAGTAAAAGCGTGATGCAGTTGTTACGCTATCGCTTGAACGTGGCTGGAAACTGTACGTAATCGATAAGTAAATCAGGAGCGAAATTTGAAAGCAGATGTTTGCGTGCGATTGAAGAAATATTGTTAAGGATACGCGATGCGGGTGGCATACGTGGGAAAGATCTTGGGCAGAGCTCGAAAACAGGAAGAGGACCAATTAACAGGCCCTGAAACGAATCGTGTTTTTTTTTCCTAAGTTACGTAATCTTTTGAGAAGGCCTTGTCCTTTGTTAGTCTTTAGGAGTGTTGATTGACTCCAGAAGTATTGGCGTCGCTAAGGAAGTCATAAATTTCCTTC
The DNA here is from genome assembly GCA_029448645.1 of Andrena camellia. Lineage (NCBI taxonomy): Eukaryota > Metazoa > Arthropoda > Insecta > Hymenoptera > Andrenidae > Andrena > Andrena camellia. The sequence goes on from CM055681.1 coordinate 10,318,620, forward strand.
AAGCGTTGTTTTCTCGATCCTCTGAGTAGAGCCTACTTTCACTTCCCACGTGGGCACCCCACTGTGTAACGGAAAAGCGCGCTTCCACCGAGTTTTCCACCACCACCCGAAGACGGAGGAAAAGATGGACGCCAATTCGCGGGGGCGTACGGACATCCGAAGGACGGCCTACTGCTTGGATCTGCTGCATCCTTCATCCTGATTGGACTAGAAGGATCTATGGGAGGACTAGGAGGATTCGGCCAACCACTTCGACGAGGACCTCGGAGGAGATTTTGAAACACTACATGCATTCTGTCTGATACTTTTGACTGACCAGCTTCTTACAGAGATAAAATATATCTTAAAGTTTAGCTTGCAAATAGTTCCGTGTACTTTGTTTTATTTGAAACACCTGCACTCCGACGAGCAGAGCGGTTCAGCGCTCCACGGGCACCAACCCGCGTTCTCATCCCAATTTCCCCGCTAAAATACGTAACACAGTCAATGTATGCATTTTCGGACGATTGTAGGTTAGGTTTGACTACAATAGGAAGTAATTCAGTTTGTAAGTGCAATTAAATTAAGCGTCATTAAAATCATGCACAGTTCATTAATTTTAACTAATTGACCAATTAATTTATTTTTTAATTCATGAATGCAGTGTTCTGGTGTAGAACATCGTAATACGGAGCTAATATTGTAGACCCTAGAATCTACGATATTGTCAATGTGCAATTGAAACGCACGCATATTTTCTGTCCCTTGGAGGAGCGGATTTTCTGTCCTCGAAGTGACAGAAAATATAACCTATATGCTATACCCGATTTCTTAAAGATACTGTTGCGGCGTAATAATAATGTTTCGAAAGGATGATAAAAAGTTCACAAATGTAGCGCAAAAGAACGTAATAGCCGCTCAACATTTATTGTCATATAGCATATACATAGGTTATATTTTCTGTCACTTCGAGGAGGGGACCACATGATAATCACGCGCATCCAGCCTGCGCATTTTTACTAGCCCAATTCAACATCCAACACAATTTTATATATAATGTTTGTTCATAACTGCTTTCTGCATAGAACGTTTAATGATCTTGTAATAAGTGTATTTCATATTCTGTTTTAGTGTTTTGCTAATAACAAAATATCTAACCTAACAAACCTCATTTTCTGGGGACATCCCCTCATCTATTTTTCCTTTTCACTTATAAGTCCTTATTGCCAACGTAGCATATTGTAGCATAAGCACATATTAAGTAATTAAAATGTACAATGAATTTTCTATGTTTGCTCTATCAGCAGACCTTCCGTTTAAATATTTACAAGTACAACGCAACAGCTGAGAATTTCTTTCCTTATTCAGAATAGAATACGGAAATAGCAAACAGCTCCCTCTCGCGTGCACCAGGCAGCCGCGTATCTATGGGTATTACCATTTCTGTGCAGAAAAAAAAACCCGCTGTAATACCGACCTGCCAAATCGGCCAGGTCACGTGACGTGTCTACCCCCTTAATAGTAATTATAATCTTCTCAATATCATGTGCTAGCTCATAACCCATTGAAAAATCAACTGTGCAAGATATCGTATGTAGAAACCAAATCTAAATCAGAATTCAAAACAAAATTTAGAATTACAAATTAAGTAAAAACCAAATCAATCAAGTGAAAGTAATGCGCCGGAAAGGTGCAAGTAGAGAGGCCGCGAGTCAATGCTATATGAACGGTGACCCCGAGAAACGGGGTAGAATCCTGGCGGGTTAATGCGTACCATGGGGAGGCGGCCATCCAAAGCCATTCCCTCCCCCTTTGGGAGGAGGCCCATCTTCCTGGGCCGTGCAGGTTAGATGGTGTGGTCCCCCGGACCAAGTGGCAAGTCGTCCCTCCCTGCTCGGTCACGGCCGTTGAAGGGAGACTCTCTGACCCCGTGGCAGCGCAGGGGAAAGAGATGCGGTCACACCGGGCGGCGCGGTCAGCCCTGGGGGAACTCCCGCTCCGGAATGTTTTTACACTCCCTGGTCACATGACCCGAATGACGCTTGAGACCCCGGCACGTGCCGCATGCTCATCCCGCTGTAGGTCGCAACTAAATCGACTAGTAAATACATGCCGTGCTATTTAACAAACATTTACTAACAAAGTTGAATATGGTAATTTAGTCAGTTCAAGTAGAATAAAATTAGCCCACTTCTACGCAGAGATTTTCCAGTCACTAGTTTAGTTTAGCTTAGTTTACACAACTGACGGGGTGGCGTGATGATGTCAGAGGCCACAAAGGGAGGGACATGTCCTATCGGACTTGTTGTGCCCGAGGGCACCTCCTTAACCCGACGCGGTCGTTTCCCCGCTTTCTGACGTCACGTCAGCTTTTTTAGGCCCTGGTTGCCTATTGGCCGCATGTCCACGGAGGGCTCTTAATCACGGGTTCGCTTGTCATGGAGGACATGCCGATTGTCTAATTCGCGGTAGGGTCCTACACACGTCCTCTCGAGCGGTTGCACGGGTCATTGGCCGTATCCTGTGTTTGTTTCCCTGTCACTGTGATCGATCTCGCGGGATCACTTTTGTGACGTTTATTTGTTGATTTTAACCTAGGATCCAGCTATCTTGGAGTCGTTGCCCTCATCGATCCCCTCATCTGGTACCCCTCCATGTGATATTCATTCTAGGCGCTTGTGCGTCGGTGTCGAAAAATTTATTTCTTAATCAACCCCGGTGTCGCGCGTCCAGCTGGCGTTGGGTGCCATTTCCGGATAAGCCGGCGAGATTGGTTGTATCAACTGTTGCCCAGTCGTGTTTAGTCGCGAGTTTAAGTGAGTTATTATTGTAGCTAAGTTCATTATCCAGTGATTGTTGTGCTGGCTAACTCTCTTGAGAGGTGGCTGCATAGTTGTGTTGGGGGCTGACCGGGACATCCCGGGTCCGATACAGCTCAGACCCTGTTTATTTGATAGGTCTGTTTGCTGCCTTGTTGTTAGCAGTCTTAGTGTGCAACGATGGTTGAGCGTTAGAGAGGCCCATCGCAACTCCTTTGGGAGAAAATATAGCATGATGAATTTTTTCTCTATTCTTGGGATTGACGTCCACTGTGCGTTGGGACAAAAGTGGGCTCAGAACCAAGCGAGAATTCATTCCTTGTTTACGATCAGTAATTTCATATTTTCCCAAGAACTTTTCGACAACATCTGTTTGCCAGCATTTCTAAAGTGCAATCAAGAATTTTAGGCATTCTTCAGTCTGACAATGAGTTAATCCGTATTTTGCTTTGTCGGTGGGTAGTACGTACGATGGCATCGGACCCGCTCATAGATACTGTTGTTAATCGCCGCGCCGACTAGCGGGACAATACGGTCATAAACCGCGATCCTGGCAAGACTCTTTGGCCGATCAGCCTGATTAATTTTTGGGAATCAGATTTTTGTCCACTGACAAAATAAGATGTTCTTATGTTAGATCGAAAAATGTTTTCCTAACAATGGAGTAAGAAACGAAATTACTCTGAAGAAGTACCAGTACGCCTCGCGGTGATACACAGGAAGAAACAGGGTAGTCGACCGACTGCGCATGTTCCCGCCTTTAACATCCTCCCTACAAATTCGAGAGAGATCACTTATCTCTCGCGTATAAACACGCGCTTGGATACCAAAACAAAAGCACGCGTTGACGTATTCGGATTCGGTGCGAGAGAAGGTAAACCGTAGGAAGGAGATTATATTAGGGCCCTTTAAGGTCGAGTTTCCTAGCCGCGATCGGCGGCGACCGGCGGCCAGACTTCAGTCTCGCAGCGATCAGAGTCACACTTTGGTTCGAGCGCACTAGAAAGGGTCTATGGCCGGGGTCATTCCACGCGAAGTCGGACACTTTTCGGAGTAACATTTCGGATTTTGGTGCAACTTGGATATGTTGTAGTTTTTAGGGATATATAAACTTATCTCGAAGGATTTTTCAAAATGTCAAAAATTGTGGATGTTACAGCTCTTTGAAATATAGTGTTTACTTTTTTTCCGAAAATTGTAACTGTTGAACTAACCAACTGATAAAAATGACCTTTTGGGTGCTTACAGTGGAGATATAAGAGTACCTAATAAAAATTATTTCACTTAATAAAAACGAATATTTGACCATTTATTTAGCAATTGTTCTTGACAAATGCAATTTTATAATTGAAGACCCCTTTTTAAACATTTGGAAAAATAGGAGGATATAGCCCTGTTTATCCTCTTTACGGACACGTTTTGAAAAACGCGGACACTTTAAAATTGGCCAAATGAAAATTAATCGAATGTAACGCTGCGTCAAATCACACTGGTCGCTCGGGCCGTGCGGTACTCGCAGCGGCCAGGCGGCTATACCTGCCACTTTTATATAGGGTATTAACGAGAGCCGCTACAAGGTTTAATACCGTTAATAGTTACTGGAAACTTACTCTCTGTCGATGGCACTTATTGTTTGAAACATTTTACTACCTGCGTTCTGAGTCATCCTGCATTTCTGTTATTGGTCCTTAGACGTATTCAATCTTACCAAGGGTGGGGTTTCTTGGTTTCATATTCTCTGTTTGTCAGTGCCGTTATTACAGCCAAACCTTGTAGACGTGTCCATTTGTACTGCGAAAGTTTAAAATGGTGGGAAAACAGTGCTGCAATCCTTTTGCGAAACTGAATCACAAGAAGTATCCTCACAAAGATATTAGACGTGTTACGGAAACATTGCAAAATAAGTATCCAAATCTTGAGGCGGGTAAGTATATTTGCAGTAGTTGTCGGTTAAAATGTAATCGTTTGCCTGAGTCTGAAACTTTGAACATTCTTGTACACGAAGAAGCTGTAGCATCTAGTAGTAATATCGTGCCATTCGAACCTTCAGATAATGATACTGACTGTGAAAGTACAAATGAAAATGTGGCAAAGTGTGGTGATAAATCAATGATTACCGAGTCCCTGAATAAGACGCTTAATATTTTGAACCAGTCGCCAATAACTTCGATACATTTTTCATCGCGTCACATTGCAGTGCAAAAGTTAAATTATATGCAAAAAACGGTAAAACGAAAATTAATAGACAATTTTTCTGACGACGATCGCGATTATTTTTCTAAAGAAGTGTTACCCGAATTGCGAGAAAAGTACAGTAAATTAACAAACTATGACAACCAGTTGCATCTTCTCACTATTCTTCCTCAATCGTGGAGTATTAGACAAATGATGCAAGAAATAGGATGTACTAAGCACATGGCAACCGTGGCCAAACAGTTACATTTAAAAAAAGGGTATTTTGTCCTACCCTGACAAAAAGAAAGGAGTGCCATTATCTAATTCTACCATATCCATGGTGCAATCATTCTATTCGAGTGACGAAGTCAGTAGAATAATGCCCGAGAAAAAAGACTGTATTTCGGTTAAAAGAGACGGTTTAAAAATGCATGTACAAAAGCGTTTGCTGTTAAATAATTTAAATGAATTGCATTCATTTTTTAAAGAACAGAATCCGTCAGTAAACATCGGCTTTAGTAAATTTGCTCAACTTCGTCCTGAAGAGTGTATACTTGTAGGAGCCAGTGGAACACATTCTGTTGTGTATGTGCTATACATCAAAATGTTAAATTACTACTTGCTGGTGCGAAACTCAAAAAATTGCTCCCTGTATCCTCTAATTTTCCATACACATACAAAGAGATGCTATCAAATATGCATTGTGATGTCTCTAGTGAATCTTGCAACTTGAATAATTGCAAAGATTGCCCAGGATATGAACCTCTGTGTAAAAAATTGCAAGACTTATTTGAACAACATTTTATTATATCTATTTCATGTTGTCAATGGACAAATACTGACAGATCCAATTTAGCAGATATAGAATATACAACAGAAGAATTTCTTGAACATCTAGAAACTCGATTACCGACATTGCAAGTTCATGATTTTATTGCAAAAAATCAGAGTAGATATTTCAAATCTTGCAAAGAAAACTTAGGGCCGGATGAGTTAGTTGTTGTCGGAGATTTTGCAGAAAATTATACCTTTGTTATTCAAGATGAAGTTCAGAGCTATCACTGGTCTAACAAACAGGCTACAATTCATCCATTCGTTGCTTATTATAGAATCAATAATTGTCTACAGCATGACAACTTTGTCATTATTTCAGACTGTAAAGAACATGACAGTATCGCAGTTCATTTATTCCAAATAAAGCTGATTAAATTTTTGAAACAAACACACGGCACTGCTATTAATAAAATCAAATATTTCTCTGATGGGGCTTCATCACAATATAAAAATAAATATAATTTACTGAATCTCAGCTTCAATTTCGAAGATTTCGGAATTAACGCCGAGTGGCATTTTTTTGCAACATCACATGGCAAAAACGCATGCAATGGTATTGGGGGGTCATTAAAACGTCTTGCAGCTCGAGCCAGTTTACAAAGACCACTAGAAGAACAAATAACGACACCACAGAAGTTGTTTGATTGGGCGACTGCCAACATTCAAAACATTCATTTTCAATTCAGCTCAATAGAACAATATCAAAAACATTCACGATTATTACTAGAGAGACGTGGACTTGCAAAAACAATTTTTGGAACGCGAAACTTTCATTCATTTATACCAACGGATACAGTGTCTCATTTAAAAGCTAAAGTCTATTCATGCAGTGACAAATCAAAAGTTGTAGCAATTATCAAATAAGTAATTACATAACCGGTCATTTATTCCAAAAGACGCTCAAAGATACGACAAAATATTTATCCTTTAACATAATCCCATCACATCCCATCCTCTCCCGATGGATCCCATACTCACCACCTTCTCGTGGTTTCCATTGAACAATGGCAACTTAAATGTTTCAAACAATAAGTGCCATCGACAGAGAGTAAGTTTCCAGTAACTATTAACGGTATTAAACCTTGTAGCGGCTCTCGTTAATACCCTATATAAAAGTGGCAGGTATAGCCGCCTGGCCGCTGCGAGTACCGCACGGCCCGAGCGACCAGTGTGATTTGACGCAGCGTTACATTCGATTAATTTTCATTTGGCCAATTTTAAAGTGTCCGCGTTTTTCAAAACGTGTCCGTAAAGAGGATAAACAGGGCTATATCCTCATATTTTTCCAAATGTTTAAAAAGGGGTCTTCAATTATAAAATTGCATTTGTCAAGAACAATTGCTAAATAAATGGTCAAATATTCGTTTTTATTAAGTGAAATAATTTTTATTAGGTACTCTTATATCTCCACTGTAAGCACCCAAAAGGTCATTTTTATCAGTTGGTTAGTTCAACTTTCGTTAGTTCAATTTTCGGAAAAAAAGTAAACACTATATTTCAAAGAGCTGTAACATCCACAATTTTTGACATTTTGAAAAATCCTTCGAGATATGTTTATATATCCCTAAAAACTACAACATATCCAAGTTGCACCAAAATCCGAAATGTTACTCCGAAAAGTGTCCGACTTCGCGTGGAATGACCAGCCGAGGATTCATACCTGTTTCAGAAATAATATAATTCTTTATTTTTTATCGTATTGATATGGAAGTGACACCAATGGATTCCTTCTTTTGTTCCGATGAAAATCATACGAAATTTCATGTAAATTGGACTATTATAAACGAAGACAACTTGATATAAATTAATTTTTCATGGAATTTCCTTCGTATCTACTGAATTACGTCGTTCTTGGTGTTAGTTTCATCGGCGAAATATAAGGAATCGATTGGTGTCGTTTTTGCAAAGATCTGATGCGAAATGCGAAAATCTTGGACATTTCTCACTTCTTAATGGTATTCCAACCCCTTCGAGGGTCGAAAGCCATAAAATTCGGAGTCGAAAACGGTTCTCGAGACCTCATACAACAATAGACCTTTTCAAGTACTCGGAAAGAGCCAGTGCGCCGCGTCGTGGGGCCCTGGCGTTGACGCTTAGGTATAGGAAGTACTATCTGCGGCCACACGAAGAATCTTGCGGCGCGTCGCTCGCGGCCGCGGCGAGCCGCGCATTGGAAATGCCACCTTTATGTCTCGAGTATAAACACGCGTTGGAATATGAAAACAAATCGTTCGACGTATGCGTTGCTAGAGAAGGTAAGCCGTACGAAGGAGATTATATTATGACCGATCGGAGCTGCATTCCTTGCAGTTTTCACATCTTCTGGCACTGAATCATCGCGCGTCCTTCTGTTTTGATATTCGAGCGCGTGTATAGAATCGAGCGATAAGGGATCCGTTTGTAATTTGAAGTGAGGACGGCGCAGGCGGGACCCCGCGCGCGCAAACTACCTGCTCCCGGGTCCCTACGCGAAGGGTATTGGCCGTTTTATATCAGGTGTTTATGAAAATATACTAGCAGTGGCTTGCTGATGTCGAGGACAAGAACCGTTTACAGGAAACCAAATGCTGTGCAAATCAGTTTTCACTCTTTCTTAAGGGGTCATGCTCAGTCAGGAGGCCGAAAAAAAGGGTGGTCTTTGGAAATTTTTTACTCAAAAGCTGTAACACATTTCTCAAAAAATCTTTTTTCCTTTTAAGGATTGCATCTAGTACCGTGCATCGTAATTTTTTTATTTAAAAATATTTATCAATAACTAAGTTATTGTCCGTCACTCGAAGGTTCTCTAAAAAAAAGGCTTCTGCGGTGACCACTGCTGCTCGAAAGTCGATCATCTAAAATAAAAAATTCAAAAGAATTTACGTATTATATTATATTATCTAGTATTTGAACGAAGGATTTTTCGAAATATTGATTTGGGAAAAAATGGCTGATGTTTAAAGTAAAAGTTTCAATTTTTATCATAAATTGTGCCTGATTTTCGTCAATTAAAAGAAAACTAAGCATCGGATAAAAAAATCCTTCGTTCAAATACTAGATAATATAATATAATAAGTAAATTCTTTTGAATTTTTTATTTTAGATGATCGACTTTCGAGCAACAGTGGTCACCGCGGAAGCCTTTTTTTTAGAGAACCTTCGAGTGATGGACAATAACTTAGTTATTGATAAATATTTTTAAATAAAAAAAATTACGATGCACGGTACTAGATGCAATCCTTAAAAGGAAAAAAGATTTTTTGAGAAATGTGTTATAGCTTTTGAGTAAAAAATTTCCAAAGACCACCCCTTTTTTCGGCCTCCTGACTGAGCATGACCCCTTAAGGGGTCACCCTACATTGACGGCCTGAAAAGGAGCGCGATATTTGGGATTTTTGTTAAGAGAAACCCCTAAATTCGTCGCTTTTACAGACGCTTGTAGAAGCGTCGGTGAAGAATATAAGTAAGTATCATGTAGCTTTCAAGAAAATACCGTGCATAGATTACTGAGTGCCAAAGAATAGTTGAAAATGCAACGAGGGATCGTATCCTATGTCGAAAAAGAGCCGCAGTAAGTGCAGTTCTGCATGAATACACGAAGCTATTGGAAGAAAAAGCGTTATCGGAGAAAGGCTTTTTGGATTCATCCATTATTCGATCTACGGAATCTTCATGGATTTTATGAAGCGATTTTTCCCAAAATTTCATCTTATCCGGATAAATTTGAAAGTTATTTTCGGGTATCAGTGAGTCAATTTGAAGAAATTTTCTGGTTAGTCGCACCGGTTATTACGAAGTAACATGGAATAAGAGCACCCATACCAGCAGCGGCACGATTAGCTATGACTTTAAGGTAAATATGAAAAATTACTTTGTCAAGATTAAAAATTCAATGTAAAACAATGTATAATTTATAAATAACGAGTATTTATAATGACTACACAAATCACAAATATTTCAATTGTTGGCAGGAATTTGGCAACAGACGACTGTATGATTTCGATTTCGTATCATTACCTCATTGTACTACGGTCAGTAATATTATCAAGGAAACATGTGAAGCAATTTGGTCCTCTCTGATCGAGGTGGAACAGTATTGTCATTTCCATTGCAACAGGTTGATTGGTACAGGATAGCTCGAGAGTTTGAAGATCAGTGGCAATTCAATCATTGCATTGGTGCCATCGATGGGAAACATGTGCTCATTCAGGTATTTTGAGAAATAGTAATGATTCCTGGTGGGATTTTAAATAACAGAAAGAAGTCTTTGAAAAAAACAATAAAAGTCTCATTTCAATTATTAATTACATTCACTTTATAAAAAACAACATGTATTGCAGTGTCCAAATAATGCTGGTTCGGCATTTTTTAACTATAAAAATAGTCACAGCATAGTGTTGCTCGCCATATGTGACGCCAATTACATTTTTACATTCGTTGATATTGGTGCTTATGGTCGCCGGAGCGACGGAGGAATTTTTAGAGATTCCTTGATAGGCCAGAAATTCAATGAAGAAAAAATGAATGTACCAGAACCTGAACAGTTAACTGTTCATGGAATACCTTTGCCATATGTTCTCGTTGGAGACGAAGCATTCCAGTTGACGAATTATCTTCTTCGGCCATACCCTGGAAGAGAAGGTCTGAACCAAGATAGACGTACAGTGGCGAGCAAAAGTATTCGCACGCCCTTTAAAATCGCATAACTTTTTTAAAATTAATCCAAAAGACTTGAGTTTTTTTGAGAAGCTAGAGGGATTAGTTTGCTAAGGGCGGTGATTCGTCGTTTTGAAAAAAAATGCAGTTGGTCGGAATAGCCAAAAAAATAGTAAAGGTCGTTTTTTAAACTTTTTTTTGTGAGCCTGTAATGAAAGTTCAAAAAACCCGTTTGTAGATTGAAGTAAGTTATATACGTGCCTAAAATTTCATCAAAATCGGTTAACGTTGCTTTGAGCTATAAATGTTTAAAGATCGCAGAATAAGGTCGAAAATCGCGAAATTCACGGAAATCAGCGATTTTCGACTTTATTCTGCGATGTTTAAACGTTTATAGCTGAGAGCAACGTTAACCGATTTTGATGAAATTTTAGGCACGTATACAACTTACTTCAATCTACAAACGGGTTTTTTGAATTTTCATTACAGGCTCACACAAAAAAGTTTTAAAAACGACATTTACTATTTTTTTTTTGCTATTCCGACCAAGTACATTTTTTTCAAAACGACGAAACACGTCACTTAGCAAACTTATCCTTGTAGCTTCTCAAAAAAAAATCAACTAGTTTGGATTAATTTTATAAAAGTTATGCGATTTTAAATGTTGTAAACTTTCTTTCGTCCGCCACTGTATATATAAACTGAAATCTATTATGTTCCATGTAGCGTAGGATTTCTTACTAGCTGTACCCGGCCACGCGTTGCTGTAGCTCAGTCTGGTTAAAAAGCATGTCAAAATTTTTACCTGTCACAGGTGTGACATCTATAAAATAGTAAGTATATAAAATCACGCGCATATTGGAATACAACGATGTGTTAAAATTTAAAAACAATCGATAAAGAAGTTTCGGAGATTTAACATTTTCAAGAAACGAACAATCAAATTTTTATGTATATGGAACATAGATATTTCGATCTCAGGCCATCCAGTCAGTCCCGGGAGTGTGGGACAGTTTTGTTGCAGTGCTCCGGGAAGCCATTTTGCGGAAATCTGCAAAAAAAGAAAAACAATTCTTAGCAAAATAAAGATTGCTCTCAATCTATATAAAAGCTCCATACTTTTATTTATATAAACCAAAGATCCTTAACTTTGTCTGTTGTTAGTGGCTTCAGGGTGGCTTCGCACCTTAAAAGGTGATGCGATTGATTCGCCCATTTTTTAAATATCGGGGGCTACCCACTCTTCCCCTACGCCTGGTTTACTTCCATTTCCTTAACTGACCTACGTGCAATGCGCAATTTGCATTGTGATAGCCATTTCGAGGCCGCATCTACAATATCCGCATCGCAACAATTGATATTTTTGGATGCACATGCATCGTATACAGCACCTGGAATAATACGTATTAATTTATTTTACAATTTTTAGTGCTCAAAGGAGAGAGATAATAAAGTTACTTACTCAGTAATAATTTGCTGATATTAACGAACTTCGAAAACGCTGGTTTCTGCTTCTTCCCATTCCAACTATAATTTGTAGCGACACTCCATGTCACCAGTTTCTCCAAAATTACGGATGTCGTCAGGGCCACGTTCTTTCCACTGGTCCTCTTCAGCATTTCAATCTATAAAAAGTCATTAATAAATTATTCCAGTCATGAAACATGGGCTACATTAAAAAAAGCATTCGCGTAACGCCAATCACAGGGTGCATTGAAGCAGTTAAAATTAACAATCACTATCAAGTACTTGATAATAATTTAACGGAAAGTGAAATTAAAGTTATACCTTAGTCCAGTGAAATTAGGATCTGTCTTCGGACTAATTCCCATCAAGCTGAATTTTGGCACGTGCCTTTATTTGGTCGTTTTAAACAATATGTCAAAAGTCCCCATCAATCCGACTGCTGCTAAAAATTTTACAGAGGGTTGAAAATAAAAAAAAAACTGTTTTTCGCAAATATCTCGCTATCTAGCAGTTTTGCGACAAAAATAGTTATTATACAATTTGTAGCCTAGGAAATTCTCTACAAAAAAGGTCATACAAGTTTTTCTGTAGGTGTAACCATTTTCATGTATGTCGGGTTACCAAGTTTCAACCCCCATAAACTTGACAAGGGAAGATCCTGAACCCGGAAATTCTGAAAATTATGAAACTCTGGAAATATGTAGGGGAAGTCCTCCTGAGTACAACGCAATTTCGTTTGATGCCCAAATTCACTCCAAGAGGGTGCAATTCACCCCTAAACTTTTTGTTGTTGGTATTATTACTCGCGAACTGTAGGAGATAGAAAAAAAGTGTTCAGGAAAAAGTTACTTCTTTTAATTGGGACTATCAGTTGGTAAGTTATAGGTCTTACAGTTCTTACGATTCTCGAATTATAACACAAAATCGAAAAAAAAAACGTATTTTCAGGGGTCAATTTCAGCCCCCTACAATGAATTTGGGCAACAAACAAAAAAATTACGCAATACACACCTATATTAACTTCTGTATATCCCCAAAGTTTTAAAAAATTTTGAATTTTCGAGGGGTTGGATCTTTGCCCGCGAGAAATAATACACTCATTTCCACACCACCCCGGAGGTAGAATACCTGTGCGCGGTTTTTTTAAACGTGGTGTCCTCAGTAGGCCTAATCCACGATGTTTGTTCATTAAAAATACAAAAATTACGAGTGTTCCTCGTGTTCTGCGTCTGTTTCTTCTTCAATCAGTAGGTATGTCTTCCGCTGAGAAATTAACAAGATCTACATCCTCATCATTGTCCACATTACTTTCGGTAGTTATATCAGGTGCATTGAGACATGACTGGCCATGACAAGAACCGCACACTGCTGAACAATGCAAGCCAAGTTTCTTGCAACCGCAGTTTGATCCACAGTTTTTGGCGCAATTGCAAAAAAATACATTTAACAGAGTGTCTGGAGCAGGCGGTAACAAAGTTGTAATCGGCTCCAAATATCATTTCTCATTATCCATTCCCAAGACTCGTAATTTTTGTATTTTTAATAAACAAACATCGTGGATTAGGCCTACTGGGGACACCACGTTTAAAAAAACCGCGCTCAGGTACTCTACCTCCGGGGTGGTGTGGAAATGAGTGTATTATTTCTCGCGGGCGAAGATCCAACCCCTCGAAAATTCAAAATTTTTTAAAACTTTGGGGACATACAGAAGTTAATATAGGTGTGTATTGCGTAATTTTTTTTGTTTGTTGCCCAAATTCATTGTAGGGGGCTGAAATTGACCCCTGAAAATACGTTTTTTTTTCGATTTTGTGTTATAATTCGAGAATCGTAAGAACTGTAAGACCTATAACTTACCAACTGATAGTCCCAATTAAACGAAGTAACTTTTGAAATAAATATACCTGCTGAGGCAAACCACCTGACGATGTCGCATTTTTTCCACTCATCGTGATCCACTGGAACAATTCCTTTCATAATTATTCGATTGAGAGTGTACAAATTCTTGATATGGCTCGGCCAAATACTTCGCTGTCTATCAGCGTCCATCCAGCTCGATGGTATGATTTACGTACGATCCGCGAATTCCACGATCGAAAACTTTTTCAACATTTTTTACTAAAAAATAATTAGGAAAATTTATTAAAAAATTGTCACTGTATAATAATACTTATGAAATATTCCAGTATGATAGTTTTGACTTAATCGTGATGTTACTCGTACTTACCGGTGATGAATTAACACTTTGTAAACGGTGTTCGAAGCTCGCTTTCGGAAAACAAACGAGAAATTTAAAAAAAAAATGAAAAACAAAGTAACACGTACACACAAACTATAAAACGAATAAAATAACTTAAATATACTTTACAAAATAAACTAAACACACTATGACTATGAAAAGAATAAGAACAGAATTATATATAATTTTAAAAAGTACACTAACACACTATAAGTATAAAAAGAATAAGAAAAATTGAATATATAATTTTAAGATTCACTAACACACGATAAGTCTAAAACGAATTAAAAAGGGAGTATATATTAAAACAAAATAACGCGAAATATAAAAAGATTGTGAAAACGATAGCTGCTTGTTTTTCGAGAGTTTACTTCGAACTGGCCCGGTCCAGGGTTGCCGATCGCGAGTCAGCGAGGCGACAAAGAAGTACTTTGTTTGGCGCCCGAACCGCGCCGAGTCGAACCCAGCCGAGCCGAGCCGAGCCAAGCGCTGCGCCGTTGCATTCTGTCCAGGAGTGTGCGGGTACCAGAAATTTCGGGCTCGGGACGGGCCGGAAACTTTCGGGCGGGATCGGGCGAGATCCCGATACTTTCGTATTGCTCGAGATCCACAAGTTTTCGAGATCCCGAGACTCGATTCGGGCTACAAGCATGACCGCCATGAGCAGGCAATTTGATTTCAGGTCGGCTCGGCAAAACTCGGACGCGATCGGCTCGAAAGCCAGCTATTAAGAGGAGACCGAGACAGAAAGGATTATGTATATCATTTATATCACTACCAGTGATAAGTTTTTACCTTTTTGTATCCTGTTAAATCATAATTTGTATCTTATTATTCATTTACATATATATTTTCATTGCTACCGAATAGTCTGTGAATACTGAATATGTCCATATACGTAGTTAAATAAATACAATATTCAAAACTTGGAGGGAAGACTATTTTTAGTTCGACAATATTTTAAAATCTTAATAAAATAATGTTTAATAAAATAATATTTTATTAAATGTATTATTTTATACGTCTTATTTAAGTATGTATATGGACATATCCAGTATTCACAGACTATTTAGTAGCAATAAAAATACATATATGTGTAAATGAATAATAAGATACAAATTATGATTCAACAAGAGACAGAAAGGTAATAATTTATCACTGATATTGATATAAATGATACGTAATTCTTTCCGTCTCGGTCTCCTCTTAATAGCTGGCTTTCGAGCCGATCGCGTCCGAGTTTTGCCGAGCCGACCTGAAATCAAATTGCCCGCTCATGGTGGTCATGCTCGTAGCCCGAATCGAGGCTCGGGATCTCGAAAACTTCAGGATCTCGAGCAATATGAAAGTATCAGGACCCCGCCCGATCCCGCCCGAAATTTTCCGACCCGTCCCGAGGGCCGGGAACCCGAGCCTCGGAACGATCCGCACATTCCTACAATTCACTCTCAGAGCAGTGATGCCAGAATGAGGACGGGTTCCCTCGAGAATTTCCCCCACCACGCGCGCACACTACGCCCGAGCTGCGTGTCCGTGAGCTCGGCGCTTCGGACAATGTCGGGAAGACGAGAGAGAAAACGAATGTGTGTCTTTCTCTCTCGCTCTTGAAACGCTGTGATCCAAAGTGAGGTGCAAGTGACACGCGCCACGCGCGATCTTGAGTGCCTTGAGATACACTTTTCACTTTCTGACATATGTATAATACTCTTGTAATGAAAAAAAATGTGCAAAAAGTTTTGTTACGGAAATCACGTTTTAAGACCTCCTGATCACGTTTTGACTATTTAGAAAAGAGCTTTTTTTAAATATCTCATATATTTATTAACACGATTACGTTTAAACGGCAAAATGGATTTCAATGAAACTTTATATTTAAATTTTATATTCTTGTCTTAATATTCTTGATCCGATTATATCGCGAAAAATGATAATTACCCGTTATGGTTCTTCGATTTTTCAGATATACGATCTAAATTCTACATAAAAAGAGTTAATAAAAATTCTTCTGTAACTTCTTTAACAAAGAAAAATGTACATTCATAATTTCTTGTTTTCATTTTACATTTTCGTACATTTTATTTGAACTATTCCTATTTTTCAAACCTAAAAATGAATTTTTTAGTAAAAGATGAATACATTGGTGAACTTTCTTAAAATTAGAATCTACTCTTGGCCAGTACCGTGGACGCTGTAGCAATCTTCGATAAAATATATTTTTTCAGAGTATGATCTAAAAATCTAAAATCTAAACGTAATCACATTTCTCGCTAGATTTTTCGATAATTATATCAAATTGCGACAAAGAATCACGCACTATTTACACATTAATTACGCGCAGCGTGCACGCTACCGCTCGATGGAAACTACGGGAAAGTGGTGGTCTCTTCCATCGGGAGGGAAATGTAAACAATTGGTTATGCAAAGCTAACATTGCGATACATGTTGTACACTAAAATGTACAATAACATTACAAAAATAGAAAAGAAAGGCAGCACGTAAATATATCAATTCGGTTCCATATATTGACGAGATGTAAGACTGAAATAATGCTACAATTGTTTACATTTCCAAAGAGTAGATAGCAAGCGGAGGAATTTACTATAATACATGCGACAGAATTTCGAGATAATTGTTATATATAAAATGAATATAATTAAGAATATACATTTATTTGTACAATTATCTCGAAGTTCTCTCTATAAATCATATGTACAGCAAGCAAGCGAATTTATTGCAAGGATAGAACAAGAATTGCGTGAGGTAAATCGAACAACTATTTACATATTCGCGATGTCCAAAAATGGAATGAAATAGAAAATGGATGAAATTGATAATATTCTGGACATCACCAATTTGCATTACCCGACGTAGAAGGAAAATCCGCGAGGCCATCAACGGCATGTAAACGTAAACTACTCTTTTGCTTCTTCGCAAAAGTTGCATATAAATTCTCAGATGACATGAGAGATTGTCATCTACCTCCAGGGTCTGAGCTGTTTCCCCGTGCGCCTTTAATGCCGATTTCGTTACGCACATGGCATTAACGGTGGTCGAACAAAGTCGGTTTCGTTTCTTGTTCTTTATGTCGGGAAGCATGGAAAACGATCTTTCAGCATCGGCGTTTGAATTTGGAAGACTTCTAATGGAATTTAATAATTCCTGCAAAAATGGATATTTAAATGAGCCTTGATCATTTCGCGTTAACAACACCGTTTTCCAAACATCATCAAAAGCTAATGTACAAAGCATCTGCTTGTCTCTATTTGGAAAATTCAGATGCAATGTCGACCATTCTTTTTGCAAACCGTCTTCGTCGAAACCGCCCAATTTCTGAGCAATAAAGAGAACACTTTTGAAGGAAGTGTCTCTGTCATTAACTACTAATGCCAAACGAGGCTCAAAAACACATAACTTGCTCAGAAATTCGTCATCGATTGGCAATCGATTACGAATTTCGTTTGCAGCCGTTATGTAAAACTTAATACAATTTTCTCGAACGGTTTGGACAACATCGGGTTTGCCTTCTGCAACTAACTGACAAAGAAAAGTGTCACAATCCGGACCTAAATGAATACTATTAAATGCGATTTGATTATCGCCTCTTGAAAAATCTATTAATTTTACCGAATCCATGTGCTTCAAAAGCTGCGGTTTCAAAAAATTACGTAAAATATTGTACAAAAGAGTTTCGGCAGTATTTTGAAGCAAATGGATTCTTGTTTGTTGCGACTGAAAGAATAAACTAAACTCATTAAAATATTCTAGAACGTATTTCAAAAACAGAAGATATGCTTTCGCTTCTGGATTTTGCACAATGATAAGCAGATCTTCCCCAGACT
This sequence comes from Andrena camellia, assembly GCA_029448645.1. Classification (NCBI taxonomy): domain Eukaryota; kingdom Metazoa; phylum Arthropoda; class Insecta; order Hymenoptera; family Andrenidae; genus Andrena; species Andrena camellia. The sequence goes on from CM055681.1 coordinate 10,336,607, forward strand.
TTGTCTTCTCACTTACGACCAATTCTTGCAGAAAGTGCAGCACACTGTCCCAATGTTCTAAAAGTGTAACTACGGATGAGTAACGCGATAACCATCGCGTAGTACACAGTTTTAAAATTTTGCGGTCAGTAGATTGAAAACATTGCTGAAATTCGCGAAAAATGGCCGAGCATTTGGGACTGCTATAAATGAATGTTGTGACTTTCCGTAATAATTCCTCGCAGACCTCGGGAATGGTAGCGCGTGCTGCATGCACTACCAATGCAGAGGAGTGACATGGACACGGCATGGTCAAAAATTTTTCACCGCGAATTTCTGCAAGTTTGGTCTTGAATGACGAGTGACTCCCTGTCATGACAGAAGCGTTATCACACGACAAAGCAAGAATGTTTTCGAACGGAATTTGCTTTTTCCACATGGAGTTCCTAAATGAGGTAAATATTTTATCGGCAGTACATTCTCGCGCGTCAAGATTAATTAATTCTACTAATTCCGTTCGAACATCCAAAGTCTCGGGTGCGACATACCGAACAATAAACGACATCCATTTCTCATTGGTAAAGTCGGATGTCTCATCAATAAATACTGAAAACTTAGAATTCTGTAAAACATGACTAAGACGCTCTGTTTCCCGAGGACACAGAACGTTCGATATAATACTAGAACACTTTGTTCGACCACACGTCATATGTTTTAAAACATCAGGATTTTTCCCAACGTCTTGGAAAAATGTAAGAATCGCCTCTGCGGATTGATGCGAAATATTTTTCTCGGCTACTAATGCAGCAAAACGAATTTTCGCGACTTTTTTCGTTCATCAAATGACAAAGGCGATTCCTCGCATTGCGATCTGAAATCGTTCGATTTCCTCACACCCATTCCATTTTTTTCGCAGTTTTTGACGTGGCACTTGGAATCCGCGTGACGTTGGATTTGCGACAGGCCGCAAGCAAATGATTTTTTACAAACCGAACAGAAACACGAAAAAGGATCATCGGCGACCTTATGCAACCAGGGCTTGAAATCCTCAAACCATTGAGGCATAAAAATCTTTCTCAAGACCTTAGCATGCATAGTTAATCGCGGAATTTTTTTAGATAATAAATATTTATGTCTCGCTGATTCCGCATGCCTTTTAACGTTTGACGAGCCGCAAGAAAAAGTGTTCTCGCGTGCAGAACAATAGAAAAGGCTTTTATCGTTAGGGACTTCGCGAATCCACGATCGGAACTTCTCATTCGTTTCCCACAACGACCGATAAACAGGAGTAGCCTTTTCACCTGTTTTCTCAAACGTTTCCATCGTAACCACGAAAAAAATGAAATGTGTAGGAAAAATATTATATACAAAGCAACAAGCAAATGCTAGCGTATAGAAAAGGGGAGATATAGGGGGCTACTAATTACCAGGCCCGGATTAAGATTTTTGGGGCCCGGGGCTATGAAACCTTCGACGGCCCCCGTGGTTGAACAGCGGGGGTAAAAAAGATATTGTACAATTAACTTTTAGTTGAAATGAATGGGGCCCCCTCGAAAAGTGGGGCCCGGGGCTGCAGCCCCCTAGCCCCCTTTAATCCGAGCCTGCTAATTACAGGCTACACTTCTAACCCGACAGACCCGAATTCACCAAAAACATGCAGACAGAGCGAAACAAATAACTAGTACTCACCACCTGATCTCTATTTCTACTGAAATGACGGTTAAATGCGCGAAGCGCAACTGCGCGACCCCCACTAAACGCATCGACACGTAAACAAAGTAAACGCGACCATAGATCGCGAATCGCTTGGTTTCGCGCGGATCTGACCGTCAAATGTACCTACTTGACGAAAACCAGGCCCGAGCGAACCCTGGAAACGAGAAACGAAAAAAATAGATAGGAAATCGTAAAATAGTAAGAACAATTCAGAAAGGAGAAAAGTCGAAGAGAAGGCTAAAAGAAATAACAGCAAAGCAATGGTGACAGTACCGAACTGCCACAGATGCATTTACCAGTTACCATTCCCTCCTATTCTTGTACAATTCCTTTGTACCAATTTACACATTTTAGTGTACAACATGTATCGCGATGTTAGCTTTGCATAACCAATTGTTTACATTTCCCTCCCGATGGAAGAGACCACCAGTTTCCCGTAGTTTCCATCGAGCGGTAGCGTGCACGCTGCGCGTAATTAATGTGTAAATAGTGCGTGATTCTTTGTCGCAATTTGATATAATTATCGAAAAATCTAGCGAGAAATGTGATTACGTTTAGATTTTAGATTTTTAGATCATACTCTGAAAAAATATATTTTATCGAAGATTGCTACAGCGTCCACGGTACTGGCCAAGAGTAGATTCTAATTTTAAGAAAGTTCACCAATGTATTCATCTTTTACTAAAAAAATTCATTTTTAGGTTTGAAAAATAGGAATAGTTCAAATAAAATGTACGAAAATGTAAAATGAAAACAAGAAATTATGAATGTACATTTTTCTTTGTTAAAGAAGTTACAGAAGAATTTTTATTAACTCTTTTTATGTAGAATTTAGATCGTATATCTGAAAAATCGAAGAACCATAACGGGTAATTATCATTTTTCGCGATATAATCGGATCAAGAATATTAAGACAAGAATATAAAATTTAAATATAAAGTTTCATTGAAATCCATTTTGCCGTTTAAACGTAATCGTGTTAATAAATATATGAGATATTTAAAAAAAGCTCTTTTCTAAATAGTCAAAACGTGATCAGGAGGTCTTAAAACGTGATTTCCGTAACAAAACTTTTTGCACATTTTTTTCATTACAAGAGTATTATACATATGTCAGAAAGTGAAAAGTGTATCTCAAGGCACTCAAGATCGCGCGTGGCGCGTGTCACTTGCACCTCACTTTGGATCACAGCGTTTCAAGAGCGAGAGAGAAAGACACACATTCGTTTTCTCTCTCGTCTTCCCGACATTGTCCGAAGCGCCGAGCTCACGGACACGCAGCTCGGGCGTAGTGTGCGCGCGTGGTGGGGGAAATTCTCGAGGGAACCCGTCCTCATTCTGGCATCACTGTCTCAGAGAGGATTGTAAAATTTCGAGCCCGCAGTGATGCGCGAGTAAGAGAATCCATGAGCGAGCGAGAGGGGACGAAAGAGTGGACGAGATGGGGTGGCTGAAAAGACTTGAAACGCTATTTTTTAAAACCGACACTTTCACAATTGGCGAGCAATGTAACTAAAAAAGTATTGAACCGATCGCCTTTGCCTTGTACGTACATACATATTTATGAACATTTTCTCGAGAAAATCGACCTATTGTTAGAATGATATTGTTTATATAAATAGTTTGTTTCCACATATAAAGCAAAATTTTTTCTGGGAAATCAATACTTTGTTAAAAAAAAAACACGAAAATACCTACATTTTCACCTACTTACACAAGGCTCCCCCTTTTATAATAATTATGTACAAAGCTGAATAGAACGTAAGGAAATGTCATGGCGACGCGATCGCATGCTTCCTTCGAAAGCAAATATTAACCCCTCAGCGACGACCTCCATACGCAGTGCCAGTTTTCACGGGCAGCGGACCTCTTGCTGTAATACTTATAATGGCTACATTTTATGCATATCTCCGTTTAGAACGCCGTTCGCGTAGAAAGAATACTTAAGGTCTGCGCACACTTGTGAGTGCAGACCCTCTACGCCCCTCTTCTTCTTACTAATGGTACGCCGGAACGGTACTGACACGGAACTGATATGTGTGCGCAGACCTTTACTAGGACGTGGTCGCCGTCCGCGTAGAGAAATAATGAGATCTAACGCCGTCGTTGAAGGCTTAGGCTCGTTGCGTACTTGCGACCAGTCGCCGGCAACTTGGTCGACAAGAGACCAGAAACCTTTGTTGCTCGTCGCGACCAAGTGCGTACGAACTCATATATCCCCGTGTACCTCGTGGTCGTCGGCGACCTGGTTGCCGGCAACTTGTTGCAAGTGCGTAACGTGGCTTAAGCCCCCATACACGTTGAGATCTATATCGATAACATGTATCAATACAGATCGCGCTATATATGCGTCTCAGATTTCGGTTGTGTATGAAACGACATTTACACGGTGAAACGAAATCATGAGACATGAGTTTACAAGTTTAAGAAAAAGTCTACTAACTTTGCCTCCGAGCGGCCACTGATTAGGCCTTGCGCGCGAGAAAGTGTGACTGTCGGCGTTCTTTCAATTCGATCCGAAAAACATGTGATCGCACACGGACGAGTATCATACAAATAAGTAACAGGTAGCGTGATACTCATGCGTATGGGATTGTATGGGTTTCGAATGGAATTAAAAGAACGCCGACGGTCGGACTGTCTCGCACGTACGGCCCAGAGTTGGCCAAAATGTAATTACAAATTACAAATTACGATTAAAGTATAATTGTGGAATTGATTACACATTATTTTATGTAATCGTTAATTTAGGTTGTTGACAAAATTGTGGTCGACTACCTAAATTAACGATGACAAAAAATAATGTGTAATCAATTACACAATTCCATTTTGAAATTTGCATCTCTACCCTAGTAGCATTTATTTGCTGGGAGTTTGTTGGGCCAATGACGTGTTATCCGTTGGCCAACGGTTGAAGTGTCGCGCTATTTTTAAATGGGCCAACGATTGTAACCAACGCAGGCCCAACTGAAGGTTTCTTTCCATAGGCCCAACTGAAGGTTTTTTCTATAAGCCCAACAGTTTCTTTCCAAAAGACGTCTTACAGACGTCCAGAAGGCGTCTTGAAGAACTTCAAAAGACGTCTTAAACAGGAAAAAATTCCCGGTGAGGAGAATCGAACCCAAACTTTCCGCTTACGAAGCAACCGCTGTTCGCACTTACCCAACACATTTCCTTATAAACACTTCGAATTTCTAGGTACATAACTAGTATTAATTGTTTATAAAAACTGCGCAATGAAGCGAAATATTCTACAAAATATCATCATTCGACCTTTAGACTCATTCCTTAAAATTTCACATTCGTCTCAAGACAGACGTCCTCATTACGTATTTATAAATAAGAAAAGAAAAATCACAACTTGGAATATAAGAACAGGTTTTTGGATGTAGTAAATTTTCTGACGTTTGTAAGACGACATTTAATCATCGTTGTAAATTTTTTGTTAATTAACCAACCATAGTAATTGTAGGCCCAACATTGAATATTCGTTGGCAAACTGTCGTAATTTTTTGTTATATAACCAACCATAATAATTGTAGGCCCAACATTGAATATTCGTAGGCAAACTGTCGTAACTTTTTGTTAATTAACCAACCATAATAATTGTAGGCCCAACATTGAATATTCGTTGGCAAACTGTCGTAATTTTTTGTTATATAACCAACCATAATAATTGTAGGCCCAACATTGAATATTCGTTGGCAAACTGTCGTAAGTTTTTTACCATAGGCCCTATGTTGGGAATTTGTAGGCAAAACGCTAACTGTATCCCAACTAATTCCCAACTGTTGGCTACCGTTGGCCAACCAAAAATGCTACTAGGGTACTCGACACGTCCGCTCGTTTGGAAAACTATGCAAGGACCGCCCGTCTGCCGAAGTCACGGGCCCAGTTGGTTTTTCCACACCACTCGGCCCTTGAAACACTTTACGATCGGCCAAGGCGTTGTTGTCGGGGTCGTCGGAAAGCTGCCGTTCCAATGTGCGGCAGCGACGGTCCCACTAGTGCAAGGGAGAAGCAGATGCATACTTCTCCCTTACACTAGTGGGGCCGTCGCCGGCCGCACATTGGCACGGCAGCCTGCACTCATCACCGTAGCCGTTGCAGCGTAAACTTGGGAGAAAGCTCGATTGTAACGAAGACGTAGTTTACGCTTTGGCAAGTGGCCTTGGGACACACGGCCTAATCCGCCTGTTTACCGCTAACAAGGGAAGATCCCGGACCCGAAAATTCAAAAAATTCTGAAACTTTGTGGATATGTAGAAGATTTTCTCCCGATTACAACGCAATTTTTTTTGCTGCCCAAATTCACTCTAAGGGGGTGAAATTAACCCCTGAAGATTCGGCTATTTTTCGATTTTATTTTGTAACACATAATCTGTAAGAGATAGAAATAAAGTTTCAAGACAAAAGTTACTTCTTTTAATTAGATTAACAAGAGTTGAAATTGTATGGAAAAAAATATGGATTATGCTGTTTCATAATTATTTAAACATTCAGTTCAGATTTCTCGCGAAAAAAACGAATTTTAGAAAACATTATTAATATTTTTGTTTATAACTTTTTTCTCATTGTTTAAACAATTGATAAAACTTTTGCGATTTTATAGATCTAATTAAAAAAAGTAACTTTTGTCTTGAAACTTTTTTTCTATCTCTTACAGATTGCGTGTTACAAAATAAAATAGAAAAATAGCCGAATGTTCAGGGGTTTATTCCACCCCCTTAGAGTGAATTTGGGTAGCAAAAAAAAATTGTGCTGCAATGAGGAGGAAATCTCCTACATATCCACAAAGTTTCAGAATTTTTTGAATTTTCGGCTTCGGGATCTTCCCTTGTAAGTCACGTCCGCTCGAAAGGGACTTTGAGTTTTACAACGGTGACGATGACCAGATGCGCTAAAAAAGGGAAAGTCGCGAGGTACATAGGTATCTAATAATATCGCAAATTAAAGAAATTCTGAAACTTTGGGCATACGTATTAATACATACCGATTTTGTTGAAACTTGAATACATATGTTGTAGTCCTCGTGAAATTAAGGAGGGTTTAATTCACCATTTTGGCGATTTCGAGTATTCCAGTTTGTTTAAAAAATACAGGGCCTTTAATTTTGCGATTTTTGTCTATTTACGTGAAAATGGGTTGTACTTATGAATTTTTATCTCGGAACCAATTTATGGAATTGAGTTGATTCTTGCGTTATTTTAATCTACAAGCATCGGCCTTCCGGTTAAAAAAGCGTTTTAACAATAATGAGAATGTTGTTGTTACTGAATAATTAATGAAACTTGTTTGTCTAACTGTATTTGTAAATAGAATTTTGGAGAATATTTGAAATCCTATAAAATTTAATAGTTATAAAATCTTTATTTATGTTAATTCGAAACTATTTCACAAACATATTTTAATTAATTTTAACAAATATTACAAGCCGCCTTCGTTGAATTCATTTTTATTTGTTGCTTCTTCTTCGTCGGTTCTATCAGAATGAAATTTGGTACACTTCCAATACGCACCTCAACACATAATCTCACCAAAAATTAGTTGAATAACAAGAAAGCTTTAAATAATAATCCTAATTGTGAAGAATTTGGAGGTATGTATGAACCTTCGCGAATACAACGATATTAGTTATTATTGAATTAGAAAATTTAAATATGTTTAAACAACGATCAGAGGGAAAACGACACCCGAAATGCACCAATTTTTGCAGATATCTTTCTATACATTTCAAAAACTAAGGATCTAGGAGAAAATCTGACTACTCCACGCGATGCAGCAGACATTGGTGCATTTCGGGTGTCCTTTTCCCTTTGATCGTTGTTTAAACATATTTAAATCTTTGTAATTCAATAATAACTTATATCGCTGTGTTCGCGAGGGTTCATAGAATAATTTGACGGAACAAGCAACCGCATAACTATTACTGTTTGAACACAAAAGATGTTCAAGGTTAAAAATTTGCATTTTTTTTAAATTGAATTTCTCGAAAACTGATGGTGATGGCGGCAAATGGTTTGCGGATTCGTTTTCAGCGCACAAAAATCTATGAGAAACGACTATTGAATGTTACAGATCAAAATGGCTATTGGATAGTGTTAGTGTAAATAGTAAATTATAAGTGAAGAAATACCTGAGCTGTTATCTATGTATATCTTCTATACTATTATATAAAGAGAGAGCCGAATTTTATGTTCGCGCAAAACTCAATACCTATTGAACCGATCTTCCTCAAATTTTGACACGATATTCCTGCATACTCTAGGACGGACATAGGCTATGTAGCATGTCTCAGAAACGCGTTATTAAGTTGTAATTTATATGTAAACATGTCATGTGTACAGCTGGTTTGCAGACCACGTGACCCGTGTATACGACATTCTACTTCGCGCGCGCATGCGCATATTCGGCCCGCGCGATACCTCGCCCGTAGCAGTACCACGATGTTACCACTAGGTGGCGACGCTTCTCGAGCGTTTTCGCGCGGACATATATGTTAGAATGATCGTCAGGTTACAAATAGTTGTTGCAAATTAATTCGTACCCCCTGTGGATGTTATTACTTATGCCCCGAGTGCGATCAAATTTGTCAAGATCAACCGCGCCTGCTCAACGTTTGCAAATACTAACTTTGCTATTGTAAAAAAACTTTGCTGTTATAAAAAAAATTGTTTATATGAAATTGCATGGTTGGAGGGTGAAAATTTACTGGAGCAGACGATTTTTTTCTTGGATTACTATTTTACAAGATGCGATGACCAATTTTTTTTTAAACGGAACTCTTTCTTTTAACAGATCATTTGATAGTGCGTTTCAAGACGAATTCAATAAGGTATAATGTATACACTTTATTTCAGCCGGTTTTGGAGATATTATGTTTTAAAATTTGCTAACGCCACAAAGTTGCGGCAAAAGCTGTGGCAAAGTTGCGGCAAAAGCTGTGGCAAAGTTGCAGCAAACCTGCGGCAAAAGCTGTGGCAAAGTTGCGGCAAAAGCTGTGGCAAAGTTGCAGCATAGATGCGGCAAATTTGCGGCATAGTTGCGGCATACTTGCGGCATAGTTGCGGCATAGTTGCGGCAAAGTTGCAGTGCAACTTTGCAACGCAACTATGCAGCAACAATTCTATGTCCGCTCCGTGCAATGTTGCACGGCAACGTCGCAGCAACCATCCTGCAACTTTGCCGCAACGAAGTGTGCTGTGTGGGTGCCGATAACCTTGTCGAACCTTCCGATTTGCATAATGCATATGTATATGAATTTTAAATGATTGTAAATCAATTTTACTATTACATCACACTTATAACATATATATAATATTACAGTTAATATTAAATTTAATTATAACATTATAGCAGTTTTCATTAATGAAGTGGCCGCATAAAGTAATATTTAAACATTCGCAGTCCCTTTTTGTACATGTTGTATTGTTTGACTATACATTGAAAGAATTATACTAATAGAAGACGATAGATACATTGAAAATTACACTTTGTAATTGGTACAATAATGATATTCTTCGTAGAAATGATTGAAACAAAAATACTTGCCACACCATGCGCATCGCATAAAAGCCGGCTCCCCACAAATACTACATTTGGGTATAATCTTTTCATTCCTGAAGTAACAGAAATCTACAGGATTTTGGAATTCGCTGGGATGCGTTTCTAGATATCCGCTTTTAGGGGTGCCTAAAATTGCATTCAAGGTAAAACTCATTACAGCTAAACCACACGATAAATAAATAATGCGTAAAGATGTACAGTGACTTTGCATCATTTTAATTGTAACTGATAATATTCTTGTGCCTCATTCACTTTTCGGTAAACATGTTTACGTACTTGTAACGTTCTCGAACGAGACGTTGCCGTTAATTACAGGAGATTCCGCAAGTAGAGCGGTTTACCCGTGGAATTGTGGGATTGGTTCGGGTGGCGTGCGATAAAGAAATGAATTTCAAGAAACTAGAGTCCTTCTTTTTAACGATAGGTAACAAAAATAGTTTATTCAAAAATGGTTTGGCGCTAGGTCGAAATGGAACATATAATACGACTCGGAGTCGTGAGAACTATAACGATAAATTAATATAATTGAACGTAAGGTAATTGCGTTACGACGTATCGGTCGGTATTTAAAGAATATCGTTTTAATTTAGGTTTCGACGCGGGGTCGGTAATAAAGAGTATTATTTCGCTTTTGACGCTAAGTCGATAATAAAGAATATTACGCTAATTAATATTAAAGATTCGGTTCTAGATCGTTTAGTTGAACATAAAATTTCGACGCTAAGTCGGATTGAGAGACTAGAAATGACGCTTGGTCTATTTGGTATGTTTAAGTTGAGGGTTCGAGAGGATTCCTTCTCTTTGATTTGGAGTTGCTTCCTGTTGCCTATCAGCTTGCCCACGCTTTCTAGAATGGTAGCTGAGTGCTAGTGAAAGCGATCTCAGATGGTAGCCAGGTAGCCGGTTAGGGCGTCCCCAGATGGAAGTTGAATTCGGCGGCTTCCTTCCCTCGGATTGGTAGTGTGCTTCTGGTGCCTATCAGCTGGCACCACGCTTTACAGGATGAGGTGTAGGGACTAGTAAAAGCGACCTCGTTTAGGTGTTGAGGGGCTAGTAAAAGCGACCACGTATGGAAGTTGGTGTTTAGGACGTTGATTTAAAATAGACTTCCTTAACTTCGCGAGACTGAGGGGCTAGCTAAAGCGACCTAGGTCTGTTTGGTTCGGTGGCAGAACCAAGTATCCCTCTGCTGCTGGCGGGCCTCTATTTATACCAGTTTGTGATATTTGGCCCGCACCAATCACTCGCTGCGCGATCTCGCGCACCAATTAGAATTAGCATCCGATTCGCGCCACTCGCGCACTACACACGGATTATTCGGCGTCCGGTTGATCATGCGGTCGGCGCACGCGCGCTTGGTTGACTCGCGCCACTGTGTTCACTGTTTGAATAAACGGTTGTGCGCATGCGTTGCGCGTCATTTAGTTTACTGTTTCCCGCTTCATAGCGTGACGCTCGCACGTGTTTCACATGTCCTTAATACTAGTACTACAATTTAAATATAATGAAACGGAAATAATGAACAATATAGAAAGAAAAAGGATAAATTTATGGTGGTAGGTAGCGGTACGTTACAACGTATACAACAATCTTTGTTTTGACCGTGGAATGTTTATATACAGGCGTCCACATCTGGAAAGTTAACAGGTGAACTGGTTATGGAATGGTTAACAAACGTATATCTACCACATGCGGGATCTCAAAGCGTTTTGTTATTGGATTCGTGAACTGGTCACTGTCCATCTACATTACGAAACGGTATACCAGCTAATCAACATGTGGAAATATTCACAATAGCGAAAAAAACTACAGGAATGATACAACCGCTTGATGTATATAGTTTCCGGATATGGAAAAACTTTGTACGAAAATTTTCCGACCTTGTATTATTGTTTAATTACGACGTGCAGCTAAATGCAAGGAATAAAGTCATTAAATTGCAGTCTCTTATTCATAATCAACTTTCATCACCAAAGTATCACGATGTGTTTGCTTACGCATGATATAAAAGTGGATATATTGTTGACAAACCAAATCAGTTTGAAAATCCAGTAGATTTCGCTTTTTCACTACAAGATTTCATACATCCACCTCGTTGTTCCATATGCGGCAATTATGCTATCATACGATGTGCGTGGTGTAAGCAATATTTATGTTTTCAACATTTTTTTGAAGAGTTTCATCACCATGAAGAATAATTCATAATCACACAAGTGTTTTCAAGGTTACCTAACTATACTTAAATCGCTTATTAAACGCCTGCATTGTCTCGCTTGTTTGGTAAGCAAATAAGAGAAAAGTTCGATAATTATGTTAAAAATAAAAAGTTGTAATAAGGATAAGTTATATCTAACAGTTCCCTTCTTCTCCTCTATTTCCACCTGATATAATTTCCCCATGTGTAATTGGAGACAAAAGTATATAAATTATATTACTTTCTTACTACGCGTCGCGTATTATTTCCTAATAAAAGTTAGAAAAACATTGCTCGTCGTGCAGCTTAAGGTACGTTACAATGGGATCCAAAAGTTTTTCGATCATCGCGGAGCACAGTTCCGCGATACAACAATAGTTGAAATTGTATGGAAAAAAAATATGGATTATGCTGTTTCATAATTATTTAAACATGCAGTTCAGATTTCACGTGAAAACCCGAATTTTAGAAAACATTATTCATATTTTTGTTTATAACTTTTTTCTAATTGTTTAAACAATTGATAAAACCTTTACGATTTGATAGATCTAATTAAAAGAAGTAACTGTTGTCTTGAAACTTTATTTCTATCTCTTACAGATTGTGTGTTACAAAATAAAATCGAAAAATAGCCGAATCTTCAGGGGTTAATTTCACCCCCTTACAGTGATTTTGGGCAGCAAAAAAAATTGCGTTGTAATCAGAAGGAAATCCCCTACATATCCACAAAGTTTCAGAATTTTTTGAATTTTCGGGTTCGGGATCTTCCCTTGTAAGTGCTCCATTGGAAATGAATAAGGCATTACGAATGACAGAACTCAAAGGTCGAAAATTGAAAGAAGAGGTCCTCTGCGCCCCTCTTATTCTTACCAATGGCATGCCGGCACTGAACGGACCCGGAACGGATATGTATAAATGGACCTTAAAGGTCTAAACACACATATCCGTTCCGTGTCAGTTCCGTGATCGCAAAAGGTATCGGTTGCTTGTTTAGAATGGAGCAGGGCACACTTGTCAGTTCCGTATCCGACCAGTGAAATTCGACTGTCTTCCGTATACGACAGTTCCGGGCCGTCAGTATCGCTGTTAAAAAATATCGGTTGCGTGCTTTACAATGGAGCAGCGCATACTTGTCCGTATCAGAGATGTCAGCAGATGTCAGTGTGGAACCCGGATCCGTTCAGGGAAACTAAAATTTGGTTGCCAACCGATATTTGAGCATTTGGACAGACGGGGTCCTGAAATCACGGAAAGGTGAAAGGGACGACCTTTTTTTATGACCGTGAAAGGTTCTCGGGTCGGGGCTCTCGAACCACGCGCTTCGGGGGTCCCAGACCCTAGAGTCATAAAGACAAGGACAGCAATAGGCCGCTCAGTAATGAAAATGGGTATTACTATAATTAATATTAGATCGCCATACAAATACCACCAATGGATTGTTGGAGTTTTGGCAATGAAAATAATACCAAACGTGATATAATTCTGGTGATTTTTAATGATTGTAATGAAAAAAGTTTTGTATTTGAATTTTGCGCGGTATAGGTATAGGGTATGATCGGATGCATGAATGTTGGGTGTTAGGGAAATGGAGCTGGATGTGCGTTTCAACAAGACGTGCCAACTTGGAGCTCTTTCACGCGGCGATACATGTATCGCGATACGTGTATGGTGGATACCGATTTTCCATTAATCATTATAACTTCCACAAGAACCGTTCACACGACGATTCTCGTATCGCGATACTGATTTTGTCTACTCCGCAAACGTCGTCCGCACGATACTTTTTGTCTGAAGTTGACAGATGAAACGTGGAAACGAGGGGACTTTTTCACACGGCGCGGGGCGAAACACGTATCGCGATACGTGTCGATCATTTGTTCTTCGATAGAAAATATCTTCTCGTGCGTCATACATTTTTGGACAAAATATTTTTCTGAAAAAATGAATTCGATTGAAGCGTTATCTGTTTGGATTTTACACAAAAGATGTAGTAAAAAACGAGCGAAGAGGAAGCATTGGGTTCATCCCATAAACAGCATTAGACATGAAAAGGGAATTTTTGAAAGGGTTACCATGTGAAAGGGTCCACCCATTACAACGTTTCGTTTGTTGACTTCATACGAAAAGTATCATGCGATTAACGTTTGCGGGGCACACCAAATCAGCCCCTACTCCGGACTGAAGGCCTACGCCCCTATGGAAACGGCTGAATTGGGACTGCAGGCCGGGCTAGAGCAGCAGGCCGTCTACACAGTTGTCAGTGACACGGAACTGAAACGGAACTGACCCAGAACTGACACGGAACTGATATGTGTGCACAGACCTTAAACCGACCTTAAGTCACGTCTCCCCGGGCAATACGGTATAGATGCCAGGATGAACAAGGACCGTCGCGTCGACTCAACAGTATTTGAATGAACCTACTAACACATGCGTGTCTACGCATCTATGAGCCTGTACAACCGTTTCTCTGTAATTTCTGTAACTTACCCCTAATCTGCTATACCAGGACTGTTGAGCGTGATGATGTTAGTTTTCAAACTCTAAGCTTATCGTGGTGTTCGGTATTGCTGTCACTTACCACGCGGCATGGACACTTGATATGGGCATCCGAGCCCAACGGTTTGGGACTCCATAATATACAATTGACATCGTGGAATAGGGACTCGCCAACTGAGTTGAGATTACGTTTCTCAAGACGCTAGCAAAACAGACCGAAGACGCTGCGTTGCGCTGATTAGATCAGTTTCGCCGAAATCCTCTTTCCCTTTCCATTCGTTTTTCATCGTCCACGTCACATCAATTCAACCAATAGGCAATAGTTTTGTATGACTTCCTGGATTTAAGACACACCCCTGCAAGCGTTCATGGGCTTCTTAGTGCCGGAGAGAAGAGCTCTAGGGTAGATCGAACTCAACCTTCTTACCATTATCAGCAGAATAGCATACAGCTTTCTGAGGCATTACAATCGCGTATTAACACAATTAGAACTTACCGTGTACACCAACAATATTAATCGTTATTAGTTAAATATATATGCAGTGTTAATTGTTACGTGCTGTAGTGTCTGGTTTGATTTCACCATACCTATTACAATCCAATCACCAATAAATTCAGTGAACTCTTGCGGATGTAAGAAACCCGCAGAGAGTGTGACATTGTGTCGTCGGAGCCTTACACCCTCCATAGAAAAAGGCGACATCTTGGCCACAACAAGGACCGCAAAGGAAACATTCCTCAGCTTCAAAGAACTCATGTTGGGCAGCTCTCTCTTCTCTGTTGGCAGTCATAACTGTTACTGAAAATGGTGGTTGGGATCAATAAATAATGTGACACACACTTTTACTGAATATAAATGTACTATAATTGTAGGAAAAAGAATATTTTATAAACTCAATGCACACGTGCTCTCTCACTCACAATGGTGCGACCGACTAACAACAACGCCTTTTCGCTTTGCCACTCATGCCAACTTAAAACTAGTATTATATCTCAGTCTCATTTATAGGAACTATAACTCTATTGTAATAAAAATAACCCCACATTCCGCCCTCTTGTTTTTTTTAATCACTAGTATCTAAGAAATCCCTTATGTTTTTAAATAAATTTGGCCCGCTTAAAGCTTTCGTTAGGCAATCTGCCCTCATTCTTTTACTTGGAACATGAAATATTTGTATGTCCTCCTTTTTTACTTCTTCCCTGATAAAGTATCATCTCCGATTTAACAATTTTGATTTAGTCTTAAAATTACCCACATTCGCTAATTTAACAACATTCAACCTATCACATCTAATCTCCTTTTTTAATTTATTCCCCTCTCCTATTTCTTTTAACAATTTATCAGTCCATACTACTTCTTTTTCCTTCCATCATCGCCTCTAGCTCGCTTTCGGTGGATGACAATGCTACTATTGTCTGTTTCTTACTTCTCCACAGAATCAAATCACCATTTCTGTATACTAATATTCCCGAAAAAGATTTTGCGTCTTTTGTCTTATCCCATGACGTTTCGCATACTATCCCCTCACTTGAATTTTTGTTTCCAAATATCACCCGATAATGTATTGTCCCTCTTAAGTATCTCAGCACTATTTTTAATCCAGTCATGTGTATCTCTCTAGGATCATTGTTGAATTGCGACAAGCAGCTAAGTGCATATGCAATGTCTGGTCTTGAGTGCACACTCAAAAACTTAAGTCTCCCCATGAGCTCTTGATATTCCTCCTTTATACATCGTCCGCTTGTTTCATAATTATCCACCTTCACGTTTACATCCATTGGGGTTGTAGATGTATTGCACTCCCGCATCCCGTACAATTCCAACAACTTATTGATATAATTTTCTTGATGTACACGTATACTTCCTTTCTCTTGCTCAACTTGAATTCCCAGTACACTCTTTGCTTCACCTAGGCTTTTTACATCCATCTCCTTTCCTATTTTTTTCATGTACCTTTCTTCAATTTCATCGTTACTTGATACAACTATTATGTCGTCCACGTGAACACCGCAATACAATGAGTTTTTTCCTTCCTTTTTATAAAATAAACATGGATCCTCGGTTGACTGACATAGTCCATTCCTTATAAACACTTCTGTCATGTACTCGTTCCAACACCTTCCTGCTTGTTTGAGCCCATACATACTCTTTTTTAGTCTACATATTTTTCCTTCACTTCTTTCATATCCCTTCGGCGACTCCATTAATATCTCTTCTTTTAAGATTCCATGTAAAAACGCGGTTTTTACATCGTAGATTTGTATCTTCCTCTTCTTTTCAGCGCTTAAACTAAAAAGCAATCTAATTGTTTCTGTCCGGATAACCGGGGCAAAGGTCTCATCGTAGTCGAATCCCGGACGCTGTCCACACCCTATAGCCACCAGACGTGCTTTATATCGTTTTTCCCTTGTGCTAGATCTTCTTTTATGTTAAAAATCCATTTGCAATTTATTGTTTTCTTATTTTTTGGGCGTAGTATGATGTCCCATACTTCATGTTCTTCCATTGACTTCATCTCCTCATCCATTGCCAGTTTCCACTTTCTCCAGTTATTTGACTCTTTGGTTTGTTGCACAGTCTTTGGTATTACTTCGTCAAATATTAGCATCGCTAAATTCTTGTTTTTTATCCTCTCAGATCTTCTGAGTTTTATTTCGTCAGCCTGTTGTTGTTCTTCTTCTTGTGCTTGAAATCTTCGTAGTTGCATTCCTTCGGTAGTTGTCCCTCTTGGTCGTCCTCTTCTTCTTGTTTCTATTCGTTGTTCTTGAATGTCGTTACTTTCATCTTCGTTTTCATCTTCACTTTGTGTGTCATTTTCTTCGACAAACTCGCTCTCAATTGCGTCTACGTAATCGCTGTCGTCTGTTTCACTCATTTCTTCAACATTTATTTCCGTTTCTTCATTAGGTTTAGTTTCGTTGTCTTTGTTCTCACAATCCAATCCTACTATTACCAGATCATCCTCACTTTTACACTCCCCTCTTTCTTCATTGTATAATAATTCTATCCTATTTCTACTTTCATCGAACTTCACATCACAGTCACTTTGTATTTTTCCTTTTTGTGGAATATATATTCTATACGTATTATTTTCAGCATATCCCACAAATATTCCTCTAGTGGTTTTTGACTCGAATTTTTTCCTGGACCCATCCTTATTCAGCATATATGCGACACAACCAAACCTTTTCATGTATTTTATGTTTGGTTTTCTTCCATACCACACTTCGTATGGTGTTTTTCCATGCACACTTGATTTGACCCTTGATTTGATATTTTCGAAACCCCAAACTATTAGAAAATAAAAAAAAACGAATTTTTGGATGTAATACCCCCTTAATTCTGATTGTTCTATATTATATCCGTAATAGATATCATACAATTTCTGTATATTTTGAGTGTTGAGGTTTATCAGGCTTTCTAGTCTGGACATTTGTTGCATTATGAAGTTTTGTAAAATACGCCGGAGTATCATCTGATTGATTCTGCGAATGTGGGGGTGCTGAGCAAGATGGCGGTGAAGAATTTCGAGTAGGTGCTAATAAAGAGTGTTGTGCATGATCTATTGGTCTTAAAGGTTTGTGATTGTCTTGTAAATGCGGAGTTATATCCTGTTGTTTCGACGCAATAGTATCGTTTTTCCTTATCATTTTGAAGTATGAAACATTAGTTTAAGTGATGCGCGGATTCCAAGAATCCGTCCATTTTAAATGCGTTTAATATTGCACTTTTGGATTCGACTTTCCTCGCTAATTTATTCGCGATCCTATCGTTAAGTGCTTTAAATTTTGGACAGCCTTTATAAGATGCCGGGTATTCGCAATTCTTAAATCTATGCAACGCAGAAAAGTTTTGTTAATTCTATCTTCTCGTCTTTTTTAATTGTGCAATTTCCCGGGTCGTGCTTGTCCGTACATTTCACGCATCTATAATCTAAGTGACAGTTGGATGCTGAGTGCCCAGTCCTTTGGCAACGAGCGCATATAATGGGTTCTTTTTTTTATTATTTTTTCCCATGTGACTGAGTGATGTATGAAATACTTAATACTTGTTAATGATTTTATATCGCTTTCTGGTAAAATTTTTATTAAAAAGAATGGGAATGGTTTATTATTTTTGATAGATTTCAATGTTGTGAAATTAGAGACTTTTAGAACCTTAACATTTGATAGGTTGAGTTTATTAAGCTCATTTAAAACGAGGCCAGTACAGTGGCATCAAGTACCGTTATATTTGCTCCTTTGTTAGCAATGATTGAACTTGTCGTGCAACAAAATCCCTAATTCGTTAAGCTCGTTTCGAGCCCCAATAAAATTGGATCCGTTATCCGCGTAAATACAATGACTTCGTCCCCGTCGTGCTATAAAGCAAACAATTAAGAAACGCATCGGTAGTCAGATATGTCGCCAGCTCAATATGTACCGTCTTGGTTTCAAAACAGACACTCAAACATGTAGGTCTTATGCGTCACACGAGATCGTACCTTTTCCTTGATTAGAAATGTACCTGCATAATCTACATCGCATGTAGTAAAAGCTCGAGCAGGAGTTATCCGAGCGCTAGGTAGGTTGAGGGACATGACTCCAATTCTCAGTGTTAAACGTTGGATTTCAGCAGCGCGGTTGGACACAAAAGTTTTCCATTTCGTAAGCTGGTTTTGAATCCATGCTAAGATAATCATGGAGTCAGACCAATAGTGTTCATGCTTCAGATCCATTTGGAGTACACGTTTAACCCTATCTGCGAGTTGTGCTAGAGTTAGCGCGGCGCATAACTCTAATCGAGGCAACGAAACAGACTTTAAAGGTGCTACACGAGATTTGGCACATAGCAAACGAACCATGTGCAAGTTTTTTGCAAAGATCGAAGATAGATGCAGGCCCCATATACCGCATCTGCAAATCCATGCAATTTTTACCACTTCACTATTATCGCATGAGACGCGGCGTGAAATCTTTATTTCGCTAACCTGATCTAACTTTGTTCAAAGCACAGACCATTGTGTATGCCACGTCTTGCGATAAGGTTTCATCCCAACCCACCTGTATCTGCCACAATTGCTGCATTATGATCTTGGACTTTACGACGGCTGGTCCAATTAGACCCAGCGGATAAAAAATTTGAACAATCTGTGATAGAATGGTACACTTAGTTATACCTTCGCCGAATATCCAAGCTCGTCTGGATGTGTTAACCACAGTAATCCTAAGGTCGGTATTAGCCAGATTGGCGGGTGAGTTCATTTTCGCGAACAGCGATCGAGGAGAAATCAGCCACCACCATCTGACAATAGTGGATTTGTCAGTTGGAGTTGCAAGGCCCCCGAAGGGTACGGTGGGGTAACTGGAACGCTGCTCGGCTCCGCCTGAACGTAGCCGTGTGGCTGTTATCTATTCTTAGCGTAATAGTTGTACGCGTTCCCAAGCTATGCGTAAACCAATACGAGATGAAGCTATCGAGAAAAAATCAACGTTTTGACGAATAAAACTCCTGAATTTTTTCGGAGCTAACGCGCACCTATTTTGATGTATGTATTTCTATGTTCAGAGCTCGGTTGTACCCTTCACGTCAGGAGCTTGACGCTATCCCCACCACTTCTGGCTCACATTTGTTCTGCGGAGGCGGAAGCGAGTCAGAAAACGTCGAGACCAGGAGCACCGAGGCAGGCAAGCGGTGTGGTGGGAGAATACCTCTCGCGAAACTCACGGGCCAATATATCAGATACAGACCTTACATGGGTACTATATACATACAACTACATACATACATATATATATACATAATATGTATGTGTATATATATATATATATACACACACATACATTACTCCTACTATTTGTTTTTTTACGTCGCGAAATCCTCATAGGACATCCCCTCCGGGGAGGGGGGTGGGTAGTGTGAGACTCTTACTCACTAAAACTCCGTCGCCACGGATTTGTCTGTTATCCGAAAGAATCGAACAAATCATATCCTATACAAAATAATGTGCATACATACAGGGTGTCCGCGGGAAGACTGTACAGCTGGATATCTCCTAAAGTATTGGAGATAAAAAAATTAAAAAAATATGGAATCGCATGGTTCGAGGGAGGCAATTTAATAGCGTAGACGAATTTTTTGTTCGATTATTATTTTAAAAGAAACGATGGTCAAGTTCGATTTTTTAAATGGAACTATTTTTTTTTGAAGAGGTCACTTGATAGTGCGTTTCAAGACAAATTCAGTAAGCTATAATGTATATACTTTATTTCCACTGGTTTTTAAGATATTGCGCTTGCAAATTTACTGATTTTCCTTGGAAGAAAACCCGCTAGAATAGCAAGGACCGGGGACGGTCTTGCTGGCGCCACGGGTGGCCTTGCCTACTGAAACAGATACCTACCTGCCAAAGGTCTACGCCGGGAACGGCAGGCCCAAAGGCTGGACAATTCTTTTCCGTCAGAAATGCTACTTAGGTAGGTATCGAGAAGCGCACCGTTACTTTTATTTCGCACTTGCTCCTACGCTCGGATGGCCGGTTCTTTTGGGAGGGATGCCAGTTCGATTGGTTAGAGTTAGGAGGTGTGAAACTTGCTAGACCCTAATTTCAGCCATAGCGAGCAGATTGTATTAGGACCAATCGGATTTGCATCCCTCGCAAACGGCTGCTCTCTTGAGGAGAGCCTCTTCACAGCAAAACCTCCCCCCCCCCCCCAATGCCCACCTGCTCTCGCACGGAATACGTCAACGCTTGCTTCTGTTTTGATATTGGAGCTGGTGTTTATACTCGAGAGATAAGGGATCTGTGCGAATTTTTAGGGAGGATCTCGCGTCGACAGCGGGCTACCCGTTTTCTTCTTGTGTCTCTCCACGAGGCGTATTGACGGTGGATTGTAGTAGCGTAGATGTCTGGATGCCAGTTATTGAATTCAGGAGACGATAGAAACACTTTATTACAAAACACACATGCACTATAATATTAAAGTAAATCGTATTCCTCTCGGGCAGGAGTACTGATAATGATCGAACTTGCGCCCTACTTCGCGCAGACCGATTACACGGAGGGTACTCGAGTCACACACTGCACATATGATACAGGGTGATTCTGGAGCTACGCCCGTCGAAGGATGCAGCCTGGTACCCCGTGGCGAGGACAACCCCCCAGCAGTGTCCCACCGAATTTTGTGGCTTTTTCCGGAAGAAGGTATGAATCCTGGGCCGAACGTAGCGAATTGAGGTTGAGCCCCCGCAGTCGAGGGTGAAATATCCATTACAGCGTATTAAGAAATTCTTTTCTTCATCGTATCGAAAGGGAATTGACGCCAATGGATTCCTTATGTTTTTCTGATGAAAATCATACCAAATGTCATGCAAATCGGACTACTTTGACACAAGCTATTTGTACTCCTTATGTAAAAGTTGTCCGATTTACTCGACATTTGGCATGATTTTCATCGGAAAACCCCAAGGAATCCATCGGCCACACGTCCATATGCATACGATAAAGAGTAAAGGATTATTTTATTGCTAAAACAGACACAGGGTAAATCTGGAGCAACGCCCGTCAAGGAGATGCGGCCTGGTACCCCGTGGCGAGGACAGCCCTTCGCATTGCCTCACCCGATTTTATGGCTTTCGACCCTCAAAGGGGTTCGAGTGCCTATTAAGAAGTGAGCAATCTTCGACTTGCGCATTTCTTATCAGATCTTTGCGAAAACGACACCCATCGATTCCTCAGAATAACGTAATTCGGACCATGATAAAGGAAATTCCATGGAAAATCGATTTGTATCATTTGAAGCTGACTTGACTTGGTTAAAAAAGTCCGATTTACACGAAATTTGATATGATCGTCATCGGAAAAACATAACGTGTCCATTGGCGTCACATCCTTTTCGATGCGATAAAGAATGAAGAATTTCTTACTACGCTCAAAGGAATATTTCACATTTTCACCCTCGACTGCGGGGGGTCGACCACAATTTTCCGGGATCGGCCGAGGATTCATACCTGTTCCAGAAATAAAATAATTCTTTATTTCTTATCGTATCGATATGGAAGTGATACCGAAGTATTCCTTATATTTTTCCGATGAAAATCGTGCCAAATAGCGTGTGAATAGGACAACTGTTACATAAGGAATATAAATAGCTTGTGTCAAAGTAGTCCGATTTGCATGACATGTGGTATGATTTTAATCGACGGAACACCAGGAATCCATTGGCGCCACTTCCCCTTCGATACGATGAAGAAAAGAAGCAAACATTTGATGAGAAATTCTGAAATCCTGAACATTTCTCACTTCTTAAGGGTATTCCAAACCCTTCGATGGTCAAAAGCCATAAAATTCGGTGAGGTACTGCGGGGTGTTGTCCTAGCCACGAGGTATCAGGCCGCATCTTTTCGACGGACGTTGCTCCAGAATCACCCTCATAGGCCCGGTCCAGATCTGAACCAAACCCCGAACCGAACGCCACGAGTGATCTACTTGCTTTCCTCCATCTTACTACTCAAGTAGCGTTCGTTTCGGGGTTCGGTTCAGATCTGTACGCGGTCTTAATAAAGGTGCGTCTCGACGTTGCGAGGTTTGCGCACAAGGCACGCCTCGCGCAGTGGAGAGTCTGGAGAGACTACCTCGACATGGTCAATTTGCAAAACAACCTCGTGATGGTCCCGTGGCAGCCTCGCGCTACTTCGAGCAAAACTCGCAGGGTGATTTTCCCGCTACGCCCGTCACCCCGTGGCGAGGGCAACACCCCGCAGTGCCTCTTTGAATCTTATGGCCTTCGACCCTCGAAGGGTTTAGAATACCATTAAGAAGTGAGAAATCTTCGACTTCCGCATTTCTCAAATAAAAGTAACGGTGAGCTTCTCGATACCGCAGATGTACCTACCTAAGTAGCATTTCTGACGGAAAAGAATTGTCCAGCCTTTGGGCCTGCCATTCCCGGCGTAGACCTTTGGCAGGTAGGTATCTGTTTCAGTAGGCAAGGCCACCCGTGGCCCAAGCAAGACCGTCCCCGGTCCTTGCTATTCTAGCGGGTTTTCTTCCAAGGAAAATCAGTAAATTTGCAAGCGCAATATCTTAAAAACCAGTGGAAATAAAGTATATACATTATAGCTTACTGAATTTGTCTTGAAACGCACTATCAAGTGACCTCTTCAAAAAAATAGTTCCATTTAAAAAATCGAACTTGACCATCGTATCTTTTAAAATAATAATCAAACAAAAAATTCGTCTACGCTATTAAATTGCCCCCCTCGAACCATGCGATTCCATATTTTTTTTATTTTTTTATCTCCAATACTCTAGGAGATATCCAGCTGTACAGTCTTCCCGCGGACACCCTGTATATTGGTCATTCCACGTCAACCGGATCACCTTCGAGTCCAAAATTTGACGAAACCTAGACAAACGTGTGAGGGCTTAAATTATTCGTCTACACATGTACAGTGACGTGACATAACGTCCCAGCACGAGTATGTGAGTGCGTATCCGCATGACCGAGAGCGAGCGAGAGGCCAAGCCGCCGGGTGACCGCGACCGAATTAGACCAAGCCTAGCCGAACCGCACCTGTGTCACGCCGCGCCGGAACACCTACGATCACTCCCCACTGCGCCGCTAGGTCGCGTCGATTTCTCGCCGTTAAGAATTTCCATGAAATAGGACATAAGCCCCGACGCAACCGAGGTAGGCAGTTCGAATGGGGCAACGGACCTCTACCATCAGCGACCAGGACCGCCAGGACACTGCCCGTGTGCAAGTTGCTGTACACATTAGTGTAATAATCCGTGTAACCGATCGATCGAGATGCAGGATATTGCCCGGTCTCGATCACCGATCCTCCGCCACCGAGGTGCATTAATAAAAATCCGAAAATGACTCGAACGGCTTGAAAGTGAAGTGATTACGAATCGACACGAGTCGCTGATTACGAATCTGAAGTGAGAATTGACGAATTCAAAATGGCGGATGCAATATGGTGGTTATGCACCTAAGATCTTGTTCCAAAGGACTGTAAGTTGCGCGAAATGATTAGGAAATAATTACTCGTGGTTTTTGAGGTCACTGATCACGTATCTGAAGCCAGATTTTCAAAATTCAAAATGGCGGATCCAACATGGCGGCCTAAAAATTTCAATTTTCATGAAAATTTGTATGTATGGGTTCTTTGAGTCATTCGTTACGAATTTGCGGACAGATTTCCAAAACTCAAAATGGCGGATCCAATATCAACTCGACGGCCGGGAATGTAATGGCCCTTGGATGGGTGAGATTCTAGAAAAGTACAAAGCAAACTCATCATATTGGATGTGCCATTTTAAAAATTCATCATATTGGATGTGCCATTTTATTGTTTGACAATCCAATCTCATATTGTTAAATAAGTATTGTCGTTTTTTTCGTTTCCTGCTAAATAATCGTTCATATTTTACGGATTTTGTACTGCATTTTCAAAATTTTGATCTGCCATGTTGAAGCCGTCATTTTGAATTTTGAAAATCCGACAGCGGATTCGTAACGAGCGACCGAAGAAACCGACCGAAGAAATTTTCATGAAAATTTACAAAATTTTCAAAATTTTGGTCCGTCATGTTGCATCCGCCATTTTGAATTTTGAAAATCTGGCTTCAGATACGTGATCAGTGGTCTCAGAAACCCCGAGTAATTATTTTCTCATCATTTCGGGCAGTGGCGGATTTAAGAAAAAAGGCCCAGGTGGCAAACGTTGTGAGGGACCTATTTTTTTTTAGGTAGAGGTAGTTTACTAAAAAGGGGTGAGTGTACAGAAAATTATAGAAAAAAATAATGATGGATAGAATCATACTTTCTTTTTGAAGACAGGGCCCTGGGGGGACTTCTGAGCAGGGGCCCATTTTCGGGAAAATAAAGCGGTAGTTTACTAAAAACGGGCTCAGTGTACTAATACAGAAAAAAATATACTTTGGATAAAATCATAATTCTTTTTTAAGAATGGGGCCCTGGGTGGGCCTTCTGAGCAGGGGCTCAGTAGTCCGCTAAAATTAGACGGAAATCTGTCCAATCTACGGAATAAATCCCAGCAAGCTAACTTTTGGTATGGGCCTTTATTTGGTCGTTTTAAACAATATGTCAAAAGTCCCCATCGATCCGACCGCCGCTGAAAATTTTATAGAGGGTTGAAACAAAATAACTGTTTTTCGCGAATATCTCGTTATCTAGCAGTTTTACGACAAAAATAGTAATTATGACATTTGTAGTTTAGGAAAGTCTCTACAAAAAAGGTATTATGAGTTTTTTTCGTAGGACTAACCATCTTCATGTATGTCGGGTTACCAGGTTTTAACCCCCATACTTTTGACAAGGGAAGATCCCGAACCCGGAAATTCAAAAAATTATAAAACTCTGTAAATATATAGATGTCCACCTGACTACAACACAATTTCGTTTGCTGCCCACATTCACTTCAAGAGGGTGGAAATGACCCTTGAAATTTTTTTTATTTTGTATTATTACTTGCGAACTATAGGAGCTAGAAAAATGTGTTCAGGAAAACGTTAATTCTTTTAATTAGGATTATCATTTGGTAAATTATAGTTCTTACAGTTCTTACGGTTCGCGAGTTGTAACACAAAATCGACAAAAAAATGTGTTTTCAGGGCTCAATTACACCCCCTTAAAGTGAATTTGGGCAGCAATCAAAATTGCGTTGTAGAGGACATCCCCTACATATCTACAGTTTCATAATTTTATGAATTTCTGGGTTCGGGATCTTCCCTTGTGAATGGTATGGGGGTTGAAACCTGGTAACCCGACATACATGAAAATGGTTACTCCTACGAAAAAAATTCATACGACCTTTTTTGTAGAGAATTTCCAAAGCTACAAATTTTATAATAACCATTTTTGTCGTAAAACTGCGAAATAACGAGGTATTCGCGAAAAACAGTTTTTTTGTCAACCCTCTGTAAAATTTTTAGCTTCGGATCTATGGGGACTCTTGACATATTCTTTATACCAACCAAATAAAGGCCCATACGAAAATTTAGCTTGCTGGGATTTATTCCGAAGACAAATCCTAATTTCCCTCGACTACTATGCCACGGTCCAGCTGCGGTATTAGACCACGCTGACGCGTTAGTGGCCTGGGTTGAAAAATTTGGAGCCTTTTTCGTATAACTTTTCAACTATAACAGATATCGGAATGCAATTTGCGGTGAAAAATGGGGAAAAATAATCCCCTCTTAATGATGGATAATTTAACATACTTTACGGGTACTTCATTTCTTTTTTATCAATATTTTAACCATAATTGTTGTGAAAAGCTTTTGCAAATTGTTTGTTTGATACTTTATTTAATGCTCTTTTTAAAATTCATGGTGTTCATAAACAATAGGCTAGTTGTTTTTGTATCATTACATTCATAAATTGAGAAATTAAATTTTTATTCAATTATATATTAAGTAGCATCTAGATTATTACTATACGTTAATAGCTGCTCAGTAAAAGCGTGCTATTTAAACAAAGCCTCGAAAGAGAGATACTTTATCTATATCTATTAACCCAACGGTTCGTGTAGCTGCAATTACCAAACAATTATGGCATAGACGAGTAACGAATATGGGTGTCATCATCTTTCAATCGTCACTCGAAACTGCCACTTGAACACAAACTTTTCTCACTCCTTTCTTTTCCCACAAGTTGACATCACAAGTAGGTATGTGATTCACAAGAATCCAATGAAGATCACCACGTAATAAAAGCACTTATGTTCAGACGAGAAATTCGTCCTTTTTAATATTTGAATATTCCTAAATGCCCTTTAATCTTCAATCTTTGTCATCTTCACGTATATCCCATGAGTGAGTTGTAACATGAACAAGTCTTTCTTGTCCAGAATGTATGGTACTTGAGTTTTCTCGCACACGTCGACTTTAAATTTCGATAAAATTCTGATGACTGCCACCTTCGCTTGGATCTTAGCGAATCTTGCGCCTAAAGAGTAAACCAGTTAGATTCACTATTGCTGGATTTTCTTATCTATTTTCCTTTTTTTAAGGGGATAATGCAGCGTTGGTGCGCAAAATATACGGGCATGTTTGAAATTTCACGCAGTAATAATTATTCAGGACACTAGTTCGATTTCACGAATTGTAAGTTATGCAAATCATTTTGTACTAAAGTATTTAATAGTTCGAAAGATGTAAACTGCTGAAGGTTTGTTAAAAGGAAAAGACTTGGTTGATATGAGTTCAATACTCCCGATATTCCAAAATTAAAAAAGTAAAGATATTATTAATTTAAATGAGCGAGGCTGTCGTTCAAAGTAGAAGAAGTGAAAAATATAACAAATTAAAAATATGGCAGTATTTTGAAGAAGAAGAATCGATCTTTCCTCAGGAAATCTTCAACTTCGACGCCCAAAATAAAAGGACCGTATTCAAAAACCCTATAAAAGTACCCAAAACAGATTTGCCTAAAGTTTTGCACATTAATAAATTGATATTCGGGTGATCGATTCCATCCCTTACATTTGCCGCAGGACCACAGGAAGGGGAGGGGGAGGGGGTCAAAGTGCGCTGGCCACCAAACGCATCGAAAGTTATAACTTTTGACTAAATCAACATATCGAGACGCGACTGGAGCCAAAAAATCACAAAAACATCAAGTTTTCTAATGATATAAGTTTTATATATCATATATATTTTTTTAAATATATTTTACGCGTTTTTTCGGTTTGCTCGTGTGCAGAAAATTCAAAAAAATTGCATTTCCCAAAAAAAGTATCGTCTGATTTTAATCAAAAACTCAGTATTTGCAGCTTATTTTGTGCCCTTTCAGGTGGTATGCGTCAAAACTTGGGGAAATGTTTCGTTTTTGAAATATAACATGAAGCATGCAGAGAAGTGTGTGTGCGTGGTGAAGTATTTGAGCTAGATGCATGTCCTATACAGGAACTAATTCTTTCATCGAATTGGAAGTGTATTATCTGCTTATAAACTACCTAAACTATATGATTCCACCGAGTTTAATTAGTTCGTAAGCGTGAAATGTTTTTTTATTGTCTTACAACATATATGCGTGCGCATTCACATTACTTACGTTACTCATCGTCCTCCTCATCCTTGTCTGTATTCTCGGATGTTGGTTTGATGTACGGAAAATTGTGATTTAAGAAGCCTGCTGGTGTTGAAGCCTGATCCATGTAACGACCAAATCCCAAATACCAAATAATTGCTAGTACATGGGCGCAGCAGCCAACAGTCCTTGCGCCATTTCGGCACTGACAGTAGTATGATACTACAGATTTGGGTGCAGACAATGCAGTATCAATTAAGATGAAAATGCAATATACTTTCTGTGCACTATGCCGAGATTGTAGTTTTGCTTTAATAAATATCGGTGATTGAATATTAAGATTATAGGTCTGATGCCTGAAAGGGCACAAAATAAGCTGCAAATACTGAGTTTTTGATTAAAATCAGACGATACTTTTTTTGGGAAATGCAATTTTTTTGAATTTTCTGCACACGAGCAAACCGAAAAAACGCGTAAAATATATTTAAAAAAATATATATGATATATAAAACTTATATCATTAGAAAGCTTGATGTTTTTGTGATTTTTTGACTCCAGTCGCGTCTCGATATGTTGATTTAGTCAAAAGTTATGACTTTCGATGCGTTTGGTGGCCAGCGCACTTTGACCCCCTCCCCCTCCCCTTCCTGTGGTCCTGCGGCAAATGTAAGGGATGGAATCGATCACCCGAATATCAATTTATTAATGTGCAAAACTTTAGGCAAATCCGTTTTGGGTACTTTTATAGGGTTTTTGAATACGGTCCTTTAATTTCAAACTGTCGCCTTGTTCCTAACTCTTCAAAATTCTCCAAATGAATTTTTTGATTCCTAAACTATGAGAAAACGCAAAAAGAGAATCGATTTTTTAAGCTCTGCGCTGTATTATACCCTTAATGAGGTAGACCTCTCACCGATGCAATTCCTTGGGCCGTCTCCGAAAGGCAAAAAGTGCATTGGGTGTATGGTCGCAGCCCTTCCGTCGGTAAACCTGTCAGGATTGAAGACTTCCGGTTCCGGGAAAATCTCCGGGTCGTGTTGAATGCCGTACACTGGCATAAAAACTTTCGTACCCTTCGGTATACTGACTTTTGTCCTTGAGAACGTGTAATCTGACAGTGCCATTCGGGCCAGGTATAATACTACTGGATATTTTCTTAGGGTTTCTATAAGAAACGAAGTGCATCATTAGTGATGTATGTGTCAGTTCCTGATATAGATTCGTCAGTCACATTCGAATTCATGTATATTAAATTCCTGAATAATTGTATATCTAAACGGTTGCACAATTTGAATTTGTTTAGCCAAATATCTGAAGTTAGAAAAATGAGTGAAGTCTGTAGAGAAAATTGCCACATATAGCGAAAAATTCTTAGTGTATACTAGCATCTTCTGCAAACGCATGAATGTTACCAAGTTATGACATTTGGCAGCTACTCTAAGCTACTATTTTAACGAATACTAGCAAAACAGTAGGTACCTTGGAAACATGCATCCAGATATTTCATTTCGCTTATAAAGTCGTATGTGATTACTCCGTTGGTCTTGTGAAGGACTTGCTTAATTTCTGCTCGAACATTATCCTGGATTGACGGTTTCAGAGCCATCTCGTACAAAAAGTTGCTGATCGTTGTGGCGGACGTTTCGAATCCACCGACGAAGAAAACGAAAGCTTGGGCCGCCATGTACACATCGTCTAATTCTATTTAGATAAATAACGTTGCATTTTAAATTAGGAACCAGTAAAAACGTAACAGAAGACTTATTTTGTCTGATCGATACATTGTTCACAATATTCTGTCTTGTTTTCATATTTCTTCAACATGTTGAAATTTTAAACAAATTCTTAAATGAGAAGCGTGTTTCTTAATACACGTTACAATTTTACGCCCTTAAACAATTGGCATTGGACTAACTATAAAAGTGACAATTTTATTAGAACCTGACATCTTTTACAATTAAGAAGTTACTAGAGTTGTTAAAAAAGAAATAGTATAGACTATGAACGGAAGAAATGTGTCTAAATAACTTTCTATCGTCATTAATCTCGAGAGAAACATAGAAAATATTTGTTTTTCCAAAGTTACAAAATATGTCGAAGTTCTACAATTCTCGCAGGTATCGTGAAAGTAACTATTAATATCTGCTTTCCCATATCGTATTTTTAACACAATAACGATGAAATTGGTAAGCTTATTTCTTGTTTCGTTATTAAGGGGTTCGGCCACCGTGGACGAAGCAAAGTTATAATCATTTTCGGCAATTTTTTTTAGGGAGATAATGAAATAAATGAAAAATTCACTATGAACCTGTTCTTGTACAACTCTCAACGGAAAATATCTTATTTTTTTCGTACAAAATGGCGGCGATAAAGCCGTGATGTGCAACATTAACCTCACGGCTATACCGTTTGACCTAAAACAAAAAACTGTTATATATAGAGGTGTATATAGCTTTGTAAATAGCGTTGTATATAGATAGGTATAATTGGCTATAGGTGTCGGGAACAACGGCAGCGCCATCGTAGAGGCGTGTGTGTTTAACGAACTAGAGAATAGAAGCGAGAGACGCCATGGCGAAGCGCGAGGTATCGGATGTACGACGGAACGTTATAAAGTGTATAACGAGTGTGTCATCCAAGGTACAAATGTATTGGCATATATGAAATCCAAGATTCCGTGTTATATAGATTCAGTTAAGTACGACCAACATAACAAAAACCAAACAGTTTTATGTTCTATATGCCTAAAACTAAAGAAGTACATATCGATTTTGCGATATCTTGAATATATTCTTTGCAATTAACACTTTTATAAAGACAAAAATGCATTTTTTCTGCGAATGTTCACCATTTTGACACAAATGAATGTTCATGGATATCCATATGTGCTTCTTTAGTTTTAGGCATGTACAAAATAAAACTTTTTGGTTTTTTGTTCTAGGTCAAACGGTATAGGCCTGAGGTTAAACACCGCGGAAAACGTCGTTCGGTAAGATTTCGCGTATCACGACTCTACAGCCGCCATTTTGTACGAAGAAAAAATACGACTTTTCCGTCGTGAGTTGTACAATAGCAGGTTCATATTGAATTTTCCATTTATTTCATTATCTCCCTAAAAAAAAATTGCCCAAAATGATTATAACTGTGCTTCGTCCAAAGTGGCCTAACCCCTTAAACCAGTAAGTTATTAATCACACTTCCTCCTGAGACGATAACGAGTGTTCGTGGAACTACTGTCTAATTATAATTTATCATATTTATGTAGGTAATGTATATCACCGAAACTATGTTCGTCAATTACACGCACGTCCAATGTGCGAGATAAGACTTTAATAAACTACCTCTAGTGGTAACATTCGGCGTGGTAACCACACGCTACAAAAAAAACCATTCTTACTTTCAACTCCAAGTTTCTCTGGGTGTTGCTTCAAATCCACCAAACTGTCCATGAAATCGTGTCTACGGACGTTGTTTCGAATCCTATACTCCACGGTCTCTCTAGTAATACGCGTGAAGAATTTCACCATTTCATGATCGATCAGGAAACGGCCAATAATCTTGAACATGAATGGGAAGTCCCTCACTCTGTCCCTGAGGACGGTCTTCCAACTCGTATGGGATACTCTTCGACCCATGTTACAAAATTCGCTGTTCTCCGCGGTCATTGCGTTCATCTCGATGCCAAATACACAGGAACCTATCACGTCAATGGTGAATTTTGTGGAAATTTCGAAGCACTCAATCAGCTCGCCCTTCGCGACCAATTTATTCAGGTAGCTCTCGAAGTGGTCCGAGCACTCCAGCAACAAGTGAAACATCTCCTTCAACTTGCCCGAGGTGAAGACAGGGGTAAGTCTGGTCCTTAAGGGCCTCCATCGTGGCGCATCAAGGTTGAAGAGATGCGCCGATAATGGATCCACCTATAGATTACTAGCTTTACTACTCGGCTTCGCCCGGGATTTAGATTCTTATTTTGTAAATTTTTTTTGAAAATAGTCACATTTATCTGGATTGACTAGACATAATGAACTGAGGCCCGTTCCGTGACTACGGAGTTTACTGTTCGAAAGTTTTTAGGCGACAGACAAATACACAAACATATAAACTTTTTGCTTTATACATATATTAAGATGCACGATATGTTGAAACAAGCAGATAACGTTCTTGGTCCCTCGAATCTAGGTAGTTAGACCTACAAGGAGATCGACAGTCGAAGTAATTTGATCACTTCGGGCGATCGTTGTGGAAGAATAATGGACTTCTAGCGCAATGTGAGTTAAACGTGGAAGGAGGTCATACTTATCTCTGATTCCAGCGTGTAATTTTATTGCAAGAATAGCTGTCTGCTTATGAGTGAATTATGCAGGATTTTAATGTACATAGGTCTTCAGTCACATTGTTTCTTATACATTTAGTTTTTTTTATATCAGAAATGTTTTATTATCACCTTTCAAGAACTAATAGATGACCTCAAAACCAGGATTACATTTTGTACATTTGGAGTTTGAAATTTATAGTAATGTGGGATCAGGAACCTCCATGCCATAAGAGGGAGCGCGGACTAAGGGACCACGGAGAGTTGGCGTAGCCGCAGTGGTTAACGCTGCTGATCAGTACGCGGATGGCTCGAGTTCGATTCCCGACGCCCCGTGGTTCTCTTTTTCCGAGGTTCCCTAAAACGTAGGAATTACTTCACCTACCGATTCCTATAGTAATACAGATTCGATGCAAGTTTTCTTATTGACAATAATTTTTCACGTATTTATAGTAGGGGAAAGCGGGGACAAACGTAACACTTTTTACATTTGGCCTAGCTGCCAATTACCTCTTACCGATATAAAAACGAAAAGTATGCCTTAAAATAGTGTGTTTCTTGGTCTATCATTTGACTACAAATTCAGCCTGCCATGATAAGTAGTCAAAGAGTTATGGCAATTTTCCGCAGTGACTATCATTGTTACTTTTGTCCTGCAGGGGTAGGATGAAAGTAACATACCATGGAGACGAAAGACTAATTATTTTGAGGAGAATTAAGTAAAAACACTTCTTCCAAAGCAAAATAGGATTTTTTATTATCAGAAACGATAGAAACAAACATTTAAATAAACATATTTTAAGTAGGTAACGATAAAAAAGCATAACCAGCTTCAAACATTAAAATTTTGTGTGGACGAGAGTAACATGTTAGTGACGTGTTACTTTTGTCCCCAGCCATGTTTTTCAGCATAGAACTGTTATAACGTACAAACTATACAAGACTTATTGAAATCAAATACAGGAACTTATAAAGACATTATCTAAGAACGCTCTAACAAATAATTGGATCAATGTCTATAGTTTAACCATGAGTATTAACAAAAAAAAACCAACAGAGGAGACACTTACCTGAATGATTGAAATAACAAAATCAGCTTGCCCACGGTATACGAATCGCCGTATTGCTCAACGTCACTCCGTGAAGCAAAAAAAAAAAACACTAAACACGCGTAACTATGTAAAGCAAACGTTTTGAAAACTTTTGTGGAAGGCGGGAGAAGGCGTGTTACTTTCATGACGCCGTTGCGTTTGTCTCCGCTCTCCCCTATCTAATGTAGGACTGTAATCTCAGCTATATTACGAAGACTTAAAAAGATCATTCTCTTGCAGTAAGTACTGAATATTTCAAGGGCGATCCCATTGTGAACTTACGCTTCTTAAAACTTTTCAGTATCTTTTTCCGAGTTTTATTACTCAGTGAAGCTTATATCTTTAGTTCTGGAACATCTTTTAATACAGGGTGTAAACTGTATACGTAGCAATATTTTAGGGGATGGTAGGGTAGGACTAATGCAACATAAAAGGTCCTATGACATAGTGTCTGATCTGTCTCCATTTTACAGTAATAATGCCTTAAAGTTTGCACCATGCGATTGAAACGGATAGTAGCTTGCACATATTGGTGAGATCAACACATTGAAATAGGGTGTTGACCTTTGACCTTTCATGCAATTCCCAAAGTGGTGTGGTCTTCGGAAGGAAAAACTCTTAAGGGTGATCCTTCAGCGACTCGACTCAAGGAGATTCCGCCTGTTACCCCGTGGCGAAGACAACACTCCGCGATGCCTCACCACATGTTTATGGCTTTCGACCCTCGAAGGAGTTTAAATACCCATTAAGGCTGCCGTCTCATTTTTGTTATGGTCCGAATCGATCGAAGCGTCCCCAGTAAACAAACGGACCCTAATGAAACTATTGCGGTCGATAAAAAGAACTTGTACAGAGGTGACATCGCTAGGTACTCTGTGTAGACGAATTTTTTATGCATAGTTGCCACATCTTCTGTTCTCTCTGTCTCTACCGCGCTGTTGCCACAGAGTTCTCTCTTTCTATCGAGAAGTCTTGAAGCAATACGGCACGAGAGCTGCGTCTAGCGTCAGAGCCTCGCTGAACGTAGCAATAATGAAAGATAGAGAGGTCCGGGAGTGTAGGAAGGAAAGATGGAAAGATACCAAACCTGACATAATTTGAACTATCATAATTAACGATATTACACATAAAATTTATTTGCAGAATTGAAAGCCCGTTTCGTTCAAAGTAGTCCGATTTAAATTATTTTCTGTCAATTTAATCTGCAGAAACACTTTCATATTGATACGATGGAAAATAAAGAAATTCTGTTTCTGCATAATCAGTGAAATATACATCGCCGAGCAACTTCAGGCGGCAGGTTAGACGGGTAAGTGTCATGTGCGTGATAACCCCACTACAGATATGTCCCCCCGCCAGGTGTACCTACCTGTGCTGCATGGCAACCGCATTGTATAAAAGGGCAGGGACGACACGAATAAAGTATCAGTCAATCAATCAATCAAGTTTTCCTTACGTAAGAAAGTTGCGATCCCGTGACATTTTTGGCGATCCTGCCAGGATACCGCCCATCGGCAATCGAAGAAAGGGGTGAACCGAAGGAAGCCCGGCACTACGTGAGGCAGAGTAGACTTCGGGGACTACGAGAGCCACACTCTAATCACGCCGTTGGAGCCACTATTTTATGCTGCATCAAGAGAACGAGGAGCACTTTGTCAACGAAGGGACTACGCGCGCCAGACTCCTGCCGAGCTCAACTACTGCATCCAAAGACATAACCGAAGAAGAAATTCCAATTATCTTAACTTGTCTGAACAATTCTGCGCATTCCGCGAACCCGTACGAGATATTATATTCGACACGGGTTCAGAAAGCACAATGACGGATTCATCAATTGAAAAATTGACCCAATTGATGGAACGTATGCAACAAGATGTAGCAACGTTAGCCAAAAAAAACGAAAATAGATCACGCGAGATCCGCGACGTATACCAAGTAATTAAAGATAGGAGCGATCGAATTACCACGGAAGACGACGCGATAAATGACGAGCCGCGACTGCCCGCACCCTCGGCACCGCCCGTTGCTCCCACGGAAAGAAGACCGGCAAAAGAAATATTCCGCACAATTGAAGTATTGAAAGGACGCGATGATATCGGCATCGAAGATTTCATCAAGCAGACGAAACGCGCCGCGCTTCGTTGCTTAGAGCCAGAATTACTTCTCGATTTAATATTAGTAGAAAAGATCCAAGAACAAGCGAATCGTAGCATTCGGTTTCTCATTATAACGTCGTACGACGATCTATATTCCGCACTGCGTACCCACGTCAATCCACCGACGACTATAGATAATTGCAGACAAAGCCTTTCGAATACCAAACAGGGCGCTACCGAATCGGTCCAGTCATTCAATCTCAGATTCTGACAAAATCTGAACGAACTACAATACGCAGTACAGAACAAACACTCCAACTCCGTTGCAAGGTCTATCGCCTTGGAGAGTGAGAACGACAACGCCACACACGTCTATATCTTAAACCTGAGACACGAATTAGGAAAACTCGTGATCGCTAGGAGTCCCCCGACAATCTCTGAAGCACAGTCTATTGCATGTGAAATGGAAATGTGGCTTCGAGAAGGTTCGCGTATGTCAAACGCGAACGCATCGCTTGGCAACAGACACAGGTCAGGTAATCAACACTTGACACCGCGCCCGATAAAACATTTCAATATACCATCCACCTCGTCCCGATCGATGAATGACTCGAAAAAAGAACGGAGTCAATCACGCTCAACACCGCAATGTGAAATATGTAAACGCTACGGACATACGAAAGAACGATGCTATTTTCGAAATTTTTGGGACGGCCAATCAGGGAAACCACCACCACGGGTAAACAACATAGAAGAAGAGAACCCACAGGAGAACGCGGAGGGGAACCTCGAATATTTTGCACTTCCGGACGATTACGGCACATACAAGCAAGACTCAGAGGATTGGAAAGATCCGGAAGACTCTTACTTGACACCGGAGCAGGGATAAACCTAATAAAATCAAACATAATAGCTGCAGGAATAAAAAGAGTTCCTGTGAAGAAAACATTTTCAATGGGTAAAGACAAGCATACTTCTACAGAATATGTAACACTGACAGGTTTGGAGACAGAACATACGTGTTACGTGATCCCTGACGATTTTCCACTGAAAGAAGACGGTATAATTGGCATACAGTTTCTCGAAAAATACAAATTCGAAATCAATAACACTAGGTTAAAACTGAACGGCACGGAGATAAAATTATTCTCAGAACCAAAAATCCCACCGCTTTCACATTTTACAACTAGCGCAGTAATGGACGGCAAATTAGAACGCGTGACATTCATTAACACTGAAAACGAAGAATTAGAGCCACCTCAAATCCTTGATATCGATCCACCCGATGCCAATGATAGACTTCGGCTTCTGAAACAAAGCATTCGAACAAGCCACATAGAACCACAACTCCGTAAAACCATAGAGAAAATAATATTTGGCTATTCTGACATTTTCACGCTAGAATCAGACCCTTTACCTTGCACTCGGCTAACCGAACATGAGATTATTTTAAAAGACCCAAAACCAATAAACGTTACAAGCTATAGACCACCGGAATGCCATAAGAACGAGATCAAACGTCAAATTGACGACATGTTAAAGAAGTCGGTAATCGAACCAACCGACTCACCTTTTAATTCACCCCTATGGGTAGTGCCTAAAAAACTTGACGCTTCAGGCAAACGTAAATGGAGAACTGTAATTGACTTTCGGAAATTAAACGAACAAACGGAGCCAGACGCGTACCCATTACCAAATATTGATGACATCCTCGACCACCTAGGTAAATCGAAATTCTTTTCCGCTTTAGACTTGAGTTCTGGATTCCATCAAATTTCAATGGAACCAAATTCAAAGAAATATACAGGTTTTAGTACTCCCGAAGGACACTTTCAGTACAAGTGCATGCCATTCGGACTTAACAACGCACCCGCTAGATTTCAACGTATGATGAATAACGCGCTACATGGGTTGATAGGGAAATATTGCTTCGTTTACCTTGATGATATAATGATTTTCGGCACCACCATAGAAGAGCACAATCGAAATTTAGCCATAGTCTTCCAACGTTTACGCGAAACCGAGCTGAAATTGCAGCCAGATAAATGCGAATATTTGAAACCAGAGTTAGAATATTTAGGACACTTGATCACAGCTGAAGGCATACAACCGAACCCCTCGAAACTAGAAGCCGTAAAGAATTTCAAGATGCCTGGAAACGTCACAGAAGTAAAAGCTTTTCTTGGGCTTACGGGTTATTACAGAAAATTCATGCGGAACTTTGCTAAAATTTCCAAGCCACTGACAGAATTGACCAAGAACGACGTACTATTTCATTGGACAGATAGACAGCAAACTGCGTTTGACATTCTTAAAGGTAAATTACTTGAGGAACCAATATTAAAGCGACCAGACTTCTGACAAGCGTTTACTCTTACAACTGATGCTTCCAACGAAGGAATAGGAGCCATACTGTCACAAAACGGACACCCGTGTTGTTACATTTCACGAACACTCATACCCGCTGAAACAAATTACACCACTACGGAAAAGGAACTACTTGCAATTGTATGGGTAGTAAGGAGATTAAGGTAATACCTATTAGGAAGAAAGTTTACAATCCTAACTGATCATAAAGCACTAGTTTGGTTATTTAACGTAAAAGACCCATCGTCACGCCTGGCGAGATGGAGGCTGAAGCTCGAAGAATATGAATATGAAATAAAAT
This sequence comes from Andrena camellia, assembly GCA_029448645.1. Classification (NCBI taxonomy): domain Eukaryota; kingdom Metazoa; phylum Arthropoda; class Insecta; order Hymenoptera; family Andrenidae; genus Andrena; species Andrena camellia. The sequence continues at coordinate 10,374,770 of CM055681.1, forward strand.
ATATAAAGGGAAAGGAAAACACCGCCGCCGATGCTCTATCGAGAGTACTCCTGTTAAGAAACTACGAAGAAGAAGAATTGTTAGAAGAACTAGACGAACTCATTTGAGATCAAGAACATTTACCCCAACGGATTCCGAGTGAATCCTCGGTAGAACCAGAAACCAGTCAGAATACCCTTTATGATGTTTCAAGAATTGGGTTCTCACCGCTGACAGTAAAGGAATAACGATTAAAGAGATGACTCCACCTGATTGGATCCAGCTTAGCAGATCTAGACTAGGAGATTTCAACGAAGAGCAATGGGTTAATAATTTAAACACTTTCATTCACGAAATATTGGACAGATTGCGTCAAAATAATATGAGGATACAGTTGAATGATAACACCTTCAATTCTACAGAGAAATTATTCATTCAAAATTTCTTATCTTTTATTGTTAATCGAATACCGAATATCCAAATTTCATTTTGTCCAAATTCGTATCGAGAACTCCAACCTAACGAAATTACAAGAATACTATACGAGAATCACAACGCATACTCCACACAGCACCTCGGAGAGAATAAAACCATAGAACGAATCAAGCAAAGATATTACTGGAAGGACATGGACGAAGACATCACTAATTTCGTCAAGAGATGTAAAACTTGCCAGATACAGAAACTCATCCGCGTACGGCCAACAGAACTACCTGTTATTCCTGACACACCTACGGAAGCGAATGAGAAAATAGCCATGGATATTTTCGGCCCACTTAGAAGAACATATAGCAAAAATGAGTATATTCTTTCCATTCAGGATATGCTAACAAAATACTTGATACTCATCCCGCTTCGCAACACACGCGCAGAGACAATCATCGAAAATCTATTAATCCATTACATTTACATCTTCTCGTCACCTAAACATATTTTGACCGATCAGTGAAGCAACTTCATTTGCGGACTAATGCAACAGTTCGAACGCGAGTTTCAAATCCGACACGTCCGTACCACCGCGTTCCATCCACAATCGAATGGAGGATTGGAACGAGCTCACGCAGTAGTGAAAGATCTCATTAAGACTTGCATGAATGATAGACAGAATGAATGGGACGAAAATCTTTCTCTCATTTGCATGGGGTATAACACCTCAGTTCACGAAGCAACCGGCTACACACCGTTCGAACTAACCTTTGGAAGAAAGGCGAATCTACCATCAACCATCGCTACTACATCACCTCTCAGTCAAGACAAACTCATACAAATGTGGAAAGAACGATACCAAAGATACTTGACTAACGCACGAAGCAACATCCTTAAAAATAAAGAAAAGAACGGAGTCACACAGGAACGTCGTATTATCAAAACACAAACAGTATTCCATGTAAACGATAAAGTATTAGTTTCAAACGACCATAAGACGGACAAGCTTGCACCCAATTGGCTGGGCTCTGCTAAAATATTAGAAGTTCACACCCCAAATTATTTGATCCAGAATTTCGACACAAATCGCGTAGTCACTGTACATGGCAATAGACTAAAATCATTTCTGCACTAAAATTACAGGATGACTGCCGCGCATCGTATGCTTTGGATCGTTCCCTTGGTATTGGGTTTACACGTACAAGATCTCGGACATAACAACATTTACATTGAGAAGCTTCACTCCGCATCCGTATGCCACTCCTCATGGATCCTTCTTTTTACCCTAGACACTTCTAACATTCACACACGACTCGAACAGATCAACAACATGCTCGAAGAAACACACACGATATGCAACAGGGCGTGCGACCACATCTACGAAATAGCGGCACTCTCGCAACAACTACAGCGTGCTCTCCAGGACAAAAATTAATTGGCAGCCCTCATCCACCTAGAGGACAACCAACGTCGACGGCGACGTAGAGGTGCGTTTGACTTCATCGGTCACGTTAGCAAATCCCTCTTCGGAACTCTCGACTCTGATGACCTCGAGATGATCAACAAAAATCTTGACAAGATTTTTGCGAACGAGAACTGTTTTCGCCAATCGCGTTTTAATTTGCCGGTTCTGGTGGACTCGAGGGAAGAATGACGACTGCTCGATCGAGCGACGTACGGACGACACTTCTTTATTAAGTCACTCTGTGATCACACAGATGTCGGACAGCAAAATACCGTAACACCAACACAGAAAACGGCGCGTGGGCGCGTAGCGAGACTGACAAACAGCGCGTGGGCGCGTAGCGATAACGGTCGCACAAAAATGCTGGGCGCAATTCACGCGAGCAATACTGGCTTTTGTTCAACGGCGTTGTTGTCACGACGGTGCTGTTCTTTGAACTAACCGTCGCCGAGCGAGCATTCCGCGCAGTTCGTTAGCGGTCAAAAACGTTACAAAGCCACCGCGGCTGACTCATCAGCTATTGTGATGCGGTAGCGGGCACATATTCAAATCGCGCGGCGCGACGCGTTGCTTACGGCCGCAACATTCCGCCCGCCTTGGACCCGCGCGGCGGGGCCGAATTTCGAAGAACGGTGCCCGCCTGGCGCCGCCCGCCGTGACAAGATGCGAAGCGCGTGGGTGACTCGGCGTGGCAGCGTACAATCTCGAGGCTAGTTACAGGTGGCCCTCTTTACGCCGAGACGGGGCCCTCGTCCGCCACGGACGCGCACGGGAGAAGAACGACGCGGGTGATCGGTCGCAGTGTTTCGCCGCGGGCAGTGCGCACCGACACCACTCGAACCCGACCGTCCGGACCAGGGTGGACCTGCGAGACGCGGCCGAGCCGCCACTGAGCCGGCGGCGCGTCGTCCTCTTTGAGGACAACTACGTCACCGACACAGAGGCCGCGTTGAGGGGTAGATAGGGACATTTAGTGTCGACCCGGCCATCCGTAGGATGCGCCCGGTATGCTTCCTCACCCAAAACGGGTACACGCGCAGCCGCGTTGAGGGGTAGTCCACTTACGCCGGGGCTGGAGGGAGTTCAGGTAGTCTGACTGCGACCGTCTCCAGAAATGGTCGCGCATCCACTGCACAAGCTGCCAACGGTCGCGGAGCGACGCAGGATCGCTCGACGAGGCCATCGGGGGCAACGCCAGGGGGGGGTGCTCCGGCCAGGAAGTGGCCAGGAGTAATGGCAAGATCGTCGTCTTCGGCGGGAGCGGGGCCGAGGGGCCGCGAGTTGAGGCACGCTTCGACCATGTAACCCGTGACTGGTCCCGCATAGTCGACGCCTGTCTGGTCGAAGGGACGGGACGGCGATACCCGCGCAGCGGGAAGATCGGCCATGATCTGCGCCCCGGCGGTGGCTCGGTGACGGACGCAGACGGTGTATCGGTGCACTGCCGCGCGGACCAGATCTCGAGCACGCAGCACCCAGAAGTTGTTTCTCAGGACGCTGAGAGTGAGCTGGGGCCCCCCGTGCAGCGCCCGGAGATGCGCGTGCTCGATGATTAACGTGGCAAGGTGGTGCTCCGGTAGGACGACTGGGTGCCGCGCGTCATAGGGAAGCAGAGCATGGCGCAACCTCCCCCCCACGCGAACCAGGCCGTCCTCATCCACGAAGGGAGCCAGCTGACGCAGGGGGCTGGACCTCCGGACGGGTTTCCCTTGCCGAACCGCGGCGATATCCTCGACGAAAACCGTACCCTGGAGCCACCAGGTTCGCGCCTCTCGCAGCTCCGGCACTCGCGACCCCTCGTTATCGCCGGCTCTCCGACCCCACCGACGCGCTGCACGCAGAACGCGCGCCGTGACGCGGAGAAGCCGCGGCCAGGAGGAGATCGAATACGGCAACGGGTCCAACGGACTGAGCGGCGGCGCGGTGGCGACGTAGGCCACCGCCTTTCGCGTTTCCTCCTCCGCGAGCCGCAGGTCGTCCGCGCCCGGAGTCGCCGGCCACTTCGCGGGCGGTTTCGGCAGCCACTCAGGCCCCCTCCACTAGAGCTCGTGACGCAGCAAATCGCGGGGGTGCATGCCCCGAGAGGCGCAATCGGCCGGGTTGTCTCGCGTCGGGACATGCCTCCACGTCGCTGCTGGAATCAGGGACTGAATTTCAGCCACCCGATTCGCGACGAATACCTGCCAGTGGGAGGGGTGCCTTTGTAGCCAGGCGAGTACCACTCGGGAGTTCGTCCAGCAGTGCAGCGCGGAGGGAGGCCAGGGGGCTCGGACGCGACCCGCTGTACAAGACGCGCCAACAAGGCGGCTGCGCAGAGTTCCAGCCGCGGAATGCTCACAGTCCTGACCGGCGCTACTTTCGTCTTGGCAACGAGCAGGGTGACTTGGGCCTCCTCCGCCTCACGCCGAACGATCCTGGCGTACACCACCGCCGCGTATGCTCTTGACGACGCGTCGGCGAACCCGTGCAGCTCGCAGTGAATGATGGTGGCGTCCAGGCCGCACCATCGTGGGACACGCGCCGATTTCAGGAGAGGGAGGGCAGCGACGTGGTCATGCCAGCCTTCCAGCACGTCCGACGGGAGTGGAGCATCCCATTCCGCTCCCCGCAGCCACAGGTACTGCAAAATAATTTTGGCCACCACCACCACCGGCGACACCCAGCCGAGCGGGTCGTACAACCGCGCCGCCACCGACAGGACGGTGCGCTTTGTTGTCGCGGGGACGGAAGGGGGCTCGATTTTATATTGAAAGGCGTCCTCTCGGGGAGCCCAATGTATCCCCAGGACCGAGTGCGACTCCGGCCCTTCCGGTGCAGAGGGCACCGGCGACGCAGTCAGGGCCGGCCGCTCCTCGTCGGGGTTCAAAGACGGATCGTTCGCTGCCCACTTCTGCAATACGAACCCGCCGCGAGCGAGCAAAGCGCAGAGCTCGTCGCGCACCGCGAGAGCTGACGCGACCTCGTCGGAGCCGAATAACACGTCATCGACGTAGAAATTCCTCTCGAGAACGCGTCGCCCGCGCGGATACTCCCCCCTTTCGTCGATGGCGAGCTGCCGCAGGACCCGCATGGCTAGGTAGGGCGCCGAGGTGGTGCCGTACGTTACCGTTTGCAACTCGAAGGAGGACGGCGAGTCTTCGGGGCGCCGATGCCACAGCACGCACTGCAAATGTACATCGCTCAGGTGTACGCGGATTTGGCGGTACATCTTCCCGATGTCGGCCTTGAGGGCGTATCGAGGGAGACGCCATTGGAGGAGGACATTGAATAGGTCGCGCTGTAGCTTGGGACCGACCAACATGTGGTCATTCAGGGACGTCCCGTTCGTGGTCGGGCTCGATGCGTTGAACACGACTTGCAGCTTACCGTCGGTGCTGCGCACGACCGCGTCATGCGGGAGGTACACGCGTGTCGTAGGCTCGTCGCGTTGGGGTGAGGCCCCGATCTCCTCCATATGGCCCAACGTCTCGTACTCCCCCATGAACCGCCGATACGCCGCCCCCAGCGCCGCGTCCCCCGACAGACGCCTGTCGAGCGCGTGGAGCATGGCGGAGGCGTGAGGCAGCGATGCGCCGACATCGGGAGGATGCCCGCCCTTGAAGGGTGAACGCACTACGTATCTACCGTCCGCCCGCCGCGAGTGCGTTGATTGGAAGTGTTGCTCGCACGCCTCGTCTTCCGGCGAGCGCGACGCGGGCGCTCGCGTTTCCTCCAGCTCCCAGAACTTCTGGAGCAGCTCGTGAAGCAGTTCATCGCCCGTGGGAGCACGGGAGGACACGTGATGTACGGCGCTCGCGGCGGACGGGCAGCCGGTCGGGCCCGAGACGATCCAGCCGAAGAGCGTCTCTTGGGCGATAAGGGCGCGGGTCTTTCCGCGACGCAACCCGGGGCGCAACAGGGTGCCAAAATAGTCGGCCCCGACGATTAGATCGACGGGTCGGTGGGTGGACGGCTCCGGATCGGCGAGGTCGAGGTCAGCGAATTGCTCCCCGAGCGTCGTCGATGGCGTCCAGTCGGGCAGGTACGAGGAGACCCTGGAGACGACCTTGGCCTTGATGTTGAGGGCCGTGCGGTCATCCTGCAGTGGGGCCAGGGCGAGCTGCACCTGAGCTCGTGAAATTCCTAATTGTCCATCCAGGACTCCAGTTAGGTATGTTCGCACGGCTGGCGGGGCAGGCGGAGGGTCTGCACAACCGATTCGCTGACCAACGACGTCTGCGTCCCTTGATCCAGCAGCGCTCGGATGAGGATCATATCTCCACCCGCCGGCTAGCAACCAAGGCTGCTTGGGCTTTCCGCGTCATATGCCTCGGCATATCATTCGGTCAAAACCCCCAACCTAGCTGATGCTTCGCCTATATCTGGAACACGCAGACGGACTGGTCCGAGGCGTTGGAGTTGGTCGATGATACCGACTCCGACGCAAGGACTGACATCTGTGGCGTTCCGGTGCAGCAACAAGCTTCGGCGAAGTAGGCGGGCTCATAGCGGTCAATCCCGCTTTCCTCACCTCCGTGCCGTGCGGCCGGGACCTTGCACAGCTTTTTCATTTAAAAGTGCAAGGTGCGAAAGAGAAAGCGGTAACAAACCCAAGGGCCACGGGCAACCGGGACGGGGGCTGCGACCCCGGGGCACCTTAGCAAGAGCAGAAGAACTGGCTGCTTTAAATTAAAATCTCCCACGCGTTTGCCGTGCGTGGCAACCCGTGTCGTCGGAAAAGAGGATCCTGGGATCTGAGGGGGCCCCCTGCCTGCGGGAGGGAAGCTCTCAACACGTACCTTTGGCCTCTGCTTCGACTAGACGGGCGGCTAGGCGAGAAAAGTAGCCCTTGGCCTAGCCAATCGGCTTGGATGACACTTGCTTAAGCAAGGGGATTCTGCTGGGCGAGGAAGCAGGCCGTGGAGGCAGCCCAGGCAACTGGGGGACACCTGTCGGCCACGGTTGGTGGACTATATCCCGGGCGATGTCCTAACCCGGTGGATACCGGGTTCCATTTTGAGGGTCCGAGGAGGCTGGGACACACAGCGGGATGAAGACAAAGACCATTATATGGACACTCGAATTTGCGCTCCCAAAACGTTGGCAACAACGAAAACCACTCGGGGTGGTACTGCGAGGAGCAATCCTCAAAGTATCACCCGCAGGAATGAGGGGGAAAAGACGACAGATGTGTCGGCTGCCAGTCGGTCCACCCTCCCCAGGGGAAAGACGGCTCCGCCGGAGGCCCCTAACTCGAAGAATACTCGGCCCGAACTCGGGCCGAGTAAGAGGCCCACGACCCGTTCGCTCGCGATCAATCAGGACGCGGCGCGTACGGGAGGGCCGACCATAAGCCCTGCGAACAAGGCAACTGTTCGCAGCAACGCAACGTCGGTAAGACCGGCCGGCGTTGCAAAAGCTTCGGTGGAAAACCCACCGAAGAAAAAGGAGGGACCCTGCCCCACCAATGGTGGAAAAGGACAAAGTCCAATTATGGAGATCAAGGCGGAAAGCCCTGACTCTCCGACAGGCAAGACCTGCATCGCCGCTGAAAAGTAAGGCGAGCAGGTAGAGAGCCGTATAGAAGGAGACGGGTGGGAACTCGTCTCCAAAAAGAACAAGAAGGCCAACACCGCGCCCGTTGCCGATAAGGACGCCGCGCGCGGCAAAAGCCAAACTCCCCCGAAAGGCACGCCTGCTTCCAATAAGGACGCCGCGGGTGCCAATAAGGGGAGAAAGGGCAAGGTATTGAACACGGCAATACCTATGCTCACCATACGGGCACTCTAACTCATACGAGACGAGGCCAAGGCTGCGACCGGAGAATTGAGGACCTTTTGCCTTCGACCTGAGTCGAAGATCAACAAGGAGTCCGCTCTCCGCGTCTTGGATACCGCCGACACGTTTAACGCGCTGGTACAGGAGCTGCTTCTTCGGAACAGCTTTCTTGAAGGCCAGCTCGCCGCAGTACGCAGCGACCTGATAAGGACGCAAGCAACTGCACAAAGCGTGGTACAGGAGCCGCGGAGGGTCACCCAGCAGCCCAAAGTGGGATCCCCACCGGCGAAAATAGCCTCGTATGCGCAGGCAGTCAAAATTACTTGCCCTCGAATTTCCCCAGATACGGTGGTGGCCCCACGAAATATCGTGCGCATATTCCCGCTGAAAGGCAAGGAGAAAAACAGCGCAGCTACCAAGTCAGCTGTACTCTCCTTGGTGAAACCCATGAAGGCGAAGATCCGCGTGAAGTCGATACGACGCATCCACTCCGGTGGCATAGCCGTCGAGACCGAACGCAAAGAGGATCTCTTTGCTTTCACGGGAAACACAAAATTCAAGGATGCAGGTATCTTTGCCACCCTGCCGACCAAGCGGAACCCTACACTGATAGTGTACGACGTTCCCCGGTTGATGACTAGGGAAGAGGTTCACTCCAGCATTAGGAAACAGAACCTTGAGCTGACCAAAAAGGAATCTGAGTCCTGCCTAAAAGTCCGGTTCCAAACCGGAACCAAAGGCAAGGACTCTGCCAACTGGGTCATCGAGGTCAGTCCGCAGGTCCGCCTGCGGCTGATCTCGAATTCCGAAGGCCGCGTTTACATGGGATGGGCGTCCTGTAGGGTCCAGGACTACATCATCGTGACGCGGTGCTTCAAGTGTCAGGCGTTTGGCCACATGGCCAAATACTGCCGATCAGACGAAGTCTGCGGTCAGTGCTCCGAAAAGGGGCATACCTTTTCCACTTGCAAGCAGAAGAAGCAAGCTCCGGTCTGCTCCAACTGCAAAGCGAATGGAAAGAAGCACGACCATAGGTCGAGAGACAAGGCTTGCGCGTTCTATAAGGACGCCGTAACGCAAGTAGTTTCCCGCACTTCTTATGGTTAGAAGTAAGAACAAGCGACCTTCCCAGAGCATCCGGGTGCTGCAGCATAACATGCGGCGCGCCCAAGGAGTGCTTGACGAGGTAAACGTGCTTATGCACGACAAGGGCTTTGACGTGCTACTCGCGCAGGAGCCCTACGCAGCCAACGGTCAAATCCGCGGGTTAGGGCAGGCGACCAAGACCATCTCAGGTGGCAACCCGGTGATGGCGGCAATTGCTGTCAGAAACCCAGGGATAACTGTCACGAAGGTCGTGAACCTCTGCGATACACACACAGCGTGCGTACACATAAGCGGACAGTTCAAAAGCTTCTACCTCGTAAGCCAGTACTTTCAATGCTCCGAAAGGATTGAACCAAGTCTGGCGCGATTGGAGAAGACACTCCGCGCGCTCCAACATACTCGAGTCGTGATCGCAGCCGACGTCAACGCGAAGTCCCCTATGTGGGGCGGACCAAAGACGGACGCAAGAGGCAGGAGACTCGAAGAGTTCATTGCCTGGCACGGCCTGAGTATCTTGAACGAGGCTGGCTGTATGCCCACATATTCCAGCCCTAGCGGTGAATCCTGGATCGATGTCACACTTGCGACTAAAGACATTGCGAAACAAGTGAGAAACTGGAAAGTTCGGTTCGACTGGACCAACAGTGATCACAGAGTAATTGACTTCAGCATCGTGCCCGCGGACGGTGATGAAAGCCGAGTTAATCCCTCTGGAAATCGGTTTCACACCCGCAAAGCGGACTGGCCGAAATTCGATAGAGCGTTGCTTGGGCAACTGGATCGGACGTCCGCCACCTGTTCCAGCCAGACGGACGTCGAAGCTGTAGCGCAGGATATCGAGAAATCGGTCATCCACGCGTGTGAGCAGTCCATGCGCCGCAAGCGTTGGCACAATAAAGCAGTCCCTTGGTGGACGCCAGAGTTGACGAGTCAGAAGAAATACGTCTATCACCTTAGACGGATCTTCCAGCTAGAGAAACGAAAAGAGGAGAGAGCAGTCAAGAGGGCGAAGTATCACTCGGTGAACAACGCCTATCAGGCTGAAGTGCGTGCTGCAAAGTCGAAGAGTTGGCAACACTTTTTGACCGAGCAGGGGAACAAAGACCCGTGGGGTATTGTGTACAAGATCGCTAGGGACAAGCTTTGCACCGAGACAGCAGTTTCGAACATCAGAACGCCCAATGGCCCTACAATGACCTGGCACTCCACTGCTTCCACGCTCCTTGATGCGTTGATTCCGGACGATTCGCCCGGGGACGACACTCAGGAGCAAGCGAGAGTAAGGCTAGAAATTGCCGCCGAGGTTGGCGGAGGATCACTAGGGAGGAGGTTGATGGGGCAGTGAAAGTCCTGAAAAGCGGAAAATGCCCTGGACTCGATCGGATAGAGGTCGAAGTAGCGAAGCGCTTGTCGAGAGTTTCTCCGAGCGCCCTACTGAAACTCTATAACGGGTGTCTAGAGCAAGGGGTGTTTCCCTCTCGTTGGAAAGTCGGGCTAATCAGGACCATTCTGAAAAGCCCCGACAAACCTCCAGAAGAGGCAAAGTCATATAGGCCAATCTGTCTACTATCGGTGCTTGGCAAAGCTCTCGAAAGACTGATCACGCGCAGACTCACGACTGTGTTCCTAAACCAGGACTACTGCTCTGATCGACCATACGGCTTCAGGCCTGAACGTTCCACGGAAGACGCGCTGGTAAAGTTCAGGGAATTGATAGCCGGTCGAGAGGAGCGGTACATCCTGGCCCTCTTCTTTGACATTTCCGGAGCATTCGACAACGTTTGGTGGCCGAGCATACTCAAGAAATTGAAGGTGGGAAGCTGCCCCCGAAATCTATATAGACTTATGGTCGACTACTTCGACGATCGGGAGGTTGTTATGGTCAGCAGCTCCGATAGCGTGCGGAAGAAAGTCACCAAAGGCTGCCCGCAGGGGTCAATCCTCGGTCCAAGCTGCTGGAACCTAATCTTCGATGAAGTTCTGCAGCTCCTCTCGAACACCGGGCTCTGCGAGCCCATCGCCTACGCGGACGACCTGCTCGTGATTATCTACGGCAATTCGCGACGGGAACTGCAGCAGAAAGGCCAAGAAGCCGCGCTCGTGATCTCTGAGTGGTGCGCCACTCAGAAATTAACGTTGTCTGCGGCTAAGACCGAGATGATTCTCTTGAAAGGTACCCTGAATAGAGAAAGACCTCCTGCGATAAAGATTTACGGGAAGAATGTGGCACTTAAGCCCACTATCAAGTGGTTAGGTGTTTACATTGACCAAGGAATGGGTATTAATTCCCATGTCAAAAATATTTGTGCCAAAGCCGAACGAACGCTTTACACGCTAGCGAGGCTCGCTCGAGCCGATTGGGGGTTGAGGCATCCAACCCTGCGTACTCTGTACACGGGTCTGTTCGTCCCAATCATAGCATACGCCGCCGCAGGCTGGGCGGATCTCCTCGACGTCAAGAAAAGTTCTAAACTTCTCGGGTCGCAGAGGCGGATTCTGATCAGCACCACTAAGGCCTACCGTACGGTGTCGACCTACGCGATCACCGTGATCGCGGGTGAGATACCGGTGGACCTTGTGTTAGCGGAGCGAGTGTCGAGCTATAAAGCCTGAAAAGTAATAAGCATCGAGATTGGAGAATGTCGGATAAGTCACGCCGAGCTGGCGTCTGGGGACGTCTTCGTAGCCATGGCGAAAGCGAAGGTACGGAGAGAGATCCTCGCAATGTGGCAATCGAGATGGTCGGCGTCAATGAAAGGAAGGATTACCTTCCGATTCTTCAAAGATGTCCGGAATCGCCAGGAGACACGCTGGCTGATAATTGACCACTACACGACGCAATTCCTAAGTGGACACGGAGACTTCCGTGCGAAACTAGAGGAATTTAACTTGGTGGAGGACGGGATATGCGCATGTGGGGAGATCGAAACTTCGACCCACATCCTGTTCGACTGTCCAAAGCACAATGAGGCGAGAGAATTCCTGAAGCAAGCGGTGGAAGCCAGCGGCCAGCAATGGCCGGTGGCGGAAGCCGGACTTGTATCGAACGTCAACCTAACACGGGAGTTCCGGAACTTCGCCAAAACGGTGCTAACCAGCAAGTCTCGAACGCAAAACGCCGTGTAGTAAGACACTACTCAACAAATGACAACTTGAACGCCGAAAGACCGAAGCATAAATGCTTGTGACTCTGCCTTCGCGTGGCCCTCACTGTTAAGTTCTAGACGGTTTCTGGGTGATCCTCGTCTGGAACGAACTAAATGGGTCATTACCTCCTAACGAGGACGGTCAACCCTTCTACCCCTGTTGTCGGGAAGAGGAAGGGAGTTTTTCCGAGCCCCCTGGTAGTGGTGGGCTAAACACTTCGAACACCTGGAGGTATAAGCAGTAAAAATCTGCTCTAGGTACTCCATAGCAGTGGACTTGTCCCTTGGAAGCTTATTCAGAATAGATCTCCACCCGCCGACTTCGCGCAGACGATCGCGGTGGCCAGTAACACCGGCTCCCCGCTCGGACTCCCGAAACTCGTGCACGCGTTGTGCACCGCGGACGAGGCCGGGGCGCCGCCCGCCGTGGACGCCGCCGGAGCGTCACGCGCTGACGTGGACGCGGGAAGAGGGGCCTTGTCATCGCCGCTCGTATGGAGCATCGAGTGGTGTCGCTGACCACGACGGGACCATGTGGCCGGGCGCGAGGCAGTTGTAACATAACCGTTTGCTACTTGCTAAATCGCAACGTTGCGCCGGCTGCATGGCCTGAAAGGCCGAGCAGCGATACGCGGCGTGTCGCGCCCGGCACACAGGGCAGAATGCTGGTTTCGCGGATCGCGGCGTTTCGTCGGTCGCGTTTATGGCGCACACCCGAGCGTTTGAGGGGTGTGCCGATTTGGAAGCCTTAGGCACCGCTCCGCGGGCGCGTGCCTTGGCTTCCTCAGCGGCTTGAGTGGCCTCCCGTGAGCGAATGCGCGACTCGAGAAACCGATCTAACGCGTCATAGGTGGGGAGGTTGGTACTCGCGCCGAGCGAGAGCTCCCACTCCTCCAGCACTTCCGTGTCTAGCTTCAAGGTAAGCTCCGCGATAACAATGTCGTCCCAATGCGTGGTGGGGCATCCTAGATTCGCGAGGAGAGCGAGGGATCGGTTGCTCGTGTCGCGCACGCGCGTGAGTTCGTCGGCGGAATTTGACGTCATCGGCGGCAGCGAGATCAACGTACGGAGGTGGGCCGAAACAAGCGCGCGCTTGTTATCGTACCGCCGGGACAAGGTCGCCCAGGCGGTTGCAAAATTTGATTCCGTGGTCGTGAACTGATCCACGATTTTTGCCGCGGGGCCCTCCACCGCCGTTTTCAGATATTGCAGCCGCTCGACGTCATCGAGGGTCCCGTCTTTTATGACCAGCGACGTGAAGAGGTCGCGAAAGGCTTGCCACTCCGAGTACTCACCCGAAAATCGTGGCAAGGTGAGGCGTGGAAGCTTGGCGCGGCTCTTCTTTTCTCCCGATGATGAGGCGGCTGGATCTGTGGCTGCTGCGGGGGAGGCGCGGAGCGTCCGGACGACCTCCAGCAGAAAGTCCAAAGTCTCCCAATACCCTTCCTCTGCTTGGGCGAACTCCTCATTTTGAAAATACGGGCAGTCGTCGCGCTCCTCCTCCGGAATTACGGCCTCCACCACCATGTGCAGCTGGGTGCACTGCTCCCACGTCGCCTTCAGGGTCGTGATCCTCTCCTGGGCATTGTCCTCCGTAAACTTGGCCTGACCCATCTTTTTGAAGTTGATCAGCAGGCGCTGTGCTGACTGCATCAACGCCCGGATCGTCTTCACGAGGGCCGACCAGGATAGATAAGGCGCTCGGTCATTGCTTGACTCCTTCGTGATTCTTCACGATATACTCCGGCTCGAAGGACCAATGTTTTCGCCAATCGCGTTTTAATTTGCCGGTTCTGGTGGACTCGAGGATAGAATGACGGCTGCTCGATCGAGCGACGTACGGACGACACTTCTTTATTAAGTCACTCTGTGATCACACAGATGTCGGATAGCAAAATACCGTAACGTACAGAACACGTAGACAATGACACCAACACAGAAAACGGCGCGTGGGCGCGTAGCGAGACTGATGAACGGCGTGTGGGCGCGTAGCGATAACGGTCGCACAAAAATGCTGGGCGCAATTCACGCGAGCAATACTGGCTTTTGTTCAACGGCGTTGTTGTCACGACGGTGCTGTTCTTTGAACTAACCGTCGCCGGGCGAGCATTCCGCGCAGTTCGTTAGCGGTCAAAAACGTTACAAAGCCACCGCGGCTGACTCATCAGCTGTTGTGATGCGGTAACGGGCACATATTCAAATCGCGCGGCGCGACGCGTTGCTTGTGGCCGCAACAAGAACAAATTGGCCAGTGCCATCCGCAATCAAAGCACCATACTACGTGGTATCGGGAGGAGGGAGCTGCAGACGGAACTCATGAGGATGTACAACACCAGTGCCAATCAATTAAAGAAAATGCAGACCATCGCTAACACCGATCGGAAACGTATCCACCTTAACAGCCAATTGATTATGCTCTCTGTACTCTTGGATGAAATAGTCCGCGACATCGGGACTCTCAAAACGGCCATCGCTATGGGACACAAAGGTATCGTACACCCAGACGTATTACCACCTAAAGACGTTATTCACAGTATGCAGGTTATGGAAGAAGAGACAAGAATACGGTACCCACTCGTACTGAACGAATCGATTTACAACCTATTGATCCAGATCTCCAAAGTCACCATTGGAAGCCTCAAGAAACAGCTCATCTACAAAATAGATATGCCCGTACTCGAGAAGGACAATTGGACAATCAAACTGATTCACCCCATACCGCAAAAGACTGGAGATTTCTTCACGTCCATTACTGTGACGCATGACCTGGTGATGATGCACAGAGACAAATACACACTACTCGACAAGGACTACCTTTTACAACATTGCATACACACACACTCACGATACTACTGTAGACAGACACAACCTGCAACCCTTTCCTACCAAATCCACGATTGCGAGGGTGAAATCTTCAAAATAACACCATCCCAAGATGTTTCCAAGTCTTGCAACGCACGGTCCTTTCGCATAAAAGAACTTTTATATAAACAATTAACCACGCCTGATCTTTATTTAGTAGTTCCGGAAAAGCCGATCGTATTACAAACGCTCTGCAGAAACTATTCTACGCTAGAGCTGACCAACCCAGCGATCATCTCCAGTTCTGAGGACTGTACTCTAATTGGAGATGCCACGCTTATGAAAATTGGAGGCAGTAACGTCACCTATACTGTCGAGACCAGATACAAACCTGTCAACATCGGCTACACGATCAGCGAACGCGATTCC
This sequence comes from Andrena camellia, assembly GCA_029448645.1. Taxonomy (NCBI): domain Eukaryota; kingdom Metazoa; phylum Arthropoda; class Insecta; order Hymenoptera; family Andrenidae; genus Andrena; species Andrena camellia. Next base: position 10,389,881 of record CM055681.1, read on the forward strand.
ATCTACCAACAGCTTCGCGATCTGCCGCCCCTGTACGTGGAGAAGGCCGTTCAAGCCTACGGAACGACCCTCGACACTGGACGATATGCTAGCATCAGTACAAACCGAAAATCGCATCCGATCATGGACATCAGTCGGATGGACCGCCCTACAGTGGATCTCGTACATCTGTTCAGCTCTTGTCCTAATTTATGTATTGAAACAAATTGGCTTATTTTCCTGTATTTCTGGACTTATTCCAAAAACTATTTGTTTTCGCATATTCAGCCCCACTTTTAATAATCAAACTCGTTCTATACACAATCAGACCCTACCACCAGATAGTAACCTTATTGTACTCTTTACACGCGAACCACCACAACCAATTGAAACACTTGTAAGAACAATCACACCACTGGAGATTAGACGTAAGAAACGAGTTGTAAAATTTGAGGAACAAATTTAATCTAACAAAGGGGGTGTCATGTGCGTGATAACCCCACTACAGGTATGTCCCCCCGCCAGGTGTACCTACCTGTGCTGCATGGCAACCGCATTGTATAAAAGGGCAGGGACGACACGAATAAAGTATCAGGCAATCAATCAGTTTTCCTTACATAAGAAAGTTGCGATCCCGTGACATGAGCGACATAATGTCGCTCGGCTCGGACCTCGGGGGACCTCAAGAACGAAAGCCTTCGATTAAAAAAATTATTTTTGACTGACGGATGAATTCCCGTCGAATAAACTGATTCATCCGTGGCGTTTCAAATAAAAATAACTCTGGGTTATTTTTATTCGACGACAAATAAAGATAAAGTCTCTTTAATTTGATAGGTTATTCTAATAATATATAATGCCAATCTCTGGATGAAACAATACTTATTTGCGTATCAATATCCCTTCTAAACTTCGTAATTCTTATTATCTTCTCTCATTCTCTGTAATTCCTCTTCTCCATTGACGGCCTTCCTACAATTTTACCAGAGCGCTCGTAATGAAATCGCTCATTTGCTGCAATAACGACACAACTAAAAATTTGCAGTTTTTGAATAAAAGCCGAATAAACTACGGATAAAGAGGAAAACCTTATTCGACGGTTCGAATAAACTTTCTTCGAATAAAAAAATTATCTTTCGGTCGTCGAATGAATTCACTTCGAATAAAAAAATTATCTTTCGGGCGTCGAATGAATTCACTTAGAATAAAAAAATTATCTTTCGCTGTCGAATAAATTCATTTCAAATAAATTTATTTATCCGTGGTGTTTGGAATAAAGATAACTCGTGCTATTCGAAGCTTCGAATAACGGATAAACATAAACTATCTTTTATTTGAGTTTATCCAGATATTATCTGGGTTCTCCAGCCGCTTCGCCGTGATTCATTCAAGCCTCCCTGATAGCAAAATAGTGATAGGGAAAACGCGGCAACAGCGCGATTCGACTCTCAATACGTCTCGGCAATTATGTCTTTATTATATTTATCGGCTAGCTTGGACTTCAACCGGTTCTGATGCTACATGGCGCGAATATTTCATCAGCGTGACGGAGAATCCTTGAAGCCTCATTCTGTCATTTCTCGAGTCTGTTTCAGTACACGATTCATAAATTCATTATTATTTCAACGCACGGTGCTTACTAGCATTCAAACGCACCAGACCTGTCTACACAGATATCTACTGGAGGCAACTATACCTGCAAAAACTTCCTTCTGGCCGATTCCAGGACGAAAGTCGTAATTTACGGTTTGTTTACTACACGCGTATACGTACACGCTCAACTTACAAGGGACGTTCGGCAACCCGGAAATTCAAAAAATTATGAAACTCGGTGTGCAAGTAGAGTAGTTCATCCGTAACACAACCCTATTTTTTGTTGGTGCCATAATTCAATTTTTAGGGGTGAAATCACCCCTTGAAAAAATGCAGAATTTTCTTTTCCGTGGAATATCTCGAGAACGGTGAGAGATATCAAAAAGAAGTTTAAACAAAGGTTACATCCTTCTTTTATATCTACAAAACCACGCAAAATTTATTTTCGAAAAATCCATATTTTTCAAGTTACCCCCACCACCAACCCTTAAAATTAACTTTTTGTATTTTGTAAATATACGCTGAAATACTTCTGGATAATCTCTTTTCATACATACAAATAGTTTATGTGTTATTTTTCTTTTGCAAACAAATAAAACCTCTATTACCGACTTTGAAGTCCATTTTGGCAGTTTCCATTAATAACATGGTTTCTTAAAGCCATAATTAAATTATTATTCATGTAAAGTTCAGACAGCTTTCAATTATTTAAGCAAGGCAGTACGTACCTAAAATTGCATCCAAGGTAAAACTAATTAAAACTAATCAGTGACGCGCATGAATCGGTATGATAACAGCACATTCGTATATGCATTACTTGAAGTATAATCTTATTAGGCTATTTTGGAAACCACACGAAAAATAAATAATGCGTGAAGATTTACAGTGACTTTGCAAAATATATGTTATCATTGCAATGACGCAGAATCGCATTGATGCCGATAACCTTGTCGAACCTTTCGATTTGCATGATGAATATGTATATGAATTTTAAATGATTGTAAATCAATTTTATTTACCTATCCCTCTAATAACATATATATATATATATAATATTACAGTTAAATATTATATTATATTAAAGTTATTAATATTAAATTTAATTATAACATTATAGAAGTTTTCATGAACGAAGTGGTTGAATAAAGCAATATTTTAACATTTGCAGTCTCTTTTTGTACATGCTGTATTGTGTGATTATACATTGGAAGAAATATACTAGTAGAAAACGATAGATATATTGAAAATTACGGTTCGTAATTGGTACAATAATGATATTCTTCATAGAAGTGATTAAAACAAAAATACTTGCCACACCATGCACATCGCATAAAAGCCGGCTCCCCACAAATACTACATTTGGGTATAAGCTTTTCATTTCTGAAGTAACAGAAATCTACAGGATTTTGAAATTCGCTGGGATGCGTTTCTAGATATCCGCTTTTAAATCAAGCATATTGAAAAAGGTTTTTGAATCTAGGCGAAGAAAACTGGTTATGGGTTAGGGACTGCAATTTAATTATTTCATTGCGTAAGTGCAAATTGACATCTCTTTCTTGGAGAATCACATTATCCGAAAATGTCCGCACGAAATTTTTCCAAATCCGGAATCCAAACACATCTAAAGGCTGAACGATGCCCGTCGTTTTTTTTTGGAATCATTGAAAAAGTTACTTCCTTGTCTTGTGGAATCAACTGCTGTAACTCATTTGGGCCGTGTCCCGTCCACGAGTCGTGTAGGAGCATGCTTCTACGGCCAGTATTTGGTAGATATACTTCGCTAAACCAAGTTTTAAAATGTTCAGACGTGAGTTTTCCTGACTTTGAAGCTCCGATGTAAATATTAACCGGACGGAACAGAGTTCTTTGCACTATCGGACTAAGTGTTCCTGTAGATTCCTTCAAAACTACGTATAGTGGTGAAAGAAGACGCCCGCTTGCTGATATAATAGGCATTATAGTATAGCTATGTGTTATAGAAGATACCGATTGAATCGTCGCTTCTACTGTTTTCACTCCTAATTTCGCCAATGTTCGCCCAGAATGTATTTCAAGGTTGATGCCACTCTCGTCTGCATTATAAATTTCTTCAACTCCGACAGCTGGGATGTTAGACTTTACGCGAGAAACAAACGATTCTGCGATATTTTTGATATTGTCAATATCTTCAAACGTAAATTGCGTCCTGAATGTTGTTATCTTGCGGGACACAATTCTATGCGCAGTCTTAAAGTTCCAAATCCACCATTTACCTGCCACGAATTGGGGTAGGTCCACTTGGTTTTTTGCCTCCAAGGCCCACAATCTTAAATTCATGTCATGAACAATGGATCTTCTGTCACAAGCTTCTTCAAACTTTTGCAGTACATATTCCCCAATTAGTGCAAATTTATCTGCATTTCTTCCACCTCTCTCTACACTCGCCTCCCACCTGTATAGCTGCTGCAAAGATTTAACCATGCGATAATTTTTCTGTACATTGGTAAGCGATCGACGTGCCTTTTTTTCCACTTTTCCTAAACGTTACTGCTTTTCTCTTATAACTTAAGTCAACTTTTCCACCTTCATCATCAACAGTACATTCTGCAGGTTCAAAACTGTCTTCTTCTTCTTCTGCAGGCACAGTGTACTCTACAACTTGTGCACCATGTGGTTTTGATGGATCGGCAAAATCGAGCACATAATCATGCTCAATTAATGGTAGGGAATGTATGTTTTAAAACTTTTTTATAATGTCACGAATTTCATTGTGCACTTCCATTTCTACCGAGTTCATAGGTGTCTGTGTTACACTCGCAATTTTAAACGTATTGGCTAACATGTTTATTACGTTAGCAACATTAACCGACTTCATTTTAAAAGAAAAGCCTTTCAAGCAATGTCCACTAACTTTTTTCAATTGAATGGTAAATGACTGCTGCCATAAATGTAACTGGCGTAAGCTGCATCCTCGGGAATATTTATATCAATCAAAAGACGCGAGTGCATAAACATGTTTACCGAAAAGTGGATGTGGCACAAAAGTATTATCAGTTAAGGTCGGATTTCCTATAAGCGTTCGTCCGGCCGCAATGGTCGGCGGGGGTTCCGCTAGCGCAAGGGAGAAACAGATGCATACTTCTCTATTGCACTAGTGAGATCGCCGCCAGCCGCTGCGACCGAACGCGTATAGGAAACCATAAAAAAACTTCAAAAAAGTAAAAAAATTACGCCAAGTACATGAAATCAAATAAATCACAAAAAATAGAAGATAATAATAAATCACAAAAAATAAAAGATAATAATAATTACAAAATAAAAAAAAGATGTGAAATCAAAATGAGCTGCAAGTACATAAAGGTGCTTTCCAACTGTGCTTAAGATGACACAATTACATATACACAGCTAAAATGCTGTGTTCATACATTCCATTACTCATATCGCGGACATTTTAATTAACCCATCAAAGAGAAAAATGTATTAAATAATATTAAGCAGATATATCTTTATACAAATAAATATTTTAATACGAATAAATATTTTATTCAAAATACTTGGCGCTGCGCCCAGAATTGGTCTTGCTAAACTGAATAAATATGTATAAATTGCATTAATCTTTTTCGTCGAGTCGGCGAATGAAGAACGACATGCGTTGGCTGAAGGTGGGTCTGTAACGCGTATATACGTATTATGTCGACAAAAATTTGGCTGGAGAATCAGAAGGAGAATCAGGAGAAAAATCTTTTCTTACCGTTTCTGACAGTTCCATGAGACGATATTATGATATCTCTGTCATGCGTGGACCGATTTTATTGAAATTGGTTTTATTCGAAAACTGATATGCGGTTTACATAAGAAAAATGCCTTTAAATTAAGAAAATATTCCAGGCGTAATGAGATATTAATGAAATAAGTTTCAGGTTAGGTTGGAATAGCCCGGGGACGAGTAAATGACAGCGGTAGCGACAGTCGACATATACAGGGTGTCTTTCATGTACTTGGCGTCGAGACACTACCGCGTCTCTAGATCCGACAGTTACAATTAAAATGATGCAAAGTCTTTGTAAATCTTCACGCATTATTTATTTATCGCGTGGCTTCCAAAACAGCCTAATAAGATTGCACTTGAAGTAATGCATGTACGAATGTGCTGATATCATAATGATTCATGCGCGTCATTGATTAGTTTTAATTAGTTTTACCTTGGATGCAATTTTAGGTACGTACTGTCTTGCTTAAATAATTGAAAGCTGTCTGAACTTTACATGAATAATAATTTAATTATGGCTTTAAGAAACCATGTTATTTATGGAAACTGCTAAAATGGACTTCAAAGTCGATAATAGAGGTTTTATTTGTTTGCAAAAAAATATAACACATAAACTATTTATGTGTATGAAAACAGATTATCCAGAGGTATTTCAGCGTATATTTACAAAATACAAAAAGTTAATTTTAAGGTTTAGTGGTGGGGGTAACTTGAAAAATATGGATTTTTCGAAAATAATTTTTACGCGGTTTTATAGATATAAAAGAAGGATGCAACCTTTGTTTAAACTTCTTTTTGATATCTCTCACCGTTTTCGAGATATTCCACGGAAAAAAAATTCTGCATTTTTTTCAAGGGGTGATTTCACCCCTAAAAATTGAATTATGGCACCAACACAAAATAGGGTTGTGTTACGGAGGAACTACTTGTACACCGAGTTTCATAATTTTTTGAATTTCCGGGTTGCCGAACGTTCCTTGTTAGCTGGTGTGAACATACGCACACATACAAGGCCCAGTGAGACGGCAACCTTAAGGCTGCCGTCTCAAGTTTGTTATGGTCCGAATCGATTGAAGCGTCCTCAGTAAACAGACGGACCGTAATGAAACTGCTGCGGTCGATAAAAAGAACTTATACAGAGGTGACATCTCCAGGTACTCTATGTAGACGAATTTTTGACGCATAGTTGCCACATTTTCTGTTCTCCCGTCTCTGCCGCGCTGTTGCCACAGCTCTTTCTATCGAGAAGTCTTGAAGGAATACGGCACGAGAGCTGCCTGTAGCGTCAGAGGCTCACTGAATGTAAAGGAGGATAGCAATAATGATAGATAAAGAGGTCCGAGAGTGTAAGAAGGAAAGATGGAAAGATACCAAACCTGACACAATTTGAACTGTCATTATTAACGATATTACAGATAAAATTTATTTGCAGAATTGAAAGCGCGTTTCGTTCAAAGTAATCCGATTTAAATTATTTCCTCGCTGAACGTAAAAGAGGATAGCAATAATGAAAGATAGAGAGGTTGGGTAGTGAAGTTAGGAAACATGTAAATGAAATAATACTAATTTGCGATGTAATATTTTGTATAATCAATGTGCAATTTCAAAGCATACAATTTGAATAAGAGACATCACCGAAGTGTAACACGCCGATCGTAATGAAATCTATAAATGCTATAGTTTTTTTAAAAACATATGACGTTTTCTTTCTTAACTAACTATACATCAAATGATCTTTTTTATCAACAAGAATTGTCTGTTGTTTAAACACAAATTTAATAACGTAATCATTTTTTTAAAACATCAATTTGGACAAAAGTATATTTCAATTTAATACTTTTGTACATGGTTTTCTTCGGAATTGTTATTCCACGATTGTAAAAATTTATCAATATAAACTAGAGATCAGTACTAACAATACGTATATTTTGGAATGTCTCATTAAAAGATTTTATTCAGCTACGATCCCCTGTTTGTTTGTGTGTTTGATTCAAATCTGGAAACTCAATTTTAATCCACTTCCAACCATCCAATTGTCTTGAAATTTTGCAGGGGTGCGTAGCTTGGATGACAGTACAAAATTATGGAAAAAGCTCCAAGGGGGTGAAAAAATTACCCAGTCACCAATAAATAATAACCCATAACCACAAATCCAATCGACTTAAAATTAACCACTCACGTTCTTTATGAACTTTTAGCACTGTAGGGTTCAAGCAAACGGTTAAACTGCATACAGCAATAAAAGATATTTGTAAAGAAGTTTGAGCTGTGAAATGTAAATCCACGAAAACTAAAAACTTGAAAATAAAAAAATTTATAATAAACGATTTTATTAAAAATGCATTAAAAACTAAAAAAAATAATTATTTCCTTATACTACAATGAAAATGAATTTAAACACGGTATAAATCGGATTATTTTTAGCATTTTTAGATTAGAATTGTTACATTTATATTTAATTATCTAGTACAGTTCTAGAAATAATCCGATTTATACCGTATTTGAATTCATTTTAATGTGGAAAATCTCAGCAGTATGTTACTGAATACTGAAAACATGACGTTTTACATTTTATCAACACTGTATGCCTCTCCAACCGAGATTACAAGCCGCCGCCGAACAGCCAAAGTCCTCCCTGGTCGGGACCGGCGCGGCGTTGAGCCTGTATCGCGAACAGAGCCCTAATTCCCAGTGTTCGTTTTTCGCTTCTTTTTGACCGAAGGGGGGAGCGAGATGGAACGCCTTGCCTGCGCGACGGCCGCGAATGCAAAGGACGGAGTGTCAGGCGTCCGAAAGACGGAGCGAGACAAAACATCATCCCGTCGTCTATCTCGTACTACCCTCGCTCGCTTTCAGTGCCTCTCGCTCGCTCTCGTTCCATTTCGCTCTCGCCTTCGCCGGACAAGAGTGAGACAGAAGTGATGGGAATAGCGAAAAGTTCACATCGTGTACACCTAACCGAGCCCGTAATGAGACAATACTGTAGTATCTTTTATTTGAGTTTATCCAGATAATATCTTTGCCCATCTCTGTTCTCCAACCGCTTCGCCGTGATTCATTCAAGCTTCCTTGATGGCAAGATAGTGATAGGAGAAATGCGACAACAGCGCGATTCGACCCTCGATACGGCCCGGCAACTATGTCTTTCCTACATTTATTGGCTAGTTTGGTCTTCCACCGGTTCTGATGGTACATGGCGCGAATATACCATCAACGCCGGTGACGGAGAATCCTGGAAGCTTCATTCTGTCATTTCTCGAATCTGTCTCGGTACACGATTCATAAATTCAGTATTATTTCAACGTACGGTGGTTATTAGCGCTCAAACGCACCAGACGACCCTGCACGGATGTCTACTGGAAGCAACTATACCCGCAAAAACTTCCTTCTTGCCGATTCCAGGGCGAAAGTTGTAATTTACGGTTTGTTTACTACATCGCGTATACGCAGGGCCGACGGAACCATTATGCAAGTTATGCGCTGCATAAGGGCGCCAGTCGAATGGGACGCTAAAAAACTATATCGCACGCTTAATAATAAAGGAATCCAACCCCCACATAAACGAAATGTACACCCCGTAAAAACAAATCATATTAAATAGAAAACAGATGCAAAAATTGGGGAGCACCAAAAATTTTCTTGCATGAGGCCGCCAACTAACCTCGCATCGGCCCTGCGTATACGTCACGCTGGTGCTACGTGCTGCGGTACACCACTAGCGCCACCAACGGAGAAGCCTTGAAGCCTCATTCTGTTAAGTTTTCGATTCATAAATTCATTAATATTTCAACGTACGGTGGTTATTAGCATTCAAACGCACCAGACCACCCTGCACGGATGTCTACTGAAGGCAACTGTACCCGCAAAAACTCCCTTCTGGCCGATTCCTGGGAGAAAGTTGTAATTTACGGTTTGTTTACTACACGCGTATACGTACACGCTTTTCCTAGCTTGTGTGAGCGTACGCACACATTCAAGGCCCGCTGAGACGGCCCCCTTAAGAAGTGAGAAATCTTCCAGCTCCGCATTTCTAATCAGATCTCTGCGAAAACGATACCAATCGTTACCTTTCGTCATCTTTTCGTTGCCATTTAAAGGGAATAACGAATAAAAGATAAATCGAGGCAAATCATGTCAAACGTAAAAAGACGAATACACGTTTTTGTTAAAGCAGAATCAAAAATAATAATTATTTGAAGTGAGAGGAAAAGAAATAGTAATGTAACAGGAAATGAACGAAAAGTGATCGTAGTTCGTTATTGTGATAAAAATCCATAGTTCAATAACGGCAAACACTGTTGCTGATAATGAATAAGTCTCTTTAATAAGCTCAAAGAAAAATTTACGTACGGGAATTTGGGGAATTATCGCTGGAAATAAGCCATGGCCTGCGTTAAATTTAAAAAATAATAATCACCAATAAAGTAACTAGAACTCACCCTTTCGGAAATTCACCTGCAGCTTGAAAACCTATGTCACTATGTCACTGAACCGATTCTGGTCATCGACAGGTGAGCCCAGTGCACAGCTGGTCCCAGGTATATAACACTACCCAAAGTTAAGAGTCGCAACGTCAAGAGCGTTCGGGTTAATGTACCGAATATTCACTCCACTGCGCGGGTAGGTACTAACACTAATCACTTAATTTATTTTTCATGGAACGAGTAAAAATTGGTGGAAATGAATTTTTACTTGGCGTTCGGAGCCGTGGGTATTCTCGCGTAAATTCTCACACTGCAGCATATGCGTCCCCCTTGTTCGTGGGGTACACCCAGAACATCGCGTAATACTCTTGAGCAGAGAACATTTCTGCGACGGGATTCCTAGCTGACTGACAGGATTTTTTCCAAGCAACTTCTTCTACCCTGAAGTAGTTTCTCTCGTTCCATTATGAGTTACCACCCACCAGGATAACCGGCCTTAGATAAAAAGAAGCCAGCACATTTTCAAAACATACGTGCTTCGCAGAAGTGCAACGAACGAACCATCGTACGCTTTCACAAAAGCCCGCGCTCCGTCCTTTTACTGCCAATGTACCCATTGCTTCAAGATAGACAGCAGACACCACGTGTTTCGGTTCGAATGAAGAAAATGCATACCATTCCCATTTTCCTTTTCGTTACTCTGAGGTCATGTCTGCTACGAGGCGGAACCAATTAAGCCATACATTACTCAAAACTGTTGGAAACCGTTCTCTACCGCCGACTTGCAGGACAATACGGTCATAAACCGCGACTCTGACGAAATGTTTTGGCCGACCAGTCTGATTAATGTTTGAGAATTAGCAATTAAAAAGTATTATCCAACATCAATACGTCTTGCGAAGAGACACAGGAAAAAAGGAAGTATCTATGTACTTCACTGACCTCGCGTTGTTCCGACTGCTTCATCCTCCCTTCAAATTAAAGACGGATTCCTTATCTCTCGAGTATAAACACGTGCTCGAATTTCAAAACAAAAGCACGCGTTGACGTATTTTGTGCGAGAGAAGGTGGCCTTTAAGTCCGATTAGTCCTAACCTAACCAATCTGCCCTGCATCCCTCTCAAACGGCCACTGTCTTGAAGAGGCCCTCTTCACATGAACATCTCCTCCCCAAGGCCCACCTTCTCTCACACGGAATACGTCAACGCGTGCTTTTGTTTTGAAATTCGACCACGTGTTTATACTTGAGAGATAAGGGATCCGTCTTTAATTTGAAGAGAGGACGAAGCAGGCAGGACTACGCGTAGTCAGCGAACTACATAGGTTCTCCCTTTCTTCCTGTGTCTCTCCGCGAGGCGTATTGATGATGGATAATACTTTTTAATTTCTATATTGGTGGTATCTTTCTCACATCTGGTATATTTAATTAAAAACGGAACAGGCTGATTTGTGTACAGCACTTGGTTCCCAAAAGTTAATCAGGCTGATTGGTCAGAGCATTTCGCCAGGGTCGCGGTTTATGACCGTATTGTCACGTGAATCGGCGGTCGAGAACAGTTTCCTACAGTGTTGGGTACTTTTTAGCTTAATTGGCTCCGTCTCGTAGCAGATGTGAACTTAGGGGATACCCTGAGGGAAACGCAAACAGGATAGGAAAACGCAAACAGGATAGGAAGACGCAAACAGGAATGGTATGCATTTTCTTTTTTGTAGTAACTCGAAGACCTTCGGTTTCTCTTTTCTTCGGACTCTTTCGAACTGATACACGTGGTGTCTGCTGTCTATCTCGAAGCAATGGGTACCGCAATGGGTATTGGCAGTAAAAGGATGGAGCGTGGGCTTTTGTAAAAGTGCACGATGGTTCGTTCGTTGCACTTCTGCGAAGCGCGTGTGTTTTGAAAATATGCTGGCTTCTTTTTACCTAAAGCCTCTTGTCCTGGTGCGAAGTAACTCATAATGGAACGAGAGAAACTACTTGGGGGTAGAAGAAGTTGCTTGGAAAAAATCCTGTCAGTCAGCTAGCAATCACGTCCCAGAAATGTTCTTTGCTCAAGTGATGTTCTGGGTGTACGCCCCGAACAACGGGGACGCAAGTGCTGCTGCGCGAGAATTTACGCGGTAATACCCACGGCTCCGAACACCAAGTGAAAATTCATTTCCACCAATTTTTATAACGTAGGAACAACTCGTTCCATGAAATAGTACATTGCGTGACAAGGGAGAGAAGAAAGCATCTCTTCTTTGTCACGCACAATACTTTTTTCAACACCTGCATGAAAGGTGTGTTTTTGAAAGCCTGCTGAGCGATTCGCAAAAAAATATGCACGGTCGATTTCGTTTTTATCGAAATAAAAAGAAAGAAACTAAAAGCACTGCTTGCGACAAAGACTCCACTTTTTGGTTATCTCGCCTCTCCATAAATTTGTTGTACATCGTCTACTTTTCTTTCGATTTCGACGGCAGCAAATTTTCCTTAATCGCTTTTGCAGCTTTTGCTATATCGGGGGGCATATGGTATCCCGTATCACTATCACTCTGATTATCATTAATTTTATCTTTTAATGAAAAGAGGTGCTGAGACAGTTGTAATGTCAACATAAACACACATGATCGATATTAATTAGTCGACCAATTGCTTCTTCATGCCACAGGGTAACGCCATGTTCACTCAGCTCGAAAACTCAAGTTTCCTTGGAAGTAAAATAAACAATGCGATTACGCATGCGCGCAAAGTTTTTTTCCCTTGGGAGAAAAATAGAAAACGCGAAACGTCTGAAATTGGCCATTTTGCTCCCGCTCAGCAGGCGTAAAAAAACACCCATTTTCACGCAGGTGTTGAAAAAAATAAATTAAGTGATCAGTGTTGGTACCTAGCCGTGCAGTGGAGTGAATATTCGGTACATTAACCCGAATGCACTTGACGTTGCAACCCTTTACTTTGGGTGGTGTCGTATACCTGGGACCAGCTGTGCACTGGGCGCGTCCGTCGATGACCAGGATCGGTTCAGTCACATAGTGATACAGGTTTTCAAGCTGTAGGTGAATTTCCGAAAGGTTGAGTTTTAGTTACTTTATTGGCGATTATTATTTTTTAAATGTAACGCAGGCTATTATTTATTTCCAGCAGCATTTCTCCAAGTTTCTTGTACGTAAATTTTTCTTTGGGCTTTTTAAAGAGACTTATTTATTATCAGCAACAGTGTTGACCGTTATTAAACTACGGATTTTTACCTCAATAACGAACTACGAGTACGATCACTTGTCATACATTTTCTGTTACATTACTTTTTCGTTTAAGCATTATTTGAAAACGAAATTTACGTATTTCTTGTCCTCTCACTTCAAATAGTTATTATTTTCGATTCTGCTTTAAAAAAACTGTGTATTCGTTTTTTTACGTTTGACATGTATTTCCTCGATTTATTTTTTATTCGTTATTCACTTTAAATGACAACCATAAGATGACGAAAAGTTTGATTTTGAATGTTACGGCTTTTTCAATTGTTATGTTACGCGGTTTCCTTCGATGCATGCCGACTTGTTTGTCCGTAGTACAAGCGCAGCTGCTTAACGCGTAGCCAACGCTACTGCGGGAGCTCAAGCAGAAGGATCGCGCTCTGATTGGTCGGTGTTTTTTGTTAATATCTCGTTAATCATGCTTCGGACAATATTTTCGCTAAGGAAAAAGTTATTTGCAATCACCCCCTTTCAAGGAACCGCAGCATTTTTGGGACACCTTGTATACATGGAGATCTCATTGAGAGCTTGAAACAGTTGCCATCATTGTGCAAGAGAGAGAAGTATATTTACAGATAATCAAATCAGAAGATGATGCAGAGTGATCTACGTCAGAGAAAAAAAAATTATTATGACATAGTATTATATTAATTAAACGATTTTATTCAGCTTCGATCCTCTGTTTGCTTCTTGTACGTTTGGTTTATATCTTAAAACTCCAATTTAAACCAACTTCACCAATTCAATCAATCGTCTTGAAGCATTGCAGGTCTGCGTAGTTTCGATTACGTAGAATTTATCCTTAATTCTGTCCCGTCATAAGACTGTTCATGGCTGTTGATGATGAACCTTTGTAATTTATATAATATTAAAAATTATCTGAAGTCATTCCCTACTATGCAAATTATCTTTGTAAAAAGAAGTGAGATCTATTGTTGTTAAATTTATTAGACTAACAGTCTTGTCCGTTTCTTTTAGTCCTAGTGCTCTTCGTCTGGTAGATAACTGTTACAAAATTGCTGAAACACGTGTGTGGAATAAAGAGCGTGTGTTCGATTTTTTATTTTTTTGACCAGGGACCAAAACTCTCAAAGAAGAGACTCTACCACAAAAACTACAGTACCGCAGCACTCCGTGCCTCCCGCACTCTACCACAACACCATCTGGTGTCTATAACTATAAATTAGCATCTCATCTTTAACACTTTCCCTTGATAATTTATATATATATATATATATATATATATATATATATATATATAAAACGTTCATATAGCACTGTATAAAAAAAAACGCAAAGTATAAAACTAAAGGTGTCACGTCCCGGGAGGAGGGCTTGAAGACGATGACTATGTGGGGTAAAATCTTAATCTTAAATCCAGCACTCTGAGGGTTGGTGGGAGTCAGGCGCGAATCCTAAATCCAGCACTCTGAGGGTTGATGGGAGTCAGGCGCGAATCTGAAATCCAGCACTCTGAGGGTTGATGGAAGTCAGGCGAGAATCTTAAATCCAACACTCTAATCGACCAGGGAAGGTTTAAAAGGTAATCGCGCACTTGGGTGACACCCGTTAGAGCACTGGCGGTTTGTATTTACGGCTTGATAATTGGATTTACCGCTGCATTATTATAAGAAGCCGCCCGCAATATTTCCGCGAAATATGTCTAGCCATATGGTCATACAAGACCTATGCGAAAATAAGCCTTGTAAACACTATAAGAAATCCCGGCGTTCGCGAACCGAAATCAGCTATTGCAGTTGTTTGTTATGTTTCTGAGGTTTCGCAGCCGGAGGATCGTTACAATAACTCGAAACGTTATTTATAGATAAGAGCGTTATTTATTTTATAGCACTGGTTGGTTAATATAATAATGCGTTGGACGTTAAGCATTAGCACGTAAACATTTATATAAATGGTAATCAGTAGTAAGATATATATATATATATATATATATATATATATATATATATATATGAACATGAGATATATGAGTATTAGTAATAGACAATAATATACAGTGCGGTAAGCATTAGCAATAATAATAATATGATGCAATAAGCATTAGTAATAGACAGCAATATAAAGTGCGATAATCATTAGCAATGATAATAATATGATGCAATAAGCATTAGTAATAGACAATAATATAAAATGCGATAAGCATTAGCAATAATAATAATGTGAATCAATAATACGAAATATGAAAACCGTAAACAATAAGACATAATATAAATGAGGATGATATGCACTGGTACGATAGTTAATAGTAATCGCTTACAGTAGGTGCCGTAGATGAATCGTCCGTGGAACACTTTTTGAATATTGAAATTAACACTGATCGTTTTTAGAATTGCTTTCTCTTAGGAGTTCGCGTAGAAGACTTTGCGTAGAAGAGTGTTCCGGCCTCTGGGGTCCTTGTATTTATGTGATTCGCCGGGATGTTGCGGGGGTACGCGCGGTATGGACCTTGACACATTTAGGAAATAAGTTGCAGTAGGACTTACGGGGTTTTTACAACGGGTGCGTCTATTATTAAACGTATTTATGTCACGTACACCAAATATTCGTCGCAATTAGACTTCCGGGGTTTTTATACTTGTGAAGAAGAGATACTCAATCCATCGAATGGATTTTGGGTGGTTTGATAGGGAAGGGGTACTTGTGGTCCTGACTTGGAGGGTCTTAGAGGAGGGGTGAGACGTGATCTCGATTTAAGGGTTTTTTTGGGCGAGGGACTTTTTTGGATTTAGTACGAGGGGGGAATTTGTGCCTCGTAGGGCGAATAGGCGAAGGAGGTTTCGTACCGACCATCTTGAGATGGGGACCGCTAAGGTACATCGTCAAGGTGATCAGCGATTGGGGAAGTTTTGTTTTGAGTTGAGTTTTAGGGATTTTGTCGGAGTTGTGGAGTGAATTATGGGGAAGACTTGAATTAATACTGCGCGAAAAATAGTGGGACGTCACAAAGGAACGAATCGAGGAATACACTATATTCTCCTAAAAAAAAATAGTCTCTCTCTCCTTAAAAAAAAAACAGTCTCTCTCTCCACTTCCTCATACACGAGTCCCATCCTTTTGCATAGGTCTCTCAGTCGTGGCTTCGGCAACGGTTTCGTCATGATGTCCGCCACCTACTCCTTCGTTGAAATCTGCCGAATCTGCAGCTGTCCCTCGGTCACTCTCTCTCGAATGAAGAAATGCTTGTTTGTAATATGCCTTGTTCTCCGATGAAACTCAGGATTCTGAGCCAGTCTCACAGCCGCAGCGTTGTCGACCTGAAGCACCGGAACATGCTTCAATTTTACGAGTTCCCCAAACAGTTCAGCCAGCCAGGAAACTTCTTTTGCAGCCTCGTTTGCTGCTACGATCTCTGCCTCTGTAGTTGAGGTTGCCACCGTGGCCTGTCTCTGACTAAGCCAGGATACTATTCCTCCTGCATATGCCACAACGACTCCCGATGTTGATCTTCCAGTTCTGGTGCATCCAGTGAAGTCAGCATCACTGTAACAATCCAAAACACCCTTCTCTGCCTCGCTGCTGTACATTATTCTCAACTCGACAGTTCCCGCAACGTATCTAAGCACTCGCTTGACTCGAGCAATGTCCTCCTTGGATGGATTCTCGAGCGACCTCGACAGGAATCCCACGCTGAAGGCCAAATGCGGTCTTGATCCAAGCATCAGGTATATCAACGCTCCAACCGCCTGCCTGTAGGGGAAACTTTGGTCTTTGGTATCATCTTTCCCTTTTTTCGAAACCTCCGAGTTCTTCAGAATTGGAGTTGAAATTGGCCTGCAGTTTGCGAAATTAAAACGCTCCAAAATTTTCCTAGCATATGCTGCCTGACCGATTTTTATCTTTCCCTTGCTTCGTTCAATTTCCAGTCCCAAAAAATAGTCAGCCGCTTTCGAGACGACCCTGAATTCAGACTTTAACTTTTCAAGAAAAATCTCCATATCTCTTGAATTTGTTGCTCCAACCAGTCCATCGTCTACGTACAAGACTAGTACCAACTTTTCTCCATTTTTCTCTTGAATATACAGGCCTCACTGGCTTTGAATCCCAGCCCCAGCAGTAACCCTCCGAAACGCTTGTTCCAGCACCTTGGTGCCTGTTTCAGTCCATGGAGACTTCTGTTGAGTTTACACACCCTGTCTGTGTCATCTTCGGATCCCTCCGGCTGTCGCATGTAGACCGTTTCCTCTAGCCTTTCGTACAGAAAAGCCGTCGACACATCGAACTGGACAAGGTGCATATTGTTGCTAGCTATTATGCTTAAAATCGAGCGAATAGTTCCCAGCCTCGCTACCGGACTGAAAGTTTGACTGTAGTCAATGCCTTGACGCTGATTGAACCCCTTGGTGACCAATCTCGCTTTATACTTGTCTATACTTCCATCTGGATTCGTTTTCAATTGAAAAACCCACTTGCAGGGTAATGCCTTGGCCCCCTCCGGAAGTTGAGTCAGCTCCCAAGTCTGGTTTTCTGTTAAGGAAACCATCTCACGATCCATGGCTTTCTTCCATTACGCACTCTGTTTACCTGTAACAGCTTCTTCAAAAGTTTCAGGATCTCTCATCACGTCGTTAAGCCCCTCCACTGCCAAGACAAAATCATTGAGCGCCCCCGGCCTTTTGAGCGTTGAGCGATCCCTTAGACATCGTCCTTGTGACAGCGGAGTGTTCTCTTCCTCATCTTCGTGATCAGTGTTAACTCCAGTTTCATACTCTTCTTCACTGCTTTCCTCGCTTTTGAGCGATTCTTTCTTGATTTCTTCATAGACGTCTTCTTCTTCAGAATCGATGCTTCGGAGCGACAGTTTGACTTCTTTCTCACAATCTCCAGGCTTCTCTTGAAACTGAACATCCCGTGACAGTATGACTTTATTCTTTTCTTTTATATATATTCTGTATCTTTCGTCTCCGTCATATCCAACGAGGTATCGCTTTTCCACTTTCGCATCCATCTTTCTTCTTCTCTGTATTGGAACATGGACGTAACAGGAAGAGCCGACTATTCGTAAATGTTTTATTCTTGGCTTTTTTCCTATCCAGAGCTCGTATGGACTCATGCACTTCTTGGACGATTTTCCAGATCTATTCAACGTGTATACTGCTGAATTTATAAGTTCTGCCCAAATTGCTTCTGGGAATTTCACATCCGTATTCGAGTACTTCACGGTCCTCGCCATTTCAACAATCGTGCGGTTTTCACGCTCACTGCCGCCATTTTGTTCTGATGTGTATGGCGCTGTCAGTCTCTACGTAATTCCATTCTCTTGTAAAATTTTCTTTATTTTTTCATTATCAAACTCACCGCCATTGTCACTTAATAACTCCCTGACTGTATGCCCTTGCGCCTTGGCATGTGCCAGCATGATTTTTAGTGCAATTTTAACTTCTGACTTTTCTTTAAGAAGTGACCCATACCGAAACTTTGTATAACTGTCTTTAAATACTACCAGATATCTCTTTTTTGAGAAAGATTCATCGAAAGGTCCTACTACATCCGTTGACATCAGCTCTCCAGGCTCAGTTACTTTCTTCCTGGTGCCAAATGGTAAACGATGGGTTTGTCCAAAAACACATGGCTTGCAGAGCTCTCTTTCAGCCTTAACTTTGATGCCTAACTCTTTCTCGAGCATCACTTGAACATGTCGCTTGTCCTGATGTCCCCATCTTTCGTGATATAGTTATAGTACAGAACTACTTCCAACAGCTGCATTTATTTCAATCCTCTTTTCTGGATTGATTGCTTTGATGGCTGCCTTATACAGGCTTCCCCCTAATTCTCGGTTCCCGTACAGCAATTTTTTGCCATCAACTTCAAGCCAGCAATCTGTCGCTGTTGAATTGAACTTGCTTCTCTGATTTCTGTCCTGAGCTGCCAAAACAGAGAATACACTGTTGACAAAATATTGATTGTCCCCTTCCCAAGTGCCTCGAGAGTTTCTTTCCCTGCTGCCTGTATGCTGCTCGGAGTCTCAAATTCTTTGAATTCAATGAACAGGTCCGGGCAGTTCGTGACGTGCTTCGTTGCTCCATTGTCAATCCACCAGTCCGTTGACTTCGATTCTGCAGCTGCGCATACTTCACTGCACATGGATATTAGACCTACATTGGTGTCTAGAGCGTTGCTTTGATCATCGCCTGTACCTTTGTTCTTTGCAGGTCGTCCATCAGCTATCCACTTTTTGCAGTGCTTCACCCAATGTCCTTGTTTCTTACAATAATTACACACGTCTGTTTTCCTTGACCTTTTTGGCAGTGTTTTACCCGCTTTTGCCACTAGAGCGTCCTGAACTGACTTCTCGCTGTCATTAGTTTTTCTGAAATTTCTCTCAAACATACACAGCTGCATCGTTAACTCGTCAAACCTTCTTTCCTCGTCTTTTGTCATAAGCATCCAACCAGACTGAAACGTTTCGAATTGGCTTGACAGAATATTCAAGGTTTTACATACCAAAATCAGGTCTGGCAGAGCGTTCTCATTCTTTGCTTGTAGTCCATTGTTTAGTTCATTCCACAAGTCTCTCAGCTTCGCTACGTGTGTGGAGACATCTTCTCCTGACGTCCAACTGAATGCGAAGAAGTCTGTACGGATTTTAAACAGCTGATCCTTTGACGTTGCTTCAAACTGCTGCTTCAATGCCTCCCATGCATCGTGCGTCGACTCTTTATCCATGATTTTCTGGTATACTGAATCTGTAACCGAACTTGCAATCATTGACTTGGCATAACTGTTAGCCTTTCGATAAAGTTCGCTGAGTCTCCTATGCTTCTTAGTTTGATCTTCTGTGGCATTCTCTTGCAGTGGCTCGGGTTTGACCAGCCTCCTTTCAATTGCATCTACAGCCCCTTCGTGATAATCAAGCAGATCACGCACCTTCCTCTTCCACACTGGCCAGTTTGACTCGCCGGCCAATGGTTTAATATGCTTCGCAAGGTCCATCTTTCTTTATAATCCTTAGCGATACTTTGTAACAAAAATCTCCGCAGCCTGTAGCTATATATATATCTTATATATCAACCGACCTTTATTTTTCTGGAAAAGCGCCTGAGCCCATAACCTATTGTTGTTAAATTTATTAGACTAGCAGTCTTGTCCGTTTCTTTTAGTCCTAGTTCTCTTCGCCTGGTAGATAACTGTTACAAAATTGCTGAAACATGTGTGTGGAATAAAGGGCGTGTGTTCGATTCTTTACTTTCTTGACCAGGGACCAAAACTCTCAAAGAAGAGACTCTACCACAAAAACTACAGTACCGCAGCACTCCGTGCCTCGCGCACTCTACCACAACACTATCTGATGTCTACGACTATAAATTAGCATTTCATCTTTAACAAGATCCCCATAAAAAAACTTCAAAAAAAGTAAAAAAATTACGCCAAGTACATGAAATCAAATAAATCACAAAAAAATAGAAGATAATAATAATTACAAAATAAAAAGAGATGTGATGTCAAAATGAGCTGCAAGTACATAAAGGTGCTTTCAGTCAAATACTTGGTTTGACTAGGCAAGATCAAGGTGTCGATGAATAAGAATTATTTAAAAACCGGAAACTAATGAAAGTGTTCGCAATGTGACAAAGTTTTATTTAAATTGATGAATTATTAGCTATATGCCTTTGAAAGGCAAGGTATTGGTGTCGATAAATGATCTTAGAATTATTTAAAAACGCAAAATAATGAAAGTGTACTCATTTTGATTTCACATCTTTTTTTTTATTTTGTAATTTTATGTTTTAGTTCAAACTTAACTGGTTCTAAAACATAATTTCTTTCTAGAAAAAGTGTGCTTTCGGGATCACCTGTTGGGTGTGTGGGGACTCCCGTCAACACTTCGAGTCACATCAGTTTGCTACCATGCTTTAAGCACCTGCAAGAGGGCGCGCGCCTTCCGAGCTAATCTAGCTCCAAACCTATACCGATATCTCGTGACATACATATACTGAAGCATTCGAAAGATCGAAATAGTCGATTTAGTCGATTTAGTTGCAACTTGCAGCGGGGGGGGGGGGGGGGGCACGTGCCGGGGTCCCAGGCGACACTCGGGCCATTTGACCAGTGAGTGTACAAACATTTGGAGGGTGGGAGTTCCCCCAGGGCTGACCGCGCCGCCCGGTGTGACCGCATCTCTTTCCCCTGCGCTGCCACGGGGTCAGAGAGTCTCCCTTCAACGTCCGTGACCGAGAAGGGAGGGACGACTTGCCACCCGGTGCGGAGGACCACACCATCTACCCTGTACGGCCCGGGAAGACGGGCCTCCTCCCAAAGGGGGCAGGGAATAGCTTGGATGACCGTCTCCTCATGGTACGCATTAACCCGGAAGGATTCTATCTCGTTTCTCGTGTATGCGTCCGCTTTTTATAGGCCCGGTCCAGCTTGCGGACGGATCGTTCTCAGGGATTGACCATCGAAGAGGGTGGACGATCCCTACCTTGTTGCGCAAGCCACCCTCTCTGGCCTTGACGGTACCAGCCCGTCGCTAAATGAATCCGCGGTGTATAGAATCGTGTCTCAACGCCGCTCTACCAGATCTCCTATCCACCCCGTAAACTCGTTTTTATTCGTCGTCTTGAACTCGGAGTTGCCGGGCCCACTCACGTTCCCGCTAAAAGCCTTCGGGCTACGATGCCTCCGTCTTGTTGTGGCGACAGCTTGTTTACCCTCGTAAGGCTAGCTGTCCCTCCCTCCTGCTCCCTCCCTCTCTCCCCTTTGACTCGATTCCCTGGCACTCCCCCCTTTTATTCCTGTTTCCTAAAACTACCCACAGCTATCCTACACTGCAACTCTGCCCCATTGTTTTTTCCCGCCCCCAACCTACGCTCTTTAATCACGAGGCTAAAGAATATAAGGGAAAAGATCCCCGTGGCAAGGAGGCCTCGGGGACGCACCCATCCCCCCTCCCCCCAGTCCAGGTTAGATCAGGTCTGATATATTGTTGCGAGATCTGATAGCGAGACACGGTCCAGAACGGGGCGGTCACCCGCCCCTAGTGGCACTCAGTATTCCTGAAGAGGTGAAAGATCGTAATAAGTTACAACTATTGTTTTTGTTTACTGTCTAACCTATCTCTAACCTCTCTATCCCAAACTTTAGAAATACGATAGGTATGTAATATCGAAACTATTTTTGTGTGTATCTCGGAAACGAAGGTCGAGCGGCGGTAACATGTATAGGAAAAAGTTGTTCAGAATCACGTCCTCGACAACATATCCAAAAATCATTGAAATCGGTGAGGAAACACCTGTTCTGCATAATTACCAAATTAATAATTTTATTTGAAGCACTATTTCCCCCAAAAGTTACATCAAAGTAAATTCGCTGTAAATTCAAAATACACATGACAGCCTTTTGTGAACCAATTTCTGCCCCTTATTAGTGAGCATTGAAATTCGGACATGAAATTCGAACTTAATATAAAGAGCATGCAGGACTTCCGGTTCCGGACGCGAGCGAGAAAGGAGTGTGTGTTTGGTGCTGCGAGTTGGGTGGAGGAAGAGTGAGTGAAGAGGTGGAGGAAAGGATAGGGAGTGAGTGTTGGAGGTGCGGTAGAGGTGGGGAAGTGAGGCGGGTAAAGGGAGTGCAAAGGGAATAGGGGGTGTGGCGAAAAGGAGGCGAGAAAGGGGACCGATTTATAGGTTAGGTGGAAAGAACGGTGCTGAGTGGCGGGAAGTGCGAGAAAGAGGAGCAGGTAGTGGGATCTGTCGGACAGGAGAGGAATTAGGAAGGAGCTGGCAGAAACGCGGGAGATTTGAAAAGGAGTAGGAAGGAAATAGAAGAAGAGAGAATTTTCTTCAGAGAGGAGAAAAGTAGTGAGAGGTTAAATGGAGGGGAAGAAGGGAGAGGAGGGACGGGAAGGAGGGAAGGGAAGTGGAGATGGAATAGGGAAGGAAGCAGGAGGGCTGGCAAGGGAGAAAAGAAGAAGGAAGGAGAGTATAAGCAGTGTGAGTAGCGTGGGGAGTAGTGCAGGGAACCTGGATAGCTACTGGGGGAAAAAGAGGAAGGAGAGGGAGGGGGAGGAAGGATCGGAGGGGGAAGGGAAGAAAATGGGATTTAAAAAAAGTGTGAAGATAATGCGATCACCGGAGGAAAGGAGGAAGAGGGGGGGGGGGAGCGAGGGAAAAGATGAGATGGGAAAGATGATGGAGATGATGAGGGAACTGATGAAGGAGGTAAGGGTGGAGAAAGAGGAAATGTGGAAGGAGATGAGGGAGATGATAGGGGAAATGAGGAAGGAAGGGGAGGAAAGAAGAAAAGTGATGAAGGAGTGGAGGGAGGAAAGGAGGAGATGGGAGGAGGAGAGAAGAGAGGAAAAAAGGAGGAGGGAAGAGATGGAAGAAAAGTTGGAGAGGATGGAAGAGAGGGAGGGGAGGGTGCAGGAGATGATAAGGAAGGTGGAGAGGTGGGGAGAGGAAAAGGAAGGGAGGGGAAGAAGGGAGAAGGAGGGTGAAGGGGGCGTTGAAGAGTGTAGGTTAAGATTGAGGAGGATGGAACTAAAACAGGACAAAAAGGAGAGGGAAGAGAGAAGGAATAATGTTGTGGTAAGGGGGGTGGGGGTAGGGGAAGAGGTGGAAAAAGAGGTGAAGAAGATATGGGCGAGGATGGGAATGGAGGATGAAGGAATAAGGGAAGTGAGAAGGGTAGGGAGAACGGGAAAAGAAGGGAGTGGACTGGTTTTGGTGAAGCTGGCGTGGAGGGAGGAGAAGAGAAAGGTGATGGAGGCGAGAAAAAAACTGAAGGGCAGGAGGGAAAGGATAGACGACGATTTAACGGAGGAAGAAAGGAGGGCGAGGTGGAAGGTGGAAAGAGAGGCGGAGAAGGAATGGGAGAGGGGGAAGAAGGTACAGGTAGGTTATATGAAAATGTGGGTAAATGGGAAGATGAGAAGGTGGGATGAATTATGGGAAAGGTGGTGTGATGAGCAGGGAAACGAATGCTAAGGGAAAGGGGGAGGGGGAGGGGGAGGGGAGGATGGGGGGGGAGTAAAAGGGGATTAAGGGAGATATAAGGTCGCGTTTTGGAACGTGGCGGGGTTGAGAAATAAAGATGAGGAATTTTGGAAAGGTTTAGAGGAATGGGAGGTGGTTGTGATGAGCGAAACGTGGGTGGAGGAGAGGGAATGGGAGTATGTAAGGGGCAGATTGCCGAAGGGTTATGTGTGGGAAAAACAATGGGCCAGGAGGGAAAGCAAGAAGGGAAGAGCGATAGGGGGGAGGGGAAGGGATAATGGTGAGGAAAGTGAAATTGGGGGGGGAAAGGGCGGAGAGTTATAGGGATATATGTAAATAAGGACTTGCAAAGGAAGCTGGAGGAACTGGGGGAGTGGATAGAGGAGAGAGACGAGGGAATGAGAGTGATAATTGGGGGAGAGTTTAATGCGAGGACGGGGAGGGAAGGGGGAATGATATGGGGGGAGGGGGAAGAGGAGGGGGAAGAGAGGGGAGTAGAAGGTCAAAGGATAAAGTGGTAAATGGAGAGGGGAGGAGACTATGCAGATATCTTGGGGAGAGGGGTGGGGAATTATGAATGGAAATGAAGGGGACGAGGAGGGTGAATGGACGTATACGGGGGGGAGGGGGAATTCTGTGATAGATTATGTAGTGGGGAACGAGGAAACAAGGGAGAAGGTAGAGAGGATGGAGGTAGCGGAGAGAGTAGATTCAGACCACCACCCGGTGGTGGTCTGGCTCAGGGGGGAAGTGGGGGAGCAGGGGGAGGGGAGGAACAAAGGTGGGGGGGAGGGGAGGGGGGAGAGGAAACTGGACGGTGGAGGGAAGGGAGGAATTTGCAAGGAAATTTGGGAAAATAGGGGAGGGAGACGAATAGAGGAGGAATGGGCGGAACTGAAGAAAAGAGTGAAAGGGGCAATGGGGAATGTGGAGATAGGGGGGGCAGAGGGGAAAGAAGGGAGGGTGGTGGGACAGAGAGTGCAGGGGGGAGAAGGGGAGGGTGAGGAGAGAGCTAAGGAGATGGAGAAGGGAAGGGGGGGATGGGAAGGAGTATAGGGAAAGGAATAAGGAGTATAAGAGGATATGCGAAGAAAAGAAGAAAAAGGAGGTGGATAGGTGGGAGAAGGAGATTAGAGGGGATAAGAACGGAGGGGCAGGTATGGAAGGTAGTAAATAGGGAGAGAAAGAGGAGAAGGAAGGTAAATGAGGAGATAAAAATAGAGGAATGGGACGAGTACTTCAGGGAGTTACTAGGGGGGTGGAGTGGAGGGTAAGAAAAGGGGCAGAAAAAAGGAGGGGCGAGGACGGAGAGGGGGATATAGAAAAGGAGGAGATAAGAAGGGTGGTGAGGGGGATAAAGGACGGAAAGGCGATGGGAGGGGACGGAATACCGAATGAAGTTTGGAAGTATGGGGGGTGGAGGTGGAGGAATGGCTGGGGGAGGTGTGTAATAGGGTGTGGAAGGGGGAGGGGTGGTTAGAAGAGTGGAGGGTAGGAGTGTTAGTACCGGTGGGGAAAAAAGGGGTGGGAAAAAGGGTACAGGAGTACAGAGGAGTAACGCTGACACAGACAGCATATAAGGTGTATGCGTCTGTGTTAGCGGAAAGGGTGAGAAAGGAGGTAGAGGAAAAGGGGATATTGCCACCGAGTCAGGCGGGGTTCAGGAGGGGGATGGGGTGCATGGACGGGGTGTATGTGCTAAATTACTTAATTAACAGGCAGGTGGAAAGGAAAGGGGGGATACTGGTAGTGCTGTTCCTCGACATGAAGGCAGCATTCGACTCAGTTGACCGGGAGTTGTTAGTGAGGGCAATGAGGGAGAGAGGAGTGAGGGAGGGGTTAGTGGAGAGGTGTGAGGAGGTGCTGAAAGAGACAGTAAGTAGGGTAAGGGTGGGAGAAGAGGAAGGGAAGGACTTCTGGACGGCTAGGGGAGTGAGGCAGGGGTGCCCGTTGAGCCCCAGCTTGTTCACTTTGTTGTTGGCAGATATGGACGAGGAGTTGGAGAAAGGGGGGTGGGGAGGGGTGAAGGTGGGGGGATGGAAGGTGTATACGTTGGCATACGCGGATGACATTGCGGTGCTGGCGGAAGACGAGGAGGGGATGAAAGGGATGATGGGGAAGATGGAAAGATATCTGGATAAGAAGGGGCTGCAGGTGAACGTGGGGAAGACAAAGGTAATGAGGTGTAGAAAGGGGGGAGGGAGGTGGAAGAAGGTGACGTGGAGGTGGAAGGGAAAGGTGGTGGAGGAGGTAAAGGAATTCAAGTACCTGGGGTACACTCTGATGAGGAGCGGGGGGCAGGAGGCACATGTAGGAGAAAGGGTAAGGAAGGGGGCAGCAGTGATGGGGCAGGTGTGAGGGATAGGGAAGAGGAGGGTTGGGAAGGATTGGGGGAAAAGGGTGTGGTTGTTTGAAAAGTTAGTATGGGCTGCGGTGAGCTATGGGGTTGAGGTGTGGGGGTGGAAGTATAGGGACAGAATTGAGGGGTTGCAGGAAAGGTTTTTGAAGTGGGTGTTGGGTGTGGAAAGGTGTACACCAAGATACATGGTGAGGGAGGAGATGCAGAGGGAGATGTTGAGAGGGAAGGCGGGGATGAGGGCGTGGGGATATGAAAGGAAGTTGGAGGAGGGGGTGGGGGGGAGCTGGCAAGGAGATGTTGGGAGGAGATTAAGGGAAGGACAAAGAGGGGGAAAGTGCTGGGAGGGTGGGAAAAGGAAAGGAAGGAGTACTATGAGGAGAGGGGGTGGACAATAGAGGGGATAGAAAGAATGAGGGGGGGGGAGCTGAGGGGGGAAGAATTGGTGGGTAGGAAAAGAAGAATACAGAAGGAGGAAAGATGGAACAGGATTAGAGAGTCGGGATATAATAGGTGGTATAGGGTGGTGAAAGGGGAAGGGGTGCCAGGATACTTGAGGAAGGGATGGGGGGAAAGCAGGTGGCAAAGGGTGGCGAAATTTAGGCTGGGGAATGGGATGAGGGGGAAGTATTGGGAGGAGGAAGAAAAGAGGAAATGCAGAGTATGCGGATGGGGAGAGGAAACATGGGAGCATGTGTGGGAGGAATGTATGGGTTGGGAGGAAGGAGGGTGGCAGGAGAGGGTAGGGGAGGTATTGGATGACGAGGGCGGGGGGAGAAGTGGATGAGGAAAGTGGAGGAAAGGAGAGGGGAAGGAGTGGGGGAATGAGAGAGGAAGGAATGAGAGTGAGTGGTGGCGTGCGGAAGCGGAGGTCAAAGGATAGGGAAGGGGGGGAAGGCGGCGTGCGAGACGGGGGAGAGCGGGCGAGGGGGCGAGCGAGGGTTAGGAGCGTGTAGGTTTAAGGAATAGGTTTAAGGAGTAGATTAAGACATAGATTAAGGATTAGGTTAAGGCGAATGTATGGAAGAGCGGAGGTGGAAAAGGATTGTAATCCCCAAGGAGAAACAAATAAACGATACTATACTATAAAGAGCATGCAGAAATGAACGTAAAATACTTATTGTCCATTTACGAAAATTCCCTCGTTTTAAACTTACAAGGATTAGTAATAATTTAAAGTGTCATTGATCCCTTGAAAGTAATATCACATATACGTACCTCATCCATACTACCCAGAGTCCTCTCAGCGAAACAATGAAAGTCCTTGATAAGAATATCCTTCATCAGCTCTGGGTCTTTAACGACCAGCAGTGGAGTAGATCCCACGAATAGTCCAACCAACGGCTCATCCTTGTAATTGAAGTAGGCTTTCGTGAAGCAATCGCTGACGGATTCCTTTACAAAGAACACATCCAGAAAGGTGCCAAAAATTGGTATAGGCTTGGGCCCTTTGACGCCTCGTTTCTGCCAGAAGTCGAACGTAGACGTGAAGTAATAATAAAGCAGGACTAATATCACGACGATGAATCCGACAGTGTCTAACATCCAGAACGCCATCATACTCGCGCAACGAAATTCTACGATGCCGTATGTCGCTGTCCACGAAGTAATCAAGCTAGGATCCAAATCGACTCGATCCTCACTCAAGGATTTCTTTGTGCGTCCTTTCAACACTGCGACCGGACTTTAGGTCACTGGGTCACAGTCGCTTTGTGTAGGTATCACTGGTGTGCCGACTGCACTCTCATTCTTCCGTAGACAGTTTCGCTGCACTGAAACGTCCCCAGCAATTTAACTCAACGCCAGTTCTAATCTAGCAATTATACGATATTATGCGCTGTGCCGTAGTCGATTATCTAATCTTTTTTTTTGCTGTTGTGTCATGATAAAGTGCAGGGAAGATAACTAATTTGTGAGAATTATATATTTTTAGACATATACACGGTATCCCATTTGCAATTTCGCACACAAATACAGCGAATTCTCGTTATACGAGAATTTAAGCTCGTTAACCCCCCCCCCCCCCCCGCTTTTAAACCACGGGGGCCCTCGAAGGTTTGATAGCCCCGGGCCTCAAAAATCTTAATCCCTGTCTGTGAGGGACAATAAATAATTTGAGCTCGAGAAGAAAACTGTGGATCGGCGTTATTCGATCCTTATTATTACAATGCAGTAATTGGCTTAGCGTTGTTATTTTTACTGCGGCTCTGATTAGCGGCGTGCAAAAATTCATTTCATGCGTTCAATGAGAATTTGAACATATGTATTATGGAGTGGGACGTTTTGGTTGTGAATTACGTTATTGTCAACTTATTAGGCTTGGGATGTTGTGTTGTTTTTATCCAGTTTTTTCTGATTTATTGCACACAGCTTAAGCTTAAGCTATAGAATAACGTGATTTATTGAGAAATATTAGGTTGGTGCGTATGAAATTGCCGTTCCGCTTAGGGAAGTCTGAATGGAAATCTTTTTTACTCTTTAACTATTTCGTTTGTTTAATTTTTTTTTAGTTTCTGTGACATTTCTCGAGGCGTATGCCAGCGTTAGCAATTGTTATTATATCCCCACCATAAATAAATGAACTTTTACGCCATACACGAGTGGCCATTTCATATGGACCAACCCAATAGAATATTTATTTATTGTCTATAGATAGATTTGTCAAAATTTTGGACCATGTTTTTATACATCCTTGCAAAAGTTGCAGTTTTTTTTATAATGTATTAATAATAAATGTAGGAGTTAACTACCTCAGTCATTACAAAATGCCTTAATTTTCAAAATATTAAACCGTTAAAGACATCGTTTAGGTACGTCGACTTCCAAAGCTTTCGCTTTGAACCTCATTCAAACGAGACCAATCAATGAGCCATAAAGTGGGTATAAATATGTATTGTTGATCTCACTATTCGTTGATGTGGCAATACGGTATAGCGTAAAAGTGAGAAGTACGATAGAATGTTCCTTCATATGTAATAATACCTAGCTGGGTCTTCGACATGATATTTCCAGTGCTCTCGAAGCACTCGAGCAGCAAGTGCCACAAATTCTTCCATTTTATGGATCTACGCTCCAGGGAGGAACCTATTCTTAATGGAGCCACTTATATTCAGCGAGGTGGAGAGGATGGCAAAGGAAAGTTCAGAAAAAGCAGCAAAGACTAGGGCTGGGAAAATAAAATATATCTCGTGTATTTGGATGTGACACAGATGCAAAGTTGACTAAGGTTGAGTTCAGATTTATTGGCCGGTGAGTTCGGTTTCGCGAGCAGCGCGCGAGGAGAAATCAGCCACCACCACCGAACGATTGTGGATTGGCAGTTGAAGTTGCTGGGCCCCCGAAGGTTATGGTGGAGTAACGGGAACGCTGCTCGACTCCGCCTGAACGAAGCCGTGTGGCTGTTGTTTATTCTTACAATTAGCATAACAGTTGTGTGCGTTACGAAGCTATGCGTAGACCAATACGAGATGAAGCTATCGAGAAAGAATCAATGTTCTAACCCATAAAGCTCCTGAATTTTTTCGGAGCGAACGCACACCTATTCTGATGTGTGTATATCTACGCTGACAGCTAGAGTTGGGCATTATTCGTATAAATCCCCAAGATTTATTCGCGAATAACGAATAACGATTTTATTCGACGAAAAATTATTCGTTATTCACGAATAAATCTGTATCGCTATTCAAGCCGGATTTATTCGTTATTCGACCTGATTGAATGACGAATAAATGTGCATGCGCTCTATCTCTTCGACCTCGATCCACGTGCGCGACTACATACAATGTATCAGTGAAGAGGTAGAGCGTACCAGAGTTGGGCATTATCTAGATAAAAAATTATTTAAATAACGATCGAATAAATGATACTTTATCTTTATTCGTTATTCGAGGTTCGAATAACCGAAGTTATCTTTATTTGAAGAGCAACGAATAAATAATTTTATTCGATGAGAATTTATTCGACGAATAACGATCATTTTTTATTCGAAGGTTTTATTCGAATAAATGCGTTGAATAAATTTTTCATCCGTAGCATTTATCTTTTCGAAGCCTTCGAATAAAGCCACGAATAACTTTCGTCAGCGTCGAAACTTGGTGAGTCACCAAGACCCCAAGTCGCCGCCGCCGGTCCTTTATGTTCGGCGCTCGACACTCGGCCAGGCTCGACCTTCGGAGGCTCGAATAAACACGCTCGACGCTGACGAAAGTTATTCGTGGCTTTATTCGCAGACTTCGAAAAGATAAATGCTACGGATGAAAAATTTATTCGAATAAAACCGAATAAAAAATTATCGTAATTCGTCGAATAAATTCTCATCGAATAAAATTATTTATTCGTTGCTCTTCTAATAAAGATAACTTCGATTATTCGAGACTCGAATAACGAATAAAAATTATTTATCTTTTGTTCGTTATTTGAGATTTTTATTTAGATAAATTTTTGCCTATTATTCTTTAATTGAGGCAAAAAAACGTAATCTTTTCGTTCCTTCGTTGCATTGCGTTTCCAGGTTTCACTGCAGTCCAAGAATAGCATTAAACAATAATAATAAATAAATAAATAAAATGTACATGCAATTACATGTAAATTCTATTACATTTTTCATTAGAATTTATCTTCAGCATTACAATGTTTGTACAGTATTTATTTGCGAAAAACTCTGACTCGCTCTCGTGCCATCTCGCTCTCGCCTTCGGCAAGAAAGAAGGGAGAAACGACCGATTGAAATTGTGTCCCGTCTATGTACTCAAAGTGGCGGGGATGCTTCGCTGCGTGTGTACGTACCTCACGGACGCCAAAACCCACCGCGTGACGGGTAGGCGTAGCCCGAGAGAGAGCGAGAACGTAGAGAAAAGGAGCACCGAGGCAGGCAACCGGTGTGGTGGGAGAATACCTCTCACGAAACTCACCGGCCAATAAATCTGAACTCGACCTTAGTGATAGTTTCGTAGAATATGTCGTGCACGATATCAGAGATGGGAATTATTTAAATAAAAAATTATTTAAATAACGTATCAAATAAAATAGACTTTATCTTTATTTGTCATCAAATAAAAATAACCCAGAGTTATTTTTATTTCGAATAAAAATAAGCCAGAGTTACTTTTATTTGAAACGTCACAAATAATTTTTTTGTTCGACGTGAATTTATCCAACGACCACAAATAATTTT
The DNA here is from genome assembly GCA_029448645.1 of Andrena camellia. Taxonomy (NCBI): domain Eukaryota; kingdom Metazoa; phylum Arthropoda; class Insecta; order Hymenoptera; family Andrenidae; genus Andrena; species Andrena camellia. Next base: position 10,421,346 of record CM055681.1, read on the forward strand.
TTTGTTTGACGGGAATTTATCCGACGGCCACAAATAAATTTTTTTTTTTGACGGAAATTCATTTTAACCTTCAAATAATTTTGTCGTCTTTTCATTCATTTGTATTTGATAATTATTTGAAGCTCAAATAACTCTGAGAGTAGAGAGCGAGAGAGAGGGAGAGCGTGTGATAAAGAGCGGTAAGCAGGAGAGCATGATGCGAGGAGGTAGTTATTAAAGCGAGAGGGAACGGGAGGGAGCGAGAGGCCCGTTCCTAATATCCCCCTCTCTTTCTAATCTCCGTTCCCTCTCGCTCCAACAACTACCTCCTCGCATCATGCTCTCCTGCTTACTGCTCTCTACCACACGCTCCCCCTCTCTCTCGCTCTCTACTCCCAGAGTTATTTGAGCTTTAAATAATTTTCAAATTCAAATGAATGAAAAGACGACAAAATTATTTGGTGGTTAAAATGAAATCCCGTCAATAAAAAAATTATTTGTGGCCGTCGGATAAATTCCCGTCAAACAAAAAAATTATTTAATAATAATAATAATTTATTTCACGGGACCAGCCCAATATTAACAAATAAGAAAGTACACACTGGTGTACTAATTATAGCAGTATACGGACATTAGAACTACGCAGGAAAACCTAGGCCCTGGGTGCACCTAAAAGCGAGACTACCGACCGTCTGAATACTTCAGGCGATGAACCAAAGAAATTATTCCGGTCGGCCACCTCGCTTCTTCGCACACAAACCCTAGTGACAGGATCGCTCAGGCGAAGGTTGGTCCGGAACAATCTGACCCGAAACAGCGTAGAAAAGCGCAGCGGTCTGGACAAAGCACTAAAGTTAATTAACTCCAATAGCCGGGGACAGTTTATGTTACCATTAATAATTCTAAACAGAAAACACAGATCCGCCAACACTAATCTCTGCTGCATCGTTAAAAAGTTGAATCTGCGCTGTACCGGCCCATAGTCATGGTCGAAAACATTTAGCGGTTGCCCAAGACGAAAGGACGCAAACCGTAGAAACCTATGCTGGACTCTTTCAATAGCCACCATAAGATAAGCCTGGTGCGGAACACAGATCACCGACGCGTATTCAAGGAGAGTCCTAACCAACGCATCATACAACAGCTTAAAGGTCCTCAAGTTCTTAAACCCACGCGAATGCCTCATAATAAAAGCTAGTTGTTTGGATGCTAAATTAGTAGCACCAATAATATGGTCCGCAAAAGAAAAGGCAGCATTATAGGTCACCCGCAAGTCACTCACTCTCTCAATGCCGGACAATACCGTCTGGCCTATCGAATAAGCGAAAATACATGAGCTACGTGCACGTGCATTATTTGTGACGTTTCAAATAAAAGTAACTCTGGCTTATTTTTATTTGAAATAAAAATAACTCTGGGTTATTTTTATTTGATGTGTCTCGAATAAAATTTTTGTCTTTTATTCGAAATCAATTTTTTATTTGAAATAATTTGTTGCCCATCTCTGCACGATATTTACCAGAGCCTAGCGTACGATGTTAAGTAACTAAGATGTTAAGTAATTTAGCGTTTTAGCTTCCTGATCACTTGTTTCCTACTTCAGCTTCAATATTCCAGAATCTTTATTAGGGGGGTACAGGACTATTGGACACGTAAACTCGATGGTTCCTTTTGTGTCGGATTGCATAGGTACCAAGTAATTATTATACCCGTACTTTTCACAGTTTATTGTGCCCGAATTTCCGAGAAATTGCCAAAAAAAAATTGCCGGAATGTTTAAATTTGTTGAAATTATTAAGCGCTGAAAATGGTCCTGCGTAGTGCGTAGCTGTAGTCGGTGTACGTAGTATCAGGTAAACCAAACATCTAAAAGCAAAATGCTTTGGGGTGAGTAATTTCTACACCAAAATCTACAACATGGAACTTGACTGGCGAATTTAAACAAAAATTGTGAAAGTTACACACGAATCAATTTTTTTTCTACATTTTTACCGAAGAAAATCGTTTTTAACCCTTATGTGGACAACCGGGTACCCGGGTATCCATATAGGATAAATTATAATTAGGCGAATTATGAATGGAAATTTTAGAAGTAAATTATACAGGACACACAATTCTTAATGCTACTTATTTATTAAAACAAAAAATTTAAATTACAATGATTAATTAACAACAGAACAATTTTTGCATATTGTAATTGTGTTTGCGTGCTCATCGCAAACTGGTTGTGAGCACTTCTGGCAATTTTTTCTAGTTTTCCTACGTTTTTTAGCGGGATCTGCGTGGCATATATGGCAAGATCCTACAACTTTTTTTCTTCCACTTGCATCTAATAAAATCGACGGTTGTGCAGAACTCGTAGACGGAACATTTATTGTGCGGGATGGAAGTAATATACTATCTATTGCTAATTTGGTAGAAAAGTGTCGCATTATTTGGACATTTGAGGCTCGATTTTGAATGGTTGTAATACAAAGTTCTTCTCCTAATTGGCGTAAAAATATACGACGGTCATTTGTTCTCTTATGTAACATGCTATTATTGGAGAGATATATAATGTAGGAGGAAAGAGCGGCAATATCTAGTATGTTATAAAAGAGTGCTAGTGGCCATCGAGTAGTTCGTCTTTTTGTGGTATACCTCCCTAACATTTGATCCATTGTGTCAACGCCAGATTTTGTTTGATTGTAAAATTCAATAATTTCTGGTTTCCTTTTTGGCCCAGGAACAGCATTGCCAGTATGCATCGTTGACAATACTATAACGGCTTTTTCCTTTTTCGGCACGTACGAGCAAAGTGTAATATTTTCATGGTACCCAAATAAGGAAGAATACCCTTCGCGTGATTTGGATGGTACCATTTCTTTGGGAATGTATTTTTTGTTTTTTCTTATTGTGTCTACAATCGTCAACTTCCAAGATAATAGAGCTTTCGCTAAGGGAACAGTTGTAAAAAAGTTGTCCATGGTAATGTTTCTACCCGACCCTTTATACGCAACAACCAAATCTTTTACAACCCGTTCACCCTGGTTTATTTCGCGACCTGACGTAGATTTTCCCGTGTAAATTTGGCCAGATAATGGGTAAAAATCTTTCGAATCGCATAGCCACCAGATCTTGATACCATATTTAGCTGGCTTTGATGGCATGTATTGCGTGAACCTAGTCCTACCTCTATATGGAAAAAGTTGTTCATCAACGGTTAGATTCGCTGAGGGTTTGTACGCTTTTGCCAAATTCGCGTTTAGCATTACCCATATATCCCGTATGGAAGCTGCTTCATCATGAGCTGCCCTTTCTGTTCGAGTATTCGCGTTGTCAAATCGAATAAACCTCAAGATACTACGGAATCTATTTACACCCATAGCTACCCGGTACAAAGGGTAGAAAGTACTCTTCCACATATCATATATATGATCTACATTAGAGTTATTTACACCGGCTGTAATTAGAATACCTATGAAGGCGGACAACTCTTCTGTCGTAAGACTTTTCCACGGTTTCGGTTTTGTGGGGTTATCGCTATTGAATTTTTCATACACAGCGGTCGCCTTACGATTCGTGTGCCTTACGATAATATCTACTATTTCATTTGAAAAAATTACATTGAAGGTATCCCGAATCGATAACATTTGTGTTGATCGATGTGGACCATTTCTCTCTCGGATAATGTTGTAGGATGGTGTTTGATGGTGAAATGGTGGTTCCTTATTCCAGATGGTACCATCCTTAGCAGCAAGAACATTTTGGGACGCATTACTATCTTCTCCTTCTGTATTTGTGTCGTCTTCATCGTCTTCCTTCGACTCTTCAGTTGTTATTGCTTCGCTTATCCGGTTTTCGCCAATATTCTGATCGGTGTCAGAAATTTCAACGTTCAATACATCCGTTTGTGGTCCAGGCAGCCAGTCTTCATCGTCACTATCGGATGATATATTATCAGAAGAACATTCTTCTCCCAATAATGTTGCTAAATAAATATCTTGTTCTACACGTGATAATCTAAAAAATACGCACATGTGTTCATTGTGCTACTATGGCATACTAACATTAGAAGGACCAACGATTATCATATTTTTCTACACAGTACCAACACGACAGATTTTTGAAAAAATACACAATTCAAGAAAACAATGTTTATTTATATAGTATTTCATTAGTCCTGTCGACATCAATTCGAAATAAACAATGTTTTTTAGGAATGAACTACATATATAAAATAGTCTTATGGATAATTTTGACCCTCTTGGTCCATCTAGTGCTCAATTGATAATTGTTTTTATACAGGGTGTCCGCGGGAAGACTGAACAGCTGGATATCTCCTAAAGCATTGGAGATAAAAAAATAAAAAAAATATGCAATCGCATGGATCGAGGGGGCCAATTTATTAGTGCAGACGAATTCTTCCTTCGATTATTATTTTAAAAGATACGATGGTCAAGTTCGGTTTTTTAAATGGAACTCTTTTTTTAGAAGATGTCACTTGATAGTGCGTTCCAAGACAAATTCAATAAGCTATAATGTATACACCTTATTTCCACGGGTTTTTAAGATATTGCGCTTGCAAATTTACTGATTTTCCTTGGAAGAAAACCCACTGGAATAGCAAGGACCGGGGACGGTCTTGCTAGTGCCACGGGTGGCCTTGCCTATTGAAACAGACACCTACCTGCCAAAGGTCTACGCCGGGAATGGCAGGCCCAAAGGCTGGACAATTCTTTTCCGTCAGATGTGATACTTAGGTAGGTACATCTGAGATATCGAGAAGCGCACCGTTACTTTTATTTCGCACTTGATCCTACGCTCGGATGGCCGGTTCTTTTGGGAGGGATGCAAGTTCGATTGGTTAGAGTTAGGAGGTGTGAAAGTTGCTAGACCAAATTTCAGCCATAGGGGGCAGATTGTATTAGGACCAATCGGATTTGCATCCCTCGCAAACGGCTGCTCTCTTGAGGAGAGCCTCTTCACAGCAACACCTCCTCCCCAATGTCCACCTTCTCTCGCACGGAATACGTCACGCATGCTTCTGTTTTGATATTGGAGCTCGTGTTTATACTCGAGAGATAAGGGATCTGTGCGAATTTTTAGGGAGGACCTCGCGTCGACAGCGGGCTAGCCGTTTTCTTCTTGTGTCTCTCCACGAGGCGTATTGACGGTGGATTGTAGTAGCGTAGATGTCTGGATGCCAGTTATTGAATTCAGGAGACGATAGAAACACTTTATTACAAAACACACATGCACTATAATATTAAAGTAAATCGTATTCCTCTCGGGCAGGAGTATTGATAATGATCGAACTTGCGCCCTACTTCGCGCAGACCGATTACACGGAGGGTACTCGAGTCACACACTGCACATAGGATACAGGGTGATTCTGGAGCTACGGCCGTCGAAGGATGCGGCCTGGTACCCCGTGACGAGGACAACCCCCCAGCATTGCCTCACCGAATTTTATGGCTTCTTCCAGAAAAAGGTATGAATCCTGAGCCGAACGTAGCGAATTGAGGTCGAGCCCCCGCAGTCGAGGGTGAAATATCCATTACAGCGTATTAAGAAATTCTTTTCTTTACCGTATCGAAAGGGACGTGACGCCAATGGATTCCTTATGTTTTTCTGATGAAAATCATGCCAAATGTCGAGTAAATCGGACAACTTTTACATAAGGAGTACAAATAGCATGTGTCAAAGTAGTCCGATTTGCATTACATTTGGTATGATTTTCATCAGAAAAACAAAAGGAATCCATTGGCATCACGTCCCTTTCGATACGATGAAGAAAAGAATTTCTTAATACGCTGTAATGGATATTTCACCCTCGACTGCGGGGGCTCGACCTCAATTCGCTACGTTCGGCTCAGGATTCATACCTTTTTCTGGAAAAAGCCATAAAATTCGGTGAGGCACTGCTGGGGGGTTGTCCTCGTCACGGGGTACCAGGCCGCATCCTGCAACGGGCGTAGCTCCAGAATCACCCTGTATCATATGTGCAGTGTGTGACTCGAGTACCCTCCGTGTAATCGGTCTGCGCGAAGTAGGGCGCAAGTTCGATCATTATCAGTACTCCTGCCCGAGAGGAATACGATTTACTTTAATATTATAGTGCATGTGTGTTTTGTAATAAAGTGTTTCTATCGTCTCCTGAATCCAATAACTGGCATCCAGACATCTACGCTACTACAATCCACCGTCAATACGCCTCGTGGAGAGACACAAGAAGAAAACGGCTAGCCCGCTGTCGACGCGAGGTCCTCCCTAAAAATTCGCACAGATCCCTTATCTCTCGAGTATAAACACGAGCTCCAATATCAAAACAGAAGCATGCGTGACGTATTCCGTGCGAGAGAAGGTGGGCATTGGGGAGGGGGTGTTGCTGTGAAGAGGCTCTCCTCAAGAGAGCAGCCGTTTGCGAGGGATGCAAATCCGATTGGTCCTAATACAATCTGCTCCCTATGGCTGAAATTTGGTCTAGCAACTTTCACACCTCCTAACTCTAACCAATCGAACTTGCATCTTAAAAACCAGTGGAAATAAAGTATATACATTATAGCTTATTGAATTTGTCTTGGAACGCACTATCAAGTGACCTCTTCAAAAAAAGAGTTCCATTTAAAAAACCGAACTTGACCATCGTATCTTTTAAAATAATAATCGAAGGAACAATTCGTCTGTGCTAATAAATTGGCCCCCTCGAACCATGCGATTGCATATTTTTTTTATTTTTTTATCTCCAATACTTTAGGAGATATCCAGCTGTTCAGTCTTCCCGCGGACACCCTGTATATTGTATATAAGCTTGATATTTACCTTGAAAATTCTTCTGTTGTCAATTCTTCCATTTTTACACCTTCACAAATTGTGAACTATATTTCACAAAGCACTGAATGTTCAAGAACAGAACTACACACGATAGTTTCTCCAAGATGCACACTCTTCTCGTACCAAAAGCTGATTCAAACTGATCAGTTCTTCGTTTTAGCCTCTACTTTGTTTCGTGGGTTCGTACACTTGTTTATATAAACGAGATAAGAGACCCTTCATCGCGGCATCACACCAATCACCGGCGTAGATAGACAGGATGAAAACGCATACACATATACGAATGACACTAGCGTCTTCATCATGGAATTATATTGTAATTTCAAATAATTTTTCGCTCAAATTCTTTGAAACAGTACTTGGTGTGTTATAAGAAGGAAAAGAACGAAAAATAAAGAGCATCGGAAATAAATGCTAGTAAAATCATCGCTACAAGTGTCATATATCAGAATAGAATACTTGGGGTACCCGGGTACCCCGGTTGTACGACTACGGTGAATATTTTGGTTGTCCACACAAGGGTTAATCGTTTATAAAAAAACATCCAATGGTGATGCGGAAATTGCATGTTATAGAGAAAGGAATTCTACACCTCCAGTTAAAATTTCAAGTGAAAATATTCATTCGTTGAAAAGTTATGATGTACACAGTAATGTACGGTGTTTAAAAATGTAATTTCGCGATAAACGGCTTCAAAGTTAAGTCCCCTATGCTAATACCGCTCTGCGAGGCCGTTACTTGGCGATGCACTTAGTTACGTTTAGCGCTATAACTTTCGTAATTATTCGAATTTCCTCACGAAACCTTGTTGTAAATGTTCACAAACGAGCACACTTTCAGACTTAATAATAATAAAAAAATCGATTTTTCGAAATTTCAATAGTCCTGTACGCCCTTAAGGATGAACTTCAGTAACATTCAAAATAAGCAAAAATCTTTGAAAATTGGAGGCATCAATCTTTATGCAATAGTAAAACCCTCTGCAAAATTTTAGAAAAATTGATTCGATAGTTTTCAAATTATTTAACTTTCAATTTAACATGTATTCTTATGGGAAAACGCAATATTGAGAATATAACTACAAGATTAAGAGTGAAATAATAGGCCAAAGTTTTTGAAATCTTGTGTACAGAAAGATCAAACACTGAACAAAATTGTCACAAAAATTCCGGTCAATTGATTCGATGGTTTTTGTTTAAATGAAAGAAAATGACACGGAAAACTGTTTTTTCTTCGATTGTCAGCTGAGTACCTATGAAAGTGCGGCAACGTCGCAATCAGCTCTAAAGGGCGGGAATATTTGAAACACTTTACTGCGTTTTGTTCCATATACATATTCGTGGCAGTTTCTGCGATCTTTAATGAAAATGCGTAATTATCAGTATATAGACATATGAATATAATTTTCATATTCATCATTTGTCACAAAGTAGAAAATTTCCTTACAATATATATATAAACCAAATGAAATAGCACTAGTGTATTCGTAGAAAAAATGAAGCACAATTTAGTTTAACTTTTGAAATAAGGATTTAAGGGTGTGGGCATTAGAGGGTTAAACAATGTTCAACAAATTTTTGAATTATGAATTTTATATGATAACAAAAAAAGAAGTAAAGATAATATAAAACGGGCACATTCCTATGTAAGAAATTATGAAAATCGATACAACAATATTTTCATAAATAGTATTTTATTTATATTTTTAACGTGTTATATCCCTAAATGTAATTTTACAGAAATTTACAATTTTCTCAAGCGTACATTCTCGTAGGCCCTTCAGTGGACCCATTTTTTTAGAAGAAAGGAGTTTTTCACTCCTTCTTCACTGGTTTCAACATAAGTCGTACGTAATACATCTAATGAAATTCCAGCTTCAACCAATTTCTTACGTGTCACTGGGGTAAGAGCTTTCATTCGACTTAAGTGCCAATAATTGGTTTTGTCAACAAAACTTTCCATGTTTTTTATTAGTGTATTAGTGGTGATTTTACATTTTTTCAAAATTTTGTCTAAAAGAATACAATCATGCATAGCATTATGCGCGCCAGTCGTCATTATATTGTAGTGTACCGCCAACCCCGTAATCGTACATTGTCCCTTTGTTTTTCGCCCAGTAACATTTTTAATAACTGTTAATGTATCGACGCAACCATCGACAACAGCGGAAAATTCTGCCTTCAATGAATATTGATCTATCGCTGCTAATAACCTTGGCCCATCAAAACCTAAATTATGTGTCGCGATGCAGCATTTTTTTCAAGCAACACCAACCAGTCCAGAAATTCTGCAATCGCCGCTCTCAAGGGAATCGACGATATTTTTACGCCATTGTAAAATAAATCGCCTTGTATATTCATCAAACCATTGACCGTTGTCACTGCAGATGCAATTGGTCTCGTAGGGTTGATATAGGTCTCGAAATATTTTTTCCCGCATTTTGCACCTATTTGTAGAATGCATGATTTTTGGTCGAAACCCGACGTTTCCAAATCCAAGAAGACAATTGCGACCTGCCTTACTTCATCATCTGAATCTTCTGAATCGCAAAGGCGATCATCATTCGATGGTACGGCTGGATCCATTAAAAGGGAACAGTTCGATTCATACGTTGTACCCTCTACATTTTCTTTTCGCTGCCGCAACGCAGTTCGCATTTTTTGCAATTGCATCCTCCTTTTTTTGTAAGCTGGAGTGTTCATCATTTGCCGTTTCTTTTTTAAAATTTTATTACGCCTTGCAATGTACCTCAAATGGTGTTTTCCGGGAGAGAGTTGTAGAGGTCTTGCAATCGCTTGAGTAAATCCTGCTCCAAGATTTTTCTGAGCTACAGTGAACGCAAAGTCGTGATCCGCAGATGCACTCATGCTGTAGCATCTTGATTTCGGCGCGAAGCTGGCCATTGATGCGTTCAAGCTTTCGATTATATTGGTAGAAGCCGCAGAAACGAATTTCTGTGCATTTGCCGCAATTTTATTAAAAATATCTTTCAGTGCTGTCGTCAATTGCGGATCTGAAAATCCATCAGGGACAATCCGGTGCTTATAACTTTCTGGATTCTGTACATACCCACACCATGCGCCACATTTGCTGTGATCATTGGTTGCATGGTAGGGTATGCACAAGATAGCAGCCGCCATTTCTTTACTATTCCCTTTATTTTGATTCACTGCATAGGTAAAGCATCGGTGCAACCAAAGAATAGCGTTTTTTGTAAGATGTTTATAATTTTTTTTTAATATCATAGAGCTGTTTTTTTACTCCTTTAGCCGCATGGTTTGTATCCGATTCCTTGATGATCGGATGACAACTGGCAGCCCGACACTGTGCGATGCTGGAACTATCGTCGTCTCCTATAAATGCGCCGACTTCCAGATTTTGTGCCTTAAGTACTTCACTCTCTATAATCAGTTTTTTCGCTACATGAGGTTCCATGCCTTTGGCTGATCCGAAGTAATTTTTCCGGCAATCGTGATCATTTGGGTTCCCACCATTGGTATCGCATTTTTTGCATTTGCGATTACATGTCGAATAATCCAGTACCAGCCCTGACATCGCTCCTACGATCGCTCCAAATCCATTCAAACTATCGTAATCACGTCCTGTTCCTCTTCTACTCCAACCCATGTCGTACAACGTCATCAAACGAAACGGGATACTCATCTACCCCGAGCCGGAGTTTGTTGATTGGGAATGAGGAAATCGGACTGGAAGTTCTCTGGTCTGGGAAGGAACAAAAAATGATGAAGCATGCATTCAATTAAATTTCTTAAGGTTTTCCATAATCGATGTTATTTTCTGTTTCATGTTACAGTGTATTACAGTGTGTTCAACGATTTACAAAACATGTTTTTGAAACATGCCAGCAAGACGTATAATGAACAACCATTTAAACCCAATTTTAAACAGGATTCATTTGAATATATATAATTCATTTCAAAATATCTACAATTCATTTCAAAATATCTACAATTCATTTCAAAATATATTAAAAAATATATCAGTAATTCATTATGGGTCTTTTAGACAAGCTAAAATAATTAATTAATCATAATTCTTCAATCCACTTTCAAAGCAAGATACTCGTAACATTAAGGCGATTATTACAGTGATTTTTGAATGGAGGTTGCATTTTGAATAGTCAGCATTCGTTCTACAGCTGCTGCGTCTTCACAACTTTTTTTTGCCACTTGCTCTGCTGCTTTCCCGACTTCTTTCTCGTAAACTTTGAAAGTATTATAGTTGAAGCAGGGAATGTTTAGACACGCGAACAATTTATTAATATGAGTCCAGCCCATGCCACCATTCAGGATACCTGAAGATATGAAAAAATTTCTTTATAGGTCATTTTTAGTCATTGCTTATAATTATTGTGTATGTTATAATTCTTGTTAGGCAAAAACAAAGAATACATATGATTCGTACCCATTGTTGCTTTGTAATTGATGTCGAAACGTGATGCATTTCGTTTGCCTGGAGGACATTGTTGCTTGCCGGTAGTCACTTCATTTAGAAGCAAGCACTTGTGGCATCGTATGCTCAAAATCGAGCCCAGTCCTCGTCGTATTTCGCGTTCGATGTTTGCCAGTGATAAGCATTCCTTACAAGAAAAGCACCACAATTGCTGTCCCAAAATTGATAACTCAACAATTCGTCGTCCGCCCAACAGAGACTTATCATTTTCCTCCTCTGCATCTTTGGTGTTCTCGACAACATTTTCAGAATCATTGTTCTCGATAACATTTTCACAATCACTGTTCTCGACAACATTTTCAGAATCATTGTTCTCGATAACATTTTCAAAATCACTGTTCTCGAAAACATTTTCAGAACCATTGTTCTCGATTATCAAGGCAGGTGGTGGCACATTTAGTTTTTTGGCAAGCCCCAATGCACGTCCACGGAGTTTAGCGTTGTATACAGAAGTTTTCACTGCTTTTCCTTTCCAACGACGAGCTGATTGTATTTTGAACATTGTGTAACACGTAAAATGCCAACAAAAATTGTAGGTTATGCGACACACACGCGACTGCACGCGACGCGATTGAAGATCGTGAATACTACCAACTGCTGCACAAGAATATTTTCTCATTGAGCAGTGTTGCCACGATCGCAAGGAATTTCCGACTCATAAAGATTATGTACTGTTACGCTATCGTTTGAACGTGGCTGGAAACTGTACGTAATCGATAAGTAAATCAGGAGCGAAATTTGAAAGCAGATGTTTGCGTGCGATTGAAGAAATATTATTAAGGATACGCGATGCGGGTGGCATACGTGGGAAAGATCTTGGGCAGAGCTCGAAAACAGGAAGAGGAATCGTGTTTTTTTTCCTAAGTCACGTAATCTTTTGGGAAGGCCTTGTCCTTTGTTAGTCTTTAGGAGTGTTGATTGCCTTCAGAAGTATTGGCGTCGCTAAGGAAGTCATAAATTTCCTTCAAGCGTTGTTTTCTCGATCCTCGGAGTAGAGCCTACTTTCTCTTCCCACGTGGGCACCCCGCTGTGTAACAGAAAAGCGCGCTTCCATCGAGTTTTCCACCACCACCCGAAGACGGAGGAAAAGGTGGACGCCAATTCGCGGGGGCGTACGGACATCCGAAGGACGGCCTACCGCTTGGATCTGCTGCATCCTTCATCCTGATTGGACTAGAAGGATCTATGGGAGGACTAGGAGGATTCGGCCAACCACTTCGACGAGGACCTCGGAGGAGATTTTGAAACACTACATGCATTCTGTCTGATACTTTTGACTGACCAGCTTCTTACAGAGATAAAATATATCTTAAAGTTTAGCTTGCAAATAGTTCCGTGTACTTTGTTTTATTTGAAACACCCGCACTCCGACGAGCAGAGCGGTTCAGCACTCCACGGGCACCAACCCGCGTTCTCATCTAAAATACGTAACAGTACATATAAGAGTTTTATTAATAGAATTAAGATATATATGATCAACACTCACCAAATACAACACATTGGTACACTTTTCACTGCTTTTTATGTACGTAAAAAGGAAAATTATAGTTTGATTATTTCATTTGTAGCAGTTGCATTTCAGGTACAGTCCAGCAAACAAGTTAATGACAAATCATCAAATATTCAATAAATTGACAAAATAACATAAAAAATAAGAACAAATTTAACTGACTTTGCGATAAAAAAACACGACTGCCATTTCTGACTGGTTTTCATCACAGGAAACAGCCTTATTAATATCTTGGAAATGGATTAACTTTTGGTTAAGACTGTCACTGAATTTCTACCTTAAGGGGCTATTCCGGTTTAGAGCCCATTAAAATAGGTGATCTTTAGGACTTAATTAAAGGAAAACTACATATAATTTAATGGGACTTTTTGCACTGTATTAAGGATGTCTTAAACTATAGAAATATATTTTTTGTTTTATAATTAATCATTGTAGACGGCATTGGGGATTTGTTAAAGTCGAGGCGTCCAAAAATTCATCCAAATCGGTGCAAACTGTAGCGCCTAAACCATTGGTCTGAAATAAAAAACAATGCCGGATTATTAAAGGGCATGAAACGGATTATTAAAGGGCATGGCCTGGACCAGAAAAAATTACAAAAATTAGATTTGTTTAGAAAATAACGACACTTGATGTTTGAAATCACTTTTCCCCTATATATTTCGTCCTTTCAACGTCTTGTACAAAAACTTCAAAAAGTTGGGAAATCGAAAGCTCATAATGAAGTACAAAAATTGTTGATGGAGTTCATAATTCATGGAAGTCATTCACTGCGTATTGTGGAAGAAGAAGCGTTTGTGAAACTCTTGAGCGGATTAAACCCAGAGTATAAACTTCCTAGCAGGTATACCATGCATCAAACAATTCAGAACACATTTAAAGAAGAAAAGAATAGAATTATTCAACATTTTAGAGAATTAAGCCATAAAGTGTCATTAACTTTTGACTTTTGGACCTCGGTAACAAGCAAACCATACATGGTTATCACTAGCCATTTTACGATGAATGGCACAATGCAGTCATTACTAATTGATTTTGACAGTATTCCATACCCTCATAAAGCTGAAAACATTATGCAAAAAATGAAACAAGTAATTGAAGAATTTCATCTCACAAATGAACTTGTAGCTCTGACCACGGATAATGCAGCAGTTAATTATAAATGTTTAACATTATTAAAAGCATTCAATGAAGATTACAGGAATGTGACTCATATTCCACGTATTGCCCATGTTTTGAATATAGCAATACAAAGTGGTTTAAAGACAATTCAGGACGAAGTTAATAAAGTAAACTCGTTCATTTTATTACGTTTTCGGGTAAAAGAAAACAAATATTTGAAGAGTGTTGCGTTTTATTACACGTAAAACATTTAGAACTTGTTAAAGATATGCCAGTTCGCTGGAACTCAACATACCTAATGTTCGAACGTGCTATTAAACTGAAAGAAGTTCTAAATTATTTATGTGAGGAAAGGCGAGAATTTATTGAATACAATATTGACTCCTGGGGCAATTAATAACGAAATATCTTAGTGTCTTTAATGAAGCTACTCTTATTTTATCAAAATCAAAGTATCCCAGTATATGTCACGTACAAGTTGTTATTCAGGTATTATTATAAATTACAGCATGTACAATTTTAATTATTTACTATTATTAATTAACTAATTCTTATTTATTTCTATTCAGATATTATTACAGCACATATCTAAGTGTAAGGACGACATCATTCTTAAGGAATGTGCTACCATTATGGAAACAAAATTTAATAAGTATTTACAGCCACTCTTAAACGATTTGAGTGAATTCGCTGTAGTTTTGGATCCCCGCCTGAATAATGATTACTTTGTGAGGAGGGGAAACCCGGATGCATTAAAAAAATTAAAGCACTATTTTCAAACTAATTATTATTCAGAACCTGTAGCACAACAGCTACAAAAGAAGGAATCAGAAACAAGCTTTTCCACTCCTTCCATATTTTCTAGCGTGTATAAAGTAAAAGAAATTAATCACTGTAATGAAATTGATATATACATAAATACAGCCCAGGAATCTGAAGAAGCGGATCCAGTCGCTTGGTGGGACCAGCGGAAAACGTCTTTCCCAAATTTATACAAAATGGCCTTGGACATTTTTCAGTACCAGCTACGAGTGTCCCAAGCGAAGAATCGTTTTCTAAAGCTGGCAATTTAATAACAAAAAAGAGAAATAGACTGAGTCAGTCAACAATTCAAGCTTCCATGTGTTTACAGTCGTGGCTGTATTTTTTACGGTCTAAATAAAGCATGATATTTTAGATTTAATGTTAATTTCATTGTCATATGCTTGAGGTGTATTCTCCTTTAAGTGGCCCCGATTTTTTGCCTGTTTAAAATTATTTATGTAAGTTTAAATTTAAGTTTAACGTTTTACAATAGTGGTTGCATAAATTAAGATATAATATCAAGGACGTGCAGTTAACTTCATTACTATTAAACACAAGAACCTCTAGCATCTAGGCCTGGGCCTCGAAGATTGAACCTCGAGCTTCGAGAGCTCGAGCTTCATATGACATTAGCCTTAAAGGCTGAGTCTTTAAGGTTAAGTTTTAAAGCTTTGAAGACTCGAGCTTTATACAACACTAGTTTTACCTGAGTGTCGAGTGGCCGGGTGTTACCCATGCATTTACCGCTACTCAAATACCTATAACTTCAGGAATTTTATGAATTTCAACAAATCCTTTTAAACATGTATTCCTAAAAGTTTGAACATTTGAAAAATGAAATAAAAAAAATCGACTTTTAGACCGGAACTTTCCCTTAACATCGTAAAGTATGAAGACAAATTTATTTGCCTGAAAGGTGAGATATTTGTTATTCGTAATGGGGAAAGGAATGGGTCGACGAGATCGGAGTAATAAGTTTGAAGGACATTTTAATAATTATTTTAAATTTACTGTGTATTGCGATATTTTTTGTTTTATTTATTTTTATCCTATTTCTTTTGTTTTTTTATTATTTCGGTTTACAATAAGTGTTCAGCACGATGGCCCAACGGAATGTCATGAACTTCAAGCATTTGATAGAGTGCGGTAGCAGATTCATTAACCCTTTTATCATACATTGGATAAATCGTAAATTGATCATGATATGAATCAGATTATGATATTTGCGTCAATAATGCACGTTTGTTGTTTTCGTCAATATTAGCTGTTTCACTTTCAACGTCCTCGATAGATTCGTTATTATCATTGCCAACAACTTCTTCTTGGAATTCTGTATCTGGTAATTTGGCATTCAGCAACAAATCATGGGATTGTGGTAAAACAATTTCTAAGTATAGAGGATTATTGGCTTTTAACCATACTAAGGCATTCCATACTGTCTTTAAGTCAACTAACTTTTCCCAAATTATTTTAGATTTTGTTGAAACGGCCCGCACCAATATGTATAATTCATGATTTTGATTTAAAGGTTCAGTCGAAGGACAGATTTTTTTAAGTTTTCTTGTAACGGCAAAGGAAGGTGAAATGTTCTCCTCTTTACTTTTGGAAACATATAAATATATGTATATTTATATGCATATTTATCATATAAACATGTAGCATATTTTTACGCATTACTGTATCAATTCTCACAATCGTTTGAAACGGTTTAGCTCTTTGAATGAGAATTCGTTCGTAATCATTCAACACTGCTATTTCTGGAACTGAATGTACATCAAGCTTATTTAAAATACATTTTGGTGGTATGGAATCGTTGCGAATTCTATCGTGACAATATCGGAAAATAAAATGCATGTCACCACCTTTGTATCCAATATGATTTGCATTATATTTCCCTTATATTTCTTTTAGAAATATCAAACTTAAGAACGTCTCTTTCAAAACAGAGTTTCTCGCAGGAAACGCACGGGATGCGTGATGTGTCCATAGACCGCTTTGTGAAAGCTTTAAATGCTAAATAATATCGAGATATAATCTCTGCTTCATTCAAGCTTATTTCAGTATTCTTTTTTTGTAATGTTTCAGCTTTTTTCCGAGCTTGCAGTATTATTCGTCCAAGTGTTACAAGGTCACTATCGTTTAAAGCTTTGTCTAAATTATGTAATAGGTGTTTATAAATGTACACTATTCTGTATATCATTCTCTTCAAATTTCGTAAATCCGGAAAGTGAGGTGCCAAAATCTCAAAGGCTCAAAAATTGGACTTATATAGTTTAGGGTTTATATAACAACCCTGAGAATGGCCAACTTTTTCAGCATGCACTTTATTAGAACAGCTACTGATATAGTTGTTCAACTTATGTACCTTTTTTAACGAGCACTTTAACAATCGTTTGAGGAAATCGTGTAAATTATTCAGAATTTCAAAATCTTTTGTTTTACAAAGATAACTACAATGCCATGCTTTTGTCGTATTCTTCGATTGCAATACGGGTAGAACGTTTATACAGTAGCGTGCAAAAGTATTCGGCCACTCTTTAAAATCGCATAACTTTTTTAACATTAATCCAAACGACTTGAGTTTTTTTGAGAAGCTAGAAGGATTAGTTTGCTAAGTGACATGTTTCGTCGTTTTGGAAAAAATTGCAACTGATCGAAATAGCGAAGAAAATAGTGAAGGTCGTTTTTTAAACTTTTTTTGTGAGCCTGCAATGAAAATTAAAAAAAAAACCGTTTGTAGATTTAAGTAAGTTGTATACATGCTGAAAATTTCATCAAAATCGGTTAACGTTGCTCTGAGCTACAAACGTTTAAAGATCGCAGAATAAGGTCGAAAATCGCTGATTTCGGGAATTTCGCGATTTTCGACCTTATTCTGCGATCTTCAACCGTTTATAACTCAGAGCAACGTTAACTGATTTTGATGAAATTTTCAGCATGTATACAACTTACTTAAATCTACAAACGGTTTTTTTTTAATTTTCATTGCAGGCTCACAAAAAGAAGTTTAAAAAACGACCTTTACTATTTTTTTTGTTATTTCGACCAAGTGCATTTTTTTCAAAACGACGAATCACGTCCCTTAGCAAACTAATTCATCTAGTTCCTAAAAAAAACTCAAGTCGTTTGGATTAATTTTAAAAAAGTTATGCGATTTTAAAGGGTGGCCGAATACTTTTGCACGCCACTGTAGCTTTCCCTTCCGAATTCAGTATAATTGATTCAGAACCGCTGAAAGTATGGTACGATCTGTCCGCAAAATATAATTCTGAAGAAGACGTATGTCTGGATTGTCCACACAAAGTATTAATCCTGTCATCAACTTCTACATAGTCTGCTGCGCGCGTTAAGGACACTTCCACTTTTTGTTTACAATCTTCCAACAATTTCTTCATTTCCAAAATGTACTTTTGCCTAATATGAAAACACCATTTTATTATACGCTCAGCTTCCAATCTACTTGCTTCTTGGGACGGCATTATAATAATTTTTTAAATTTTTCTAATATAAGTTTCTTTGGTTTTTTTGTTTGCTATATTGTTATTTGTTACAGCAATATAACGATACCTTTTAATTATTTTCAGAGCAGCACGACGTTTTGCTACTTTATTATAATCATCTTCTTTACGTATTTCATCATAATATACTTTCCGCTTTTTGGAGATAATTTCTTTATTTAGCTGATAATCATTTTTTCGCTTTTCGCATGTCACTTCTTTAATTAGTTTATAATAATTTTTTCCCTTATCGCATTTTACTTCTTTATTTACGTCATACTGTATTTTTTCTGTTTTATTATACCTTCTTTGTGTGCGTTATAATAATTTTTCCGCTTTTCGTATATCACTTCTTTATGTACATTATAATATTTATAATTATAAAGTTTTATACCTTCCTTCCCTTTTTTACAATCTTTGTCTTTTTTCATGTTACACTCCCCTTTCTTTGCTTTATAAACAGCTTTTCTTTTTAAACTAATTTCCTCTTTATGCTTTTTATAATAATTAGTCTTGTATTCTGTCCTATTACATGGTACGTATACATTGCTGATTTTTGACTTCGAAACGAATGGTGGATCTGTCTGAATTATATTTTTTGTATGTGTAGTGACTTCTTTGTCACTAAGTGGTACATTTTGAACTGGGGATATTTCATCTTTTTCATTGGTACTGTCACTTTGACCAATTTTAAATGGAGGATCATTTCCACAAGAGGGATTTTTATTAATTGTACTACCAATTGTAGATTCATATTCATACACACGTGTTAAATGTTGAACCTGAATGCATGGAAAATGTTCTATACGATTAGATTGAAACATTTGGATCAAATGTTGACGCACCAACGCATGATTGTACGTTACTTTGTCTGGTAATATTTTGAATAATAACGAGACAGCAAATGTAATCGCAAAAACACCGCAATCCTGAGTGTTAGGTTGAGCTTGTACATGTGGAAATTCAATAAATTCTTCGTCAATTATACCGTCATGTTTGTTCAAAAAAGGGTATAACTTCTCAAGACAAGTTTTATGATGACTATGCAACTCCGAGGAATTAAGAGAATCATAAATATAAACTCTTCTTTCATCATATTTATAGAAGCTACAAACCCAATGTCCTCCTGCATTGGTTTCAAAATTATCGCATTTGTGCAAAATCTTGTTACGTATGTGGAATTTTCCCATACGCCGCTCTCAACCATTTTTCGAGCTCGCGTCTGCGAAGGGAAAACGCCCTAAAATCCTTTCGCTTATCACACACCACTAATGGAAGTCAAGATCCCAACCAGCTGGATTTCGACCGTGAGAACGGGAGTGACACGACGACGACCCCGAAGGATTTCCTTATATGGAGATTCCTAACGAATCCCCACTCATTTTTGGGACTATATAAACCCTTTGGTTTCAACCCTCGTCGGTTCAAAGCAGTACAGTCACGCATAGAGTAACGTCGTGTCACGCTCGTACAGAGTTGGTTAAAATCCAGTAAGATCGGGCTCGAGTCTCCTTACGAATCAACAGTTAACCTCATAGAATCCGCGAGTTCGGTTTATATTCTATTTGGCACTTTGAAATAGCCACTCTTACGCCCCGCATCGCCAGTGCGTTAACACCGTGCAACTATTGGTAATTACACACTATTTAATTATTTAATCGCGACACTTACATTTGTATTATATTGACTATTCAATATACGAATGGTGTTCACGTTGTAAATCAAGTAGATTCGTTAAACCCATCTCTTACCCAGCGATCCTTATAATATTAGTAGCACTCACCCACTGATACAACTTTACCGCTCGAGTTGTATCAAACTTTAATTAAGAGTTACGAGGCATCACTAACATTTCCCGCGATTCCCTGATTTCGCATCAGGTTCGTTCGCAAACCTTTCACCAAAACAAGGAATCTTCTCCAACCCAGTGGCTCCCCGATTTCGCATCGGGTGCGTCCACGAAACCTCACCCCTCCTACGGCTCCCTGATTTCGCATCAGGTTCGTCCGTATCCTACAGCTCCCTGATTTCGCATCAGGTTCGTCTGTAAGTCTACCAACCTCCGAACAGCTCCCTGGTTTCGCACCAGGTTCGTCTGTGAATAATCCAACCTCCTAACAGCTCCCTGGTTTCGCACCAGGTTCGTCTGTGAACTTCATCCTAGTGACTCCCCGATTTCGCATCGGGTTCGTTCACGCCGTTTCACCCTCCTGCGGCTCCCTGATTTCGAATCAGGTTCGTCCGCGTATGACTCCATCCTAGAGGCTCCCTGATTTCGCATCAGGTTCGTCCTCGCTTCCGATAATCCTAGCGGCTCCCCGATTTCGCATCAGGTTCGTCCGCACTCTAACTAACAAACTCACAAACCGTATTCCTTGGGAAATACCCTTCTCGCCGGCCTCTCGCTTTGCCGCAGCCCCGGCTCGTAACAATCTGTATGCAATTCTGATTTTCAGGAACTGTTTGAATTGTAGCAGGCAATTGAACTCTCCATGTCTCACGTGGTTTATAATTAGAGTTAGCTTGTAATAATTTATGAAATTATTTATTTAAAAAAACCCGACTGCGAGTATGTTTTAAAATATTATATAATTAAAATAAAATAAAATGATAAAAACAAGTCCATATTGTAGGGAAGTTAGTATCAGAATTGATCTTCATACATGGTAATCCAATAGTTACAATTTTAAACGGGAGGTTTATTAGAAAAAATATGTATTTTGATTGTAGTCGGGTGCCAAATGAACTCTCCAAATATTTCTGTATAAAGCCGGGTCCACATTTGTTACCGCACCCTGTTCTATTACCGCGACCTGTTACCTATGTATCTAACGATGCACAGTGGTCTGGGGATATCTACATTTAGCGGCCAAAATTCTGATCATTTTGAAACTTGGTGATTAAGGGGTTTTGCGGTCGCTGATAACGAATTTGGCACCAAAAATTTAAAATCAAAATGGCGGATTCAATATGGTGCGCATTGTGATCTGGAAAGCGGTATTTTATAGCCAAAATTAAAAATCATAGCCGTACTAGAGAAAGAAAGAGAAAAAAGAATCAGACCTAACATTATCTTCGACTTAAAAAAAAAATATTAAAAATTATTATACATATAAAATATATACAATACCTCGAGCGTCATTTCTAAAAGTCTGCATAAAATTGAAGATTGCAGGAGATTGCACTTGAAATTTACATGCTCTTGTTAACAATTGTGTAAGCTTTCATGTAAAAAAAGTCTGATGTTAATCTGGCTTAATCCTTTTTTTATAAGCCTTCTCAAACTTTAAATTCATATAAACATTGCACTATTTGTTCATGGACTAAAAAATGCCTATGACACATATAAATAACTGAAATATACTTCCTTACTTATATACCTGTATGATATAAACACGTATTTTGATGTTCTATAATGAGTAATTAAAACAATTAGATTCACATAAAATTTGATGATTTTGTCTTTGTAATATTATATCTAATCAAAGAGTCATCTGAAAAGAGAAAGCTATGCGGATTTAGAAGCTCTGGAGGGTTGTCAATTCATAAAAAAAAAATGACATTGTAAAGTTGAAGTTGAGAAATTGAATTTTGGCCACCATCCAGACCACTGTGCGATGCTCTGTTACTGCATACTGTAACTCGTCACTTTGTTCGGCCGTTTTAATTAATGTCTCGGAATCGTCCGATATCATCAGACATCGTCTACACTTGTTACCACGACCGGTCAGATAGGTAACAGGTCGGGGTAACAGAACGCGGTGCGGTAACAAATGTGGACCCGGCTTTATAATGTAAATTCTCGTTATAGGTTGCATGTTCAAGGCTGGCGGTTAACTTACAATGAATTGCGTCCAGTATTGTGAGCTTTATTGTAAATTTGGCACCCGACTGCAACCAAAATACATATTTTTTCTAATAAATCTCCCTTTTAAAATTGTAACTATTGGATTATCATGTATGAAGATCAATTCTGATTCTAACTTCCCTACAGTTTACGTCTAGTTTTCTTAATTATTTATTATTTTGAAACATACTCGCAGTCGGTTTTTTTAAAATAAATAATTTTTTAATTCCATCTTTTTTTTTTTTTTTTTATGGTGGTAACAAATATTTATTTTTATTCCAATGCTATTCTAGAGGTGTATCAATATTTGGAATAAGCTACAGTAAAATTGCACAGCGCCAAAATCGTTGTCGTCCGACCGACCGACAAACACAGTACACACTAGTTATAAGCCCCTTTCTACCCTGCGTTGTATACCCGTCGACTATCCCCACTATTTCTTGGAATCCTTCGGACGAGAGTGAGAGAACCCGAGAACGAGCGAGAGAAAACGAAAGAGCCGAAGGCAAATTCGTGTCGACTCCGACTCGAGCCGCCAATGTCGCGAGTGAGAAAATCGAAGAGCGAGTGAGAGGGAACGAAAGAGTCGACACAAAGTTGCCGTCTGCTACGAAAGAGAGAAAACATGATACTTTGTCTCGCTTCGTCTTTCACGGGCATACATTTCATGTAGTTGCACACGTGGGTCGAGCTCGATTTTAATTCTATATAGCCTATGTCACTCATAATGTTAAGACGAATCTAATGCTACCTCATTTGTCAAAAGCGGTCCAGCCGTTGAATCTCTAGCAGGGAACATAGAGAAATCTGAAGGATACAAACATGACAGTCAAACACATTACCCTCCTTTTCGGTTGCGCCGCAGTCGGGTAAATATTCGATTTGATTATCTGTTAACCATTCGCTATTAATGATAATTTGCATATTATTATAACTGAGTGGTAACATATTAATAATACTATTAATTATAGACATGACGATTTAATCTTTTATTATATTTCTTGTACACTATTGTATTGTATATGATTCTATTGTAGTATACGATATAAGATGGTTTAAAGATTCAATAATATATATAAGCGTGGCTGTTATGCAATCGCGGACGCCCAACTTTATTGAAAGTTGTTATACCCGTGACACGGCGCAATGCAGCCTATCGAGTGATGTTATAAGACAGGGTTGACTAACTGGTAGCTCGCGAGCCACCGGGGGCCCCTCCGTCATGCTGACACGCTGAACGGCTTCCTTCCATACCGATCAGACTCTGACGATCGCAGTCTATTCCTGCTTCTTTCCTTCTCTTTTCGACTGCGATCGTCAGAGTCTGGTAGGTATGGAGGGGGCTGTTCAGCGTGGTAGCAAGTCGAAGGGGCCCTCGGTGGCTCGCGAGCCACCAGTTAGTCAACCCTGTTATAAGATAAGGCGCGATGCAGCCAGTAAAGCTTATTATTACTCGGTATAGCGCAAAGTAGCTGAGCGAGTGTACTTTACTTATTTTTTTAATATTCCAACCTATAAAAAACGACAAATTTGAGTAGTATGTCTATGAGAGTTCTAACGCCGGTCCTCTGAGGGGAGCGCGGGGGCGGGGGGAAGTGAGGGGGCGCGGGGCAGCGCGGTGGGGGGACTCTTGGCGCGGGGAGTGACAACCTGGCTGCGCGCGCACGAGCCACGGAGTGGGGGAAACCGTAATCGTGGAGGGGATTAGTCCCGACCGAGCCGCCGCACAGTGGGCCGGATTCACTTATTTAGCGTCATTTGGGTATTTTTTTTAACATATCGGAATGAAATTTACGCCAGAAAATAGGAAAAAATTATTCCTCTCTAATGATGTATAATTTAATTTTTTTTAAATTGATTTATTTATTTATTTTTCAATTTTTTTAACTTATTTGTGATAAAAAAATTTAATTCGGTTTATTTGGTACTCTATTTAATGCCCTTTTCAGTGGTTTAAATGGAATGTTCGGTAAACTCTTCGTTTCCAAGTTATAAGGAAAAGTCAAATAATAAATGAATGCAGCCAAATATCGTTTTATTGAAATTAAAGACCAATCTTTTGCGCTAAACATCATTTTCTATTAGTAATTAATGTAAATAATGTATTGAATAATAATTCTGAATATAGTGAGGAAATTTGCGATATTAAAATTGACAAGGAATATCTTTCAAGTCCCAATGAGTCCCAACTTCTAACCAATTGGAATATTTTCAGTACACCCTCCTCTACATGATTATGTAAAAACCACATCCTACTTCGTCCTACTTTACAAATTATTACTGTTTAAAGTTCGCGTCCGATCTCGGGACTCCGCGAGACACTCAGACACTCTCCTAAGGATTTGTTTAGGATCTAGTGGTTTAAATTTCTTTTTATATGATTTTATTAATGCCTATAATCTAAACAAATCCTTAGGAGAGTGTCTAAGTGTCTCGCGGAGTCCCGAGATCGGACGCGAACTTTAAACAGTAATAATTTGTAAAGTAGGACGAAGTAGGATGTGGTTTTTACATAATCATGTAGAGGAGGGTGTACTGAAAATATTCCAATTGGTTAGAAGTTGGGACTCATTGGGACTTGAAAGATATTCCTTGTCAATTTTAAAAAATATCGCAAATTTCCTCACTATATTCAGAATTATTTTTCAATACATTATTTACATTAATTACTAATAGAAGATGATATTTAGCGCAAGAAATTGGTCTTTAATTTCAACAAAACGATATTTGGCTACATTCATTTATTAGTCGATTTTTCCTTATAACTTGGAAACGAAGAGTTTACCGAACATTCCATTTAAACCACTGAAAAGGGCATTAAATAGAGTACCAAATAAACCGAATTAAATTTTTTTATCACAAATAAGTTAAAAAAATTGAAAAATAAATAAATAAATAAAAAATTAAATTATACATCATTAGGAAGGAATAATTTTTTCCTATTTTTTTGGCGTAAATTTCATTCCGATATGTTAAAAAAAGACCCAAATGGCGCTAAATAAGTGAATCCGGCCCACTGTGTGCCGCGGAGACCTCTCCAGACCTGGCCCGCCGCCGGAAATTTTTCATACCTAACCAAAGGAGGGGATGACCTTGGCCCCCTCCTCCCGAAAATTTTTTCAGAACATTTTTTCTAGAACATAGAAATAATAATTTTGAATCAACGATCTAGCGAACCAATATGTAGCAAGCAGACATTCTAAAACTAACAGTATTTCAAAATGTTTTTGATCTTAACGTAGCAGCGCATCGCGCGATTACGCGTAATTTGAATCCCCTGGGACAGTTGCGTGGAATCATACCGTTTTCACGGCGCGAAGAATGCACGAATGAAATATAATCAAATAATGAAGTAAATAGATTGTAATATATGTTTAAGAAATTTATTTTAAAATTAAAAGAATATAAAAATAGAATAATATTAATAAAGACATATAGTAATAATAAAAATACAAAATAAAAGAAAAAATATATAAACTAAAAGAAAAATATAGAATATATAAAATAAAAGAAAAATAGAAAATATTGTTGCGAGCATCGGGTATAGGCCCGTGCATATCCTGCTGGTGCTCGCAGCTGAAGACTGAAGAGGGTCAACCCCCTTCGAGAGGACGATCGGGAACCGGCGAGAAGACTGTCTTGTACCGAACGCCGTAGCGTTCGGACGCACGGGTTGTATTATCCTGTACAAAATATAATTGTGTCGTACACCCATGTCGATTATTCTACTCCCTTTGCGTCGGGGTGGCCTGCGCCGAAACACCCCGGCGCAACAATATATAAAATAAAAGATATTAGGGAGGCGGCGATGGGGGCGACGGGGGCCGCGGTCGTCGCAGGGGCCCCGATTGTCAATACGGGACCCACGGCCACCGCAACCACGCGGCCATCCTCGGCCCAATTACCGGCTCCGGCCGCCACACGCGCAGGTCCTGGGACTCATCCAAAAGATCCGCCAGCCACGCCTTCAAAATTAGCAGCATGGGGTGCGGCAAGTCCTAGAACACAAAAAAATCTATATAATATTAGCACATCAAACGCACATAGCAATGCAAAGTATTACATACCTGCGGAGGCGGCGGCGACGGCACACAGTGGTCGAAAATCGAGAAAACCTGCCCAAAACATGAAGGTAACCTTGGATTTGTACAAAAATGAGTATCATAAGGTTTTCGAGGTCGTTGATTACGAATCTGAAGTCAAAATTGCAAAAAACAAAATGGCGCATTCAATATGGCAGACGCGCATATCAGAAAAACATCAGATGTGATCTAAGCTTGGAATCCTGGAGTTTTCGAGGTCACTGATTACGAATTTGAGGTCAAAATTGCAAAAAACAGAATGGCGGACCGCATATAAAAAAAACATCAAATTTGGTCTAAACTTGGTATCATGGAGTTTTCGAGGTCGCTGATTACGAATCTGTGGTCAAAAGTAAAAAAAAATCAAAATGGTGGACGCGCATATCAGAAAACATCGGATTTAGTCTAAACTTGGTATCAGCAGCCAACAGCCGTCGCGAGTGTTCCAAATGGGCTATCTAGCTGGACAAAACCCAAAATTGGAAGTGCTTAAAAAAATCTTTCACCACGGTAAGTGCAAGGTAAATAGTAGATAAGAAGAATCAGAGCTGTTCATGACCTTTGTTCATTTGTCCAATGTAAACAATGCCCCCCCCCCCACACTCGTATCCTCTGTTCATACGCGTGAATCGACGATCGAAGTCTCATTACGCGTCAGTGTCTGTCGTTCGTGGAATTTTTTAGTGACAGTATTTATACAATTTGTGATGGATTCCAACATGAACCGGAAATACAAGGACCCTAAAGTTTGAATACATTATTTGTTTCCCTAGATTCAAAAATATACTACAAAAATTTATAGTCTTTGTACTTTAATGACCTTTCAAAAAAAGTTCCAATTTGTTCCACCTTGGGGCTTCTTGGAACTTGTTTACACAAGTATAGAGAGTCTGAAAAAATAATTTCCATTTGCTACTTTTTGCAACCTTGGAGCTGGGACATTTTTTAATAAATTAATGTAGAAATGGAATTTCCGTAAATGCGGATATAACAAGGGAACACAGCGTACCCGCACTTCCCGATTGGAACGCAACTTTGTGGATTTATAGTGTGACTCAAGGCAAGAACAACGATATGTTTCATTCGTGCTCTATCGCCCTTTAAGCGTATGGAAACTACGCTCAAAGTCAAATAGGCACTTCCACTTTTTCGCGCATAACTCCTAACGTACAACAGACAGAACAACATATTTTAAACAAAAGTTTAATTGTGCAATAAGCGCTGCAAACTTGCCTTGACAAATTTTTTAAAAGAGTTTGAAAAAAATACATCAAGAAAAAAATTTTTTATAAAAAAAAACCAACCTCACTTTTCTATATTCGATTTCCATCATCAAATATACGTATATTTAGTCGAACTACTTCATTCGGTTCCATAGATGAAGCCGAATTTGGCTGATAGCTGCTGACACCAAGTTTAGACAAAATCTGATGTTTTTTTATATGCGCGTCCGCCTTATTGGGTCCGCCATTTTGTTTTTTGCAATTGTGACTTTAGATTCGTAATCAGCGACCTCGAAAACTCCAGGATACCAAGTTTAGATCAAATCTAATGTTTTTCTGATATGCGCGTCGGCCGTATTGGGTCCGCCATTTTTTTTTTTGCAATGTTGACTTCAGATTCGTAATCAACGACCTCGAAAACCGTAGTATACCCATTTTTGTACAAATCAAAGGCCACCTTCATATTTTGGGCAGGTTTTCTCGATTTTCGACCACTGCGCGGCGGCGGTGATGGCCAATGGAGCGGCGATGGCGGCGACGGCGGTGGCGAGTTCTAGAACATAGAAATCGACGATTTAATATTGATGAATACTACGATATAAGTTTTTATTACATTATACGCATTTAAACAACGATCAAAGGAAAAAGAACGAAGAAGGAAAATGTCTAAAGAAAAAAAGTTCAGTGGCTAGCACGGTCGCCTGATTTGACTTCACTCGATTTCGATGGTTAAACACAATAAATGTCGAAACATTGTTATGTACATACCTCTGGCTTGTCCCGACACGGTGAGGGGTCGCACTCAGGCGCGATTCTCGTCAATCCCATTGCACAGTAACGTGAAATGAAAAATTGTGGCACAAAAATCTGTGTGTTGGCTACCACGATTTGAAGACAACTGGTCTCGCTGCATCTCCAGGCTCGCTCGTGTAAACCCTTTATCTTGAAACCGAGAAGTGCGTAGCATTGCAAAGTATGATGCCGTTGTTCTTCACCTTCTTCTTCGCTGACCATTCCATTTTTCTTCTTCGCACTCGTCATTTAGGTTGAACCGAACCGCTTCTCCTTCTTCTTTGGACACATCATTCGACTAGACCAGATGCGGCCAGACCGGGCCATTTGGGAGCACGGTCTCCATGATGTTTACCATAACCGCGTAGAAGGGGAGCTCGAAAGCCAACGGTAACGTGGGCGCGCCACGGATAGGGAAAACTGTAAGTGTGTAGGTAGCAGCGTGCGGCGCAGGTTCGTACCCGTAGGATAGGCTTGAATGACTGGGTTCCTTGGAGAGCCCCAGTGTTTGCTGCCAGAGTTACTCTGGCTAGCAGTTTTTTAGTTACAGTTAATTTTTTTACTTGCAAGTGTTAATGAAACTGTATTATTTTTTGCACTGTACTCTATATCTCATTTTGTATAAATTTTTATTTAAATCAGTTCGTTTAATTTCTCCATTTTGTTCATTTCAAAATTATGTACACATATATCGATAAAAGTAATGAGACTTTCAAGAACGCAGTCGGATACATACATTGAGAAGGACAATTGCCAATTACATAAATACACAAAACGTTCGTAATTGTTGTGGTTCTCCACAAACGGATACTTATAACTAACAATAGGTACTTAACTAATAAATATTTACACTTAAAGAATTCATTTTAATTCCACTAACTACTAAAAATGCATACATATTTATACACGTGCAGGCAACCACACAATTGCACACATCGATACGTATAAGTGAAAATAGTTAACTAACACATATTTTCACTAATTTGAAAACAATGTAATTAATTTACATTGGGATAACCATTCTACCCTAAACATACAATTAGTAACGTTACGTCAGTCGAAGGAGTGATTATGTTTTTTATCTTAGTCCGCGGTGCCGCGTTTGCATTACTAAATTTGTTAAATTTGGGACAATTGTCTGACACGAACTCAGAATTAACGAATTTTTGAGATTTTCATTAGTCATTGTTGTTCTCCTTGTCGATTTCGTTATTTTCATAATAGAAAAAAATTGCTCGCATATATACGTAGATCCAAACATGGCCAATATAGACGCATAACACTTATGCAAGTGTGGAAACCTACATTGCGGAATGTTTTTGTAAAATTCGATTATATTATTTTCTTCATTAAATTTTCTCTCCAATACTTGGTCTATCTTTAAATTCATTAATTCCAATTGTAAATTTTCTGGAACTTTTGTGACATCTACCGAGAACGGTGATGTTACTATATCAAAATATTCTTCTAATTTATATAGATCTTGAAATCTGCATGAAAAATCTTCTCGTAAATCTTGTATTATTTTTTTTATATCTATTTCGATCAACATTTACTTCGTCTGTGAGTACAGACATCAATTTTTGAAAGTGGGAAAAATCGTTTTCTTCCAACTGTGTGTCCAATAACTCAATTTTCAATTGAAATTCGCGTATAGATTGCAAGTAATCTATTATGGTTCTACCCATTCCTTGTAAAACTACATTTAATGTACTCAAATGATCGGTTAAGTCTGAGAAAAAAGCTAAATTGCATAACCACTTATGGTCGTGCAATTCAGGCACGTGGTGATATACCATGTCCGTAAACAGTGACAGTTCGTTTCGAAGTTTGAAAAATCTATCTAAAAGTGTAGCTCGGCTAAGCCAACGCACCTCGGTATATAATGGCAAGTCAACATAATCACATTTTAACTCTTCGCAAAATGTGCGGAATTGTCTTCGTTTTAACCCGTTCATTCGAATATAATTCGTCGTTCGAACTACGACTGACATAACGTCCTCGAACTGGATACGTTTTGCACATAAATTCTCCTGGTGTATCACACAATGGAAATTATTAATATTATGAAGAACTCCTAGCTGTTTTAGACCGGTTCGGAGGCGGCCGACGAATCCGTTGTACTTTCCCGTCATGGAGGGTGCACCATCGGTTGTAACCGATACCAATTTCTCCCAGTTTAAACCAATTTTTTCCACCGCTTCCTCTGCGCACGACAGGATGTCCTCTCCTGTCGTGCTTTCTTTTAACGGACAAAAATCTAGGAGTTCCTCTGTTATTTTTTTTTCACTTACACCTCGTATAAATATGGCAACATGTGGTGTACCTGTCACGTCTGTTGCCTCATCCAACGCCAAACTGAAACGGATGAATTTATGGGCAGCATCCGCTAATTGTCGAATCACGTCTGTTGCCATTTCTTTAATTCTTCTCATCACTGTGTTTCGCGATAGAGGGATTGCTTCGAATTGTTGGCCACGTTCCGGACAAATAAGCTCTACTGATTTTGTTAAACAGTCCTTTATAAAAGCACCATCGGTGTATGCTCTCCCATTTTTCGCAATTTTAAGTGACAGCTCGTAGCTGCATTGTAAAATCTTCTCCTTACTATCACTACTTTCCTACAATGAAACCAATGAACTAGTACATGTTCTACAAGAACTGATAATCATTAAATATTCCAGTACTAAATTAGAAAAACTTACTTGTTGCTGTCCATTTCTTCCCGCTTGATTGATTTGTTCTTTCCGGCACGCTATTGCTTTTTTTCGGTCTTCCGTTGATAAAGCATCAAGCTGATTAGCATGATACTTATCATAATGCCTTTTTAGGTTGAAATCTCTTCCACAATTAAAAGTGGTAAAGCACACCAGGCACTGTAATTGTCCCTTATTCTTTGCTATGCAGTATGAGGTCTCCGAATCGTTATACGACGCACAAGTGGATGTGACTGTCGATGCCGAAGTCGATGCTTCCATGGTCACCGTTCACAAAATTGTAACACTTCTGTACGTATATTTCACGAAGCAATAGCTAATATGTTATGTCTACGAGCGTTGAGATGCTAGTGACGAATTTTTGAAAACTCCCCCACCTTCAGCTTTTCCAGGAAGGCGGAGTTTACTAAGGACGTTTCTTCATTGGTTAAAATCATAATAATAAAAAATACCTGCCTACACATCCATAGATGGATAAGTTTGAGCGAGGTACCTTTCCGCGCGACTTAGGGGTGGTCAGGGTATTAATTGCGGGTCGGGTAATTCGTACGCCCGACCGGCAATAATCCACGAACCAGTACCTCTTCCAGGTTGTGCAGGTCAAAGAAATATGACAGTTATTCATGATTCTTAAGTTGTAACTCACTTTCATAATAAATGCTATCCGTTATAAAAATATAACTGTTACAAACTGGAAGCGTCCCTTGTCAGGGCACATCATTACCTTCGTGATCTTACACGAAGATGTAAATACAGCGTAATATACAATGAAGATCATTCCGCGGGGAGCGTATATAACATACAAATACCCTCACATATCCAGATAAAATCTATTCATTTCAAAATGCCGTTTGAATATTTTAAAAATTAACATCATATTAAATACCTATGGCTTGGAATCCCATTCCGCGGTGGCGCATCGACGACCAATTCCGCCGTAGCGAAAGGGTTAATCGCCGACTGTTGAGAACGCCTTACTTGTAAAGAAAAATACTTGGAAAATGTCGTTGAATTTGTCTTCCAAATGGCTATCATATACAAATCAATAAATTATAGCATTCCATTTAAAAAGAGAAACTTGACCTTCTTATCTCGTAAATCTTTTAAAACGGAATACAACTATTGTTTCTATACTGGCCATTACCAAAGTATATCATTTTGTAGGAAACATTTTTACGAAATTTGTACACTTTTAATAAATCTGGTATAGATGACAAAACATTTTCTTTCAGTGTTTTCTCAGAAAGTAATTCAGAATTATCCCTCTCAATGTACATATGTATTTTCACTGCGTTGTTTCTAATGAAGGGAAATAAAGCAGTGGGGTGTCTTTCACGTTTTACATTCCTATACTTTTCCTTAAGCATCGCTACAGACTAATTTTAACGTCGTCCTCCAGGGATATGAAGGTTTATAAGTTTATGTCTCGTCAGTCCAATGCTAAAGAAAGCGTCTTCTATTCAGCTAACTATTATCTGTAAACTGGGGTTTACGATACGAACGTGACTTTTAGCACTTTTTCGGGAACTGTCATTGGTATTGTCGCCGAGTCGTTACGGCAATTTTATTCATTTATGAGCTGGAAAACCTCCGAATACTAACTACATCCTAGGCGAGTCCGAGTTTTTTCTGCATTTCAATATCAATTGCCATGTCATAAACCCAGGCAACGGGACCCCTTGTACACCGTCCACTGGAGGATCGCTGGGACCCCCAAGAATCCCAGTCGTTCAAGCCTATCGTACGGGCATGAGGTTGCACCGCACACTACTACAGTTTTCCCTATTCGTGGCGCGCCCACGTTACCATTGGCTTTCGAGCTCCCCTTCTACGCGGCTATGGCAAACATCATGGTGACCGTGCTCCCAAATGGCCCGGTCTGGCCGCATCTGGACTAGACCATGTCACTTGAACGTGTATCGAACGTCTATCGAACCATTTTAATCGCGTATTGAACGTCTATCATACCACTCTGAACGTGTTTTGAATGTGTATTGAACCACTTTACATAATTATAACCGTCATCTTAATCCACCGTACATCACATGTAGGAGGTTGGGTTGGGAAGGGTGAAGAAAAACATTTTTATATGCATTAAAAAAATTGATTATATGTATTTACGCATTTCTCTCTGGCGTTTAGACCACCAGTTGAATATTTTAAATACATTTTGCAAAGCACAGTGCTTTGCGTGTCTACCACATCGCAGAGTATTAACTACATTTAGCTTATTTAGAGATTTGATATCCTCGTAGTCAATGTCCAGTGTCTCGATGATCACGTCCGCTCTCGTATTTTCATCGAGAAAATCCACAAGCCAGTCGCGTTTCTGCAGCCCTTTAACGTATACGATATGGGGTGCGTTACCTCCTTCATCGGCCGCATCAGCAACAGCTTTCGTAATTAGCTGTTTAGCCATACTGTATGGAACGTCTCCATCTTCCCCTCGTAGTCCATGATGTTTAGCCACCAACCACCGGATGCTTGATTTGTCGGATTTCGTAAGAAGGTATTGCGGCATCGAACTCTCAAAAATATAGTGCGAGAGAATTGTCCCCTTTCGTAGGACAGCCACTTCCTTGACGACAAATCTTCCATCAACGATGAACCCTTGCAGGTCAGCAAACGTTAGTACAACCATTATCGGTACAATTTAGAGGTCCGCTCGCTTCCAAGACAGACAGGAGAATGCAGTCTTTCTCGTAAAACATCTTGATTTTCACGATGAAATTTTGTACGAATTTGTCACAGGAGAGGACGTGGCAATTTAATTGATTTTTCGCACCACGTTTGTCAGCGTATTGTATTCAACCACCCGATCATGCAGAATCAGACAGTAGGCTCTAGTATTTGCAGGCACATTCTCTTTACAATCGAATTCTATGCGCACGTTCACGGTGCTATTCTTGATCGACTCATTTTGTCGCAAGCAATCAATCACCACGAGGGGGGCCAAATTGCAAAAATTGGGACACGGTGAATAATGCCTCGTTGCATCTATGTCCGTAATACGATTTACGGAAATGTGTATACATGTTAAACAAGATGGCGTGCCCATTCTTGTCAAAGTCCAAGTTCATGTCATCGTACGGGTAAAATTCCGAGTTGAGAAAAAGTTTTACATTGAGCAATTTGCAGTCGTCGAACTCAGTAACATCTTCGGGCATCACATTCTTTCGAGCAGTCTGTAGAACAAAGATAATGTATCGCGGCTTCTCCAGTTGCGCAGCTGCCTTCACGGCCCACGAATGCTTGATCGTGCTCTGTAAGAGAGGATACTCGTACAGATCCCACGAGTGAAAACTAATGCTCAGGTTTTGTCCACTTTCCAAAGCATGTAGCAACGATAGCTTATTAACGTCGTTCAGCGTCACATGAGGCATCCACCATTGCACTTTAAGTAATTCAATTTCTGGTTCCAACATCGGCGAGCCTATTAGAGAATTCTTATCGTTGCACGATCGTATTAAAATCAATTCGTGACGCGCATAAATAATCATGCGTTTGTAGTCCTCACAAAATCCCAGCAAATATTTGAGTGGGATGCAAAAATTGAAATGATTTTTCAATATTGGCCCATCGCATCTTCTCAAGCCCCATCCGGCATTCTCCATATTTTTGTCTTTGCCAGATGTCAGCGATACATAGTTTTTAAGCGTGCTAGTTATTCCAACGTTCCTGTTGCGGTCAATCTCCACGCCATTCAGCTCATCGAATCTCATCAAATAAGAACGCCATGCAGTTATTTCCCAACATCACCGTTAATGCATCATTTGGCTTATTTATCGTCAATTTCCCCTCCACCTAGAGGAAACTTTTACACGGCAATGTGTATAAATCCTGCTGTTGTATAGGTATTCTTATCTCATCGCTGTATCCAAATGTCCTGTTGACGTATGGGTTTTATGTGTGAGTCTGGAGCTTGACGATGCGATCATCAAACGTCGGCTTCCCTACAATGCTTAGAATGTTAGCCATTTTTCAACTGAAATGCGTACAATGAATCCCAGTGATTTAAAAAATGCAATGTTCGCAGCACTGAGCCTCTTCTTTTTAGCGCAATCAGAGTTGTTGTTGTTGTTGTTGCAAACAATTTCGTTTGGAAGAAACGTGTCTCTGGAGTCGGTCAACAGGAGTATCTCTTTCGTTCGCACCACACGTATTATCGTCGTCGTCGTACGTGTAGTCTGATGGTAATCTCTTCACCTCGAAAATCGAGCAACCGTCCGTCTTGATCCACAACGCGTATCGTTAGACCCGTAATGACCCGTGCGGTGATTGGAAGGTAAATGATCTGTGCGGGCGTTTCCAATATCTTATATCCTGATGGGACTCTCGGCGAAAATTCATGTATCGTATGTACACGCTTCCCATTGTTGTACGCGTCAGCGGTCACACTACATTCTACGCGAATAATGTTTACGTTCATGATATTAATTGGATCGTCCGATTCGGGCCACTGTCCTGGTTCTAATACCCGATTCGTCGAGAATCCCAGTAGCGATCCAATGTTATTGGGTTTTGTAAAGTCAACGGCAAACGAGCAGTACAGCTCGCTTTTCATGGTGTTATTGTTGGGGCGCAACACTATAGCATACACATCGTTCCCTAGTAGCATTTATTTGCTGGGAGTTTGTTGGGCCAATGACGTGTTATCCGTTGGCCAACGGTTGAAGTGTCGCGCTATTT
This sequence comes from Andrena camellia, assembly GCA_029448645.1. NCBI lineage: Eukaryota > Metazoa > Arthropoda > Insecta > Hymenoptera > Andrenidae > Andrena > Andrena camellia. Next base: position 10,456,897 of record CM055681.1, read on the forward strand.
TTAAATGGGCCAACGATTGTAACCAACGCAGGCCCAACTGAAGGTTTCTTTCCATAGGCCCAACTGAAGGTTTTTTTTCTATAAGCCCAACAGTTTCTTTCCAAAAGACGTCTTACAGACGTCCAGAAGGCGTCTTGAAGAACTTCAAAAGACGTCTTAAACACGTCTTTTTCAGGCCTGGTTTAGGAAAAAAAAAAATTCCCGGTGAGGAGAATCGAACCCAAACTTTCCGCTTACGAAGCAACCGCTGTTCGCACTTACCCAACACATTTCCTTATAAACACTTCGAATTTCTAGGTACATAACTAGTATTAATTGTTTATAAAAACTGCGCAATGAAGCGAAATATTCTACAAAATATCATCATTCGACCTTTAGACTCATTCCTTAAAATTTCACATTCGTCTCAAGACAGACGTCCTCATTACGTATTTATAAATAAGAAAAGAAAAATCACAACTTGGAATATAAGAACAGGTTTTTGGATGTAGTAAATTTTCTGACGTTTGTAAGACGACATTTAATCATCGTTGTAAATTTTTTGTTAATTAACCAACCATAGTAATTGTAGGCCCAACATTGAATATTCGTTGGCAAACTGTCGTAATTTTTTGTTATATAACCAACCATAATAATTGTAGGCCCAACATTGAATATTCGTAGGCAAACTGTCGTAACTTTTTGTTAATTAACCAACCATAATAATTGTAGGCCCAACATTGAATATTCGTTGGCAAACTGTCGTAATTTTTTGTTATATAACCAACCATAATAATTGTAGGCCCAACATTGAATATTCGTTGGCAAACTGTCGTAAGTTTTTTACCATAGGCCCTATGTTGGGAATTTGTAGGCAAAACGCTAACTATATCCCAACTAATTCCCAACTGTTGGCTACCGTTGGCCAACCAAAAATGCTACTAGGGTTGTCACTGTAACGTTTCTACGCGTGGCACAACGCGCGTTACAGGAATTCGGGATTGGTTCGAGTAGCGTGCGATAAAGAATTAAAATTCCAGAACAAGAATTAATCTTAATAGTGTTTATTCAAGAAAACACTTCATGCAAACATAAATTAACGCGTTATAATACTAAAGAAAATAGGTTGCGACTCTCGGTCGGTACAAGAAAATAAAGTTGATCGTCTTGGGTTGCGACTCTTGGTCGGTACAAAAGAACGTACGTTTAATCGGTCGATTTGGAGTAATGTAACTTAAATAACTAATTGTGACGTTTTAATCGATTGAAAGGAATTAGCTTATAGATAATGACTCTTTTGGTCGATGTAGGAGTTAGCTTATGGATAGTGACTCTTTTGGTCGATGTAGTAGGAAAATAGAATAACTTAGGATCTAGGAGATTGAAAATGTTTAAGTTGAGAGTTGTTTGTAGTTGTTTCTTCGTTTCATCAGGGGCAGGTATTGCCACCTGGAATAATCTCAGTCCCTCGTTATTCAGGAGTAATATTACTAACCTGAGAATAATTATTCGTAACTTAGCTTCAACAACTAATGGGCCTACAAAGCCGCTTCCAAGGCAGGAACGTCTCGTCAAACCTGGCGACTATGGCCTTAGTTAGATCGTTCAACATAACCGAGGGGCCTACCAAGCGGCTTCCAAAGTTAGTTATTAGCTTTAAATGATTCTTCAATTGCCTGAGTAATGACTCGGATGGCTGTAGGAATCTGAATGCTCTCTCTGGGCTATCATGCCTGTATTTATACATATTCGGAGTATTGGGGGCGCACCAATAGGAATGGAGCTCGACTATTACGCATCAGTTATTCTCTGCTCGCATGATCCGTTCTCCAGTCGGCCTACAGAGCGACTGGTTAATGCGCAAGCGCGCGTGGAACGCCCGGTTCCCTCTCTCATCGCTATGCACACATCACAGCTCCCGATCCTTGCTCTCGCAGATCCGCCGATCGACTGAGGATCGCGCATGCGTTCAATTCTCCCACTCCTTTACAGTCAATTCTCTCTTCCATTGTACTCGCGTCTCATGGTATTCTGAGCTAATATTAATATTAACGCTAGACACACCTTATAAAAGTAAAATAATAAGACTATGATAAGAATATAAGTATTTAAGTAATTAATAATTATGCTTTCTAACGAAAAAAGAAAAGGGCAAGTTTGGGGGTTTGTTACATCACCGTCATCGTTGGCATCGGTGCTACCGAGATTTTGAGGATACCACTCGAGTAATCGCTGCTTCAAATACTTGGCAATGGCGCCTAATTCGTAGGAGCCGTGGGGAATCGTAATGTATTCATGGCCGGTGTCGACGCCGTTGTTTGGTGATGTCATAGTTTGTGATGAAGTAGAATTTATCGTTGCTCGAGTCGATATTGGGTATTGTATGATAAGTTTCAAAGGTTGTTAGACCAAGCTTGTAATCATCATCGCCCAAATCTATAGGCGGAAAGTAGCTCACCGCGAGGGTGCTACTCTTGCCGGTTAGAGTGAATGTTAACGACATATTCTGAGTTGTATTGCTCGACTAGTACTGAATCAGAGTGGTGGGAAGTCAATCCTTAAATTTGGTGCCAATCGTTTGTAGAAAGCGTAAACATAGTTGTCCACAATTGCTCTGATTGTACTCCTGATAAGACGTTCTATTGTATTCGATTTTCACGGCATCTTTATCTACATATTGTACCAATTCCTTTGGCAGCCGAAGATTGCCAAAGCTGTCGAAATATACAACTTGACGCTCTCTTCGCATACGCCACCCAATGAGTCCCCGGTCCCACGACATTGTCCAAATTTACAATACCGCTCTCGTTTCGACGTATTCCTCCAGCCGGTAGCGCGTTGCGCATAAAAACACCTCTAAAGAATGGAATACGCATACGTTTTGCCAACTCATCCAATTGTGCATCGATAGTTATGCCCATAAGCATTTTTATTTTCTTTTCGGCGTTTTTTTTCGTTTCGATATTCCCTGTCCGCGCTTGTATAGTGTGAGATAAAGTCTACGACCTTCCATGGTGCGATTTTGACGCTGCATTTCCTGCAGCTGATGTTGCGTCGCCTTATTATCGTTTACTGCCTTGGCGATCCCCGCCGCTCCGCCAGCTAATGATCCGAGAACACCTAGCGGGAAAACACCTAGCTAATGATCCGAGAACACCTAACGATCTTTCGTATAAAGCCTAAATACCCTTTCTTCTTTCTTTAGCCAATATTTGCATGCCCTTGTTTCACTACATTTTCTATTTTTCCCCCAATAGTATTTCGGCTTATCTCCACGTTTCCTTGCCAGCTCTCTTAATTCTCTTAGGAACTTTGACTCTTTCGTCTCTCTTTCTTGTTCTTGGATGTCTTTACTTATCTGCTCTATTTTGATCGACACTACTTTCCCATTTAATCTTCTTCTTTCCAATTCTTCATTTCACCATTCTCTCCCTTCCAAGAATTTGATTCTCATTCTTTCCCTTTTTGTAACTTCATTTCGTCTCATTAGACTTCTCCCACTTTCATATCTTATCGATCCTTCTTCCGAGTTTAGTAGCCTCTCTTCAAACTTCATTGCTCATTCTCCCTTTTCAATTGCTATGCCATCTCTTCCTGTTTCTTTTAACAGCCAGTATTTTGGTGTTGATCTCTCCAATTTCATTATCCACCGTGTGTATTTCGCTTGCAATTATCATACTTAATATAAATTGTATTAATCTCGAAATTAAAAGAGCTAATTATAAATTATTTTTTATGTGGAATACTAATTATAAATTTATAATTAGAGGTGGTATGTTATTCGATTTTATTGATATCTAGTTTTTTAAATGAATTTATTCATATATTTAATTAATTATGAAAAGTATTTTTATTTTTGTTAAATATAACAAATTTGTGGGATTATCTATACATTTATATTATTATTATTGATTTGATGTATTTAAGAATTGTAATTTTAAAATTTAATTTCATTTAAGAAAATTTAATAATTTATTTCATTGATAAAAAATTTAAGAATTTTGGTGCAATTTTTTAAATAAATTATATAAATGAATTATGCGTAGGGTATAATGATAAAATTAATAACTAATTTAGTGAATATATTTTTTAGATAAAAATGAACTAAAGGAATTCTGCAAATTAAAAATATTCACCTGTTTATCAAAAAACATGTCTTTTTGTTTAATAATTTAAAGTCTGCTCTGCCCAATGAATTATTTTTAAATGGCTGCAGTATATTGACTACAAGGTAGCATACAATGGTAGCATACAAAGGTAGCATAATAATTAGTCTTTTTATTGAAGGCTTGAGTGAACGAGTTGGTGAAATATTTCCTGTCTCTAGATTAAACTGTTAATTTAAATTTTAAGTAAAAAAGCTTAGATATTTCTATGGGACGAGAAGACCCTATAGAATTTTATAATTTATTTTAAGAATAAGTTTTAATAAAATAAATTATTTTATTGGGAGGATATTTACATTTATTTAACATTAAACAAATGTATCGAATTATTTTTGTTTCAAAAGATAGGTTATTAAAAATTGTTAGATTTAATTACCTTGGGGATAACAGCGTAATATCTTTGGAGAGATCATATTTATGAAGATGATTGCGACCTCGATGTTTAATTAGGATATAATTTAAATGCAGCAGTTTAAATTTTAAGTCTGTTCGACTTTTAATATCTTACATGATTTCAGTTCAGATCGACGTGAACCAGATCGGATTCTATCTATATTTATCTAATAAATTTTTGTACGAAAGGATTTAATTTATAAATTATTTTTTGCTATTTTCAATAAAAATTGGAATTTTATATTTATTAAGAATAGGTGTTTACCCTGTAATAATTGTTGGTTGGTTGGGCTTCAAATTCTAATTATTCAATATTAGGAGCGATTGGATCAATTTCACAGTCAGTTTCTTATGAAGTAAGTTTATTTTTAACAATATTTTCCGTACTTTTATTAATTGAAAGTTATTCATTATTGGATTTATATAAATTTCAATATTGCATTAAATTTATTTTAATTTTAATCCCAATACTACGACAAGAAAACCGCGGATAGGTCTTTTAAAATCGGAGACCAAGTGCTACTGCACGACGAGACGTTAAAACGCGGACGGTCACAAAACTAACACCTGCATGGATAGGTCCATACACGATTCAAAACATGCACGATAACAATAATTACAGTATAAAGGGCGACGAACAATTCGCGTTCACGCGAACCAACTCACTTTATAGAATAGAATAGGGCAGGAATAGGAAAATGGTCGCAGTTATGAGGGGAAGTAACAGCGCACTAACAACTATGTAGATTTGAAAAAAGGGGCGAAATATATTTATTAAAAAAAAAATGAGGGAGAGAAGAATTTTTAAATAAGTATTTTAAAATAAGTAATTTAACTAATCAGGATATTCGCCGTTTTTAAGGGCGACCGCGATGGCGGCTTCCCAAAGAGACCACAGGCGTGGCCGTCGCGCGGGCCCGACGAACTGGTCTCCGTCACGCTCTAGAACAATCACCAGTTGCAAAACAATTAATTTCGAACAACGGAAAATAAACAAAACATAAACACAGGGAAACTCACCGAACAGGGCCCGCACGCCCCACGCGTCCACATCGTCTAACCAGTCGGCGTTCTCAGCCTCAAACCGACGTCGCTCCGTGCGGTACTCCCGCACCGCCTGCCGGTATTGAATGTTCATGTAACCCGACGGGGTCAGAAACTCCAAACTCTAGAAAAAATAACGAACGTTGAACCCATGTACACTTCCACAGAGACACGAAAACACTAACGAACTCGCACTTAAACGCACCAGTAGAAACATCGCCAGCTCCCTCGGGATCGAAAGCAACGTCAACATCGTAACGACTCAGAGCGAAATAAGAAGCGACCAAGAAAATCGAGTCCCATATGCCCTCACTTCTCACTTCTACTCAAGTCCAGACAAAGAAGATGAACTGTCCTACGTTAGCAAAAAAATTTATCTCGCGCTCGCACAAGGAAAGACTTCGCGACCAACAAAACGAAACACCGACTACACCTTAAAATTATAATTTACTGGATTTTCGTTCTACTATATGATATGCATGTGCAATGTAAAAAAACCCTTCTACCGACAACTTACAAAAATTCTGTAAAACATTCGCCACGAAAATCCAAGACAAGGTAGACCGCGTCGCCAAACTCCTTACCTACGTCCAGCAAACTAAAAGCTCAGCACAAAACAGCGTCGTGGACAAATAGACGGATTAGGTTACATAGGCAAATCACCCTTGGGGCTAATGGATTCCGAAGGTTGAAAGAAAGTCAATGATTAAATAGACCTTTTAAAAAGACAAGATAACAGACTAAAAAATGCAATCAAGTGACAAATGCAAATTGTAAGAGCAAATACCGAACTTCTCAACGAGACTGTACATGACATACGAGACAACGAAAACACCCTCTTAAACGCGACTTGGCAAATTCAATACTTACTCCAACAGACAACCAACATTACTAAATTTCGAGAGACAGTAGACGAACACCTCATACTAATAAACAGCGTCGCAGAAACACTATTGCACGACACGCAAGACTTGTTAGAATTCATTATGGATATAAAGAAAGGAGTCCTAAACCAACGATTAATACCACCGGCACAAATCATAACGTACCTCACTTCCGCACTCGCACATATTCCGAAAGGACTAGACTTCCCAATCGGAATAAAATTAGAAAACTTGCACGTCCTGTACGAAATCCTTACGCTCTCCGCATTTTCGGATAGCAAATCAATTACTGTAGTACTAGATATTTCATTGTTAAACGCGAAAAATTAAAATTGAGCAAGGTACACCCGGTATCCACGAAGGTAAACGAATCGTTCTACGCGTATATAGAACCCTTCGACTCATACGTGGTACTTGACACCTCGGTGCAAGATTACATACAACTAAGCAAACAGAACCTAGCAAAATGTAAGACAATAAAACGATCTGTACCTCTGCACCTCTAATCACCCAATGTTCAAAGCGATACCATACGGACCGTGCGAAGTACAGTTGTACACAAAATTGACAAAAACCCCAAACAATTGTAAAATGCGAATTATGACACTGAATCACACGATCCTGATAGAATTGCAACAACCAGGCACGTGGATTTATGTCGCAATTGTCGCCAAGAAAAATTTCCACAAGCGCTATAGGTCGTACGCTGATTCCGATTTCCAAATATGTGCAGGTCGTGGATATTAATGCATATATTCTGACATAGGACATGCAGTCTAAGAGAACAGTCAAAGCTATGAAATTGTCCGTTCGTATCAGGAATAAACATAAAAATTTCGAGAAGTTATGAAAATTAGGCCTTACCTGTTACATGCATTCCCCTTGCACGTAGCTCATCCAAAAGCTGAGCCAGCCATAATGAAGAAGGGCAAGCCCTAGAACATACAAACATTGATATAACACTGATACAATAAACACAATAAACATCAAACGCACAAAACAATGCAAAGTATTACATTCCGGCGGAGACGGCGAGTACACAAAATTAACAAAAACCTCAAACAATTGTAAAATACGAATTATGACACTGAATCACACGATCCAGATAGAATTACAACAACCAGGCACGAGGATTTATATCGCGCCGAAACCGATATAACTAGCAGTAATTTGCGACGACAAGAGCACAAAAATGTATAGCATTAAGGATTCTGGTATAATAACAATAACAATAAGAAACAAATGTACAATCACTACCGCCGAATTCACAATAGAAACTGGAAAACAATACGGAATAGAAAAACATAGTACTACTTACCTGGCTACGATTTGTCATTAGATGAAATTATACTTCCACAGACCACTGTAAATTCGTACCGAAACACAAATTTCGAGCATAAAAGGGTAATCAAAACCCCCGGAAGAATTAAATAAAGTTAGCAAACAAATTAGAAGACTTACAAAACTATTTAGAAAAAACCCGAAATTATACCAACCGAGTATCACTATAGCTGTTTTACACTATCTACAATAACGGGATTTATCACATGAGGACCTATGCCTAAAGTTGCATACGTTGCAAAGTAGGATGCCGTTGTTCTTCACCTTCTTCTTCACTGACCATCTGCTTCCTCCTTGCACTCATCTTCTTCGAATTCTTCACAGATCATCCCCTCCTTCGTTGGACTCATCATTTGACTAGACCATGTCACTTGAATGTGTATCAAACATCTATCGTACCACTCCGAACGTGTATCAAACATCTGTGGTTACTTTTCTGAAGGTCACCCCCTCCATCGGTTAGGTCGGACATGTATTGAAACCCTTCCCTCGGTTGGTTCTGAAAAATTTCTGCAGTGGAGTACGATAGACGTTCGATACACGTTCAGAGTGATACGATAGATGTTCGGTACACGTTCAGAGTGGTACGATAGATGTTCGATACACTTTCAGAGTGGTACGATAGACGTTCGATACACGTTCAGAGTGGTACGATAGATGTTTGATACACATTCAAGTGACATGGTCTAGTCAAATGATGAGTCCAACGAAGGAGGGGATGATCTGTGAAGAATTCGAAGAAGATGAGTGCAAGGAGGAAGCAGATGGTCAGTGAAGAAGAAGGTGAAGAACAACGGCATCCTACTTTGCAACGTATGCAACTTTAGGCATAGGTCCTCATGTGATAAATCCCGTTATTGTAGATAGTGTAAAACAGCTATAGTGATACTCGGTTGGTATAATTTCGGGTTTTTTCTAAATAGTTTTGTAAGTCTTCTAATTTGTTTGCTAACTTTATTTAATTCTTCCGGGGGTTTTGATTACCCTTTTATGCTCGAAATTTGTGTTTCGGTACGAATTTACAGTGGTCTGTGGAAGTATAATTTCATCTAATGACAAATCGTAGCCAGGTAAGTAGTACTATGTTTTTCTATTCCGTATTGTTTTCCAGTTTCTATTGTGAATTCGGCGGTAGTGATTGTACATTTGTTTCTTATTGTTATTGTTATTATACCAGAATCCTTAATGCTATACATTTTTGTGCTCTTGTCGTCGCAAATTACTGCTAGTTATATCGGTTTCGGCGCGATATAAATCCTCGTGCCTGGTTGTTGTAATTCTATCTGGATCGTGTGATTCAGTGTCATAATTCGTATTTTACAATTGTTTGAGGTTTTTGTTAATTTTGTGTACTCGCCGTCTCCGCCGGAATGTAATACTTTGCATTGTTTTGTGCGTTTGATGTTTATTGTGTTTATTGTATCAGTGTTATATCAATGTTCGTATGTTCTAGGGCTTGCCCCCTTCTTCATTATGGCTGGCTCAGCTTTTGGATGAGCTACGTGCAAGGGGAATGCATGTAACAGGTAAGGCCTAATTTTCATAACTTCTCGAAATTTTTATGTTTATTCCTGATACGAACGGACAATTTCATAGCTTTGACTGTTCTCTTAGACTGCATGTCCTATGTCAGAATATATGCATTAATATCCACGACCTGCACATATTTGGAAATCGGAATCAGCGTACGACCTATAGCGCTTGTGGAAATTTTTCTTGGCGACAATTGCGACATAAATCCACGTGCCTGGTTGTTGCAATTCTATCAGGATCGTATGATTCAGTGTCATAATTCGCATTTTACAATTGTTTGGGGTTTTTGTCAATTTTGTGTACAACTGTACTTCGCACGGTCCGTATGGTATCGCTTTGAACATTGGGTGATTAGAGGTGCAGAGGTACAGATCGTTTTATTGTCTTACATTTTGCTAGGTTCTGTTTGCTTAGTTGTATGTAATCTTGCACCGAGGTGTCAAGTACCACGTATGAGTCGAGGGGTTCTATATACGCGTAGAACGATTCGTTTACCTTCGTGGATACCGGGTGTACCTTGCTCAATTTTAATTTTTCGCGTTTAACAATGAAATATCTAGTACTACAGTAATTGATTTGCTATCCGAAAATGCGGAGAGCGTAAGGATTTCGTACAGGACGTGCAAGTTTTCTAATTTTATTCCGATTGGGAAGTCTAGTCCTTTCGGAATATGTGCGAGTGCGGAAGTGAGGTACGTTATGATTTGTGCCGGTGGTATTAATCGTTGGTTTAGGACTCCTTTCTTTATATCCATAATGAATTCTAACAAGTCTTGCGTGTCGTGCAATAGTGTTTCTGCGACGCTGTTTATTAGTATGAGGTGTTCGTCTACTGTCTCTCGAAATTTAGTAATGTTGGTTGTCTGTTGGAGTAAGTATTGAATTTGCCAAGTCGCGTTTAAGAGGGTGTTTTCGTTGTCTCGTATGTCATGTACAGTCTCGTTGAGAAGTTCGGTATTTGCTCTTACAATTTGCATTTGTCACTTGATTGCATTTTTTAGTCTGTTATCTTGTCTTTTTAAAAGGTCTATTTAATCATTGACTTTCTTTCAACCTTCGGAATCCATTAGCCCCAAGGGTGATTTGCCTATGTAACCTAATCCGTCTATTTGTCCACGACGCTGTTTTGTGCTGAGCTTTTAGTTTGCTGGACGTAGGTAAGGAGTTTGGCGACGCGGTCTACCTTGTCTTGGATTTTCGTGGCGAATGTTTTACAGAATTTTTGTAAGTTGTCGGTAGAAGGGTTTTTTTACATTGCACATGCATATCATATAGTAGAACGAAAATCCAGTAAATTATAATTTTAAGGTGTAGTCGGTGTTTCGTTTTGTTGGTCGCGAAGTCTTTCCTTGTGCGAGCGCGAGATAAATTTTTTTGCTAACGTAGGACAGTTCATCTTCTTTGTCTGGACTTGAGTAGAAGTGAGAAGTGAGGGCATATGGGACTCGATTTTCTTGGTCGCTTCTTATTTCGCTCTGAGTCGTTACGATGTTGACGTTGCTTTCGATCCCGAGGGAGCTGGCGATGTTTCTACTGGTGCGTTTAAGTGCGAGTTCGTTAGTGTTTTCGTGTCTCTGTGGAAGTGTACATGGGTTCAACGTTCGTTATTTTTTCTAGAGTTTGGAGTTTCTGACCCCGTCGGGTTACATGAACATTCAATACCGGCAGGCGGTGCGGGAGTACCGCACGGAGCGACGTCGGTTTGAGGCTGAGAACGCCGACTGGTTAGACGATGTGGACGCGTGGGGCGTGCGGGCCCTGTTCGGTGAGTTTCCCTGTGTTTATGTTTTGTTTATTTTCCGTTGTTCGAAATTAATTGTTTTGCAACTGGTGATTGTTCTAGAGCGTGACGGAGACCAGTTCGTCGGGCCCGCGCGACGGCCACGCCTGTGGTCTCTTTGGGAAGCCGCCATCGCGGTCGCCCTTAAAAACGGCGAATATCCTGATTAGTTAAATTACTTATTTTAAAATACTTATTTAAAAATTCTTCTCTCCCTCATTTTTTTTTTAATAAATATATTTCGCCCCTTTTTTCAAATCTACATAGTTGTTAGTGCGCTGTTACTTCCCCTCATAACTGCGACCATTTTCCTATTCCTGCCCTATTCTATTCTATAAAGTGAGTTGGTTCGCGTGAACGCGAATTGTTCGTCGCCCTTTATACTGTAATTATTGTTATCGTGCATGTTTTGAATCGTGTATGGACCTATCCATGCAGGTGTTAGTTTTGTGACCGTCCGCGTTTTAACGTCTCGTCGTGCAGTAGCACTTGGTCTCCGATTTTAAAAGACCTATCCGCGGTTTTCTTGTCGTAGTATTGGGATTAAAATTAAAATAAATTTAATGCAATATTGAAATTTATATAAATCCAATAATGAATAACTTTCAATTAATAAAAGTACGGAAAATATTGTTAAAAATAAACTTACTTCATAAGAAACTGACTGTGAAATTGATCCAATCGCTCCTAATATTGAATAATTAGAATTTGAAGCCCAACCAACCAACAATTATTACAGGGTAAACACCTATTCTTAATAAATATAAAATTCCAATTTTTATTGAAAATAGCAAAAAATAATTTATAAATTAAATCCTTTCGTACAAAAATTTATTAGATAAATATAGATAGAATCCGATCTGGTTCACGTCGATCTGAACTGAAATCATGTAAGATATTAAAAGTCGAACAGACTTAAAATTTAAACTGCTGCATTTAAATTATATCCTAATTAAACATCGAGGTCGCAATCATCTTCATAAATATGATCTCTCCAAAGATATTACGCTGTTATCCCCAAGGTAATTAAATCTAACAATTTTTAATAACCTATCTTTTGAAACAAAAATAATTCGATACATTTGTTTAATGTTAAATAAATGTAAATATCCTCCCAATAAAATAATTTATTTTATTAAAACTTATTCTTAAAATAAATTATAAAATTCTATAGGGTCTTCTCGTCCCATAGAAATATCTAAGCTTTTTTACTTAAAATTTAAATTAACAGTTTAATCTAGAGACAGGAAATATTTCACCAACTCGTTCACTCAAACCTTCAATAAAAAGACTAATTATTATGCTACCTTTGTATGCTACCATTGTATGCTACCTTGTAGTCAATATACTGCAGCCATTTAAAAATAATTCATTGGGCAGAGCAGACTTTAAATTATTAAACAAAAAGACATGTTTTTTGATAAACAGGTGAATATTTTTAATTTGCAGAATTCCTTTAGTTCATTTTTATCTAAAAAATATATTCACTAAATTAGTTATTAATTTTATCATTATACCCTACGCATAATTCATTTATATAATTTATTTAAAAAATTGCACCAAAATTCTTAAATTTTTTATCAATGAAATAAATTATTAAATTTTCTTAAATGAAATTAAATTTTAAAATTACAATTCTTAAATACATCAAATCAATAATAATAATATAAATGTATAGATAATCCCACAAATTTGTTATATTTAACAAAAATAAAAATACTTTTCATAATTAATTAAATATATGAATAAATTCATTTAAAAAACTAGATATCAATAAAATCGAATAACATACCACCTCTAATTATAAATTTATAATTAGTATTCCACATAAAAAATAATTTATAATTAGCTCTTTTAATTTCGAGATTAATACAATTTATATTAAGTATGATAATTGCAAGCGAAATACACACGGTGGATAATGAAATTGGAGAGATCAACACCAACATACTGGCTGTTAAAAGAAACAGGAAGAGATGGCATAGCAATTGAAATGGGAGAATGAGCAAATGAAGTTTGAAGAGAGGCTAATAAACTCGGAAGAAGGATCGATAAGATATGAAAGTGGGAGATAAGATATGAAAGAGAGACGAAAGAGTCAAAGTTCCTAAGAGAATTAAGAGAGCTGGCAAGGAAACCTGGAGATAAGCCGAAATACTATTGGGGGGAAAAATAGAAAATGTAGTGAAACAAGGGCATGCAAATATTGGCTAAAGAAAGAAGAAAGGGTATTTAGGCTTTATTTATATTCTAGTAGTAAATAAGTTTATTTTTTGCCTTTCGGCCTCAAAATGGGGTTACATGTGTTATGTGTGTAAGTGTTTCTGGGACTGTTAACTCAAGATTGTGCTTTCGTTTTGACTTCTTCCTTCATCTTGTTCTTCTTTTCTTCTCCTTTTTCCAGAACCATACGCATCTACTTCGCTCCTTCTTCTTCTTCTCCCTTTTGTATCCCTCTGATCGCTGAATTTTCTCTTTTCAGCTCCTTACAGTCTTGTAGCACGTGACCCAGCGTCTCTCTAGCCCCATTACATCGTCTGCATACTTGCCGATCACTTGCATGTTTCCAGTACTTGCTTTCCCGCTCTTTGTTCCCACATCCAAACCTTGCAATCATGCTTTGGTCTCTGCCTCTGTAGTTTCCGTTTAGGTAATTTGCTCTCTGGTTATCCCTGATTTCTGTGTAATGTGCGTTGTATCTGCCTCCTAGTATTCTGTCTCTATTTATATTCTATTTTTATATTTTTTCTTTTTATTTTATATTTTTATATTCTATTTATATTGTATTTTTATATTGCAATTTCTGCTGACACAGCATAATTCTTTCCATGATTCATGCGTATGACGAATTAGCGCGCAAAATCATCCGATGCAATTTCTGCTGACGCCGTATAATTCTAAGATTCGACGTTTCCAAAAAGTATTATGTTACATTCAACACGTGTCGAGACTTTTATCCTTGAGTGTGGGTTCAAATTACAAAAAAAGTATTATATTACATTCGCATTGTAAAAATGACGTCATCCCGCACGGCTGCTCCGGAGGACTCAAATTACACAGGATCGCGCGATACGCTGCGACGTAAGATCAAAAACATTTTGAAAAATTTTAGCTTTAGAAGAACTGTGATTATACCACTATGTAGTGCCGTCTCTTTCTCTCTCCCGAATTTAGCTTTACAACTAAGTATTGCTCTCTCTTTCCCGTCCCCGCAGACGTGGTTTGTAAAACGCCGATCTTTCCCGACATTGCTTGCCATCATCCGATAATTATTATGCGCTGACGTTTGGCAACGATTCATGGTGTGTGTGTGTGTGTGTGCGCGCGCGCGTGTGACGCATTGTATATGTACCATTGAGGAAAGCCTAATGTCAGAGATAGTGTTGTATAAAGCTCGAGTCTTCAAAGCTTTAAACCTTAAGGGGGTAGACACGGGTAATGCAGCGCTCTGTATACCGACACAATCTGGCCCGAAATATGGGTTTTGTAGAATACATTATTCGTCCTTATATGAGAGAATTTTGGGCTGGGCGAGATCTCATTCGAAAGAGGAAGGTTCAGTGCAGCGCGCTCAAGTCATGGTTCGACGAGATTGTGTTGATATCTAATAATATGAGTGTTGAAAGTAGAGCAAAAGTAGACAAAATACACGCGCAAGAATCCAAGTACTTTTAGGTCACTAAAAGAATTTTGTGACTCAAACGATGACTTGAGCGCGCTGCACTGAACCTTCCTCTTTTGAATGAGACCTCACCCAGCCCAAAATCTGCTCATATAAGGGCAAATAATGTATTCCCGTGACTGCATTCCCAAATACGAGTTTCGCCATATTGGCGATAATACAGAGCAAGTCACGTGACAAATTTAGTTCAGCTGGTGGATACGAGATGGCGCCTACTCGGGAGGACTGCCAACGTGGAATCATAGCAAAACTGAAGCGTTAGCTGGATACATTTGCCACAGTAAAAGCGTGATACAGTCAATGTATGTATTTTGGACGATTGTAGGTTAGGTTATATGCATTTTAGGCATACATGAACTGCTGGGAACTGTATACATTTACTAAATTAACGTTTTTACTGTAACACATACATCGCTTGAAATCGCTGTCAAATTTATGTCATAATTATATGGCTACATTATTTAGAATAAAAAAAGAGAGATTGGAACTTTTTTACTAATACTGGAAATATTGATTTACTGATATCATATTTTCAGAATGTGAAAGTTACACCAATTATTTGCAATTATTGCTTTTATTATTATTCTTCCGACTATTGTATATTCTCCAAATCGGTCAACAGTAGACTCCTTGATTTTTTTTATAATTCTTTACGGTTCTATGCAGAGATGGACCTTATTTAAATGAAATAATATACTTCCAAATGGCCCCAGTGGCCGATCGATGCGGGGTTTGGGGGAGGGTGTGTGTATCCTAAATCTAAAATTCTATTTAGCTTTGGGTATTTATTAGTTTCCTTTGTTTATTCGAAGGCCTTTCATCTTGGGCTTCGCATAATTGTTCATCTTTCATTGTTTTATTTATCCTAAGGACGTATTCAGATATATTAGCCGGTCGATTCGTTTTCACGAACACTGATCGAGGAGAAATCAGCCACCACCATCTGACGATCGTGGATTTGTCAGTTGGAGTTCCTTGGCTACCGAAGGGTATGGTGGGGTAACGGGAATGCTGCTCGGCTCCGTCTGAACATAGCCGTGTGGCTGTTATTTATTCTTATTGTTAGCGTAGTAGTTGTGTGCGTGACGAAGCTATGTGTAGACCAATACGAGATGAAGCTATCGAGAAAGAATCAATGTTCTGACCAATAAAGCTCCTGAATTTTTTCGGAGCTAAGATACACTTATTCTGATGTGTGTATTTCTACGATGACAGCTCAGTTTGGCCTATACACGCCAGAAGCTTGGCGCTATCTCCGCCACTTCTGGCTCACTCTTGTTCTGCGAAGGCGAGAGCGAGATGGAACAACAGCGAGTCAGAAAACGTTGAGAAAAGGAGCACTGAGGAAGGCAAACGGTATGGTGGGAGAATTCGCGTTACGAAACTCACTGGCCAATATATCTGAATACGACCTTAGAAGCTCGAATAACCGACGAGAATCTTTGTGGCCCGAGTCCGCGCGAGATGGCCGTTGCTCGGTGATGTGTCATCGATTATATAGAAACAGAATTTGTTTATTTTTCATCTTATCAATATGAAAGTGACACAAATGGATTCCTGTCATTCTCCCGATTAAATTGACAGAAAATAATTCGAATCGGACTATTTTTAACGAAACGGGCTTTCAATTCTGCAAAAAAATTTTCACGTAATTTCTTTAATTATGGTCCGAATTATATCATTTATGGGGCCAATTTGATCAAGAAAACATAAGGAATCGATTGACGTCATGTAAGATAATTCGGCGCTGAGCGGAGAAGGCTGGTCGAGGCATCATGGATCTGCTTACGCTGCCACGGCTACGGCGACCACCCTGAAATAGCGACGCCCTTGCCGGTTGTCTACTGTTCCTATAAACAACTGGGCCCGTGATTTGAACAGACGGGCAGTCTCCACTGAGTCTTTGAAACGGACAGACGATTGGGGCCCAAGCTATATTCTGTGAAGAATATATGATAATTCCATCAGCATTGGCTTAGCTTTTCATTAACCTTCATTTATTCTTACAGTCACTTTCGCAAGGATTTGATTAGAAATTGCAGAACTTCAGATTCGTCACTGCTTAGTGTGCAACATTGTATAGCCCCGCTGATTTCGAGCGTCGAAACCCACGAAACTCAGCAAGGCGCATGACAAGGAGACTGAACGACGTAAACCGAGTGCGAGTGAAATAGCGCACCAGCGAGAGACCCTTGGTCGACGGCGACTTGAGTCATCCAGTGCTGAATATGCAAATGTTCATATTTCTCATTACACCTTGATAAGAGTGTTACCACCGATGGATTGGTGAATTTTTGTCCACAAAAATGAGTCAAGACGCGAAGCAATTCGGTCTATTTTTTTTATGAATACATGATTTAGGACACACATTACGTTCACTAAAAATGGATCGAATTGCTCCATGTTTGGCATCATTTTCATCGAGAAACCCTAAAAACTCCATTGGTAATACTTTCATCAACAGTTACCAAAAACATGAACATTTTATCTGGCCCGTCGGTTTTATTGCTCTCGGCTGTCAACGGGTGGTCTACTGGGGCCCGAAGGTCCTCGTTCGCAGCGAGAAAGCAAAACGGTGGGGTGGGTAGGTCTTTCCCGATAATCCAAGCCTAACCATTTGCGTGCGCAGCTTCATGTTGCACGTCAAAAAGTATTTTTTTAATTACAATTAGTAATTCAGTTTGGAAGTGCAATTAAATTAGGCGCCATTAAAATCATGCACAGTTCATTTATTTTAACTAATTGACCAATTCATTTATTTTTTAATTCAATAATGCAATGCTCCGCTGAAGAACCACGTAATACGGAGCTAATATTCTAGGCCCTAGAATCTACGATATTGTCAATGTGCAGTTGAAACGCACGCCACTTCACACTATCGTTTCTTAGCATTTATACGGGGTGATTCTCTAGCTAGAGTCTAGCATGTGTCTCGTTGAGTTTCGTGGGCTTCCACGCTCGAAACCAACGGGGCTATACAATGTTGCACACTAAGCAGTGACGAATCTGAAGTTCTGCAATTTCTAATCAGATCTTTGCGAAAGTGACTGCAATTGATTCTTTATGTTTTCTCGATCAAATTGGACCCATAAATGATATAATTCGGACCATAATTGAGGAAATTACGTGAAAAATTTGTTTGCAGAATTGAAAGCCCGTTTCGTTAAAAATAGTCTGATTTAAATTATTTTCTGCCAATTTAATCGGGAGAATGCCAGGAATCCATAGGTGTCACTTTCATATTGATACGATGAAAAATAAACAAATTCTGTTTCTGTATAATCGATGACAACGTCGCAGTAGCACCGGCCAATGCATTAGCGCATATGAAAAGCTATCGAGTAAGCAATTGCCATCTAAAGTCACTATTGCACCAACACAATTTTATGTGTAATGTTTGTTCAATAACTTCTATCTGCATAGGACGTTTAATTATCTTATAATATGTATATAACTTTCAGGTTCTGCTTCAGTGTTTTGCTAATTAAAAAATGCTAAGAAACTTCATTTTCTGGGTGCATCCCCTCATCATCTATTTTTTTCTTTGCACTTATAGTTCCTTACTGCCAACGTAGCATATTGTAGCATAAGCACATTTCAAGTAATTAAAATGTACAATAAATTTTTCTACGTTTGCACTACCAGCGGACTTTCCGTTTAAATTTTTACCAGTACAACGCAAACGCTGAGAATTTCTTTCCACATTCAGAATAGAATGTGGAAATAGCTAACAACTCCCTCTCGTGTTCACCAGGCAGCCGCGTATCTATCGGTATTACCATTTCTGTGCAGGAAAAACCTGCTGTAATACCGACCTTCCAAATCGGCCGGGTCACGTGACGTGTCTACCCCCTTAACCTTAAAGACTCAGCCTTTAAGGCTAATGTCATATGAAGCTCGAGCTCTCGAAGCTCGAGGTTCAAGCTTCGAGGCCCAGGCCTAGAAGCTAGAGGTTCTTGTGTTTAATAGTAATGAAGTTAACTGCACGTCCTTGATATTATATCTTAATTTATGCAACCACTATTGTAAAACGTTAAACCTAAATTTAAACTTACATAAATAATTTTAAACAGGCAAAAAATCGGGGCCACTTAAAGGAGAATACACCTCAAGCATATGACAATGAAATTAACATTAAATCTAAAATATCATGCTTTATTTAGACCGTAAAAAATACAGCCACGACTGTAAACACATGGAAGCTTGAATTGTGGATTGACTCAGTCTATTTCTCTTTTTTGTTATTAAATTGCCAGCTTTAGAAAACGATTCTTCGCTTGGGACACTCGTAGCTGGTACTGAAAAATGTCCAAGGCCATTTTGTATAAATTTGGGAAAGACGTATTCCGCTGGTCCCACCAAGCGACTGGATCCGCTTCTTCAGATTCCTGTGCTGTATTTATGTATATATCAATTTCATTACAGCGATTAATTTCTTTTACTTTATACACGCTAGAAAATATGGAAGGAGTGGAAAAGCTTGTTTCTGATTCCTTCTTTTGTAGCTGTTGTGCTACAGGTTCTGAATAATAATTAGTTTGAAAATAGTGCTTTAATTTTTTTAATGCATCCGGGTTTCCCCTCCTCACAAAGTAATCATTATTTAGGCGGGGATCCAAAACTACAGCGAATTCACTCAAATCGTTTAAGAGTGGCTGTAAATACTTATTAAATTTTGTTTCCATAATGGTAGCACATTCCTTAAGAATGATGTCGTCCTTACACTTAGATATGTGCTGTAATAATATCTGAATAGAAATAAATAAGAATTAGTTAATTAATAATAGTAAATAATTAAAATTGTACATGCTGTAATTTATAATAATACCTGAATAACAACTTGTACGTGACATATACTGGGATACTTTGATTTTGATAAAATAAGAGTAGCTTCATTAAAGACACTAAGATATTTCGTTATTAATTGCCCCAGGAGTCAATATTGTATTCAATAAATTCTCGCCTTTCCTCACATAAATAATTTAGAACTTCTTTCAGTTTAATAGCACGTTCGAACATTAGTTTTTCAGCTTTATGAGGGTATGGAATACTGTCAAAATCAATTAGTAGAAACTGCATTGTGCCGTTCATCGTAAAATGGCTAGTGATAACCATGTATGGTTTGCTTGTTACAAAAATTGGTTGGATACGTGTTTTAATAATACAATAAAGTACAAAACTATACAACAGTATTCTTTTGTAATTGTAGTCATTTGTAACAATACTCTTTGATAAAATTATGATAAAACAAAAACAGCAACACAATCACTATAATATAAATTTTAGTATATTATCTGGTCTTCTTATAACTTTTATAGTGATCCTGCTTACTACATTCTTCGTTTGAACGTTTCTCAACATAAAATTAATTGATCATTGCCGTACAACACCAGTGTACCGACGGAGCTAACCGAGCAGATCATAAAGGCGATTTAACCGATTTTGTTTCAATCGTTAAGGGAACCGAAGTACATAACGCTGACGATAACGATCATTTTCATTTAGTTTCGTGTTGAGGAACGTTTAAACAAAGAATATAGTGAGCAGAAACATTATAGAATTTATAAAAAGAGCACATAATAAACTGAAATTAATATAATCGTTATTATTAAGTTGTATGACAAAGTTTTATTATAGTTTAATTGCAAAAAAATACTATTGCACGCGCTTATATTATTAATTATTAGCGTATTAGTAAAGTACAAGTGTAAAGATCAAACTAAAATTCAAATTGTGCAATGGATAGAACATCTGTATCATTACTATCATTCACCAGTTCCTTCAGTGAAAATTCCGATAATGAAAATGGGATAACGTCGATAAGGGTCAACCACAGAAGTTCGTGGAAATGGAATTGTTTTGAAGAGAAAGAAGATAAAATACAATGCCGCAGTTGCAAACATGTTTTTTCTTTTAAAACGTCACACAGTATTTTAAAAAAATATAGGAAACACGAGTTAAATACTGTACAAAAACTTCAAAAAGTTGGGAAATCGAAAGCTCATAATGAAGTACAAAAATTGTTGATGGAGTTCATAATTCATGGAAGTCATTCACTGCGTATTGTGGAAGAAGAAGCGTTTGTGAAACTCTTGAGCGGATTAAACCCAGAGTATAAACTTCCTAGCAGGTATACCATGCAGCAAACAATTCAGAACACATTTAAAGAAGAAAAGAATAGAATTATTCAACATTTTAGAGAATTAAGCCATAAAGTGTCATTAACTTTTGACTTTTGGACCTCGGTAACAAGCAAACCATACATGGTTATCACTAGCCATTTTACGATGAATGGCACAATGCAGTCATTACTAATTGATTTTGACAGTATTCCATACCCTCATAAAGCTGAAAACATTATGCAAAAAATAAAACAAGTAATTGAAGAATTTCATCTCACAAATGAACTTGTAGCTCTGACCACGGATAATGCAGCAGTTAATTATAAATGTTTAACATTATTAAAAGCATTCAATGAAGATTACAGGAATGTGACTCATATTCCACGTATTGCCCATGTTTTGAATATAGCAATACAAAGTGGTTTAAAGACAATTCAGGACGAAGTTAATAAAGTAAACTCGTTCATTTTATTACGTTTTCGGGTAAAAGAAAACAAATATTTGAAGAGTGTTGCGTTTTATTACACGTAAAACATTTAGAACTTGTTAAAGATATGCCAGTTCGCTGGAACTCAACATACCTAATGTTCGAACGTGCTATTAAACTGAAAGAAGTTCTAAATTATTTATGTGAGGAAAGGCGAGAATTTATTGAATACAATATTGACTCCTGGGGCAATTAATAACGAAATATCTTAGTGTCTTTAATGAAGCTACTCTTATTTTATCAAAATCAAAGTATCCCAGTATATGTCACGTACAAGTTGTTATTAAGGTATTATTATAAATTACAGCATGTACAATTTTAATTATTTACTATTATTAATTAACTAATTCTTATTTATTTCTATTCAGATATTATTACAGCACATATCTAAGTTTAAGGACGACATCATTCTTAAGGAATGTGCTACCATTATGGAAACAAAATTTAATAAGTATTTACAGCCACTCTTAAACGATTTGAGTGAATTCGCTGTAATTTTGGATCCCCGCCTAAATAATGATTACTTTGTGAGGAGGGGAAACCCGGATGCATTAAAAAAATTAAAGCACTATTTTCAAACTAATTATTATTCAGAACCTGTAGCACAACAGCTACAAAAGAAGGAATCAGAAACAAGCTTTTCTACTCCTTCCATATTTTCTAGCGTGTATAAAGTAAAAGAAATTAATCGCTGTAATGAAATTGATATATACATAAATACAGCCCAGGAATCTGAAGAAGTGGATCCAGTCGCTTGGTGGTACCAGCGGAAAACGTCTTTCCCAAATTTAAACAAAATGGCCTTGGATATTTTATCAGTACCAGCTACGAGTGTCCCAAGTGAAGAATCTTTTTCTAAAGCTGGCAATTTAATAACAAAAAGAAGAAATAGACTGAGTCAATCCACAATTCAAGCTTCCATGTGTTTACAGTCGTGGCTGTATTTTTTACGGTCTAAATAAAGCATGATATTTTAGATTTAATGTTAATTTCATTGTCTTATGCTTGAGGGATATTCTCTTTAAAATTATTTATGTAAGTTTAAAACCTTTATCATGTTGGAGAAATCGGGCTGGTTGCGCCATCTTCCCCGAGCGGTGCTAATTAGGCAATGGTAACGGCCCGCTGACTCATGCGGAGCGTCTATCATGGCCCCTTCCATCAACCTGCTATCGATGGAAGGGAGACACTCTTCCTTCCAGGAAATCACTGCCGATTTCCTGGATCTTTTAGACTCTGTTACGGACCACCAACCTGCCTGGTAGTCTATTTACTTACGCACTTTGCTTGCGTGCTTCTGAACTTGCCTCGGATACGTAAGCTGCGCGACCCTGCTTCGCAAGCTAGTCTTATACACTTAAATTAACACTGTACTTATTAACTATTCTTATCTTAATAATTGTGTAAATAATTATTGACTGTGTGTATATACTTTAGTGTAACCGTGACTTTATTCTGTGAACTCTTAAAATATACGTTATTCGTTCGCCTCTAATCGCCGGTGTCTAAACTGTGTTTCGCTAACTTCGTGAAAGCCTGCCTGCACCGATCCTTCACATACTTTGCTGACAATCACATTTGAAGTAATAAAGCCTGGCGTGTGAATAAAAACTAAGGAATAAAAACATGTAAAAAAAATGATTTGGAAAGGATAATATCTTCTTAACGGTTTTGAGGGTTGTGCTTTAAAGCTTCAGCCGTAAGGGGGAACAACACAGTGAGAGTTGATAAAACTGAGTTTTTTTTCATACTTTGAAAGTATAACCTATCAAAAATATTAGTTCGAAGTTCACGTAAATAACGAAAAAAGTGGCCCAGCTTTGTCTATCAGGTTAACGAAGTTTGGACGTCACGGAAATAATTCACTCGAGCTTTATACATCACTTCACTACATACAATTTATACGACTCGAGCGTTCGAGCTTGAAGACTCGAGCTTTAAAGGCTCGAGCTCTTACGGCTACAAGGTTCGAGCCTTTAGGGTTTGAACCGCGACACGAGCTCTTGAAGCTCAGGGCTCGAAGCTCATTTTTACAACACTAGTCAGAGAGCTGGCGTTGGGGGAGTTGGTTAAGCGGTGACTCGTACCGCGGAGGTCTTGGGTTTGAGCCCCGTCGCCCGAGATTCCGTTTTTCATTTATATTAATATTTTGAAATTAAATATTTCCTTCCTTACCGACAGTTTGTACCACGCTCCAGAGTAGCACTTCCCCGCGGTTCTCCTCCTCGATGCACTTCGGTATCGGTTCGATATCAATTCGGTATCGATTCGATAATATCAGTTCTCGCACTATACCCCCACCACCCGCCATCTCTATGACGTCATCCGCCGCCTGCCCGCACCGCCGCGCCACCGCGCCACCGCGCCACCGTGCCCACAGCCCGCCTCCCCAAAAAAAATTTCGAAAATTTTCAAACTCAAATTTGGATTCCAAGGTCAGGGGAAATCCTTATCATGACCTTGAAACTCAAATTTTGGGTTAGAATCCGTATAGCCCTACTACTTTCGATTTAACAAACCACGACCTTTCTTTACTATCGTCGGCGACATTCGCCACAGTTTTTAATCAATGGTGCTGGACCGTCGATATGCGTTCATTGCCAAGCGCGATTATAATGTTCCAGACACCGACGATACTGCTGAACCTCAGGATCGGCTTTTATATGGTCGGAAAGTATATCCCACAAATGGTCAATGTGTCTGCCAAACTCACGCAGTAGAATAAACTTTGGTATATATTTCAGCTGCTCAGAGGTTAAGTTTCGAGTATCGCAATTATCCGACAGGAGCAGAATACTGAACTGTTTTGCTTCGAGGTATCAAAATCATTTTCGCGGTTCACGGAGAGGATGCGATTCGTGTGGCAACTTGTAACGATACGGATGACAAATTTTGACGATAAATCACAAATGATGTTTTCGAAAACAAGGCGCAAACATGGTAGCATGCTGCCAAACACTATACGCTGCGTCATTTGCGCCCCATCAAATTGTGGAAAGACCAACGTGTTGGTGAGCTTGTGGGAAAGTCCTCACGGCGTCCGCTTTGAGAACGTGTACGTATATTCCAGTACATATAGTACACTGATTCTGGACCAAGGCAGGGCGAGGGGGTGAAGCGGGGCGGGGTGTACCACACCGGGGCGGGGTGTACCACACCGTGGCGAGGGGGTCGCGGGTGGGGGGTACCACACCTTTGCGTGGGGGGGGGGGGCGCGACCCGTCGAAGTGAGGATGGGCCGGTGGAGGGGGAACGCGACCCGTCGAAGTGGGAAGGGGGTACAGCCGATGACTCACCACGTTGTTGGAACCCTCTTATCGCCCCAAGGTCAGATCGCGTCCCAACACACACACACGTACACACACCGCCGATGACTCATCCTTGGCCAAACATGCGGAGGTATTACGGGTAGAAGATGGAAGTCGAAACCTGCATGGATATCGCGTGATAACCGCGCCAAAAACACATAATGATCGAAGGTCGACTTCTGAGAATAATGAGGTATGACGCGTAAAACATGCAAGTCGAAACCTGCATGACCATCGCGCGAACATCGCGCTTAAAACATATAGCTGTAACGATAGAAGGTCCACTTCTGAGAATAATGCGCAGTATCTTCGCGCATTCTTGGAACCGCGAAAATTCGAAGCGGACCGGCGCGCTTCTATCGCCCGAAGGCCAGATCGAGTCAGCGATAGCCGTGTCGCAACCGCGCAATCCGTATGCGCAGGCGCAACCGCGAACGATTCGCCACGTTCGAACAAGGAGTGCGAGAGAGAGGTACGATATGTATCTATCTCTCTGTCTCTATTCCTCTCTCGGTTGGCGTACAGTGGTACATAATGACACTTTTTGTTCAAATCACCGTACAGGTCGTAATTTTTTAGTAAACTTTTCGATTTTTTTTTAAATTCTTCCCAATTAAATTTTCTATCGATCCGTCCAGCCGGAATTTTGAATTTCGTTGCTGCTTTTTTATTTTTAGCGATATATACAGCACTTTTAGAAAATCAGTGTCTGTGGGCTTTTTTGACCGCCGGTTCCGAATTTAAACTCAGATTTTCGAAATTGAAAAGCTTTTTAACGATGGCGAATTCAATATATGGAAGCGAAGTTTCAGAAAATAAGCTTTTTGGGAAGAAACTTAGTGCGTATATATTTTCGGGGTGCTATCTTATTTGAGGAGTAGGTTTTGTGCTTCTGGAAGCAAATCTTTGATTTTATGTTTATGTACGTGTCTTAAGCTGGAGATATATGGATCGGAAGATATTAAAAGAAAATGTATTATGTCCTCGTTTGTATGTATAGGTGTCGATTTACGTGTATTATTTTCTGTACACCTCTTAATATCTTTATTCCTCGCCTCTTGTGCCTCTTCCGATAATTGCCCAATAGGGATTAAAAATGTCTCTATTACATCCGACCCATGAATTAAAATCATATGGCACGAAGAAGGCATTGGGTACCACATATATTTATTGACATAAATTTTCGCCGTATCCATGCAATACTATTTAAATTTATTTACATCGATCAGTTTTCCTGATGCCATTGCTTGCATAATTATGTACAGTTGTTTTATGAAATGTTTATCAATGCTAGTGATTTCAGCAACCTGATTGTAATTTTGAAAAAACTTTCTTGCCGTGTTACCGTCATTTGTATTACCTGCACCTTGTTTTACTGCATCCACAAGTAAACCCAATTTATCGCGAATGCCTGTTTGAATCTGGTGTTTAGTATTCTCAACTACTTCTTTTTCTTCATCGGTCAATTGTACATTCCATTTTTTAAAAGGTAATTTATATGCTAAATGCAAAATCCATTCCATGTTTCTAATCCACGCATGGAGAGTTGACAGACCGTACTGATACGTTCCTATATTCACAGGCTTCTTTAAGATTTCTGCTAAATTATTCATTTCTTTTGGAAGTGCATCACATATGCAACATCTTTGAGATGACGCGGTGCCTGTAACAGCTTGGCGAACCTTCCCGTCAATCATAGTGCATAGCATAGTATGCTCGATTGTGATTTCAAATTCCTCGAAGATTAATTTCGTTGTCTTCAAAACAGAAATTTCTTTCTCCATCTTTTTCATTTGGAGGTTAATGTTATCAATTGTTTCTTTCTCATATGAGTATCTAATTGTGCGGCAGTGTTGGGTTGAACATGGGTATTTATTACGCCAAAACTCTATCGATGTATCATTCGCACGATTCACTATTAAACTATTTGGGACCATACAAAACATGAAAATACTATTATTTTCTAAATTATTAGGATTAGTAAAGGTTTGTTTGAATGGATTAAATCCCGAGCTGCCGTCACAACCGTACTTTGTAATCAATTTGAAACAGATCTCTTGTTTTTCAAGAACAGATTTTTTTACTTCATCAATTTTTAAAATTCTTTGAGCTGTATGGTCGAGAAGATCTTGTAATTTAATAGAGGCACCATTTTCTGATACTTCAACCTCAGGATAACATCTTGCTTTTGCAGCAATAATATGTCTATATTCGGGTAGAATGTGAACATTTTTTTTAGTAATCTTTCTCTAATTACAGTATACTGAGCCTTGGTTAACTTTGCATCTATGTATAATGCTAAAGCTTCGTTATCAGATAAAATATTAGAGTTCTTTGTATTGCTATTGTCATTTGACTGATTTTCACAATTGTCAACGTCATTTGTTTCAATTTCACTGGTGGTCTCAGCTTTCTTCAAACAAGCATTTAAAATATCAGTAGCTGGAATTTCTTCCAGGATTTGATTGATCCTTCTTTTTTTCGTAGACGTACTAACTTCTTCATATGATTTCAATTTCGGTTTGGGAATTTTAGAAGACGTAGGGATAGTGAAAATATCTTCTAACCATTTCGTATTATATTCGAGAAAGCTCGCCTTTTTAAAAAATGAGTTTTAGCAATTCTTTTGAGAAAAAGAAAAGAGAATTGATTGAAACAGTATTTCTTAAAAGAACTGCTTCCAAGTATAGTCCTGAAAAGAACTGATGAAATAAGTAGTTCTGAAAAGAACTGGTTGCTATAGATTTCTTGTAAAGAAACAGATGTGAAATGCTCGAAATAAAGCCGAATATATCATTCGCTATGGACTCCTGCTTCGGCCACACTTATTATTGCAGAATTACAATTTCTCTTGTGAGAAAACAGCAACCTACGCTGCGCGCGCTATCAGTGCAACATTCGCTCCTAGCGGACATGAATATAACTATACCGTACAACTGCACAAAGTACGGTTGTGACGGCAGCTCGGGATTTAATCCATTCAAACAAACCTTTACTAATCCTAATAATTTAGAAAATAATAGTATTTTCATGTTTTGTATGGTCCCAAATAGTTTAATAGTGACTCGTGCGAATGATACATCGATAGAGTTTTGGCGTAATAAATAGCCATGTTCAACCCAACACTGCCGCACAATTAGATACTCATATGAGAAAGAAACAATTGATAACATTAACCTCCAAATGAAAAAGATGGAGAAAGAAATTTCTGTTTTGAAGACAACGAAATTAATCTTCGAGAAATTTGAAATCACAATCGAGCATACTATGCTATGCACTATGATTGACGGGAAGGTTCGCCAAGCTGTTACAGGCACCGCGTCATCTCAAAGATGTTGCATATGTGATGCACTTCCAAAAGAAATGAATAATTTAGCAGAAATCTTAAAGAAGCCTGTGAATATAGGAACGTATCAGTACGGTCTGTCAACTCTCCATGCGTGGATTAGAAACATGGAATGGATTTTGCATTTAGCATATAAATTACCTTTTAAAAAATGGAATGTACTGTTGTACCAAGGCGCCTGGAGTCGAGATTCTGGTTGAGAATCTCGGGGTGCTCCGGGTCGTCCTTCACGGTCGTCGTCCAACGGGCTCCGAAGGTTCAGGTGAGGATGCCGGGACGGAAGGGTTCGGTTGGAAACCGAAGGTAGGGGATCGTTGCGGGTTAAAGAGTTGGAACTCACCGTAAGGTTGAACAAGTTTATTCTGTCCCGATCTGGGTGACAGTCGATGCGCGAACTATATCGTGAGCGTTCTCATAATCAAAAGCCTGCTCCTCGTCGCTTGTACAGGAGCTTATAGCTAATTCTGGGCGAGGCGGGGACCAGAGGGGTCGCCGCCTTCGGCTCGTTCTTCGGCGTTTTCGTCGAAATGCTGACGGTGTACGCGTGTTGCTGCCCGCGCTTTGGGCGTTCGCGCGTGGCATCGGAATGCGCGGTGGTTGTAACTTACAGTTGCTAGTTGGGTTACAACATTCCCCCCCCCCCCTGAGGAAAGGGTGCTTAGGGGAAATTTTTACAATTATCGGAAATTTCCCCCGTGCTCTATTTCGTCACGATTTCCGCGTAATCGCATTCCTGGTCGGTTGGTGCGCTTGCCATGAGTTCGTGTACGGTGACTGGTTTTTGTGCCATCGGTTTTTTGGCTTGTTTGGGAATTTGTAATTTTCGCCGCAATTTATAGTCTCGTATCATTAAATACGTTACAGCTATACTTATTATGAGTTGTACAATGGTTGCGGTCGTCGGGTACGCGATATTCCATGACATTCTATGTAGTTGTTCGTGACCTATATTTTCGGATAGTACGTTTTGTTCTTGGTTGAGTTGACTATATAAATTTGTGAATTCGGATGGTTTTTTTAGGACTTTATGTAACTGTAATCGTGTGAGGGGTTTGGTTATGTTCGCCCTATTTGTGGTATTTATTTGTGTTGTTATATCGTACAGGGGTGCCGTTGATAGTTCGATGGTCTGACTGTACGTGGTTTTCCGCTTGTGTAATATCATGTCTTTGCTTGTGACAGTACAAGTGTCCGTTATTTTTAAGATTCCTGATTTGTCTATTGTGACCCCTTCCGGTTGTCGTTCACCGCATTGAATTGTTAATGTTTCGGGCTGTCGCGCCGCAAAAATCCATGTGTCCGCTCGCGAAGTCCCTATCCACAATGTGTGGTTCTCCGTTATGTACTTGATTTCACAGTTTGACGGCGATTCGTCCGAGGGTTGCAATCAAAGGTTTACTTCGCACTCGCAGTCGGCGTTGGTGTTATGCGCTATCATTGGTTGGTCGCAATAGTATTGTGCGGCAACTTGTTTACATTTTTTTAAATCGCTGTTATTTTCGAGGGTGTATTGGTTGTTAGTTGCGTCGAGTATAATTAATGGTGTATTTACAGCTAATACCGCGTATGTGTTACCGCGGACGTGCATCGGGACTGGGTTTGCCTCGATGATTATGAATGTTTGTGCGTTTATCAGTGGGACGGTTTTTACGGCTACAAGTGTGTTTCTGTCGAAGTATGTTGCGGTTGCTGCTAGATTCCCCAATATATTTATGTTCGCTATGCTTGGCGCTATTGGAAAAACAAGACCGTTCGGTAAGTGCTGTACGGCGGTCTGTAGTAGATTAATTATTTGTACGCTCGACAATACGCTTGTACTTATTGTGCCTGTTCTCAGGTTTGTGTAAAATTGTAATATGTCGTCTACATCCTGGGTCAAGTCGGTCAGTAAAGCTTTGAACCTGATATACAAATGCTGATTCTATACGTTCCTGTAATAGTCTCGTCTGTTCGGCTAGTACTCTTTCGTTATCGTCTATTGTCTCTTCTACGTCATGTAAGTGGTGTAGTGTATTGTTTGTTATTTGAATTTGTTTTTTCATTGCTGTCATTAATGCTGTTTGTGTTCCGTCTAGTCGCGATAGATCGTAGTTAATCTGTTCGGCCTCGTCGGCGTCCATTGTTCCGAATAACGTTTTCGCTAAGGACCCTAGCCCGTTGATAAACCCTCTACGCTTGTCGGGTACGTCGCTCGGTATTCCCGATACTTGTTTTAGTCGCGTCGCGAGTTTTCCTGCCCTTCTAAGTATTACGTCTAGGTGATTACTACATGATTTCCTAATTTCTGCGTTCGCGGTCTTTTGGTTACATATGTTTTTGATATTGTCTACATACGGCAGTAGCTGTTGCCCTCGCCCGAAGAGTGTGTCCACTTTCACGTGAGTCACAATCTTCCATGAATCGGTTACCATATGGAGTTTGCCAAGATGGGTAAAGTGGATTCCGGCCTTATGTCTAATTGGTGATATGGTATAAGACGTTTGACCGCTGGTCGGCGCCGCTACGATTAGACTTCCCGCGAATGCGGCCACTCTGAAACAGTGAAGTTGGATTCTATCTCTTCCTAATTTTTCTGATTCGCGCCTACTATATATGTCGGTTCTCGCGCGATTTTTGCTTATTTTAATTGTTCTGTTTAAATTGTGATCCACTTGACCAAGCAAGATGTACTCCGAGGAGCTTAGAGCTGTAAGTATTATTACTATTTGAATATACCTAATTTTACCCGATATTATATATTCCCGTTTATTTTCCTTTGTGACCAGTTCCTTGTTCCCAGTTATAGTGTATAGGATTCTTCGTGGGGTTGGATTATTATTATTATTATTCTTATTATTCGATAAAGTGTTTTAGTCTATTCGCGTGTGTGCGTAGGGCCTTCCTTTCCTTTTTTATAGTTACGTTGACCTTCGAGTTTTTTTCTGTTATTATATAGGGGCCTACCCATTTGCTGTCTAATTTTTTTGATCTGCCGCGTCGTACGGACTCGTCGTATAGCCAAACCTTGTCGCCGATTTTGAATTCTATTTCGCGCGTTTTCTTATCGTATTCCTTTTTTGACCTTTTCTTTGCTTGCTGAAGTCGTTCTCTTGCTACTTCATTTGTTGTTCTTATACGTTCCCTTGTCAGTTGCGCGTAGTCTTCATAGTTGTACGTATGTCTAGGCGGGCTTTTTAACGCGGTCGGTATTAATGCCGTTTTTCCATAACCCAGTTCGTATGGTGTGAAACCCGTCGCGGTATGTGGGGTTGTATTATAGGTGAACATCACGTAGGGTAACCATCGATCCCAGTCCGTCTGGTCGTTGTCTATGTAATGTCGCAGATATTCTACTAGGGTTCTGTGTGACCTTTCTAATGCCCCGTTCGATTCTGGGTGATACGCGGTCGTTTGAAGTTTGGTGATTCGAAGTAGTTTACATATGTTTTTAAACATTTCACTTAGAAAATTTGTCCCTTGGTCTGTTAGTATTTTTTCTGGTATGCCGTATTCGCAAATAATTTTTTCAACGAGTGCTTCTGCTACCGTTGTTGCTTCTTGGTTAGGTAGAGGGATCGCCTTGCTAAATTTTGTGAGGAGGTCCTAGAACGTTAATATGTATACGTTTCCTTGTTCGCTCTCCGGAAGGGGTCCTACTATATCTAATGCTACTTTTTCGAAAGGCTCTTGTGGTGTGTCCGTGATTTCCATTGGGGCTTTAGTCCTTTTACCTAGTTTATTTTTTTGGCAGAGGCTACATCTCCGTATGTATTCCTCGATGTCCTTGTTCATGCCTGGCCATTTGTATTTTTGTTTCACTCGTTTCGTAGTCCGATGAATACCTTGGTGATCTCCCGTAGGTGTGCAGTGGTATTCGTAGAGGATGTGCTGTTTCGTTTTTTCATCGCAGACTGCGGTTGGTTTTGCTTCCACCGCTCCCTCGTTCTGCAGCGCGTGCACGTTCCTGCTTAGCGCGTCCGCGTTAGTGTTATTTTTCCCTGATTTATGAATGATTTCGTAGTCGTACTCGGTTAATAGGATTCTCCATCTTGTTAATCTGGATCCTGGGTCCTGCACCTTAAATAGCCATACTAGTGCCTTATGGTCGGTGAATACCTTGAATGGTGTACCATAGACGTATGGTCTGAAGTGCTTGACTGCCCAAACAATGGCTAATAGTTCCTTTTGCGTTGTACTGTAATTCCGTTCTGCCTTATTCAATACTCTGCTCGCGTATGCTATTGGTTTATCTGCGCCTATTTTTCCTGGTGATAGTATTGCACCTATCGTTACGTCGGATGCGTCTGTCGTTACTACGAATTTTTTTGTAAAGTCCGGATAAATTAAGAGGGGAGCTGTAATCAATTCTTCTTTTAGTGTGTCGAACGCGTTTTGTTGCTCAGCTGTCCAGGTGAATTCGATTTTGCTACTAGTAATGTTGGATAGGGGTTTAGCTATTTTCGAATAGTCTGGGATGAATCTGCGATAATATCCTGCTAACCCCAGGAATGCTTGTAATTCTTTTAGCTTTGTTGGGACAGGGAATTCTTTCACGGCCTTGGTTTTTTCGGGATTTGGTTTAATCCCGTCGGGGGTAATTATGTGTCCCAGAAATCCTACTTCTTTTCTTAGAAACGCGCATTTTTCCGGTTGTAGTTTTAAATTGTATTTTCGAAGAGTGTCGAGAACTTTCCGTAGTCGTGTGTTATGTTCTTTTAGACTTGCTCCGTAGACGACGATGTCGTCGAGGTAAACGAAACAGTCAATTCCCTGTAATCTGATGAGTGCGGCGTTCATGGCTCGCTGGAGCGTCGCGGGCGCGTTTTTTAGTCTGAAAGGCATGCGATTGAATTCATAGTGTCCTTGTGGGGTCGAAAACGCTGTCTTGCATTTATCGCGCTCGTCCATTGGAAACTGGTGGTATCCGGACGCCAAATCGAGGGTGGTGAAATATTGAGCCTTTCCCAACTGGTCTAATATATCGACGATATTGGGCAGTGGGAATGAGTCGCCTATGGTGACTTCGTTGAGTTTTCTGTAGTCGACTACTACGCGATATCTAATGTTTCCCTCGGGGTCCGGTTTTTTGGGTACCACCAGCTAGGGTGCGTTCCACGGGCTAGAGCTGTGTCGAATGATGCCATCCTGCAGCATCTGTTCCACCTGTTTCTTTACCTCCCCCTTGTGGAGGTCGGGTAGCCTATATGGCTTGATGTTACAGGGTGCCGTGTCGCTCTTTATGGGGATCCGGTAGCCAGTTACGGTGGCCGTCGTCAGTCGGTCTCCCGGTAGGTGAAACGTGTCGTGGTACTCCTTGCATATCTCATTTATGGATTCTTTTTCCTCTTTATTCATATGCTCGCGGTCTACCTGATCTATGACTCGAGCAATGCGCGTTGTCAGCGATTCGTTCACGGTCAAGGCGCGAACAGCTACGGCGCTATCGCTGCAGTGAATTATATCGCTATCCATTATTTTGCTTAATTTAACTCGCGGCACGCTTATTGTTGTTGCTTCCGCGGTTGTGTTCATAATGCAGGCTATGCATTTCCCTTTTTTGGGTTTCGTTAGTCCTCCTAAATATACGCCCTCAACTAGCTGTTCTTTTTCTATTATTCCGTCTTGAGTATCATTCGTTAGGACCATGACTAACTGCTGTGTGCGGGCGAGTATGGTTATTTCCATGTTTTGCTTTAGGGTTTTCCATGGTTCTCCGTTTACTAACACGCTCTGTGTGGGGTTGCTCCATTCTCCTTGAGGAAATCTATTCCTAATATCCTGTCCGTGTTTGTTAGGGTATTTTCGTCTACTACGTACAAGGGATGTATCACTTCTTTTCCGTTTATGTAAAACGTGGCGTCTATTTTTCCTAAGGTTTCTGTTTTTTCTCCCGAGAATGAGGTGAGAAGGACGCCGCTTTGTCCCATTACTACGTTGTTTGGGAGAGCTCTCTTTGCGAGTAGAGATACCTCTGCCCCGTTATCCAGTAGCATTATGGTTTTTTCCATTTTGCTATCTTTTATTTCTACTTCTACCCTAGCCGATGTGTGATTGCCCTTGGAGAGGGATCCTATTTTAATCATACGGAAGGGTCTCGAAGTTCCTCGGGTAGGAGAGTTAGGTTTCGACGGCCCGGCGTTATCGCGGCGGTCCTGCGCGGAATGTGCGCGATCTGCGCTTCCGCCTCGCGACTGTCGTTCTTCCTTGTCATCCGGTCGCTGGCTTTCCGATTTACGCCCTGTCGATTCCCGACTATTTTCATTAATTGATATGGGTTGCACTCGCCTTTTTTTCAAATTTTTTCAGCGGCTTATCCTTATTCCTATCCTGCTTTTTCCAACAGTCTTTAGTGTCGTGCCCCGACCGTTTACAATTATTGCAGTATTGAGATGCTGTCTTATTTCTATTCTGATAGGTGCGCCAAGAAGAGTTCGTTTCGCGCGTTCCTCCGGACGTCGCCGGCCATCTCGTGATCGACCGCTCTTCGTCTATGGCTATCGTAATTGCTTCTTGCAGGTCGGCGGGTTTCTGCGATTTGACTAAAACCTTCAGGTCGTCGCGGAGCCTGTCCTCGAATATAGTTAGTGCCTGTTTTTTGTATACTTTCGCGGTCAAGTTTCTTTCTACCTGGCTAACCTTATCGCCGATTCCGGTCGCGATTAGTTCCCTTAGCAATTTTGATACTCGATTCCCGTAGTAATGCGCGTCTTCGTGAGTGCCCTGCTTACTATATAGCACTTCCCGTTGTACGGTCGAAGCTGTACGCGGCGGCTTGTATACAGAAGTCAGTACGTCCTCTAAATCTTGTACGGATATTATTTGGCGCGTCTGTACTTCGTCTAGGGCGTCACCTTCAATTCGCATGGATATTATTTCTTTTAGAATTTGAGCCTTTTCCTCCGCCGTTCGATAAGCGTAGTACACGTATTTGCAGGCGGTCAGGAAAGCGGGTAATCGCTTGGGGTCCTTCCCATCGAATATGGGTATGGCTTTTATCGAATTAATTAAATGTTGGGTGTTTACTCCAGTCGGTGCGTCGTATCGGTCAGCTGACTCGTAATTAGGAGGAACGAAAAGGTTAGCGCGTCTGGGTTCTTCCTCTTGATCGCGGTAGTTGTCGAAGTGTACCGTTGTTCTGTCCGGAGGGCGAGGCGTTGCGCGCGGGGTATTCATTGTTTCCCTTAATTGATCTATTTCTCGGTCTACCGAGTCCTGCAGCGGGCCTTCCCTCGCCTCTACTGTTCCTAACCTATCGTTCATAGCTAACATTCTTTCGTCCGTTTCCCTCATTCTATCGTTAAGGCTAGTTAGAGTGGTGGCTAGTCCCGCGAGTAGTCTTTCTAGGTTCGCTAGTCGGTCTCCGCTTCCTGCGGGACCCTGTTCTGCGTTTCCGCTCGCGGTTGTCGTGGGAGGGGTCGACATGTTGGTATCGGTTGCTAGTTCTCCGCTCGGTATTAAACTATAGTCTAATTCGTCAAACGGGTAAAGTCTCCTAGCGGTTAAATGTCCGGCGTGACTAGATGTAATCGGTAATACGTCCGGAACGCTACGTTCTTCGCTGGTTTCTTTGTCTAGAGCAAGCCGCGTACGTTCCCTGATTTCACGAAAAGCTTCGAATGTCGCGTCGAAGAGAGTTTCGTTTGAGGGTCGTCGCGGGCGTACCTTACAGAATTTACGCGGGGTACTTCGGCGAATTGCTCTAGGCGAAAGAATTTCCTTCCGCTTGGTTAATTCTAAGTCGGGCTCGATATTCGCATCTAAAGATTTCGCTCGGCGCATGAGAATAACAGCGTGTGGCCTGAATTTGCTGAGAGTGGTATTTCGCACTTACAGCACGTAAAGCAGGTGATGCATCGCTCGTCTCTGCGTGGATGGTAGAAATCCCTGGCGGCGTCCTCTGCAGACGTCCGGCAATGCTGCGAAGTGGATTACCCTACTAGTAAGTGGGTCGTTGTCTCCGCTAAGTCCTGCTGTCCCCGTCGGTCAGTCTTGTTCCCTACGTTGGCAGGATCCCACCGCTGCCACCAATTTTGTTGTACCAAGGCGCCTGGAGTTGAGATTCTGGTTGAGAATCTCGGGGTGCTCCGGGTCGTCCTTCACGGTCGTCGTCCAACGGGCTCCGAAGTTTCGGGTGAGGATGCCGGGACGGAAGGGTGCGGTTGGAAACCGAAGGTAGGGGATCGTTGCAGGTTAAAGAGTTGGAACTCACGGTAAGGTTGAACAAATTTATTCTGTCCCGATCTGGGTGACAGTCGATGCGCGAACTATTTCGTGAGCGTTCTCATAATCAAAATCCTGCTCCTCGTCACTTGTAGAGGATCTTATAGCTAATTCTGGGCGAGGCGGGGACCAGAGGGGTCGCCGCCTTCGGCTCGCTTTTCGGAGTTTTCGTCGAAATGTTGACGGTGTACGCGTGTTACTGCCTGCGCTTTGGGCGTTCGCGCGTGGCATCGGAATGCGCGGTGGTTGTAACTTACGGTTGCTAGCTGGGTTACAACAGTACAATTAACCGATGAAGAAAAAGAAGTAGTTGAGAATACTAAAAACCAGATTTAAACAGGCATTCGCGATAAATTGGGTTTACTTGTGGATGCAGTAAAACAAGGTGCAGGTAATACAAATGACGGTAACACGGCAAGAAAGTTTTTTCAAAATTACAATAAGGTTGCTGAAATCACTGGCATTGATAAACATTTCATAAAACGACTGTACATAATTATGCAAGCAATGGCATCAGGAAAACCGATCGATGTAAATAAATTTAAAAAGTATTGCATGGATACGGCGAAAATTTATGTCAAGAAATATATGTGGTACCCAATGCCTTCTTCGTGCCATATGATTTTAATTCATGGGTCGGATGTAATAGAGACATTTTTAATCCCTATTGGGCAATTATCGGAAGAGGCACAAGAGGCGAGGAATAAAGATATTAAGAGGTGTACAGAAAATAATACACGTAAATTGTTCGCGCAACGAAAGTTAAAAGGAATGATAGTAACGCGTCTGCCATAAATCGTAGCTTTGGCACCAAAGCTTGTCTATAATTTTACCACTAATATTTACAGTGTTCACAACCCACACACAACACACTCAAACAAACAAAATAACTATATTTAAGGTATATTAAAGAGAGATGAGAGTTTGCACCCGCAAACTGAGTGATTTCGAATAGCTATAACGGATCGTTAAATATGACGCGCGATCGTGACACGTGAGCTCTCGATGATGACTCGATGGAGAAGAAGGAGAGATTCCTTCCTGGAATCTCGTCGACGATTCTCGGAAGTCACGTGACCACCGAGCGCGTTACTCACACGCCGCGAGGTGATTTGCCGCGGTCTAGTCATTAGGTGTTGTGGCCCAGAGATGGCTCAATTAGTCCGAAATCGTCGCGTTCACCGCGAACTCGAGTCGGCTACCGCGCGTAGCAGCCGACGCGCCTAGTGCCGCGTTTGACGTCGACAATACGCTCATTCAGTCTCCAACATAAATTGACACCTACACATACAAACGAGGACATAATACATTTTCTTTTAATATCTTCCGATCCATATATCTCCAGCTTAAGACACGTACATAAACATATAATCAAAGATTTGCTTCCAGAAGCACAAAACCTACTCCTCAAAAAAGATAGCACCCCGAAAATATATACGCACTAAGTTTCTTCCCAAAAAGCTCATTTTCTGAAACTTCGCTTCTATATATTGAATTCGCCATCGTTAAAAAGCTTTTCAATTTCGAAAATCTGAGTTTAAATTCGGAACCGGCGGTCAAAAAAGCACACAGACGCTGATTTTCTAAAAGTGCTGTATATATCGCTAAATATAAAAAAACAGCAACGAAATTCAAAATTCCGGCTGGACGGATCGATAGAGAATTTAATTGGGAAGAATTTAATAAAAATTGGAAAGTTTACTAAAAAAATACGACCTGTACGGCGATTTGAACAAAAAGTGTCATTATGTACCACTGTGCGGCAGTCAAAACATACGGAGGTATGACGCTTAGAAGATGCAAGTCGAAACCTACATGGTTATTGCGCGATAACCGCATCAAACACATAACGATGGAAGGTCCACTTCCGAGAATAATACGCATATGCTATGCGAGTGAAAATATAGATGTATTGACGTTGCGTAGTTCATATGATTTATGGGTACACGAGTACAGTTATATTGCAGGAGAATGTATCTAGTAAGGAATCAAGATCGAAAGAAAGCTAGATTTTGGGATAAGTGATATCCTGTGCGGATAGGAAAGTATCGTGTAAGGTATCAGACCATACAGGTATTCGTATGAAAAAGTGTTGTATTTATTGGTAATGCATATAGACATGTACAGGACTTCCGTTTCCGGTCGCGGTGGATGAAAGGAGTGTAGCAAGTGAGTGATGATAGAGGTGTAGGGAAAGTGTGGTGAGGTGGTGAAAGGGAGAATAGAGTGCGAGTGTGGTGGTGTAGGGAGAGGTGTGGAGAGGGTGGAGATAAGAGGGGAAGGGCTAGGATTGAGGGTGAAAGGGTAATAAGAGGGATAAGGGAAGATTTGGAGGTTAGGTGATAGAGGAGGGAGAATTTAGCGGGAAGAAGCAAGGAGAGCGGTAAGAGGTGACACCTGTAGGAGAGGAAAGGAGGTAGAGGTGTTGGTAAGGAAGGCGGGAATTTTTGAACCGGGGAAAAGAGGTAAGAGTATGATGAAAGGTAATAGCGGTGGAATGGGGTGGGGGGGATGAGGGAGAAGGGCAAATGGGGGCAGAGGGGAGTAAAGGGAGTGGGATGGACCAGGACAAGGGGAGTGAAGGGAGAAGGGAAAGGGGTAGGGAGGACAGTGGTAGTAGTGTGGGGAGCAGTGTGGGGAGTTTAGAGAGCTATTGGGGGAAAAAAGAGGGAGAGAGGAGGAGGGGGGTCGATGGAGGGGGACGGAAGGGTAGGGTTTAAGAGGAGCGGGAAAACGGTAAGGTCGCCAGGGAAAAGGGATGAACAGGGGGGGAACAGGGGGGAGGGGGATGGAAGGAATGTTGATGCAGTTAGTAATGGAGATAAGGGAGATGAAAGAGGAGATGAGGAAGGAAAGGCAAGAAAGAAGAAGGGTAGAGGAGGAATGGAGAGGGGAAAGAAGGAGGTGGGAAGAGTGGATGAAGGAAGAGAAGGCAAGGAGGGAAGGAATAGAGGAAAAGTTAGAGAGGTTGGAAGGAAGGGATAGGAGAATGGTGGAAGTGATGGAGAAGGTAGAAAAATGGGAGAAGGGAGGAGGGGAGGGTAGGGAAGTGGTAGAGGAAGGACAGGTGGAGGAGTGGAGACTGAGGCTGAGAAGGATGGAGGTAAAACAGGATAAGAAGGAGAGAGAGAGCAGAAGGAACAACGTGGTAATAAGGGGATTGGGGTTAGAAGGAAGGGAAGTGGAGGAGGCGGTGAAGAAGCTATGGGGGAGGATAGGACTGGATGAGGGGGGTGTAAAGGGAGTGACAAAGATAGGAAGAACGGGAGGAGATGGACGAGGGATGGTGCTAGTGAAACTGGCAGGAAGGGAAGAGAAGGGGAAGGTAATGGAGGCGGGGAAAAAGTTGAAGACCGGGAAGGAGAGGATTGAGGACGACCTCGCGGAGGAAGAGAGAAGAGGGAGGTGGAAGAAAGAAAGAGAGGCGGAGGAGGAGAGGAGGAAGGGGAATAAGGTACAGATAGGGTACATGAAAATGTGGGTGAACGGGAGGATGAAGAGGTGGGACGATGTGTGCGAGAAATGGATGGAGGAACAGGGAAACGAGAAGGGGGGAAGGGAGGAGGAGAGAGAGAGATTGGGGGGGGGGGAGATGATGAAAGGGAAGGAAGAATTAAGGTGGCATTCTGGAATGTTGCGAGGGTAAAAAATAAAGATGTGGAATTTTGGAAAGGGTTGGAATAATGGGAGGTGGTGGTATTATGTGAGACGTGGGTAGAGGAAAAAGACTGGGAGGGGGTGGGGAATAAGATGCCAAACGGGTATGTGTGGGAGAAGCAGTGGGCAAAGAGGGAGAGTAAGAAAGGGAGGGCAATGTGGGGTATGATAATGGGGGTGAGGAAGGAGTCAGAAGCAAGGAAAGGGGAGGAAGGGGAGAAGGAGGGGATAATAATGAAGATGGTGAAGGTGGGAGTGGTGGAGGGTGGTGGGAGTATACGTAAATAAGGATTTATAGAGGAAGCTGGAGGAATTAAAGGAGTGGATGGAGGGGAGAGAGGAGGGAGTACGGGTGGTGATAGGGGGAGACTTTAATGCAAGGACAGGAGGTGATGGGGGGAGATATGGGGGGGAGATGAGGGGGAGAAGGGATTGGAAAGTAGGAGATCGAAGGACAGAGAAGTGAATGGGGAGGGGAGGAGGTTGTGTAGTTACTTGGGGGAGAGGGGGTGGGGGATAATGAACGGAAATGTGGAAGGGGATGAGGAGGGGGAGTGGACAGGTGGGAGAGGGAATTCGGTTATTGATTATGTGTTAGGGAATGAGGAGACAAGGGAGAGAGTGGAGAGAATGGAAGTGGGTGAAAGGGTGGATTCGGACCATCACTCAGTGGCTGAAGGGGGAACGCAGGGAGGGGGTGGGAAAGGGGAAAAAGGGAGAGGGAAAAGGGCTAGTGAGCGGAAGCTGGACAGAGAAGGGGAGAAAGGAATTTATAAGGTTATTTGGTAAGAGAGAGGGAGGGGACAGAGGAATACAGGAAGAATGGAGGGAGGTAAGGGATATGGTAAAAGGGGTGACAGAGAAGATGGGGAAAGGAGGAGAGAGGGGAGGAAAGAGAGGGTGGTGGGATAAGGAATGTAAGGAGAAGGAAGGTGAGGTGAGAAGGGAGTTGAGACGATGGAGGAGGGAGGGTGGGGAGGGAGAAGAGTATAGGGATAAGAGGAAGGAATATAGACGCTTGTGCGAGGGAAAAAAGAGGGAGGAAGTAGAGAGGTGGGAGAAGGAGGTGGAGGGGGTGAAGACGGAAGGGCATGTGTGGAAAGTAATAAATAGAGAGAGGAAAAGAAGAAGGAGGGTGGGGGAGGGGATAAAAATGGAGGATTGGGAGGATTATTTTAAGGGGCTATTAGGAGGAGTGGAATGGAGGGTGAGAAAAGGGGGGAAAGAAGGAGGGGGGAGGACGAGGAGGAGTTGAGTAAGGAGGAGGTGAGAAGGGTGGTGAGGAATCTGAAGGAGGGTAAGGCGGGAGGGGGTGATGGTATAGCTAACGAGGTATGGAAATATGGGGGGGAGGAGGTGGTGGATTGGTTATGGGAAATATGTAATAGGGTATGGAAGGGAGAAGGTTGGGCGGAAGAGTGGAGGGAAGGAGTAGTGGTGCCGGTGATGAAGAAAGGGAATGGAAAGAGGATAGAGGATTACAGGGGTGTGACGCTGACACAGACGGCGTGCAAAGTGTACGCGTCGGTGTTGGCAGAGAGGTTAAGGGAGGAGGTGGAAGGGAAAAAGTTGCTGCCACCGAGTCAAGCCGGATTCAGGAGGGGGATGGGATGTGTCGATAACATCTCTGTACTAAATTACCTGATAAACAGGCAGGTGAGGAGGAAGGAGAGAAGGATGGTTATATTCTTTGTAGACCTGAGGGCGGCATTTGACTCGGTGGACAGGGAGGTACTAGTGAGGGCGATGCGGAAGAGGGGCGTGAGAGGGGGGCTAGTGGAAAGGTGTGAGGAAGTACTGAAGGAAACAGTGAGTAGGGT
Source organism: Andrena camellia (assembly GCA_029448645.1). Taxonomy (NCBI): domain Eukaryota; kingdom Metazoa; phylum Arthropoda; class Insecta; order Hymenoptera; family Andrenidae; genus Andrena; species Andrena camellia. Next base: position 10,498,638 of record CM055681.1, read on the forward strand.
GAGGGTGGGGGAGGAGGTAGGGAGGGAGTTTTGGACAGCTAGGGGAGTAAGACAGGGTTGTCCGCTGAGCCCGAGCGTATTTATGTTGTTGTTGGCGGATTTAGATGAGGAGCTGGAAAGGGGCGGGTGGGGAGGGGTGAAACTAGGAGGAAGGAAAATATACACACTGGCGTATGCGGATGACGTGGCGGTGGTAGCGGAAGAGGAGGAGGGAATGAAGGGGCTGATCGCAAGGCTAGAAAGATATTTGGATGGGAAGGGGCTGCAGCTGAATGTGGATAAATCAAGGATAATGAGGTGTAGGAAGGGGGGAGGGAGGTGGAAGAAGGTGGCATTGAGGTGGAAGGGGAAGGTAGTGGAAGAGGTGAGGGAATACAAGTATTTAGGGTATACGTTGCTGGCGAATGGGGGACAGGAGGCACATGTGGGGGACAGGGTGAGAAAGGCGGGGGCGGTGATGGGGCAGGTTTGGGGTATTGGGAAGAGGAAGTTTGGGAAGGATTGGGGGAAAAGGGTGTGGATGTTTGATAGGCTGGTATGGGCGACGGTGGGATATGGAGCGGAGATATGGGGGTGGAGGGAGAGGGAGAGGGTGGAGGGGCTGCAAGAGAGGTTTTTAAGATGGGTATTGGGGGTGGACTGGTGTACACTGGGGTACATGGTAAGGGAGGAGCTGCAGCGGGACAAGATGAAGGGAAGGGCGGGGATGAGGGCCTGGACGTATGAGAGAAAGTTGGAGGAGGGGCAAGAAGGGGAATTGGCGAGGGAATATTGGGAGGAGGTACAAGGTAGGGCGAGAAGGGGAAAGGTGTTGGGGATATGGGAGGAGGAAAGGAAGAGGTTTTTTGAGGAGAAAGGGTGGACGTTGGAGGGGGTGGAAATGATGAGGAGAAGGGGGAAGTTGAGGGGAGAGGAGTTGATAAGAAGGGGAAGGAAGGCAGAGGAGGTGGAAAGATGGGAAAAGATAAAGGAATCAAGATATAATAGGTGGTATGGAGTAGTAAAGGGGCGGGGGTACCGGGATATTTGACGAGGGGGTGGGGGGAAAGTAGATGGAGGCGAGTTGCAAGATTCAGGCTGGGGAGCGAGATGAGAGGAGGGAGGTATTGGGAGGAGGAGGAAGAGAGAAAAGGCAGGGTATGTGGTTGGGGGGAGGAGACGTGGGAGCATGTGTGGGAGGTATGTACAGGATGGGGAGAGCAGAAGGGGTGGCAGGAAGTGGTGACAGAGGTGTTGAGTGACGAGGGAGGGGGTGAAGAGTGGATGAGGAGAGTGGAAGAAAGGAGGGGAGGTGGACTGGAAGAATGGAAGCATAAGGATAGGAATGGGAGGTGGAGGAGAGGCGGGCGTGGCGGTGGCAAGCGAGCGAGCGGGCGAATTACGGTAGGGGCGGTTAATGTTAAGGATAGATGTTAAGGATAGATGTAAGGATAGATGTACGGATAGATGTAAGGATAGATGTAAGAGAAGAAGTTTTGTTTTTGTAAAAGAATTGTAAACCCCGAGGGGACACAATAAAGTATCATATATATAGACATGTACAGATTATTGTGGTAAGTTGCGAGCATCGCCTATCGTCGAATACGAGCCTAACGATAGCAGTTCACAATCTAACAAAGAATGTGGTTCCCGAACATGTAGGAAGTGTCGATTAAACGTTGGTTATACATTTTGAATACACACTACAGCTTAGTCTACTGAACGAATGAGGATACTAACTGTGTAGGCACGAACGTACGCGATGTAATGTGGTCTGTAAGACCGATCAGTACCACTTTTATAGTGGTTTGCAATTACACATGTACAGTATGTTGGTGGTGGGGGTGGTAGTCATCGTTGTTGCAAGAGGAGGAGGAGGAGCAGGAGGAAGAGCTGGAGGAGGAGGAGTTTTAAAATAAAATCCTTAACATATTTTCATAAAAAATATTGCATTTATTTATGCATTAAGTGTCCATTACGCGTGTGTGTGTGACGCTAGTTAGATTCCACAGTGCATATACTTCCAAATTTTCTGAACGTTTTCCAGTGCGCACACACAACCGCCACCGTTGTGGAAAGCGCATCGTATAGTGTTCGTTGTAGGCATTGATTTCAGGTTAGGAACGACCGTGTCAGGCACGATTCCCCAATAATCATCATCAACGTCGGAGCCGTCGTAGTCATCGTCGTCATCGTCGTTGTCGTCGTCGTCGTTGTTCTTTTTCTCGTACATCTCAGCGATATCCACGATGTTTATGTCTGTTCGTAGGAGCAGTTGTAGTAACCAAGACTTTTTCTCTACTCCTTTCACGAACACCACGTCGACGGTTGCGAGCTCGCGGGTGAGCATTTCTGGAAGCCTATGGTACGGTACCCAACCGTCGGACCAGCGAAGCCCGTGATGATGCGCTGTGAGCCAGGTCGCTTGACGCTTCTCGAACGGTGACATGCGAGCGTAGAAGTACGGTGGTTCGAAAAGCCAATGACAGATCGTCGTTTCTGTGTCGCGATTGTTTGCGAGAATCGCAATTTCCTTAGCGACAAATGTGTTACGTTCATTCTTAAAGCCTGGTAGGTTGACCACGACGGATAACATTATGAGGCAGTAGTATGTAATAGTATGTAGTAGCAGCGACGGTGTCAAAATAGCAACTGACGTTTTTGCAATCACCATCGTCCTAGTAGTTGGCGTTTACATCACGTGATTTTCCTCACCATGTTCGTCAAAGGGCTGTATTGGAGAATACGATCGTGTATGAGTAGGCAATATGCAGTGGTATTATCGGGCACGTTATCTCTACACCCGAAGTGGATTCGCACGTCCACCGCTGCACTCTTCACCGACTCGTTCTGTCGATAGCAATCTGTGATCGCGATAGGGGCGTATCGTAAGAATTCGACCGTGTTCAGCAACGGTTCGCCGTGATCGTAGTAAGAACGGGTAAATTTCGCGTACATGTCGTACAGGAGCGCGTATTTAGATTTATCGAAATCTAGGTTCTGGTCGTCGGACGGATACGTCTCGGAATTCAGAAACAATCGTACGTTCGTGAGATTGTACGGGTCGAATCTGCTCGCGCTTTTCTGGGGATTATTCTTTCGATTGGTTTGCATAGCGAATATCACGTGTCGCGGTTTCTCGATCTGCGACGAGACTTTCACGGTCCATGTGTGTTTCGTAGTCGTTTGCAGCAACAGATACTTGTGCAGTTCCCACGATCACTTTGCAGGCGACGTAGCATCGACAGTTTCTTCGTGTATTCTAACACGACGTGGGGCATACGCCATTGTATCTTGTTGATCTGGAGTTTCGTTATTATCGCGGGGTTTAGGGAGGCTGCGTACATCGCGTTCGTATCAACTCGCGCGCGAATCATGATCAACTCGTGTCGCACGTTCATCACGATGCGCCTGTAATCTTCGCAGAATCCCAGTAACGCGAACATAGGCATGCAGAAATTGAACACCGCGCTATTAAAAATGTCTTTGTCGTGTGCGATGGTATGACCCATGCTTCGCGTGTACAACGATCACGTGAACACGGACATGACGTTTGAGGCGTTCAACGACCTGTGCGCGAGATGTTGTAGACAACGATACGACTTCGTGGTCATCGACAAGGACAGTTCCATGTACGATGGTCGGTAGCGACGAGGATTTAACGACTTCGTGGTAGCGTGCGGACCTCAGTTGATCGTGAGTCCTTCATCAAGCAACACGAGGATGTCTAACGGACCAGCGACTAGTGGCGTCAGCATGGAGATCACGCAACAACAATAACAAGAAACAAAACAGAAACGGCGTCATAGACAACAGCTGCGAGACGTCGAGACGAAGAAGAAAATTGCTAAAATCAGCGACGCTATGCAAAAGAAATATATGAGCCTGAAACTCGGTAAAATGACGACGAAAGCTACTGCGGAGGAGAGCGCGCGTCCGATCGTCGAACCGTTGAAACACTTGGTCGAGAACACTGCGGTGCTGAAAACAAGCCCCGCGATGTCACCGAAGCTACGACCATCGCTCGCCAAGTGGAAACAACAACAACAACAACAACGGTTGAAGAAGAAGAAACGATTATCCTTTACTCCGTCCACAGCCGTTGCAACGATACGGCCCGAAACGACTCCACTCTCGGATTCATACGACGATAACGACGACGACGACACCGATGAGGACGACTACGAACAACCGAGGAACATGATCCGGACCAGGGTGAGACGAACGAAACGATTCGGGAAGTTCTCAATCTAAAAACCACCGCCTACAACATCGATGCGTACACCTGAAACGCCACTGGACCGCTGTCGCGTGAATATCTACAACTGTTCTTCACCGACACCAAGAAACTGATCGACAACGTATACGGCGTGTACCTAAGCGACGGCGAACAGCTGATGATCGGTGATTCCGTGCTCACCATCGGCGAGAATAACGACGACCTTAGCGTGAAAGGCAAGTGATACGCGGGTACACGAGGCTTGTACGAACTGCTGTTCATACGAACACCTGACAATCAGGCGTACACGAATGCTGATCTCGAAGCGTACCGCGGCATCTTGTTGTCGATAAACGCGCATAAACGGTACCAACAACGAATTGGTCGATAGACTACGATTGCTCGCGACGTCGCGCGACGCCGGACACACCGGACACGATAACGAAATTATCTCCATCATGGCGGAACTTCGCGAAGATGGTCTCGTCGTAAATTGATCGTTCAGATTGATGATGCGTCAGTTTCGTTCGCGATCACCGCCGTCGACATGTTGGTGAACAAGTTTGGCGCATCTTTGCACGGTACCGCCGATGCTACTACCGGCGACAACGATCAACGCATGGAGATGATTCGCTCGCAGAATTTGTACGTCGCGAATTACGTTGGAGAGAACGCGCTGTGTCTGGCCACCGATCGGTCGACGTTCGACGCGATGGAACGCAAGATGCGTCGCGTGGCACATCCGGAGGAGGATACCAACGCTGCGACGAAACGATACGTTGACGACATGGAACGTACCGTCGGGCGTGCCCTCGACACTATGGAGGATGACATGTATGAATTGACGACGAGGCGACTGGACGCTTTGACGACTGTGATAAATACTACGGTGGAAGGACGTCTCCTTGACTTGGAGAATTTGATAAATAGCACGATGCAATGACGCTTCGATCACTTGAAGGATAGACTCGACGAGCTTGCGATACCGATCGCGGAAGTACACAAACGAAAGGAAGCGCGGCGGTGTGCGACGACCACGACTACGACTGCGACGACAACAAACCCCGACAACACCGTACGTGCTTCGAGTGCCTGGTGCAGTACCTGCTGCTAGTCGTGGAACGTTATCGCAATCACCGCTATGGGTACGAGTAAGGAGCGAATACAATTGGTCGACGAACTGCACGCTCTCGTGAGACGAAATTTCCCGCGGCGACGCGTCGTTACTCGAGGCTACGATGATCTGTGGCAGGCAGATTTGGTGGAAATGCGCGCATACACTACCCACAACCGTGGTCACAACTTCATACTCACGATCATCGATACGTTCAGCAAGTACGCGTGAGTTGTGCCCGTGAATATGAAAAGCGGTCGTGACGTTACCGAGGCATTCGCGACTGTGTTGCGAGGAAGCGGCAAATGTCTGCGAAACCTACAAACCGACATGGGAAAGGAGTTCTACAACGCGGAGTTTGAACGATGTGTTACGTCTCGCGGAATGAACCACTACTCAACGTACAGCGTGTTAATAGCGTAGAGCTATCCTATTCCATCGTCATTTGAAACTATAGCGTTACCCATTAGGATATTGGGGTGTACGTCTAATTTGGGCACGTATCCAGTTTTTAGATTTTGATTTAGAATTTTAATTGGTATTTGGTATCTCATTCGTCCCGGAATTGTTATTTCCACGTTTCTAAATGGGAGTAATTCGTTTCCTATCGTGACCCCTTGCCTAGAGTAATCTATAGCGGCTCTGCTTTCTCGGAAAAAATCTGAACCCAAAATTCCACTCTGTTCGAGAGGTAGAGTTTTGACTACGTGAATTTCTGCCATTGTGTCTAATATTTTTGTTTTAATATACCCCATTGTGTCTAGAGAACCCTCTGTTATTCCCTTTAGATTATAGACAACGTCGGTATAAATCTGTGTGCCTGGCGAAACGGCATCTTCTTTGATTAAGCTCAAATCTGCTCCAGTATCGATCATCATTAATACTTGATCTTGTTTAAATTCTGGACTGGACAACGCTAAACTAGGGGCTCTCCACATTTCTATTGGTCGTAATTTTACCACGGCTTGACTGCGTACAGGATTTTGGGAAGAATTGGATGTTGGCTGTTCGGGATTTGGAGATTCTGCGGACCTTCGATTGTTGTTATACATTTTCTTTCGACATTCCTCAATGGTGTGTCCCCTATTCTTGCAGTATCGGCATTCGACTTGTGTTTGACGCGACGCGGGATTACGCGACGTCGTTCGTGACCCAGTGTTGTATGACAACGGCCTTGACCCGGAATTATACGGTGTTGATCGCGGCGCGGAGTTTTTCTTCCGGCATTCCTGAACTGTGTGTCCTATTTTTCGACAATGATCGCAATACTTTGATTGCCAACTAATTTGTGCTATTTGTCCTACGGGGAATTTACTGCTACAATTATTTGCTGAAATGCCCATACCCGAAACAATTTGTGCACTGTGCGGAGTGCGATAGTCCTTCAGCGAATTTATTTCTCATTATATTTTCCTGACATTCGGCCTCGGCTTTAATAGCGGCGCTAATGGCGGTATCGAGATCGGCGAATTAGACGGTTCGCATTCGTGCGTAGATTTCTGGTTTTAACCCCGTTAAAAATGCTTTAATTGAATTTGTTTCCACGGATTGATTGTATTGTACGACGTGTAAGGGAACCTCTATTTCATTACAGTGTCTTAATTGAAGGAGAATCCCGGAGATTCGACTGCTATAATCTACAGTGGCTTCATTCGGTAACTGAGCGATTTTCGACATTTCTCCATATAATTGGATTGAAGAATGTAGTGGTGCGAAACGAGAGCTGAGGACCTTAATTACTTCTTCTATAGTATTATAATCGCCGTTAAGTATGACTCGAGAGGCTTGCCCGGACAACTTACATTTGATTAATTGTACTAAACCGTATTCGGCGTTCGGCGCGATCATATTTTTCGCATTCCTAAAGCATTTTGTAAATTGATGTATAGTAATGTTTCGCCCGTCGAAAGCCGGAACCGTGTCGGCGGCATCGCGAATTCTAGTATGCGGTTGACGTGCATTATCCTGACTTAATTATAGGCGTTGTAATTCCTCTATAACTGCGTTCACCTGAGGGGTGTTGGAGCCTGTTCCGCCGATAAGCATGATTTTGGTTCTTTTAACGCGCCTGACTTAGAAAGAAAGAAGGAGTCTTGTTCTTCGCTAGGAGAGTTTTTCTCCCTTGCCACGCGTTTTGCGGTTTCAAAGCAATTTATATCCCACCGCTGTCGCCAGAATTTCTGTCCTGTAACGTTCTCGAACGAGACGTTGCCGTTAGTTACAGGAGATTCCACAAGTAGAGCGGTTTACCCGTGGAATTGTGGGATTGGTTCGGGTGGCGTGCGACAAAGAAATGAATTTCACGAAACTAGAGTCCTTCTTTTTTACGTTAGGTGACAAAAATAGATTTATTCAAAAATGGTTTTGACGCTAGGTCGAAATTGAACATATAATACGACACGGAGTCGTGAGATTTAGTAATATAATTAAAGTAAAGAAATTGCGTACGACGTATCGGTCGGTATTTAAAGTATATTGCTGTGATTTAGGTTTCAACGCACGGTCGGTAATAAAGGATGATTTTGACGCTAAGTCGATAATAAAGAATATTACGCTAATTAATATTAAGATTCGATTCTAGATCGTTAGTTTAACATAAGATCTCGACGCTAAGTCGGATTGCGAGACTAGAAAAGACGCTTGGTCTATTTGGTATGTTTAAGTTGAGAGATCGAGAGGATTCCTTCTCTTCGATTTGTAGTGGCTTCCAGTTGCCTATCAGCTTGCCCACGCTTTCTAGGATGGTAGCTGAGTGCTAGTGAAAGCGATCTCAGATGGTAGCCAGGTAGCCTGTTAGGGCGTCCCCGGATGGTAGTTGGATTCAGTGGCTTCCTTCCTTCAGATTGATAGTGAGTTTTCTGGTGCCTATTATCTGGCACCACGCTTTACAGGATGAGGTTGAGGGGCTAGTAAAAGCGACCTCGTATGGATGTTGAGGGGCTAGTTAAAGCGACCTCGTATGGATGTTGAGGGGCTAGTTAAAGCGACCTCGTATGGATGTTGAGGGGCTAGTTAAAGCGACCTCGGATGCAGGTTGAAGTTTGGAAGTCAGGACGATGATTTTAGATAAACTTATGTTAGACTGAGGGGCTAGTGAAAGCGACCTCGGTGACGGTTCGGTGGCAGAACCAAGTCTGCTCTTTGCTGCTGGCGGGCCTCTATTTATACCAGTTTGTGATACTTGACCCGCACCAATCACTCGCTGTGCGATCTCGCGCACCAATTAGAATTAACATCCGGTTCGCGCCACTCGCGCACTACACACGGTTTATTCGGCGTCCGGTTGATCGTGCGGTCTGCGCACGCGCGCTTGGTTCACTGGCGCCACTGTGTTCACTATTTGAATAGGCGGCTAAACGCATGCGTTGCCCGTCACTAGTTTGATTCGCGCGCTGTTTGAATACGCTCTCGCGTGCGTGGTATACTAACCTAGGTATAATATAAACGAAATTGACAATATATATATATATATGGAAACAAAAGGAAAAATTTATGGTGGTAGGTAGCGGTACGTTACACATGCGTAAGCAAACACATCGTGATACTTTGGTGATGAAAGTTGATTATGAATAAGAGACTGTAATTTAATGACATTATTCCTTGCATTTAGCTGCACATCGTAATTAAACAATAATACAAGGTCGGAAAATTTTCGTACAAAGCTTTTCCATATCCGGAAACCATATACATCAAGCGGTTGTATCATTCCTGTAGTTTTTTTCGGTATTATGAATATTTCCACATGTTGATTAGCTGGTATACCGTTTCGTAATGTAGATGGACAGTGACCAGTCCACGAATCCAATAACAAAACGCTTCGAGTTCCCGCATGTGGTAGATATACGTTTGTTAACCATTCCATAACCAGTTCACCTGTTAACTTTCCAGATGTGGACGCCTGTATATAAACATTCCACGGTCGAAACAAAGATTGTTGTACACGTGGACCAAAATTACCATCCTTTTCCTGCAGAACAATAAATAGCGGAGAGAGTAGTTTCCAAGAAGCTGATATTGTGGGGAATATAGTATAGCTATGAAGGCGAAAAAGAAAATTGTAATTTTTATTTTCGAGGACTATTTTTTAAACATTTAAGGGGGGGAGGCATATACCGGGAAATACCAAAAAGATACAAATTGTTTTTTTTCTTCATATTTTCAGTGTTTCAGTGTTGAAATTCGCAAAAATATCGAAGATATAGACATCAGAAGCGTGGTATTCAAATGCATTTTTCTCGAAATCATGATTTTCAAATATGTTACCTGTGATGGATACGGCCCTGGGCGCATGCTCATGCGCAGCAGGCGGTAACGACGAATGGACACATGGCGAATGTATCGGTTGGAGACACGAGCTAATAAAGATATTAATTTTTATACATGCCAACTCAGCCTGTTCATTATACAAACATGACATTACCCACGATTACTCAAAAACTATTCAACCGATTTACGTCAAATTTTGCATGGCTATATGATACACTATTACTTAGTGCTTTGACAGCCCGGATTTTGCATTTAATTCATAGTATCTTTTTTATTGCCTAAAAAGTGCCATATTTCATGTCCGATTTTTTTTTAAATTTTGAAAATTTAAATGTATCTCGAACATTTCTTATTTATGAAGACTAAAAGAAATGTGTATTTTTTATTATCAACCCTAAAGGTTAATGCTGTTACGTCTCTGTTACCAATGAACATACTTCACTTCTAATGTCTATATCTTCGATATTTTTAGAAATTTCGGTCCCTAATTTTCAGGAAACATTCATGACATATCAAACACTGAAAATATAAAGAAATTTTTTTTATCTGTTTGGCATATCTCGGTATATGCCCCCCCCCCTTAAATGTTTAAATTCTCGAAAATAAAAATAACATTTTTCCTTTTCACCTTCATAAATAAAAAGCGTTCGAGAAGGATTTACACTTTCAACATTTGAAAAATAAAAATGTTTTTTTTTTAGTTTTTTGGACTTTTTTCGAAAACCGTTTGTCGCACGAGAAAAAGCAATAGAACATAAAAGATGCTTCTTGTCTGGATTTATAACTTTGGTGTGACATATTTTTTTATCAATATGTAATCAATAACTTGGAGGATATTATATAAAATCGACTTTGTGAACTGTTAAATAATTATTTAAATGTTCAAAAGCCCATGGGCACCTTTTTCCGGTATCCGATTAGGCTCAAACTTTACACACATTTTTTTCTATTATTTGAAACTATTCTGAGTGGTGCCGCGGAAAAATCTTGAAAAAAAATTTCACCAAGAAAAAATATGAGCCACCCTAGTACCTACAGCTGAAATCGATTTTTGATCTCAGATGAGCCTGTCTTGAAATATCATGTGCACCGTGTTTTTATCAGCGCCAGAGTTATACCAATTTATTGAAGATTACATCGGAAAAATGACAATAAAATTGTTTTCTTATCATCTTAAAATATGTATAAAGGAATATCAAAAAGACTTCTTACCCTATGTGTTACAGTTTTCAAAAGAATCCTACATGTTTTGTTGAAGACTGTACCCTTAATTAACATGCATTAAAAAAGGAAAAGAACAGAAATTTTAATGTTTTATCTACTTGTAGCACAGTTGTAAAAGATGCAATGATATAGTAGGATACTTAAAGCAAATGTAAAATTGTTAATTTTTATATTACACAACAAAGTGTTACAGAAACCTGCCAGTGTTCTCCAGTTTATGGTATGTGAATGCATTCACAATGAAAAATATAATAGGTACATTTTTTCTGTTTTTGCAGGAGCAGGTGAAGTATTTAAGGGGTCATGCTGTCAGGAGGCCGAAAAAAAGGGTGGTCTTTGGAAATTTTTTACTCAAAAGCTATAACACATTTCTCAAAAAATCTTTTTTCCTTTTAAGGATTGCATCTAGTACCGTGCATCGTAATTTTTTTATTTAAAAATATATATCAATAACTAAGTTATTGTCCATCACTCGAAGGTTCTCTCAAAAGAAGGCTTCTGCGGTGACCACTGATGCTCGAAAGTCGATCATTTAAAATAAAAAGTTTAAAAGAATTTACTTATTATATTATATTATCTAGTATTTGAACGAAGGATTTTTCGAAACATTGATTTGGGAAAAAATGGCTGATGTTTAAAGTAAAAGTTGCAATTTTTATCATAAATCGTGCCTGATTTTCGTCAATTAAAAGAAAACTAAGCATCGGATAAAAAAATCCTTCGTTCAAATACTAGATAATATAATATAATAAGTAAATTCTTTTGAATTTTTTATTTTAGATGATCGACTTTCGAGCAGCAGTGGTCACCGCAGAAGCCTTTTTTTTTTAGAGAACCTTCGAGTGATGGACAATAACTTAGTTATTGATAAATATTTTTAAATAAAAAAATTACGATGCACGGTACTAGATGCAATCCTTAAAAGGAAAAAAGATTTTTTGAGAAATGTGTTATAGCTTTTGAGTAAAAAATTTCCAAAGACCACTCTTTTTTCGGCCTCCTGACTGAGCATGACCCCTTAAAAGCTCCTGGTTCGCGTACAAATCCACGCAATTCATTGCGAACAAAAACACGCCACGGAAATCGTTGAGTACTGTACGTAAAAATACATAATAAATTTGAAAGTCTTCGAGAATGTAGAATAAATTTGAAGGTAATGAGGATATTAAGAAATACGTTACCTTTAAAAGCACAACTGTTTTGAAATTCTACGCGTCCTTCGTTTAAAAAATAATTCGCCAAGTGTTCGCGAAATAGAGGTACTTGCGCCATCTCCCTAGATCTACGCCAATTAGACATGTAACGGCTGCCTGCTCACTCATGTGGAGCGCGGACCGCTGCTCCTTCCATCGACCCGCGATCGATGGAAGGGGGAAGCTCTCTTGACTATAAATCACGCATGATTTCCTGGAACTCTCTCTCTGTTCCTGGACGTCGCCTGCATGGTAATATACGCTTTGCTTACGCACTTTGCTTATTCGCTTTCGACTTTGCTTCGAATATTTGAGCTTCGCCACTCTGCCTCGCAAGCTAGGCTTTATACGCTACAGTTAAGACTGTGCCTAATTATTACTGAACTTATTAATTATTCTTAACTTTTAATAATTGTGTATTTAATTGTAATTGACTGAGTGTATTGTGTTCGACCTTGTGTACAGATTTAAATTATAACTGTGACTTACTTTAGAACGCTTAAAATTAATCTTAGGTTAATACATTATTCTATAACGCTTAAACGGTTCGTAATTACTCCTTAGTTGCAATAAACCTAATCTAGTGTTAATAAAGACGTTAAATATACATCATTCGCGCGTCTCTAGTCGCCGGTATTCGAACTGTGTCTCTCCAACTTCGTGAAAGCTTACCTGCACCGATCCTTAACATACTTTGCTAACACCAAGTCTTCCCGAATTTCTTTTGCTTTTAACGGCGGTCTTCGCGCAATCCTTTGTATTGGGAAGAACGACGCTTGGTCATCATTCCTTGTAATATTGTGGTTATTCAATTCGTCAGTAAATATGCGGTCCAAAGTCCCTGGCGGAGCATAAATTGCTGCCGAATCAGGACTTTTATTAAAAAAATTGTGTAAGTACACCGTGGCCATTATGATTGCTTCCGCCCTTTTCGACTCCAAAAGCATGGGTTATCGGAGTACCCAAAATACGGACGATATTACGCCAAACACACTTTCCACCATCCTTCGAGCTCGACATAATCTATAATTAAATACTCGTCTTTTTGTCTCCTTCGCGTGTTGTCCAGAATATACATTGATAATATTCTCACTTAAAAAGAATGTATGGTACTTCCTTCGACCTTCCATTTAACGGAGCAGGATTTGGAAGCCATAAACTATTATTATTTAATAATTTAGAAAATTTCGTATTAGAAAATACTCCACTGTCCGAAATTCTTCCCTGACAACCCACGTCGGCAAAAATAAAATTGTATGTGGCATCAGCAACAGCCATTAGAACAATACTGAAAGTATTTGTATAATTATAATACATATTATTAGTGCCGCTATTTAGTGGACACTTTAGCACTATACGCTTGCTATCTATTGCGCCTAATACATGTGGGAAGTTCCACAAATCATTATATTTTGTAGCTATAGAGAGCCATTCGTATTGCGATTTTGGTATCTAAAAAAGCAGTAATTCAGATAAATAATCACTGAAATAAATCTATAGGAATATATTGCCTGTTTATTCAGCAAAATATGCCTTATAATTAATATATTGCTTCATACTTTTGCACATTAATAAAGAAACCGACGATATTATTAACATCGACGTTAGCGACGACAGTTTGCAAGAGGAAGGAGGTAGTAATATGGGCAAGGAAGGAGGTAGTAATATTGGCAAAACACCATTAGCACCAAAGAGAAAAAGGACTAACAGCAATGCGTTAGATGAAAAGTTTTACGAAGCATTCGACTCCGTAAAGGGTTCACTCTTAAAAAATGACGATTGTCAATATTTTGGCAACATGGTAGGCGAAAAATTGCGGTCGTTCAGCGAGGCTGAACAATATGTGATTAAAGCCGACATTATGCAGATATTTATAAAGGCCAAAACGACTATTACAGAAACTATACTGATATGCAATCCCATATGCTACACACATTTCCACCTCCCTTTACATCCTACACTCACGGAAATATTGTAAATCCAATAGATTTGCTATTAGATGCTGCTTCCTCTTCGTCTTATTCACCCTTTCATCCTTCCCAATTCCCAGAATAGTTTTAATATAAAACATAGATATATAAAACTTTTTCGTGCATAATTATACAGCATGTCCGGTTTGTTCGTATACACGCTATTATTTTTATAACTATTCAAACAGTGAAAAAATGTAAATTATTGTTGAAACATACGCTTCGTGCACATCGTTAAACGCGTCTTGAAATGCATAATAAAGTGGTAATAATAAAAATATATAGTTCCATTTAAAAAAATTACATTCACATTAAAATCTCTGTAAATAATAGCTTAAACTCAAATCCTAATATTCTATTAAGTTTCCTCCATCAAATCAAACAACTTTCACATGAAATATTTTGTCGCTTTTTCAATAGTTACAAAAATAATGACGTGTATACGAACAAACCGTACATACTGTATAATTTTATGAAATGTGTATAGGTAAATATATTTCATCTTACCTGTACATATTGTTGCAATCTCTTCATCAGTGCTTCACACACTTCTATCACTATTGTGTTTATTGACTGTTTCGAGACTCTAAATAAGTATTGAAGGTAGTAAAATAAGCGCTTCGCGCCCCGAGGTGTCTACAGACAAATATAAACACATCCCCCAGATGACCAACCACCTCAAGTTGATCGCTGTGTCCGTTCCGTCGGAATAAATGAATAGAAGTTTTTCGCAAATATCTCGGAAACCAAGGTCGACCGCCAAAAAGTTCAGACGAAAAAGTTGTTCAGAATGACGTTCTTGACAACATATTTCAAGGTCGTCAAAATCCGTAAGGTTGCCCTTTATCTATACCATTACCAACATTAATTTTGAATACCTTTAATCTCCAATGTTTACGTTTTTATGTTATATTATGCTAAATAATGTTTTTTTATAAATTAGACTAACAGATACAGGTTTTACTGCAGCCCTCCGTTATTGCTGAATCCTTCACGCGTATTTAAAAAAAAATTATTGAAATCAGTCAAGATTTGCGCTGTCGAGAGTTTTTTTGGCCGAAATCACACACTGTGCGCTGGTCCTTCGTGTTCGGCGCTCTCCACCCGGCCGGGCTCGACCTTCGGAGGCTCGAATAAACACGCTCGACGCTGACGAAAGTTATTCGTGGCTTTATTTGCAGGCTTCGAAAAGATAAATGCTACGGATGAAAAATTTATTCCACGCATTTATTCGAATAAAACCTTCGAATAAAAATTATCGTTATTCGTCGCATAAATTCTCAACGAATAAAATTATTTATTCGTTGCTCTTCGAATAAAGAGATTATTCGAACCTCGAATAACGAATAAAAATTATTTATCTTTTGTTCGTTATTTGAGATTTTTATTTAGATAAACTTTTGCCCATTATTCTGTAATTGAGGCCAACAAAATTTAATATTTTCGTTCCTTCTTTGCATTGCGTTTCCAGGTTTCACTGCAGTCCAAGAATAGCATTAAACAATAATAATAAATAAATAAATAAAATGTACATGCAATTACATGTAAATACTATTACAATTTTCATCATAATTTATCTTTAGCATTACAATGTTTGTACAGTATTTATTCGCGAGGAACTCTGACTCGCTTTCGTGCCATCTCGCTCTCGCCTTCGGCAAGAAAGAACCGAGAAACGACCGCTCGGAATTGTGTCCCGTCTATGTACTCAAAGTGGAGGGAATGCTTTGCTGCGTGTGTACGTACCTCACGGACACCAATTCCCACCGCGCGACGGGTAGGCGTAGCCCGAGAGAGAGCGAGAACGTAGAGAAAAGGAGCACGGAGGCAGGCAACCAGTGTGGTGGGAGAATACCCCTCACGAACTCACCGGTCAATGAATCTGAACTCGACCTTAGTAGGGCGAGACTTCCTATAGGCGTCTAGATGCACGCCAGGGTTCTTTGTTACTTTTTTCGGTAATTATATAGAAGAGGGCAGACCTTACTGATTTTGATGATCTTGAAATATGTTCTAAAGGTCATCATTCTGAACAACTTTTTCCTATACATGCCACCGCCGCTCGGCTGTAGTTTTCGAGATATTCAGAAACGTATTTTGGTATTTATTCGGAATCAGCTACACCTGTGTTGATCGATTCCGAGGTATCGGTATAGGTTTGGGGCTAGATTTCGAGGGACGCGGGAGTGCCCTCCGTGAGGGTGTTGTCGGAAGCCCCCATACACCTAACAAGTGCTCCCGAAAGCACGCTCTTCTAGGAAAGAAATCCAGAATCATTCTAATATTCGGCAGCGCCGGCACCGTCGAACACGGTCGGGGTGTTGTCGGAAGCCTCTACATACCTCACTCAACAGGTGCTCTCGAAAGCACTCAAAGCTTTGTTCAAGCTTAACTGGTTCTACGACGTCTTTTTTTGCTTGGAAGAGGGTGCTTTCGAAAGCACCTGTTGCGTGTGGGGCTTCCGTCAACACTTTGCCGTTTGTCAGTATACTAGCTAGGTCCATGCACCTTGCACGGGCTTCTGTCTCTTTAAACACCGTGCTGTGTCTGCGTAGAGCCTAGGGGCTACCTACCCCAGTCCACTACTCTTCAGGTAGTAGGTACTGACAAACGGCAAAGTGGTGGTGGTGGGCTCCATGCATCTACGTGTGACTCTACACATTCAAATCGTTGCGAAATCTTTAACAATTTTTCCCCACGAAACGGTTCGTTTGGGACATATGGCTCCTTTCAAACGTTTTCTCCTTCCACCGAGTAGAATATGTTGATGTAAAAAAAAATTTAACATTAATTTTCAATGTTATAAACCGTCTTGCAGCAAATTTTTTTTTTAAATCTCCACCGATTCAGGGGTGTAGATTCATCCTTCCAAGCGGTGAACAATACTTTTTTAACACCCTGTACGTATACTTCACTTAGAACAGCGTTCTATCTCAATTTCTGAAGTTAAAATAACGTTTTAATGTGTATCGCGTAAGTTGGTTCATGCCAACTTGGAGCTCAGCCAACTGATGCATGGGAAAGAGCGTTCACCCGCTCGTCTCGTATGGTTTATACCAGGCTTGAGAATTAAGTGAACTTCTCGGCCGATTTTCAGAGGCAACGCCTCCTTTCTCCCGCCGCGCGTCTTGTACCATTGTTACGAGCCGGGGCTGCGGCAACGCGAGAGGCCGGCGAGAAGGGGATTTCTCAAGGAATATGGTTTATAAGTTTGTTAGTTAGAGGGCGGACGAACCTGATGCGAAATCAGGGAGCCGCCAGGATTATTGGAAACGAGGAATAACCGGATGCGAAATCAGGAAGCCTCTAGGAATGGAGTCAAACGCAGACGAACCTGATACTAAATCAGGGAGCTGCAGGAGGGTGAAACGTCGTAAACGAACCCGATGCGAAATCGGGGAGTCACTAGGATGAAGTTTGCAGACGAACTTGACGCGAAGTCGAGGAGCTGTTAGGAGGTTGGATTATTTACAGACGAACCTGGTGCGAAACCAAGGAGCTGTTCGGAAGTTGGTAGATTTACAGACGAACCTGATGCGAAATCAGGGAGCTGTAGGATACGGACGAATCTGATGCGAAATCAGGAAGCTGTATGTGGGTGAGGTTTCGTGGACGAACCCAATGCGAAATCGGGGAGCCACTGGGTTGGTAAAGATTCCTTGTTTTGGTGAGAGGTGCGAACGAACCTGATGCGAGATCAGGGAGTCGCGGGAAATGTTAGTAATGCCTCGTAACTCTAAATTAATGTTTGATACAACTCGAGCGGTAAACTTGTATCCCCATAAAAAAACTTCAAAAAAGAAAAAAAATTAGGCCAAGTACACGAAATCAAGTAAATAAGAAAAAAGAAGATAATAATAAATAAATCACAAAAAATAGAAGATAATAATAATTACAAAATAAAAAAAAAGTGAAATCAAAATGAGCTGCAAGTACATAAATGTGCTTTCCAACTGCGCTTAAGATGACACAACTACATATACACAGCTAAAATGCTGTGTTCGTACATTCCATTACTCATATCGCGGACATTTTAATTAACCCATCAAAGAGAAAAATGTATTAAATAATATTAAGCAGATATATCTTTATACAAATAAATATTTTAATACGAATAAATATTTTATTCAAAACACTTGGCGCTGCGCCCAGAATTGGTGTTGCTAAACTGAATAAATATGTATAAATTGCATTAATCTTTATCTTTCTTTCTTGTGTATGCGTTCGTGAATGTGTGTATGTGCATATGCTACGTATGATATTAGAATTATATATATAATGTAGAATAAATTTGACTGCGTTTCTAATATGTATATGTTTATGTATTTTAGATTGTAAGGGAGTTATTGTAAATTATTAATACTATGACAATTAACATTTTTTCGGTTTCGCAGCGTCAAGTATTTTGAATAAAATATTTATTTGTATTAAAATATTTATTTGTATAAAGATATATCTGCTTAATATTATTTAATACATTTTTCTCTTTGATGGGTTAATTAAAATGTCCGCGATATGAGTAATGGAATGTACGAACACAGCATTTTAGCTGTGTATATGTAGTTGTGTCATCTTAAGCGCAGTTGGAAAGCACATTTATGTACTTGCAGCTCATTTTGATTTCACTTTTTTTTATTTTGTAATTATTATTTTCTATTTTTTGTGATTTATTATTATTATCTTCTATTTTTTTTTTTTTTTATTTGATTTCGTGTACTTGGCTAATTTTTTTGCTTTTTTGAAGTTTTTTTATGGGGATCTCACTTCTTTTTACAAAGATAATTTGCATAGGGAATAACTTCAGATAATTTTTAATATTATAACTTACAAATTATCGCGGGACTGAATTAAGGATAAATTCTATGTAAGTTTAATAACTACGAAAAGAAACCATGTGCACCGCATTGCCGATCTATATGTAATATTATATGTATAGTATTTTGTGTACAATACATGGTGCGCGAAGCAGCTTATGGCGCTGAAAACAGCCTTTGGCGCTGAACGTATTTAACATTGAACTGTATTAACAACCACAATTAACACCTTTCGAAGAAAAATATGTATGCATTTTTAGCATTTCGTGGTCAAGCTTGTTTTTCTACTCGTAAATCATCAACGGATACCCACGTTGTGCTCTTACCCCTTACCATACTCGTGTAATGACCATCGGCAATACTTTTACCGTGGTGGAAAATCGCTACCTTAAGTTTATAACAATGATCCCCCATCTGTATTTTAGTAGTAGGTATTGCTTTGATGTAGAAATTTTCCACTTTCGTTGTTGTTCCACTACTATCATGATCGAACAAATGTAATTTTGCAATAAGAATTTGTTTGGAAGCAATTATATCGACTTTCTTCATTGTGTTTGAATTTAAATTATCACAATTAGTGCAAGGATCTTTCAGATTTTTCCATCCTGTGAAATTGTCACCATTTTGGTTGCAATTTATTGGTAGAACGATACATATTTGTAAAAACACGTAGCATGTCAAATTTTGAAAACTTACCTTATTTAATACTCGCCAGGTTATAACCTGACTGTGAGCTGTCAAAATTTGGAGTGGATTGCATAGTGAAGGTAGCGTTTGACGAACGAAACATGTGTTAGTTTCTTTTGGCTGAAGGTGTGCGTGTAACGCGTATATACGTATTATAATGACGAAAATTTTCTTGGAGAAGGAGAAGAAAATCTTACCGTTTCCGACAGATTCATGAGACGATATTACGATATCTCTGTCATGCGTGGACCGATTTTATTGAATTTGGTTTTATTCGAAAGCTTATATGCGGTTTACATAACCCTGGTAACAACCTGCCGGCATTCTGCCACCAGATGGACAGCAGGGTCTGCCAGGAGAGCGCAGGTCTGCCGGCAGATGGAGTGCAGTCTACGGGTGCGTTCCGTTATTCACTGCAAATGCTGGCAGTGGCTACAGATGTATGACGTCAAGAACTTCGACGTCACTTCCTGTTGTAACTGCTGCAGCCTGCCAGGTACAGCAGTCGCAATAATCACGTGACCACATAACGGTTTCAAAATGAATCCTGCAATTGATGTGGACATGGAAATTATTACTATTATTGACGAAGAAAGTAGCGAGCGTTTTTTGTAGGTTATTAGAACAATATTGGACACCAGATGACAGACGCTATGAGATGCTGAATGCAACCAACTGCAGCTGCGTTCCGTTTTACAATTTCGCAGCAGCTTCGAAATGCACGAAATTAAAACGGAACGCTGTTAGCAGCACATTCACGTGACGTCATATAAGAAGTACTTGCAGTGAATAACGGAACGCACCCTACGTCCGCGTTCAGCTACGGTTCTGCCGGCAGAGCCTGCTTGTCAGGGCCTGCCGACAGATCGACGGCAGATCCTGCTTCCCGTCTGCCACATCCAACTGCGCCATCTGAAGGCCACAATTGCTAAACAATTCTTTACGCGTGACGTCACATGGACCTACGCCCCAACACAAATGTGCCGTTATTACTGTAGGTGTGTCCCTACTCTTTTTACTACGCGTGGAGAAGGAGAATTGATAGGCAGTAGGAACGGAGCAGTGGATTCTGCTCACATAACCTGCGAGCAGATTCTGCAGTTTATTACACAATTGTTATGTTTGTTTTTAAAGGTATGTATTTTGTCTTTAATAATATACAAATTTGATGCACGTGATTACAATTACAAAATAATATAGTAGTATGCGTTTATTTCATATGACTTTCGGCCTTTGAAAGGGGGTATACATTTCTCTTTACAAATATTATCTTATATTATATTACTATTCTTCTTTTTCGCGCTGTTTTCTTCTGCTTATCTCTCTCATCCATTCCGTTCCTTCCCCGGTGTCCTTCAGTAGTTCATATAACCTTTTCCTTGTCCTTGCCATACCGTTGCAATTTTCTGCTAGATGCTCTAACGTTTCTTTATTTCCCATACACAGCCTGCATTCGTTCTCTTCGTCGCTTTTCCAGAATCTGCTCCCTCTCTCCTCATTACCGCATCTAAACCTTGCTATTATTACAAAATAATATAAGTAACACATATAAATCAAAAGAGAAACTTTCAATATTTACAGTTACAAATTTCGGTTATACTGAAGTAAAATGAGCACTGAAAAGTGCTGTTTGGTGTGTTTGGTACGTTTTAAAATAGTGGCTCTGAAAAGTGCCGATTGTTGTTCATTGTGAACGTCGAGAGGTAGTTCCTATTAAAATCAAATAAATAAGTACTGAAAAGTACCGTTTGGTGTCTTCGTCACAGTAAAAAGAGACACACCTCTCCTTTTAATAGCCATATTTCTGAAAAATAAAGTATTTACTGCAGTTAAGGGTCGTTTTCACGTGACAGTAAATCGTGACTTTTACGGTCATGACACTAAATGTCATGACTTTTACTGTCACGTGAAAACGGACCTTCACAGGTCATCAGTTTCTTCCTCCGGTGGCTGCTCGCTCCAGAAACTGCGGGGCATTCGTGATTCCTGCGATGATGCTGGGCTTCGTGCGTGCACCACGCTTCCTACTTCGTAGCCGCTCCTTTGCCGCCTTAAGTGCCGCTTGCATCCGCAACTGGAAGTCTGATCGTGTTGGCATCTTGAAGTGACGATTCCGAGACACACCGTCTGAAAAAGAAATGTATGCAAAGTACGTTAGCGTTCGGTCCAAGCGTTCGGTTTCAAAGCACAAAGGGTACCACGTCGTACAAAGGGTACCACGTCGTACAAAAGGTACCACGAGGTAACATTTTGGCGGTACAGTGGGCTACGCTCGGGTTGGCTGCGCCGCTTTGCGGACATTCGTGATTGGTCGGGACTTTACTTCCCAGTTCGCGTTTGTTTCGAAATCTCGTTCATTCTGAGGTGACAGTCATCGACAGCGGTACCACAGAATTTCCGAAGCATCAAAACCACAAAAATCATCCCGAAACATCCACAAGACGCAAGTAATTATGGATTTTAATAAGTTCAAATTGTCTGCGTCGCGGAAATCGGGACACGCACTATCGGCGAGGCAAAGAAGCAGGGTTATGCGCGAAGTGCGAAGCAACTTACGCATGCGATACCATGCTGCATTTAATACCGTCAGTAGAGTAGCGGATAATATTTTTAACGTGCAAGATGCTGCTAGCACATCTACAGGTTGTAGTTCGTCCGCTCCTGTTAATTTAATCCCCGATAGATTCAGTGCTGGGCGCGATATAAATGTAGAAGACGCCGGTCCTTCTACTTCCATGTCACGCGTTTCTAATGTCCACGATACAGTATCATTGTCCTGTGGTACTTCCTCCAAGCCATCTTTTCGCCAACGGTTAGCGTCTTGTTTCGTAGACAACAATTTGACACACGTTCAAGGAAATAATATATTATTATTATCTCTCCTTCGAACACATTCCTGTTTCTCCCAGTTGCCTCAGGATGTTAGAACACTTCTATCTACGCCACGTAATCCTGCTGTCACATTCGTCGTGGCACCAGGAGAATACATTCATTTCGATCTGGAAGCAGAAATTATTAAAAGTCTCCCGAATACTTTGTCCGTAGCTTTTGTTAGACAGTTAGAATTAGATTTTCATACCGACGGATGTAGTTTGGACAAATCAGGTTCCATTCATATCTGGCCCGTCCAATGTAGGATTTCAAATATTCCACATACAAAGCCGATAGTAGTAGGCATCTATAAAGGTCCCCAAAAAAGACACGACCCCAATATTTTCTTTCAGAAAGAACCCCGCACTAATTACATGGGAAATTTAATCCCGGTTAATTTCGTTCATTTTCACATATGTTGTAGCTTATGACCTGGTGAACAAAAAATGTAATAGGCAAAAACGTCTGTGATGGATAGTTACTGAGATACAGCTAATCACACGGCAAATAGAAAAGTTACGGTAGGCTTGCGCTACGCCTCACTTTGACTTTGACCAGCGGTCTCTCTCCGCTTTACCACCTCGCTAGTAGTTCCCACTCCACCGTACCGTCGATCTGTCAGAAGTGGGGAGGGACTACGCTGCATGAGGGATCTCGCGTTTAGCTAGCCAGCCGAAAGCTATGAAATCGTTGCCGATGCTGGAGGACGAAATCAACGCTAACACTGTAGTAATACATTCCGCTGTCCGATTGCTTAGCGCAGCACGCGCGCTCTATTTTTAAACTGTTACATTATGGCATATAGAAATCGAACTTGCTGCTATGTTTGCAGTCGTAGTTTTCGTAATCGACAAATGTCGCGAATAAATGGCGAAGAAAATGTTCAATAAAGCTTACACGCGGTTTACATAAGAAAAATGCCTTTAAATTTAGAAAATATCGCAGGCGTGATGAGATATTAATGAAATAAGTTTCAGGTTAGGTTGGAATAGCCGGGCGACGAGTAAAAGTGATAGCGGATAGCGACAGTCAACATATACAGGGTGTCTTTCCTGTACTTGGCGTCGAGACGCTACCGCGTCTCTAGATCAGTGGGAATATGCTACTAATATTATAAGGACCGCTGGGTAAAGAATGGGTTTAACGAAATCTACTGAATTTACACGTGAACACCATTCGTATATTCAATAATCAATTATTGTACAAATGTAAGTGTCGCGGTTAATTAATTAAATAAAAAAGTGTAAGTTACCACTAATTTGCATGGTGTTGGCGCACTGACGATGCGGGGCGTAAGAGTGATTAATTCAATGTGCCAAATAGAATATAAACCGGACTCGCTGATTCTATGAGGTTAGCTATGATTCGGAAGGGGACTTTAGCCCGATCTTACTAGATTTAACCAACTCTGTACGAGCGTGACACGATGTGACTCTACGCGAGCTTTGAATCGAAGAGGGTTGAAACCATAGGGTTTATATAGTCCCAAAAATGAGTGGGGATTCGTTAGAAATCTCCATATAAGGAAATCCGTAGGGGTCGCCATCACGTCACTCCTGTTTCCATGGTCGTGATCCAGCTGGTCGAGATGACCCCCATTAGTGGTGTGTGATAAGCGAAAGGATTTTAGGGCGTTTTCCCTTCGCAGACGCAACTCGAAAAAACGGTTGAGAGCGGCATATGGGATAATTCCACATACGTAACACCATATTAACCGCGCGTGGCGCGTCAACAAAACAAAAACGCATCGACAATCGTGCTTTCTGGGATGATGTGGAAACCTATTGATATAATGTCGCCCTAATACGTCGCGTGCGGTTTACATGGTACGGGCCTGAGGCGCTTCAAGCTACGTGACCGCCGCGGGGGGCTAAGACGCGCGACGGGAGAAAGAAGGCGTTGCCTCAGAAAATCGGTCGAGAAGTTCATTTATTTCCCAAGCCTGGTTTATACTATTTTTTGGCCAAATAATTATCAGTTGAGCTATGCATAACATGTATGTACATAGACTATCGTGGATGAATGATTTTTAAGCTTGTATACTTGTAAATAGCTACCATTTGCATTGTTATCACGATATAAAATACATTTGTTTCACTTACAGTAATTCGATTTCATCTACTTAGTTCCACTAACAAAGTAACAAATAAGTTAAATATTCTCCATATTTTAATTTTATATATCATTATAACTAAAATTTTATGATGTACTACATTTTCACTGTTTATCAACTAAATTCGATGATTTGTAAACGAATAAACATTTCTGGTTTTAGAGGATGAAATCATTGTAATTGAGCATCTGCCAGGACGACGAGTTCATTTGCAAGATTTCTTTTGGACTGATGCAGAGGATGCTCCGCCATGGGTCGATTTGAATCAAGGGCTGACATTTTACGAAACCAAAACAATTCACCATACAGTAACTCTTTACACCCCAGTAAAAGATACGGACAATCACGATGGCCATCGCCTTGATTATAATCCAAAATGTACCACGTGTATTGAACCTACACCTAGATTAGATGACAGTGAGGATCAAAATATTGCTGTCCTTATTGAAGAAGATCCCGGACCAAGGTTTTTACCATTTTTCTTTTACCTCTTTTAAATATTTCAGAATACTAAACAATCATGTAAAATAGTATATAGAATACAAAAACTGATTGTAATAGATTCACAGATTTTTTCAAATGAATGGAAAAAACCTCAAATTATGGAGAATGTCTAACTGACGATGAGGGAGCTTATATAGGGTGTTTCAAAATAATGGGACGCCGATACCGAACAAGTATCTACGACCCGCCTACATGTTTATACATACAGGGTCATATGATTTAATCTTGCAACACACGCTTACGCGAAAAGGTAAAGGGTCCTCCAGATGCTGATGCATGTTGCAGTGAAATACTGATGCAGGTTTCATGACTCTTGCATCTTGCTCACGCGCCTAGCTGATGAGCAAGATGCCAGTTCCGCTTCTGATGCTGAAACGTGGAAACCGATTTACAGACGTAGCAATATGCATCATGAAACCTGCCTCATGATGCAGGCATCAGTGTTTCACTGCAACATGCATCAGCGTCTGGAGGACCATTAAAACGGTAACAGCGCCTCACGGACGCGATTCCACTACACTATGTGTAGGAAAATAGATCGGTGAAAGGTAGTACCCTCGTCCCTCAGCGGCCCTACTGCCGCAATCGTATCCGTTGGTTGAGAGGAAAGAACTTGCAAGACTGGTTAGCAAGACTAGGAACTTTATTGACCACCAGTGCAAACAACGTGCACGTGGTGGTGTCGATATGCACAACAGTGCAATGTTGAGACCAATGGTCTCTATGACAATATATAAGATACCACAAGACGTTGGCCAACAGGCTACCCGTCAAGTCTCTGTCCTGAATACACCACGGACAACACGTGGTGTTTAAAATATTAAATCGACTAAACTATACAACGTATTGCTGAGGTTAATCTCCACGGACTGGGGCGAGTCCGCACGGCAAATCTCGCACGAGCTCGACGACTCCCCACTCCTGCACAGTCCGCTAGGAGGGGGTAGCCTTCTCCCCACATATGCGTCAATACTTCCGCCATCGATGAGCTGATGATGAAAGTGTACGGTCATTTAGATGCCAGTAGAGAGCGCAGGGTGCTTCTGGCTTTCGCCAGAGGATATTAAAATTGACGTAGCAGACGAGGAAGAAAACGATAGCCATTTTAAGAGTGCAATCGCACCGATCCCGTTCCACATGGAAATATCTACTTATGCCACGGTCCAGCTGCGTTATTATATCTCGCTGAGGCGTTAGTGTCCCAGGTTGAAGAATTTGGGGCCTTTTTCGTATAACTTTTGAACTATAAAACATATTGGAATGCAATTTGCGCCGAAAAATGAGGAAAAATTATTCCCTCTTAATGGTGGATAATTTAACATATTTTACGTTTACTTAATTTTTCTTTTATCAATTTTTTAACCATAATTGTAGCGAAAAGCTTTTGCAAACTGTTTATTTGATACTGTATTTAATGCTCTTTTTAAAATTCATGGTGTTGATAAACAATTTAGATGATAAACACTTACTTAGTTGTTTCTGTATCATTACTTTCATAAACTGAGAAATTAAATTGTTATTTAATTATAACGTTACGTTTTGGGTTTAACCATAACAATAATTGAATGTGTAACAACAGAAACGGAACATGAACAAGAACAATAACTATAATGTAATCTCGAATATACAGGGATGGGAGTTTCGATATGTCTTTTCGCGATGGCGTTTGACTCTCGAATCACAGCTTGACAGGCGATCGTTCCGATCGCCTTCTTCTCGCTGTCTTGTTTCGGTCGCGAGCACCGGTGGGCCATGGATTCCTATCCATAGGGTGCTCGCAACATTCTATTAGTTCTGTAGACCTTAGAATTTAATGTTCTGGTTTCCTTTTTTATGATTTTATCCTTAATGCAGTGCATGCATAGATCGGACGTAAGGGGTAACTAATGGGACGTGTCTGTGTTTGTAGCGGTCTTTGAATTTTTTCTACAATTGTTGTGTCTGAATGTTTTAACCTTTTAGCTACTCAACGCCGCGCCTATACTATTTTTTGGAACGATGCGCCATTATTGCGGCTTTTACACACAGGTGGCGAAAAATCTCCCCGTACAGGGATATAGCGCCGCGGTCAACCCTGTCGTCGCTAAAATTTCTTAAATTGAGACGGGTACATGACTAGTCGACATTGTTTTCAAACCTCGTTACAGTAATCTGGGGTGCGAGTGGTAAACCGATCATAAAAGCGGAGCGCGCGGCTCGCTTACCTGAGCCGGGAAATTCTGAATAGCTCTTTTTGCGAAGTTAATTTGAAAGAGTAAGGAGCAAATACTTATAAGTTGTGGGATCCGGGCAACAGCTGAGCGCTGAACTGCTACCTTGCTAACCGTTGCGTGGGTTTGAGAGAACTGCAATAGTGTGTGTGCGAGTAGGTAGGCTATGAGAGTTCTAGACCAAATGTGGGCGAGGGGTGAGGTGGGGCGGGGGGTACCGCTGGCGCGGGGCGAGGTGTGGAGGGGGTACCGCGCTCTCGGTCGCGATGGGCGAGGGGCGATGCGGGGAGGGGGGTACCGAGTTCGCGTGTGAGGGGGATGACGTCACAGAGGCTGGGAATTTGAAGATAGCGTCTCGCGAAAGAATGCAACGTCACGCTCGTATAAACATCCGCCAACGAAAACATGCGCCAACGAAACCGTAGAGCGATAATTATTCGGATATCGTCTCGAATATTTTTTAAAAGTTTGGGGCCGTCGTCTTATCACCAACGCTGTAATTCGACAAACGTGGTAATGCATGTCAGGACCGCCCATACTGCCTATCCTAAAACACAATTGTCATTCGCTAAGTCTATACCTCTAAGGATGACATAGCGAGGAAAAAAACCAGACATCTGGCTAGCAAACCTATCCAGATTGCTCGGTCGGATCGTCTCACCAGGGTTACGGTTTATGACTGCATTGTTCCACGAGTCAGCGGCATGTGCCGGTTCGCGGTTACCACTCACCACCCGCTGACAGAGCAATCCTACGGTTTAGCTCATAGTCGAAATTCCCAAAGAAAACGGTACGATGTCGATTGCCTCTTGGTCATCTGGCAGACAAGTAATTGCCCGCCGTATTAGTACGAAAGGATATTATAAATGAGTCGTTACAGGTATTAATGTGAAAATCGTCCATTTATTAAAACGTATATATACGCGTACTATAGTGGTACGTGATTTACATCGCGCAACATGGATTGCATTCCTAACGCTAACAATTCACAATCGATCAAAGAATGCCGTTCTAAGTAGTCGCTTTCGGAAATTAATTTTACATGATCCGTCGGCGCGGTAGCGCTACGTAGAACGTCTACGAAGGCGGTATATTTACTGCTTACGGAGTATATATTTTCGATCAACCAGGTGAACATATGATCGATGCAATGTTCATACGCGAATAGTTTACGCATCGTGACTTCCGTCATGTATAAGATAACGCAATTATCGGTGATTTTGACGAGTTGATCATTATGCATGCGCGTGAATTCGATTCGCAAATGATCAATTACGATGTGGGTTTGGAGCGACGTTGCGTTGCCGCGTAATCTTTGAAGTATGTCAGTCTCATTTTGTAGCAGGAGCTTCTACGTTGACATTGAAAAGCACAACTCGCCGCCTTTATTGTCGACTATGGTTGCGATCTCACGCGTCACGGATGCTATCACCCAACATAAAAGCGTGGTCGTGAATACGAACTTGAACGCGGAGTTTATGTTGAACGAGAATACGGATATGAAATGTTTCGGTACGCGAAATCGCGTACTGTTCAGGACATCGAACGTGCGCGAGTGGTATTCGAAGTGCGTGGTCGCTCCCACGTTAGTGGCGATCGAGGAGTTCCAAGATCGCGATAGTGGATGGGCTCTGAGGGCTGTGCTAAACCTCCTAATAAACATTAATAAGCATAACCCTCTTCGCGCCGGTTGCGACGTACCGCTTCCGCGCGCCGTCGTCCTGAAAAAAGCGGTGGTGAACGTAAAGAGCAGAGACAATGCGTGCTTCATGTGGTCCGTTGTCGCCAGTTTGTACCCTGCTGCTGTTACTACGAACATGCGTAGGGACTCATCGTACCCACACTACTCGGCGGTGCTTCACACGGACGATATGACTCTTCCCGTGACGTTGGATCAGCTGGCGAAGTTCGAGAGGTTGAACGACGTGTCGGTGAACGTATACGCGTGGTCCGACGGAAGCTGCGCGCCTCTGCGTTTGACCAAGGACAAGCGAGAGAGAGACACGCGAACCTGCTACTGGTGCAGGATTCCAAGGAGCCAAAACGATATCATTTCGCGTGCATTCAAAGCATGTCGAGGCTGATTTCGAAGCAGCTCGGCAATCACGGACATCAAGTATTCGTTTGCGAAAGGTGAGTCGAATACGGAATATTTCGATCGATGTATTATTTATTCTTATGTTTATTATTGACGTTGTTATCGTTGTAGATGCCTGAGTTACTTCTACTGGTCCGAGTAATTGACGAAACACACCGTGGACTGTCAACGTATGAACGAATGCGCCATCGAATTGCCGTCCGCGAAGGCGCGAAAAAGGCGCGGATCATAGAATTATGTGGCGTCAGCAGAAATTTTATTCCATACCAATAGAGATATTTTTTCCGAACCAACGCAGAGAAATAATAATTTCTTGAATCAACGATCTAGCGAATCATTATATAGAAAACAAACATTCTAAAGCTAACAAGTTTTCAAAGCGTTCTGATTTAACATCGCAGCGCAGCGCGCGATTACGCGTGTAATTTAAGTTCCCTGGGACAACCGCGCGTGATGATGTCATTTTCACGACGCGAAGAACGCACGAACGAAATATAATACTTTATATGGAGCGTCGAATCTTAAAAGTATGTGGTGAGGAGAGAAGGAGGGTAAATAAAATAGAGACATAATATATGTTTAAGAAATATATGTATATATTGTTACAATAAATTAATTAAAAAAAAAAAATTAAATGAAAAATAAAAATATAATAAAACATACACTCTAAAAATATAATAAAACATACACTATAAAAATAAAATTAAATTGAAAAAGAATATTTATGAAGGCGATGGCGATGTGGGCGACGGCGGCGATGGGGGTGATGGCGGTGATGGGGGCCGCGGTCGTCGCAGGGATCCCCCTGGATAAGGCGTCCATGGGCGCTGTCGTCGTGCGGCAATCACGGGGCCGATCACTGGCACCGACCGCAGCATCCACACGTTGAGGGGTGCAGGCTGCGGCAAGTCCTAGAACACACACAAATATCGATATAACACGGATACATTAAACGCAATAAACATCAAATGCAAACCAACACTAAAGTATTGCATACCTGCGGCGGCGGCGACCAAACGGGCCCACCCCAATCAGGTGACCATTGGGGTGATTCTGGCGGAGAGTTCTACAGCATAGAAACCTCGATATAATATTTACGATTGCGGGAACGAACTCGATTTCACCGGTTAAACGCGATAAATGTAAAAAATATTGTTGTGTACATACCTCGGGGCCGCACTCCGGGGCTACCCGCGTTAGTCCCATTTGACACGCAGAATTAAAAAAAAATGTACAAAATAACTTCACTGCCACGTTTGACTGTTCACTGCCACGTTTGACTGGCAACTGGTCTCGCAGCACCTCCAGGCTCTTGGATGTAAACCCTTATCTTGAAACCGAGAAGTGTGTAGCTTTGCAAACCAGCGTAAACAAAAAAAGGTTCCAGGACTCATGAAAGATGAGAACAACGGCGCCGTTGTGACCGAGTTCGTCGGATTGAGGTCTAAGATGTACGCGACTAGAACGTTTAACGCTGCAGTGGGTTCTACGAGTGAGTGTAAAAAGTGAAGGGTGTGCGGAGGCACGTGGTCGCGAACGATATACAATTCGACGATTAGATTCGTTGTCTTAACGATCTCGCCGAGAAAGCGGTTCGGCAGAACAACATTCGATCAAACCGGCACGATCTGTTTTCTGTGAGTGGGAAAAAGAACGCTCTCAGTCCGTTCGACGATAAGCGGTGTATTTTAGCCGATCGGGTCAGCACCCTTCCGTGGGGCATTATCGAATCCTCCAGCTCAAGACCCACGAACGCATCGAGCTTGAGCCCGACGAGTCCCTCGAGAATCCCGTTGTATAGTATGTTTGTATGATTGTACGTATGCATATACATATGTATATACGTTGCGTTGTAAGCGTTTCTTTCTTTTGTTCATACCATTTATCTATTTACGAGTATCTAATATATGTATATAGCGTAGAAAGGATAAAATTTATATTTTATACGTGTTAATATATATATATTGCAGGGATTATTGTTATTTAAACCCCCCTTTTATGAGATAGAGGTATAGATGGGAATGTAATCGAACATTTCCACTAGAAAAGCTAAGAATTTATTGGATATGTGTATATATATATATATAACGAAACTGGCTCGCAGGCCTTGCTCTCCGTGTCCAGCTCTAGATCAAACTGCTCTCCGCATGCATCATTCACTCCGCGTATCCTTTCCCCTCACCTTTCCTTTCCCTCACTTCCCTAATCTCTCTTTCGCTCACTACAGCCACACGCTCCAGACTTTCTCCGACGACCGTCAGCCACGTCCACCCCGATCTTTGGATGGCCTCGCATCCTACGTTCAAACCGTAATCTCAAACACTCTGTCCCAAACACTCTTCTCTCGCCTCTCTAGCCTAAACATTCTCCAATCGCACGACAATCGCTCTGGCCCAAACATCTTTCCATCACGCTTAATATTACAACCGCTTACGCAGAACCTTCGTTCCCACACTCGGCCATTCTGACAAAGATGTCTGACCTCAGATATCCGCACAACCAGTTTCCTCATTGCTGTGATCTGACGCGAACTCATCCACCCACCATTTCATGTTTTCTGCCGCCGTACTAGCTTGCTGGGGACCCTCATGATCACCCACCTTCTCAACCACATATCGGTCGTTTCGCAATACCTTGCATACCCGATACGGTCCGAAATACTTTGCAGAAAACATTAAACCAGGACCTTGCTGAGTCCTTTTAATCGCAACTAAACTACCATGGACATAACACGGCGCACCTTTACGCTTTTTGTTAAAACTATTTCTATTTTCCCGCTGGATCTTTTGGATCTCCTCACGGGCTCGGTGCCTTCATTCGCATCGGCTCTCATTAAACGCACTATTCCACTCTTGCTCCAGCAGTTCTCTCAACTGAGCATCATCTTTCAACCGCATATTGCTTTGAACGGACTCATACCTATGCTACGGCTAACGGTGGCATTAATGAATATCTGACAGCGGTCAAGATATTTATACCAGTCACCCGGATGGAGAGCTGTCAACTTACTTAAAAGCGGAATCAGAATGCGATTAATCCTCTCTACTTGCCCGTTTCCTCGCGGCATACCCGTCGTCGTAGCGAGATGCGTTATACCTTCTTCTGTACAATAATCTCTAAATTCACCTGACGTGAACGCAGTGCTACGATCCGAAATTATGCGACGCGGGCTTCCGAAAACATTAGATTGCTTACGAAGTCTATCTATCACCTCAGCCGCTGTGGTGCTTCTGGTTGCATAAAGCCAAACAAACTTCACAAAAGCGTCCACAACCACGAAGATGTGATGGTAACTTTTTTTCGTTGAAGGCAACGGTCCTAGATGGTCTACATGGTATGTATCAAGCGGGGTTTCACCCTTTTCGATCGGGAACAAAAACCCTTCTGCTTTACCTCGTTTACGCTCGGCAAGAATACAATTAATGCAGTTCCGTATTACCTTCTCTATTTTTTCCCTCATATTCGCAAACCAGTAATCTCGATTGACAAGCGATTCCGTTTTGCTGACCGCGAAATGGCTATTCTCATGCGCTCGCTTCATCACTTCAGTCTGCATAGCGCGCGGCACAACCAATCTGATATCATCATTCACGCTTTTAAACAAGAGTCCGCCACGCACGCAATATCCCTCAATTGATTTTGCTTCAATTGCCTGTAGAACTTTTACAATGTCTTCGTCATTGGCCTGAGCTTTCTTCAAACGCGCAGTCAAGCTATCCTCACTCTCACTCACCAGCATGCACTGCGGTAAGGGGTAGCGGCTAAGGGCGTCTACATGCGCCATGTTTCTACCCGGACGGTGCTCGATGACATATTGGAACTCTTCCAGCAACAACGCCCATCGGGCCACACGCACGCACAAATCTTTTTTTCACATGGTTAGCGCGAATGCACGACAGTCGGTCACAATCTTAAAGGCAATACCCAACAAATAGACGCGAAACTTGCGCAACGATTTGATTATAGCTAACACCTCCAGTTCATAACTCGTATATTTAGCTTCCGCTGAATTCGTCTTTCCACTCGCGTAATAAACCGGACGCAACGCGCTATCGGCACCATCTCGCTGCAACAACATACTTCCGAATCCGAACCGTGACGCGTCGGTATGAAGCTCGGTCTCCGCTCCCAACTTATATAATGCAAGTACCGGCTTATCCACAAGCGCTCCCTTAAGTTCGCGAAATGCAATCATCTGCTCTGCCTCGAAACGGAATTTTCCTTCGGACCGTAGCAGGTCCGAAAGCGGTTTGGCCATTAACGAATATCCAGGTATAAATTTCCGAAAATACCCGGTAAGGCCCAGAAAACTCTGTACCTGTTTTATGGTCGTTGGCTCGGGGAATTTCTACACTGCTTGAGTCTTATGCTCAGACGGCTGTATGGTTTGACCCTCAATAATATGTCCGAGAAACTCTACTCTTGTATGCATAAACTGACATTTCCTCCAATTAATAAGTAATCCAGCCTCGCTCGCGGTTTTTAATACGTCTTCCAAATTTCTAACAGCAGTCTCGTAATCCGTAGCAGGAATAATCAAATCGTCGAGATATGTCAACACTACCCTCGCGTCTATCAAGTCTCGAAACACGGCGTTAATAAATCTCTGGAATACAGAAGGCGAATTACAAAGACCAAATGGTACCTTCAAGAATTCATACTGTCCGTCGGGCACCACAAAAGCCGTGTATTTCCGTGATTCCGGCTTAACAGCGACATGAAAGAACCCGTTCTTCAAATCCAGGGTACTGTAAATTTTCGCGTTCTGCAGAGAATCCAGCTGGTCCTCAATTAATGGAAGTGAGGATAACGATCCCTAACTATTTGCAGATTAACCATTCTGTAGTCAATAACAAGTCGGCCCGTACCGTCCTTCTTCCTAACCAACACCACAGGACTGGTAAACTCGGACAAAGAAGGTTGGATAATATCATCGCGTAACCATTCCCGAATAATCGCATTCACTTCCTCACGTTCGGACATCGGTAGCCGTCTCGCTCGTTGGTATATCGGTTTCTCGTCCTTTAAAATAAGCACCATTTCAATGCCAACTTCCCGGATGTTAATCGGTCGATAGTTTAACACTGAATGCGCCACCTTGCACCTAACCCGCGCGTCCGTAGTACAAGGGATGTTAATCTCATCTACATTGAAGACACCTATCTGAAGGACATCCGTGTCATCGGAACGAGAGAGATCTTCCTCGCATAAGCCCCGAATTTCCACGTTTCCGCGTTTAATGCATAGCTCTACCGTTTTTAGAAAATCAGTTCCCAACAGACAACTATGTCGCATGAGTGAATCCGGAATCACATGGATATCTATTGGATACGAACTTCCATCTATTGCAATGACTGTGCTAAATTCCCCTAGCATTTTATTCGCAGATGACCCCACCCCCTGGAAACTAATATGTTTTTCTCCTAGAGGCGGAGCGCCTAACGTCACATATGTGTCCCACCGCATCAATGTAACGTCACTGCCAGTGTCAACCAAGGCTACTATATCGAGATTGTCTATTACTACTGTCTTAACATACTTTCCCGGCGAAGACTGCGCCTCGGGTCGTTGATCCACCGCAGCTGATGACTTTTTGGGACAGCTGTTAGCCATGTGGCCAAACTCCTGACATGCAAAACACTTGACTCCCCGTGCCTTTTCCGGACATTCCGCTGCTCGGTGTCCTATTCTGCCGCAATTATGACATCTCAGCGTCACCGGCTTCACCCCAGATGCCTGCTCTTGGTACGCTCGCCGCCGCTCATTGTCCCCCGGTGGCCCCCTGCGGGCTTGCCCTGCGTCGGTCGCCGGTTCCAAAACCACCCTCTCAAAGGCAGCCAGTAGTAATGCCCTGGTTGTAAATCCCTGAATGCGCGCCTGGTTTAGTATATTCAGGTCAGGTATACCCTCGACAATGAATTCTACTATTTCGTCATCAGGAATAGGCACACGGTTTCCCAATATTACCTTCGCATGGTAATATTCGCAGAAACGCTCCCCTCGCTTCCACTGTCGTTGGTCAAATTCTCTCCGCCTCAGCGCCTTATTCGGCGTGTAAAAGAACATGCTGCGCATACAAGTTAAAAATTCGTCCATACCCATCACAGTGTGCTCCGGTCGTGAGTGAAACCATTTCGCAGCCTTTCCTTTTAGACGAAGGCCCACGAGTATTTTGGCTTCCAGATCGCTGATACTATGCGACCCTCTTAACAGTTGCAATTGCCGCTCCCAATGGTCAAACAGCACACCTTCACCATCGAAGCAACTCAACAGTTCGGCGATAACTGAAATATTCTTCCTTGGCGGTCCCGGTTGAGTAAGTTGAACTTGCTGAACGGAACTCGCGAGTTGCTGATTTTCCAACTGCAACGACTCAATCTGTCGACGGGCCGCTTCCAGATCTTCCTTCATTTTCTGTCGTCCTTCAAAATCCACAACTGGCTGCAGAAGACTCAGTTGTACGCCGTCACTTCCTCCGCCTCCAGCGGTTCCGCTAGTCGTTGCTAAGCATGCACCTTCCGGGTCTATGTCCAACAGCCTCGCCACCAATTCGACTTTGCTGCCAGCTGTCCCCTGCCCAAGCTCAGACAACTTCTTCTTCAACGCAGTCAAGGTTAACTCGTTATAGTCTACGACGCTCATGATGAATGCCACAGACAGACTCACAACTGCAGACTCACAGTACTCACGATTTAAACGGTCGGTTCACCGTTACTCACTTCTACTCTATGTTACTCACAATTACTCACAATCACTCACAACACTGACAGACTTACACACCCCATGACCTCTGATCCCGGACGAGCCCCCACTATGTAGGGATTATTGTTATTTAAACCCCCCTTTTATGGGATAGAGGTATAGATGGGGATGTAATCGAACATTTCCACTAGAAAAGCTAAGAGTTTATTGGATATACAGGGTGTAAACGGTATACGTAGCAATATTTTAGGGGGCGGTAGGGAAGGTCCAATGGAACATAAAAGTCCTATGACATAGTGTCCGATCGGTCTCCATTTTACAGTAATAATGCCTCAAAGTTAACATGTCTATACGCTAAATTAATAGTCGCAGGAATCCATCATTTTGCAAATACATTGGAGACCACCAGTAGAGTAAAATGGTCTGAATATATTTTGTTGTATCTCGTATAGTTTAGCTGTTATAAAGGTTTAAACATCGGAGATGTTTGTGGAAATGATCGTCGCTACACGCACACAGATGAGCCGTAGCACAAAGACCGCCCGTTGTGAGCTATTCAAGATGTCCCAGTAACCGAGTAAGTACGGGCCCCTTACAGTAGCGGTCCCATTGAGGCTCTGTTTAGAGTGGCGGAGGCACTTAGGGTCGTCAGCTAGAGAACAGGATTTTTTCTTTATAGCAACTCAAAGACTTTCAGTTTCTCTTCTCTTCGGACCCTTTCGAACCGAAACACGTGGTGTCTGCTGCCTACCTCGAAGCAATGGGTACATTGGCAGTAAAAGGACGGCGTGCGGGCTTTTGTGAAAGTGTAGGATGGTTCGTTCGTTGCACTTCTGCAAAGCACGTATGTCTCGAAAATGTGCTGGCTTCTTTTTACCTAAAGCCTCTTGTCCTGGTGGGGGTTAACTCATAATGGAACGAGAGAAACTACTTGGGGGTAGAGGAAGTTGCTTGGAAAAAATCCTGTCAGTCAGCTAGTAATCTCGGCCCAGAAATGTACTCTGCTGAAGAATATTACTCGATGTTCTGGGTGTACGCCCGGAACAACGGGGACGCAAGTGCTACTGTGCGAGCGCTTGCACGGGAATACCCGCGCATCCAAACCCCAAGCGAGGGTACGATTCGCCGTTTGGCGACAAGATTATTCTCGACGGGATCGATGATGCCGCGAGGCAGTGATGTGGATAGACCCAGAGCAACACGTAGGAACAACACGTTTCATGAAAAATGAATTAAGTGGTCAGTGTTAGTAACCGTGCAGTGAAGTGAATATTCGGTACATTGACCCGAACGCACTTGTTGTTGCGACTCTTAACTTCATTGGATGGTATTGCATACCTGGAACCAGTTGTGAATTGGGCGCGTCCGTCGCTGACCAGGATCAGTTCAGTGATCTAGTGACGCAGGTTTCAAGCTGCAGGTGAATTTCCGAAAGGGTGAGTTTTAGTTACTTTATTGGTGATTATTAGTTATTAAATTTAACGCAGGCTATGACTTATTTCCGGCGATAATTCTCTAAATTTCCGTACCTAAATTTTTCTTCGGGGTTTTTAAACAGACTTCTTCATTATCACCAACAGTGTTGGCCGTTATTGAACTACGAATTTTTATAACAATAACGAACTACGATCACGTTTTGTTCATTTTCTGTTACATTACTTTTTCGTTTATGCGATATTTGAAAACGAAATTTACGTATTTCTTGTCCTCTCATTTCAAATAATTATCATTTTCGATTCTGTTTTAAAAAAAAATGTGTATTTGTTTTTTTACGTTTGACATGATTTTCCTCGATTTATCTTTTACTCGTTATTCACTTTAAATGACAACCAAAAGATGACGAAAGGTATCGATTGCTGTCGTTTTCGCAGAGATCTGATGAGAAATGCGGAGCTGGAAGAGTTTGGTTCTTAATGGGTATTCAAATTCCTTCGAGGGTCGAAAGCCATAAACATGCGGTGAGGCATCGCGGGGTGTTGTCTTCGCCACGGGATACCATACGGCATCTCCTTGAGTCGAGTCGCTGGAGGATCACTCTTAAAAGTTTTTCCTTCCGAAAAACTCACCACTTTGGGAATTACATGAAAGATCAGAGATCAACACCCTGTTTCAATGTGTTGGTCTCACCAATATGCGCGAACTACTATCCGTTTCAAACGCATGGTGCAAACTTTAGGGCATTATTACTGTAAAATGGAGACCGATCGGACACTATGTCATAGGACTTTTATGTTCCATTGGACCTTCCCTACCGCCCCCTAAAATATTGCTACGTATACCGTTTACACCCTGTATATCCAATAAACTCTTAGCTTTTCTAGTGGAAATGTTCGATTACATCCCCATCTATACCTCTATCCCATAAAAGGGGGGTTTAAATAACAATAATCCCTACATAGTGGGGGCTCGTCCGGGATCAGAGGTCATGGGGTGTGTAAGTCTGTCAGTGTTGTGAGTGATTGTGAGTAATTGTGAGTAACATAGAGTAGAAGTGAGTAACGGTGAACCGACCGTTTAAATCGTGAGTACTGTGAGTCTGCAGTTGTGAGTCTGTCTGTGGCATTCATCATGAGCGTCGTAGACTATAACGAGTTAACCTTGACTGCGTTGAAGAAGAAGTTGTCTGAGCTTGGGCAGGGGACAGCTGGCAGCAAAGTCGAATTGGTGGCGAGGCTGTTGGACATAGACCCGGAAGGTGCATGCTTAGCAACGACTAGCGGAACCGCTGGAGGCGGAGGAAGTGACGGCGTACAACTGAGTCTTCTGCAGCCAGTTGTGGATTTTGAAGGACGACAGAAAATGAAGGAAGATCTGGAAGCGGCCCGTCGACAGATTGAGTCGTTGCAGTTGGAAAATCAGCAACTCGCGAGTTCCGTTCAGCAAGTTCAACTTACTCAACCGGGACCGCCAAGGAAGAATATTTCAGTTATCGCCGAACTGTTGAGTTGCTTCGATGGTGAAGGTGTGCTGTTTGACCATTGGGAGCGGCAATTGCAACTGTTAAGAGGGTCGCATAGTATCAGCGATCTGGAAGCCAAAATACTCGTGGGCCTTCGTCTAAAAGGAAAGGCTGCGAAATGGTTTCACTCACGACCGGAGCACACTGTGATGGGTATGGACGAATTTTTAACTTGTATGCGCAGCATGTTCTTTTACACGCCGAATAAGGCGCTGAGGCGGAGAGAATTTGACCAACGACAGTGGAAGCGAGGGGAGCGTTTCTGCGAATATTACCATGCGAAGGTAATATTGGGAAACCGTGTGCCTATTCCTGATGACGAAATAGTAGAATTCATTGTCGAGGGTATACCTGACCTGAATATACTAAACCAGGCGCGCATTCAGGGATTTACAACCAGGGCATTACTACTGGCTGCCTTTGAGAGGGTGGTTTTGGAACCGGCGACCGACGCAGGGCAAGCCCGCAGGGGGCCACCGGGGGACAATGAGCGGCGGCGAGCGTACCAAGAGCAGGCATCTGGGGTGAAGCCGGTGACGCTGAGATGTCATAATTGCGGCAGAATAGGACACCGAGCAGCGGAATGTCCGGAAAAGGCACGGGGAGTCAAGTGTTTTGCATGTCAGGAGTTTGGCCACATGGCTAACAGCTGTCCCAAAAAGTCATCAGCTGCGGTGGATCAACGACCCGAGGCGCAGTCTTCGCCGGGAAAGTATGTTAAGACAGTAGTAATAGACAATCTCGATATAGTAGCCTTGGTTGACACTGGCAGTGACGTTACATTGATGCGGTGGGACACATATGTGACGTTAGGCGCTCCGCCTCTAGGAGAAAAACATATTAGTTTCCAGGGGGTGGGGTCATCTGCGAATAAAATGCTAGGGGAATTTAGCACAGTCATTGCAATAGATGGAAGTTCGTATCCAATAGATATCCATGTGATTCCGGATTCACTCATGCGACATAGTTGTCTGTTGGGAACTGATTTTCTAAAAACGGTAGAGCTATGCATTAAACGCGGAAACGTGGAAATTCGGGGCTTATGCGAGGAAGATCTCTCTCGTTCCGATGACACGGATGTCCTTCAGATAGGTGTCTTCAATGTAGATGAGATTAACATCCCTTGTACTACGGACGCGCGGGTTAGGTGCAAGGTGGCGCATTCAGTGTTAAACTATCGACCGATTAACATCCGGGAAGTTGGCATTGAAATGGTGCTTATTTTAAAGGACGAGAAACCGATATACCAACGAGCGAGACGGCTACCGATGTCCGAACGTGAGGAAGTGAATGCGATTATTCGGGAATGGTTACGCGATGATATTATCCAACCTTCTTTGTCCGAGTTTACCAGTCCTGTGGTGTTGGTTAGGAAGAAGGACGGTACGGGCCGACTTGTTATTGACTACAGAATGGTTAATCTGCAAATAGTTAGGGATCGTTATCCTCACTTCCATTAATTGAGGACCAGCTGGATTCTCTGCAGAACGCGAAAATTTACAGTACCCTGGATTTGAAGAACGGGTTCTTTCATGTCGCTGTTAAGCCGGAATCACGGAAATACACGGCTTTTGTGGTGCCCGACGGACAGTATGAATTCTTGAAGGTACCATTTGGTCTTTGTAATTCGCCTTCTGTATTCCAGAGATTTATTAACGCCGTGTTTCGAGACTTGATAGACGCGAGGGTAGTGTTGACATATCTCGACGATTTGATTATTCCTGCTACGGATTACGAGACTGCTGTTAGAAATTTGGAAGACGTATTAAAAACCGCGAGCGAGGCTGGATTACTTATTAATTGGAGGAAATGTCAGTTTATGCATACAAGAGTAGAGTTTCTCGGACATATTATTGAGGGTCAAACCATACAGCCGTCTGAGCATAAGACTCAAGCAGTGTCGAAATTCCCCGAGCCAACGACCATAAAACAGGTACAGAGTTTTCTGGGCCTTACCGGGTATTTTCGGAAATTTATACCTGGATATTCGTTAATGGCCAAACCGCTTTCGGACCTGCTACGGTCCGAAGGAAAATTCCGTTTCGAGGCAGAGCAGATGATTGCATTTCGCGAACTTAAGGGAGCGCTTGTGGATAAGCCGGTACTTGCATTATATAAGTTGGGAGCGGAGACCGAGCTTCATACCGACGCGTCACGGTTCGGATTCGGAAGTATGTTGTTGCAGCGAGATGGTGCCGATAGCGCGTTGCGTCCGGTTTATTACGCGAGTGGAAAGACGAATTCAGCGGAAGCTAAATATACGAGTTATGAACTGGAGGTGTTAGCTATAATCAAATCGTTGCGCAAGTTTCGCGTCTATTTGTTGGGTATTGCCTTTAAGATTGTGACCGACTGTCGTGCATTCGCGCTAACCATGTGAAAAAAAGATTTGTGCGTGCGTGTGGCCCGATGGGCGTTGTTGCTGGAAGAGTTCCAATATGTCATCGAGCACCGTCCGGGTAGAAACATGGCGCATGTAGACGCCCTTAGCCGCTACCCCTTACCGCAGTGCATGCTGGTGAGTGAGAGTGAGGATAGCTTGACTGCGCGTTTGAAGAAAGCTCAGGCCAATGACGAAGACATTGTAAAAGTTCTACAGGCAATTGAAGCAAAATCAATTGAGGGATATTGCGTGCGTGGCGGACTCTTGTTTAAAAGCGTGAATGATGATATCAGATTGGTTGTGCCGCGCGCTATGCAGACTGAAGTGATGAAGCGAGCGCATGAGAATAGCCATTTCGCGGTCAGCAAAACGGAATCGCTTGTCAATCGAGATTACTGGTTTGCGAATATGAGGGAAAAAATAGAGAAGGTAATACGGAACTGCATTAATTGTATTCTTGCCGAGCGTAAACGAGGTAAAGCAGAAGGGTTTTTGTTCCCGATCGAAAAGGGTGAAACCCCGCTTGATACATACCATGTAGACCATCTAGGACCGTTGCCTTCAACGAAAAAAAGTTACCATCACATCTTCGTGGTTGTGGACGCTTTTGTGAAGTTTGTTTGGCTTTATGCAACCAGAAGCACCACAGCGGCTGAGGTGATAGATAGACTTCGTAAGCAATCTAATGTTTTCGGAAGCCCGCGTCGCATAATTTCGGATCGTAGCACTGCGTTCACGTCAGGTGAATTTAGAGATTATTGTACAGAAGAAGGTATAACGCATCTCGCTACGACGACGGGTATGCCGCGAGGAAACGGGCAAGTAGAGAGGATTAATCGCATTCTGATTCCGCTTTTAAGTAAGTTGACAGCTCTCCATCCGGGTGACTGGTATAAATATCTTGACCGCTGTCAGATATTCATTAATGCCACCGTTAGCCGTAGCATAGGTATGAGTCCGTTCAAAGCAATATGCGGTTGAAAGATGATGCTCAGTTGAGAGAACTGCTGGAGCAAGAGTGGAATAGTGCGTTTAATGAGAGCCGATGCGAATGAAGGCACCGAGCCCGTGAGGAGATCCAAAAGATCCAGCGGGAAAATAGAAATAGTTTTAACAAAAAGCGTAAAGGTGCGCCGTGTTATGTCCATGGTAGTTTAGTTGCGATTAAAAGGACTCAGCAAGGTCCTGGTTTAATGTTTTCTGCAAAGTATTTCGGACCGTATCGGGTATGCAAGGTATTGCGAAACGACCGATATGTGGTTGAGAAGGTGGGTGATCATGAGGGTCCCCAGCAAGCTAGTACGGCGGCAGAAAACATGAAATGGTGGGTGGATGAGTTCGCGTCAGATCACAGCAATGAGGAAACTGGTTGTGCGGATATCTGAGGTCAGACATCTTTGTCAGAATGGCCGAGTGTGGGAACGAAGGTTCTGCGTAAGCGGTTGTAATATTAAGCGTGATGGAAAGATGTTTGGGCCAGAGCGATTGTCGTGCGATTGGAGAATGTTTAGGCTAGAGAGGCGAGAGAAGAGTGTTTGGGACAGAGTGTTTGAGATTACGGTTTGAACGTAGGATGCGAGGCCATCCAAAGATCGGGGTGGACGTGGCTGACGGTCGTCGGAGAAAGTCTGGAGCGTGTGGCTGTAGTGAGCGAAAGAGAGATTAGGGAAGTGAGGGAAAGGAAAGGTGAGGGGGAAAGGATACGCGGAGTGAATGATGCATGCGGAGAGCAGTTTGATCTAGAGCTGGACACGGAGAGCAAGGCCTGCGAGCCAGTTTCGTTATATATATATATATACACATATCCAATAAATTCTTAGCTTTTCTAGTGGAAATGTTCGATTACATTCCCATCTATACCTCTATCTCATAAAAGGGGGGTTTAAATAACAATAATCCCTGCAATATATATATATTAACACGTATAAAATATAAATTTTATCCTTTCTACGCTATATACATATATTAGATACTCGTAAATAGATAAATGGTATGAACAAAAGAAAGAAACGCTTACAACGCAACGTATATACATATGTATATGCATACGTACAATCATACAAACATACTATACAACGGGATTCTCGAGGGACTCGTCGGGCTCAAGCTCGATGCGTTCGTGGGTCTTGAGCTGGAGGATTCGATAATGCCCCACGGAAGGGTGCTGACCCGATCGGCTAAAATACACCGCTTATCGTCGAACGGACTGAGAGCGTTCTTTTTCCCACTCACAGAAAACAGATCGTGCCGGTTTGATCGAATGTTGTTCTGCCGAACCGCTTTCTCGGCGAGATCGTTAAGACAACGAATCTAATCGTCGAATTGTATATCGTTCGCGACCACGTGCCTCCGCACACCCTTCACTTTTTACACTCACTCGTAGAACCCACTGCAGCGTTAAACGTTCTAGTCGCGTACATCTTAGACCTCAATCCGACGAACTCGGTCACAACGGCGCCGTTGTTCTCATCTTTCATGAGTCCTGGAACCTTTTTTTGTTTACGCTGGTTTGCAAAGCTACACACTTCTCGGTTTCAAGATAAGGGTTTACATCCAAGAGCCTGGAGGTGCTGCGAGACCAGTTGCCAGTCAAACGTGGCAGTGAACAGTCAAACGTGGCAGTGAAGTTATTTTGTACATTTTTTTTTAATTCTGCGTGTCAAATGGGACTAACGCGGGTAGCCCCGGAGTGCGGCCCCGAGGTATGTACACAACAATATTTTTTACATTTATCGCGTTTAACCGGTGAAATCGAGTTCGTTCCCGCAGTCGTAAATATTATATCGAGGTTTCTATGCTGTAGAACTCTCCGCCAGAATCACCCCAATGGTCACCTGATTGGGGTGGGCCCGATTGGTCGCCGCCGCCGCAGGTATGCAATACTTTGGTGTTGGTTTGCATTTGATGTTTATTGCGTTTAATGTATCCGTGTTATATCGATATTTGTGTGTGTTCTAGAACTTGCCGTAGCCTGCACCCCTCGACGTGTGGATGCTGCGGTCGGTGCCAGTGATCGGCCCCGTGATTGCCGCACGACGACGGCGCCCATGGACGCCTTATCCAGGGGGATCCCTGCGACGACCGCGGCCCCCATCACCGCCATCACCCCCATCGCCGCCGTCGCCCACATCGCCATCGCCTTCATAAA
Source organism: Andrena camellia (assembly GCA_029448645.1). Lineage (NCBI taxonomy): Eukaryota > Metazoa > Arthropoda > Insecta > Hymenoptera > Andrenidae > Andrena > Andrena camellia. Next base: position 10,543,092 of record CM055681.1, read on the forward strand.
TATTCTTTTTCAATTTAATTTTATTTTTATAGTGTATGTTTTATTATATTTTTAGAGTGTATGTTTTATTATATTTTTATTTTTCATTTAATTTTTTTTTTTTTAATTAATTTATTGTAACAATATATACATATATTTCTTAAACATATATTATGTCTCTATTTTATTTACCCTCCTTCTCTCCTCACCACATACTTTTAAGATTCGACGCTCCATATAAAGTATTATATTTCGTTCGTGCGTTCTTCGCGTCGTGAAAATGACATCATCACGCGCGGTTGTCCCAGGGAACTTAAATTACACGCGTAATCGCGCGCTGCGCTGCGATGTTAAATCAGAACGCTTTGAAAACTTGTTAGCTTTAGAATGTTTGTTTTCTATATAATGATTCGCTAGATCGTTGATTCAAGAAATTATTATTTCTCTGCGTTGGTTCGGAAAAAATATGTCTATTGGTATGGAATAAAATTTCTGCTGACGCCACATAATTCTATGATCCGCGCCTTTTTCGCGCCTTCGCGGACGGCAATTCGATGGCGCATTCGTTCATACGTTGACAGTCCACGGTGTGTTTCGTCAATTACTCGGACCAGTAGAAGTAACTCAGGCATCTACAACGATAACAACGTCAATAATAAACATAAGAATAAATAATACATCGATCGAAATATTCCGTATTCGACTCACCTTTCGCAAACGAATACTTGATGTCCGTGATTGCCGAGCTGCTTCGAAATCAGCCTCGACATGCTTTGAATGCACGCGAAATGATATCGTTTTGGCTCCTTGGAATCCTGCACCAGTAGCAGGTTCGCGTGTCTCTCTCTCGCTTGTCCTTGGTCAAACGCAGAGGCGCGCAGATTCCGTAGGACCACGCGTATACGTTCACCGACACGTCGTTCAACCTCTCGAACTTCGCCAGCTGATCCAACGTCACGGGAAGAGTCATATCGTCCGTGTGAAGCACCGCCGAGTAGTGTGGGTACGATGAGTCCCTACGCATGTTCGTAGTAACAGCAGCAGGGTACAAACTGGCGACAACGGACCACATGAAGCACGCATTGTCTCTGCTCTTTACGTTCACCACCGCTTTTTTCAGGACGACGGCGCGCGGAAGCGGTACGTCGCAACCGGCGCGAAGAGGGTTATGCTTATTAATGTTTATTAGGAGGTTTAGCACAGCCCTCAGAGCCCATCCACTATCGCGATCTTGGAACTCCTCGATCGCCACTAACGTGGGAGCGACCACGCACTTCGAATACCACTCGCGCACGTTCGATGTCCTGAATAGTATGCGATTTCGCGTACCGAAATTTTTCATGTCCATATTCTCGTTCCACATAAACTCCGCGTTCAGGACCGTATTCACGGACACACCAGAATGTTCCCTGATAGCTTCCGTGACACGCGAGAGCACCAATCGTCGGGCACCCTCCAAAAATCGACGCCGAACGATGTAATCCACGTTAATTACAGCACCAGTTGAAATACGATTCCGATACCCGGTTTCCACATCCTCCCATACGACTTTAGGTGTCGTCGATCGAGCCGACACCCCAAGCCGTACTCGCGAAAACCGTGCCCGCACGATCGTACGTAATGTCTTTGTACGCGCGATTAGCGATACCAAACGCTGCTTCGATGTCACCGACACTCCTTCGTCGCACTGATACTCGACGATTAGTCGCAAGCACGCGTCGCACCGATCCATCCAGTCCCTGAATTCCACAATGGTTTGTAAAAGCGCTGCCATTTGGTAAAGAACATTGAACGTGTTCATGAATACCTCCATGTTTACTTCTCTTCCTTCTACTTCAATATTCAATATTCAATGTTCATATTACTTCGATCAGGCACAAGTGGTTGATGCGACTCTTCCACGTGATGCGGTGCTGGTCCGGATATCGAAAACTCAGGGGAAGAATGTTGCCTGACAAGTGTTGTCGCGAAGATATTTACCGAACAACTGCGCGGCTCTAATTGCATATCTAACCATCTACCCTAGCCGAGATTCATGAGTCGTTATCGCTCCGAATTCTTTTCTTCGCTCTCGCGCTCTTTCTCTCTCACCCTCGACGACTCGATCGGGTGACGCGATGCCGCGCTGGCTCGATGCCTTACCACGTGTGTTGAATTCGCACGCTCGTGATAAGGGTGTTTACACCCGTCACGGTGGTCTCGATCATCAAAATACGTTGAGCGGTGCTCGAATAATTATCGCGCTATACTTCCGTATGCGTGATCATGCAGCAGCCACCTTAAAATCAGTTCTCAAATGCTACTGTATCGGTCAAGACATACGTTACTACGAGAAACGCTTCAAGAATTTATCGCATCTAAGTCTATTGCATCTCAGTTGATTACATATAAGTTGAGTGCTTTAAGTGAAATTGCTTTGAAGAAGACTGCTTTTGAAGGGGATTGCTTTTGAAGGATATTGTCAGTCGTTCAACGCACGGGAAATACAATCCAACGATCCAACAATACCGTAAGTTTCCATTATCATATTTTAGTGAATCGTTCTGCTAGTAACTTTGAGAATTATAAGAAAAATCGGTTTCAGATTATGTCATTGCCCGTAAATTCGAAACGTCCCGCTACAGCTACGATCACCGCTGCTGTGACACCTATCCATACCTCCAGTCCGAAAGTGTATGTGACGTGTCAAAATGTCGCGGTTCAGACCGAAAAAATTCAAGGTGGAGAACTTCACGAGGCGGAAGGTGTTCACGATGGTGACATCTTTTTAAAAGTTTTTCATAATGCTGACACCATACACGATGAACCACCGAATGACCACTACGGCGATGAACAGTTTTAGCTGAATCGACATGCGCAGCGAGAATTCTTTTTAGACGATGACGATGATGATGATGTTTATGTGCATGCAAATATATATCAGTGGAATGGTGCGGGTGCTTCAAAGAGCGTGGTTTGGCGAAACTGCGTAATGGCGAAAAAGATTGATTTTGACGCCATTTTTACGAATGCGATATCGGGGCTTCAGGCTAGCGATATTTCAGTTCAAACTGACCCTGCGCAAGTACCTGTAGATTTATTATTAACTGATTTATTTGCTGACGATGTTATCGAAGGGGATAATTAAGTCAAATAAATTACAAATCTTAATATTAATATGTCAGGTTTACTCACCTATCTTCCACCTTCCCTGTGAAATACCATTTCAAGTATTTGCATGTATCGCGATTATAAGTGAGATAAGGGCGTGTGAAACAGCGTAAAAGCATTTTCATTGGCAGATGTTTATACGCGACGTTGCATTCTTTCGCGAGGCGGTGGCGCTATTTAGATTAATCGATCTCGAATTGTTATCGCGATAGCGCATCAAATTATATTGCGTATGCGTATGTTTATACGAGCGCGACGTTGCATTCTTTCACGGCGATCGTGAGACGGTTGCGCTATTTAGGTTAATTAATCTCGAATAGTCATCCGTGTCGAATTACAGCCTCCGTGGTACATTCTTTCGCGCCTGCGCACCGATCCCCGCACGAGTACGGACATTCCACGGCAAACGGTTGCGCGCGTGACGCCATCTTGAAATCTCCCGCCCCTGTGACGTCATCCCCCTCACCCAGGAACTCGGTACCCCCCTATGCGCCTCATCCCTCGCCCACTGGCTTAGAACTCTCATAGCCTACCTACTAAGATCCCAAGGATTCGCAGCGTTCTCATTTTACATGTATTCGCAGTCTCTCTCGCTTAATTTTCCAGACAATTGCGCAACCATCATAGCAGAGTGTTCGTTTGCGATAGGTAAGCAAATAAGAATAATAATAAACCCCCCCTAAAAATTGCGAGCTACACGCGACGGACGAAGAAGCGTTTACATTGTTTTTTTCCGTATACGCTTCAGGTGCCTGACCGTTTTCTCGTCGGCGGAGCGATTGACATGGCACACTGTAGATTGTCTACGATTAAATGAGTGCGCAGTGAAATTGCCATCCGAAGAGGAGAAAATTTTACGGTTCCAACATCACGAATGCAAGGAACGTGTACCGTTCGTCATCTACGCTGACTTTGAGTGTTTGCTGGAGAACATTGAACAGCCATCAATGGATCGTCGTCGCACGTACGCGTATCGACGCCACAGAACTTATAGCGTAGGATATTACGTATATTGTTTTGACAACGAGTCTCTCTGCGGATATCGAGCGTATCGCAGCGATACCGATTGCGTGCAGTGGTTCGTGCGTGAACTGCGCGAATTTGTAAACGTTGCGTACTCGTGGTTATGCAACAAGAAACTCATGACGCCGTTAACGCATCAACAGTGGAGGAGTTTTCACGGGGCGACCGCGTGCCACGTGTGCGGAGGACCTTTCGACAGAGGTGAGGACGATGTAAAAGTGCGCGATCATTGTCACTCGACGAGCGAGTACAGGGGCGCAGCGCATAGATCGTACAACTTGCGATACCAACGTTCGTGCACGATACCTGTGGTGTTCCACAACTTTTCCGGCTACGACGCGCAATTCGTAATCAAGGAGTTGGAAGGACGCGTTCAAGGGAAAGATCAGCCTCCTACCGTTAACGAAAGAACGTTACATCTTGTTTGCGAAGGACGTGGAGGACATCAAGGGTGAACGCAAGGACTAGCGAGGAATGTTGAAGTTTCGATTCGTTGATTCCTTCAAGTTCTTGACTACGAGTCAGCAGAATCTCCCATTGGATCTCAGGAAAGAGAGACTGACGATTCTCAGACGAGAGTTTCAACATCTACCGGACGAGCAATTCGATCTCCTGACCAGAAAAGGAGTCTTGCTGTACTATTACGTGACGTCTTACGATAAGTTGAACGACACGCGACTGCCGCCTCGTGACGCATTCTACAATCGACTGAACGATGGTGGTGTGTCGGAGGCTGATTACGCGCACGCAACGAACGTGTGGAACAGTTTTCGTACACAGACAGGCAAGTACAGCGATTTGTACCTAAAGACGGACGTGCTGTTGCTCGTGGACGTGTTCGAGAACTTTCGTATCGACTCTATCCCGAGCTACGAACTGGACCCCGCGCATTACTGTACGTTACCGGCGTTCACGTGGCGCGATGCTGAAATACACGCGTGTCGAATTGGAACTGCTCACTGACCTGGACATGCTGTACATGGAGCGTGGTATACGCGGCTGCCTGAGTCAGTGCTCGCACAGGTATGCGCGCGCCAATAACAAGTACCTGCTGACGTCGATGTACGACGCGTCGAAACCATCCACGTACTTGATGTACTTCGACGTGAACAACCTGTACGGCTGGGCAATGTCTCACGTGATGCCGTACGGGGGATTTCGATGGATAGACGAGGCGTCGGTGGCCGATTTGGACGTGAACTCGTTGCCGGAAGACGATGGGCCCGAGGACTACCTACTGGAAGTGGATCTGGAATATCGGCGCGAGATTCACGACGTACACGCGGACCTTCCGTTGTGTCCTGTACGCGACCACGCGCCCATCAGTAAACAAACCAAGCTGATCGCCACGCTCCGCGATAAGGAACGATACGTCATCCACTATCTACCTGAAGCAGTGCATTCGGTATGTACTCCGCGTATTGCGAATTTATCGCGTTTTGCGATTCGATCAATCGCATTGGTCGCGCGACGACATCACCTTGATCACGGAGCTGAGGACGCGCGCCACCAGCGATTTTCAGATAACACTGTACAAGCTCACGAACAATGCGGTGTACGGAAAGACGATGGAGAACGTTCGGAATCGCGTGAACGTGCGACTGGTGACGCGGTGGGACGGTCGTTACGGTGCCGAAACTTTAATTGCGAAACCAAATTTCCATAGTCAAGCGATATTTTCGGAACAATTAGTCGCTATCGAGATGCGAAAATTGAAATTGAAATTCGATAAACCCATATACGTGGGTATGAGTGAGTTGGATGTGTCTAAGGTATGCCTGTATGAATTTCATTATGCGTATATGCCTGCAAAGTTTGGCGATGGATGTAAGGTTTTGTATACGGACACCGACCGTCTCCTGTATCGGCTGCAGTGCGATGATGCTTACGAGGAGATAAAAAGTGACGTCATCGCGCGATTCGACACGAGCGAATACGCGACGAACAATCCATACGGTATGCCACGCGTAAACAAGAAGGTGCCGGCACTTATGAAAGATGAGAATAACGGCGTCTTAATGACAGAGTTCGTGGCACTACGGTACAAGATGTACGCGACTCGAGTATGTAACGCGGTGTGGGTAGCGGGAACGACTGAGATGAAAAAAGTGAAGGGTGTGAGGAGGAGCGTGGTCGTGAACGAGATACGGTTCGAAGACTACGTTCGATGTCTTCGCGGGCAAGCGGAAACGACGATTCGACAGAACCATATCCGTGCGCGATTACACGATGTATATTTCGTGAACGAGCGTAAGACCGCGCTCAGCCCGTACGACGATAAGCGATACATACTACCCGACCAGGTCAGCACTCTTCCGTGGGGCCACAATTGAATTCCCGAGTGCGACACGCTGTTCGGCAACCACGAACTCTGTCTGCGCGAGCGACTCTCATCCCGCCCCAAATCCTCCAACGTCCTGTTCGCGGTCACGCGAATAACATTCGGTTGTTTCGTGAATCGCATGCTCTCTCTCTCTCTCCTCGTCGAGCCGGTAACGCCACTGCTATTTATACTCACGACACTTGTTGAGCGAATCAGAATCGTAGCGCTCCTTGAACCGATCGCTATCGAAGAGCCGGCGGCTTACATCTGTCCTTGCATCTCCGTTTATCTCCATTTTCAATGCATGGTTGCGGTAACGCGTAGACCAACGAAGAAGAAGAAGAAGAAATCAACGCAGACAGGATCGGGGCTCGTGAACGTCATCATAAACCGTTTACCGATAGAACTACACATTCCGGGGTATCAGTTCTGTGGACCGGGAACGCGTTTGCAGAAGCGATTGACTCGCAGCGATGAAGGCATAAATCTGCTGGACGCCGCTTGTCGGGAACACGATATCGCGTACTCTTGTTGAAAGGATTTGGAGGAGCGACACGAGGCGGATCGCGCGTTAGCCGAACGAGCGCGAGAACGAGTGTTCGCGAACGACGCGACTTTCGGTGAAAAAGCAGCGTCGACTGGAGTGTGGGCCGCGATGAAAGCTAAGACTAAACTCGGAATGGGTATGAGAAGAAGAAGAAGAACTACGAGAAGAAAACGCAAGTCCAGAGGACGACGGTCGCGACGCCACCGTGTCCTATCGGTAGCGAAACGCGGAGGCTTTCTTCCGCTTCTTTTGCCTGCTCTGTCGGAAATCGGAGCATTAGCCGGTGGAGCGGCGGGTATCACCAAAGCGGTCAACGACGCGAAGGTTGCGCGAAAACAGCTGGAAGAGACGTTGCGTCATAATCGGGCGATGGAGGGGCGAGGAATGTATCTGGCACGGTACAAGCGCTGCATCCGCATAAACCTAAGACGCCGATGACGACCGAGGAAAAAAAACTCCGCTCAACCCCGCTTGCGGCGGCGATAACGCGACATCAGCTACAACAACAACGACAACAACCTATGACAAACCTGCAATTAGAGTGCGAGTGCATCGACGTATCGTTCTTTCAGGGGGTGTTTATGTGCAACACGACCAAACGAATGCGGTATCGCGCATCTTGTCGAGAATCCCGACGAAGGCACGCACTGTGTAGCATACGCGAAACACGGATCGCACGTGCAGTATTTCGACAGTTTTGGGAATTTGTGACCGCCCACAGAACTGAGCGATTATTTCGGACGGGGAACGACAACTACGATCACGATCCACTACAATCACGACCGGTTTCAATGTTTCGACGAGACGAATTGATGCGACAGAAAGCTCTGGAATTTTGGCCTCAACACTATTCAAGGTAAAGTGACATGCGATCGTACGTCCGAGTCACTTTCTCTCTTTCTGTCTCACTAGCGTAACCTACAGTGGTGGTGGTAGTACAATGTCGCTCACGCTCCGGTTAACAGGTCGGAGCAGCGTGCTCACGGTCAATTATTTTCCACCGATAGATTTGAGCGACGACCAGTACAAACTAGGACTCGCCGACTTGGAGACGTTTCACACGATACCGAACATCGACTCGAGCAACGATAAATTCTACTTCGTCGTGAACTATATCACCGGCCACGACTCCATCGTCGACATCGCTTGTGAATACATTACGATCCCCCACGGTTCCTACGAATTAGACGCTATCGCCAAGTACCTGAAGCAACGATTACTCGATCGATATCCTCGAAGACGTGATAACAACGAGAACGACAGTAGTAGCACTATACGGATTCTAACCCAAATTTCAGTTTCAAGGTCATGATAAGGATTTTCCCTGACCTTGAAATCCAAATTTGAGTTTGAAAATTTTCGAAATTTTTTTGGGGCGGGTGGCGGGCTGCGGGCGCGGCGGCGCGGGCAGGAGGCGGATGACGTCATAGAGATGGCGGAGTGGTGGGGGTATAGCGCGAGAACTGATATTATCGAATTGATACCGAATTGATATCGAACTGATACCGAAGTGCATCGAGGAGGAGAACCGCGGGTGAAGTGCTACTATGGAGTGTGGTACAAACTGTCGATAAGGAAGGAAATATTTAATTTTAAGATATTAATATAAATGAAAAACGGAATCTCGGGCGACGGGGCTCGAACCCAAGACCTTCGCGGTACGAGTCAGCCGCCTAACCAACACCCCCAACGCCAGCTCTCTGACATTAGTTTTTCCTCAATGGTACGCACGCGCGCGAGCGCGCGCGCACACACACACACACCATGAGCCGTTGCCAAACGTCAGCGCATAATAATTATCGGATGATGTCAGGCAATGTCGGGAAAGATCGGCGTTTTACAAACCACGTCTTCGGCGACGGGAAAGAGAGAGCAATACTTAGTTGTAAAGCTAAATTCGGGAGAGGGAAAGAGACGGTACTACATAGTGGTATAATCACAGTTCTTCTAAAACTAAAATTTTTCAAAATGTTTTAGATCTTAACGTCGAAGCGTATCGCGCGATCCTGTGTAATTTGAGTCCTCCGGAGCAGCCGTGCGGGATGGCGTCATATTTGCAATGCGAATGTAATATAATACTTTTTGTAATTTGAACTCACACTCAAGGATAAAAGTCTCGACACGTGTTGAATGTAACATAATACTTTTTGGAAACGTCGAATCTTAGAATTATACGGAGTCAGCAGAAATTGCATCGGATGATTTTGCGCGCTAATTCGTCATACGCGTGAATCGTGAAAAGAATTATGCTGTGTCAGCGGAAATTGCTTCGGAAGATATCGGGAAGGATCGGCTTTTACGTGCAATCTATTGGGTGAAGGGGGTACATCGAAAGAGTTAGACAGAGATACCAAATCGCAGTGTGGGTATAAATATGCGCTCTAAACTGCACAAAGCGTCAAATCGCTGCAACGTGTTGAGTGAAAATGACATTACATTTACATTCCATTTACGATCATGGAAAAATTCGCGCAAGTGGAACGCCAGCTGCGAGATCAATCTGCACGATTGATTTCACGCGAAGAATACCTCGCGTGGGAAGAACGGTGCAACGAGTGTATCGAATCTTTGGAAGAACACAGCCGAGTGAAACGTCCTCGATTATCGATCGGTGTTCGACAAGAGTTAGTTGCTTGAATCGCGCAGCTCGAAGGACTGAAATATTCGTTGCGCGGACATTTCGTGCGTGCAAGTGCCGGACATTCGAGCACGGGACTTTTGTGGCGCGAAATAGACACTGCGTTCGATAGCCGCGTATTAACTGGTGCCGTGCTAAATTCGAATTACATCGAACCGCGCAACTTCCTCCAGGATGCGGCAACCATTGTGTGGGAACATGTGTGGGGTGCTTTGAGGAAACATCGAAACCTCAAAGTGAACACGGTGTTCAACGGCGAATTTGTGGCAGGTGACAAGCATGCTTGTAAAAGCATCAATACCCGAAACTGTGATCTCTTCGATACATCCGATCTGCAGGAGTGGTACCGACGATGTGTCATCGAAACAACCCTGGCATCGCTGGAAGAGTTCCAGGAACGCGACAGCGGATGGGCATTGACGAGGATTCTCAATCTGACCGTCAATGTCAACAAATATAATCCGCTGTGCGCAGGGTGTCACTGCAAGTTGCCGCGGGAAATATCGTTGAAGAAAGCGACGATTAGCTTGCGATCCGAGGACAATGCGTGTTTCGCTTGGGCAGTGGTCGCCGCTCTACATCCTGCCGACAGACACGTTAACCGCCCAAGTTGATACCCACATTATACATTGGTGCTAAATCTCCAAGGCATTGAATTTCCAATGTCTCTGGAGCAGATTGGGAAGTTTGAGGAGCAGAATGGCATCTTCGTCAACGTGTACAGCTTCGAGGAGGAGAGGAAGAAAGGGCCGACAGTCTTTCCACTGCGCCTCACCAGCCAAAAGAGGGATCGGCACGTCAATCTGCTCTACACGCCAAATCAAGAGCACGGCGATGTAGGGCACTTTGTGCTGATTAAGAACTTGTCCAGGCTGGTGAGCACGCAGTTGAGCAGGAGCAAATCCAAAAAATTTATCTGTGATCAGTACGTATATAAACTTATGAAATATTGAAATGTCTCATGAAAAAAATTATATAAAAATTTGATTTTATAGGTGCCTGCATTACTTTGGATCCGCCGAGAAGTTGGAGGCTCATTCGCTGGACTGCAGTAAGATGGACGACTGCGCCATCCTGCTGCCCAGCGAAGGCAACAATCTGCTGAGCTTCGACAAACACTGCAGGAAGGAGCGGCTCCCCTTTGTGGTGTACGCAGATCTTGAGTGCATCTTGACGAAAACGGAGGACAGTCGGAGGGGTGAGGAGGATCGCAAATTGCACACGTACCAGCACCATAAAGTGTATAGTATCGGCTATTATATGCATTGTTCGTACGATACATCGCTATCGATGTATCGATGTCGCTGCGAAGCGGATTGTGTTTCATGGTTCGTCGAAGAACTGAAAAATTTTGCAAACTTTGCCAGGCCCATTCTGACCAGTAATGTTTCCATGGAAAAATTGACGAAAAACTAGTGGATGGCATTTCGCAATGCAACACATTGCCATATTTGCGAAGAGCCATTCGAGGCTAGCGATATACGAGTTCGCGATCATTGCCATCTATCCTGACGGTTTAGAGGTCCAGCACATTCGGAGTGCAATTTAAATTATAAAAATGCATTTTACATCCCCATAGTTTTTCATAATTTATCCGGCTACGATTCACATTTCATTATCGAGGAAATAGCTACCGCTTTCGAAGGTCACGTTGACGTATTACCCATAACTAAAGAAAAATATATTTCATTCACAAAAAATGTTGAAGATACGGCTGAATCAGACTCGCGAAATTATATTAAATTGCGATTCATCGATTCATACAAATTTCTAAACACAAGTCTCGACAAATTACCATCTTTTCTTAGCGCAGATAAATTAAAAATTTTACGATCCAAATTTGAAACATTATCCGCCGAGGATTTCAATTTATGGACGCGAAAGGGTGTCTTTCCGTATGAATACCTTGATTGCGCGAACAAGCTGCAGGACCCATGCTTACCGCCGCGCGAGTCATTCTACAGTTCGTTAACGGGTAAGACAGTATCCGAGAGCGATTACGCGCACGCCGAGACTGTCTGGCAGCGTTTCGACATTAGAACCTTGGGCGAATACAGCGATTTGTATTTGAAAACAGATGTCTTGTTATTGGCAGAAATTTTTGAAAATTTTCGCGAAAGTTGTATCAAGAGTTACGGATTAGATTCAGCGCATTATTATACATTACCTGGCTTCACGTGGGACGCCATGCTAAAACATACCAAAATTACATTCAAATTGCTCACAGACGTCGATATGGTCATGTTTATCGAACGCGGTGTACGCGGTGGTTTAAGTCAATGTTCCGGAAGATACGCACATGCCAATAACAAGTACATTTCATCTTACGACGCATCGGAACAGTCATCGTACTTGATGTACTTTGACGTAAATAATTTGTATGGATGGGCAATGTGTCAGCCCCTGCCACATGCCAAATTTCAATGGGTCGAAGATGTTGCAAATTTTTATATGTCTTCGATCGATGTCGATTCGCCCACGGGATACATTCTCGAGGTAGATCTGGAATATCCGCAACGTCTGCACGACGCTCATGCCGATCTACTGTTCTGCCAGACGCGTGCCAAACCACCAGGCAGCAGACAGGACAAGTTACTCGCAACGGTATACGATAAGCAGCGTTACGTTATCCATTATCGCAACCTGCAGCAGTGCACGTGTCACGGTCTTCGTACTACAAAGATACACCGTGTGCTTCAATTCGCTCAATCCCCCTGGTTCCGCGATTACATCGAACTCAATACACGGTTTAGAACAAGCGCGACAAATGATTTAGAAAAGAATTTATACAAATTGACGAACAATGCGGTATTCGGTAAAACTATGGAAAATGTGCGAATTCATGTGGATGTAAAACTTTTAACACATTTGGGAGGGCGATATGGCGCGGAGGCAATGATCGCGAAACCGAATTTCCACAGCAGAAGTGTTTTTTCGGAAAATGTAATAGCTGTTGAATTGCGAAAACTCGAGGTGAAATTCAACAAACCGATATACGTAGGTATGTGCATTCTGGACATATAAAAAATTTGTTTGTATGAATTTCATCACGAGCACATGTCTCCCCTGCACGGACAAAATTGTAAAATTCTATACACCGACACTGACAGTCTCATTTATCACATTAAATGCGAAGATATCTACGAGACCATGAAACACAATATCGATAGATTTGACACATCCGATTATCCCATCGACAATCCATATAATATGCCGCGCTTAAATAAGAAGGTTCCGGGGCTGATGAAGGACGAAAATAACGGTGCGATAATGGCCGAATTCGTAGGTCTTAGAGCGAAAATGTATGCACTCCGCGTAGACGGTAAAAAAGATACGAAAAAGGCGTCAAGACCAACGGTCGAAATTGCACAAAGTGGACACCATTTCGGAATCGAAAATCGCTCTAAGCCCGCACGACGACAAGCGATATATCGTACCCGATTCGACCGACACTCTGCCCTGGGGACAATATAATATACCATTGTAAAATTCTTCGCGCATGTATAGAAATTATTATATTTATTAAAGTATTATAAATGATGAAATTATGCATAAAAATAAAATTGTTCACATGTATATGTATCATTGTATTTATTGAACCATGTATTATTATATTACAATACATTATTTTTATTTCTCCAAGAATTGTGCGATTTATCAAACCCTAGCCACTTGACGTATACCTTATCCCCCTTCCTACGCAATACTTTTTCCACTAGATACACATCAGGATCGGTGACGCGTTGCAGCTCGTGTTCATAGAATCCTCCGGCAACAGGTTTTCCACAGGAATCGAGGAGCAGATACGTTGCGGGATTAGTTGCCTGTACTTTGGCTATCTCGAACACCTCCGTTGTCCAATTCGGCGTGTAGCCTTTATCGAAGATGGTTTTAAATTTGCTCACGCGCACAAACTCGCCCAACTTGAATCTCGCCGGAGCAGCGATCTTTATGTTGCTGTATACGGTGGCCAGCAGCTTATCGGCGATCGCTGCGGTAACATCGCAAGGACGCATTCCGATGGTTCTATGTTTTCGCGCGTTATACTCTGCAAGTAGACGCGGTAGCGCATCTGTCCATCTGTAGGTTCCATTGAGCGTAAACAGTTTCCACATATTGTTCTTCAAAGTTCGATTGAAACGTTCTACGACGGAGGCCTTCATCACCGAATACGTCGAATAATGATTAATGTCATGCTTTGTCAAGAGTTTCTGCACATCGGCGTTGTAAAATTCTTTTCCTTGATCGGTTTGCAAATTTTTCGGATATCGATCTCTAAATATCTTTGCAAACGCTTTAGCCACCTCAGCACCACTTTTAGTCTTGAGCGGTACCGCCCATCCATACTTGCTCAGCACATCGATGACGGTGAGTATGTAGTGATGACCTTGGTTGAATCGCGAGTATGGACGCATTTCTACAACGTCAGCTTGCCACAGATTATCGTATCCATGCACTATGACTCGCCTCCGCGGGAAATGTCTTCGAGCTGGAGCATGCAATTCCTCGACGAGTTGCCGCTTCTTGTGGCCATGGTTTTCTTTACTCTTGGATTTCGACGATGGTTGCATGTTTGATCGCAGAGGTGTCTTTGACACGAATGATGCGATAATTATCGTGCACGCGCATTATGTGCGCCCCATCGGTCCGTTGACAAGTTCAACCGTCTCGCATGATTCTCCTTCGCAGCGCTGCTGCGGGATAGAATTCGACGCCTGCGATATCTTTTGAACGCTGTTTTGCAACGCGAGCATCTCTCTCTGAAGCACGATCAGCTTCCTCTCTAATTCTTCCTGCTGCTCTCTCAAAAGTTTAATGCTCTTTTCCACGTATAGTTTATTGACTGCATCACTATCGACCACCGGTTGAGCTACGCGTCGTATCTTGCCTGATTTTGCATCAAAGTCGGCACCGGTCACGCAAAGAGCGTTGTCTCGCATATAATTTCGAAGCAAACCGTTCTATTTGTAATAATCCATTCTAGCTGCGCCACTCTTCTCGAGCGATACTCCAAATTTGTTGATCGGTATCTCGATGCATACAGTGCGCATCATCGGTGCGCGGCTTTATTTATAATGAAGCCTCCCTCGTGGAGTTCCTCCATAATCGACAGAATTTCACGGTCATGCTAGTTGTTGCCCGCCTGACGTGACGCTTCCAGCAAACGGTATCGATCCACAAGCTCGTTGGGATCGTCCCAGCGCACCTAATCGATCTTGTTATCATTTACCACCATGACTCGCGGCGCCGTTAGACCTTTCCCTGCTTTATTGGTTGATACACGAGGGAGTAGCGGTGCAATTACATGTTTGTACTTGTATCCCTTGTTGCCTAATATGGGATTTTGAGCAGAATGACCACGTTTGTAGGCATTCGTCACCAGCAGTATACTTTTGTATTTTTGTTTATCGGCATCGGTGTATACAGCATCGTCGGGAATTCTCTTGAAAATCAGTTCGTAAAGGCCGGGCGTTCCTCTGTATTTTACACCATCAATGATTATATTATCAGCCTTGTCCATATCGAACCCCTTATCCCCAAGCATCATTCTACTATCGCCAAAGTATACTCCATACACCGTGTCTGTGACAGTTTCCTTATCCCTGCTTATGATTGCGTCCATATATTTTTGTCCCAGGGGACCCAAATGGCTGCGAAACGTTTCTTGTCCCGCGGGTGTTTGAAGTTGCAGTCTAATAGATCATCAAAAAACATCATCATCATCATCATCATCATTATTATTGGTTGTGAGCAATTGTACACTGGGAAATGTATTTATTGGCGGGGGAGGAACCAGGGATTCGTTTGATGCAACATTCTGCCATTTTCGCTTCGATTGAACTGGTGTAGATGTTACGAGTGAATGCTCCGATGACGTGCGTGGTTTCCTCTTTCTCTTACGCGATATGCTCCATTTCGGCAGGATTTTTCTTTCCGGCGTTAATGTTTCATTCCCTTCAACGTTTGTGCTCATCAGCGGTGATATTTCACCTTCTGCCGCTGCGGTATTTTCCACAATATGTTTTAAGGGTTCGACAATAGGTTTAAAGTATCTCTCCAACGCGATATCTTCCTCCATCTTGCCGGTCTTCAAATCCTGATGTTTCTTGCGAATGGCTTCGCTGGTTCTTGCAATTTCCTTCGCTATTCTCTCGCGATCCTTAATCTCCAGACTATCGATATCGATCATTGTTGCACCGCAGACGTTGCTTTCCCACCGACGTGTTGACAATGATTGACCATCTCACAGTACGGCAAACTCGTTAAATCCCTTTCTGTAACGTCCATTGGACATCGCGCTATCTTTGTCTATCACCGCGAAACCATACTCCAGCTGCCAACAATTACGACACAAAGCGCAGAAATCCTCGTAAGACATATCAGTGTTTACATGATCGTTGTACACGTGTTTCAAGTTAGTGCCATCCCGCTTAAACAGAATCAACAGATTCGCATTGTCGCGTATAAGATGTTTGGGAATCTTTGCATATGTCTGACAGAGATAGAAGCAGTCAACGTTCGAGTGGCGCCCCATTGCAAAGTATTCCCTTATCGTATCTTGCTTGTCGCATGCCACGTCATCAAAGATAAAAATGGAATTCGGAAGCGATTCGCTCGGTGTGATGACGTCACTGTTATTCGAAAATGTGAAGTAGCCAATTTCATCTATCGGAGTCAACAAATTCTCCAAATACTGATATTTCGGCTGTTGCAACGATTTGGAATACACGTACACGTTCTCGAAGCGGACGCCGTGAGGACTTTCCAACAAGCTTACCAGCACGTTGGTCTTTCCACAATTTGATGGACCGCAAATGAGGCAGCGTATGGTGTTTGGCAGCATGCTGCCATGTCTGCGCCTTGTTTTCGAGGACATCATTTGCGATTTATCGTCAAAATTTGTCACGCGTATCGCCGCAGGTTGCCGCACGAATAGCATCCTCGCTGCGAACCGCGAAAATGATTTTTGATACATCGAAGCGGTGACGCGCCCTATTTATAGGCCCGCGCCGAAGCAAAACAGCTCAGTATTCGAAATGCTTCTCGTTCTGTCGGATAATTGCGATATTGGAGACCTCTGAGCAGTTGAAATATATACCAAAGATTATTCTACTGCGCAAGTTTGGCAGGCACATTGATCAGTTGTGGGACAGACTCCCCGAGCATATAAAAGCCGATTCTGAGTTTTGGCAGCATCGTCGGTGTCTGGAACATTATAATCGCCCTTGGCAGCGAACGCATATCGACGGTCCAGCACCACTGATTAAAAACTGTGGCGAATGTCGCCGACGAGAGTAAGGAAAGGTTGCGGTTTGTGAAATCGGGCGATAAACGCGCTACCTGTCGAATTACATATCCCGGGATACCAGTTTTGTGGTCCAGGAACTCGTCTGGCAAAACGGTTGGCTAGAGGCGATCAAGGTATCAATCCGTTGGACGCAGCGTGTCGCGAACACGATATAGCGTATTCGCGCAGCAACGTTCTCAGCGAAAGGCACGCGGCAGATAACGTACTCGCTGACAAAGCGCGAAAACGCATCGTTGCGCGAGACTCGACTCTGGGCGAAAGAGGTGCTGCTACACCTGTTTGGGCAGCTATGAAGGCCAAGATAAAAATCGGAATGGGGATGAAAACTCGCAAAAGGACTGCAAAGAGAGCACCGCAAAAGCGGATTCTTCCGGTGGCAAAACGGGGTGGTATATTACCACTTCTCCCGCTGCTAGGTGTTCTCGGATCACTAGCTGGTGGAGCGGCGGGGATCGCCAAGGCCGTAAACGATAATAAGGCGGCGCAACATCAGCTGCAGGAAATGCAGCGTCATAATCGCTCCATGGAAGGTCGCGGACTTTATCTCGCGCCATACAAGCGCGGACAGGGAATATGGAAACGAAAAAAAAAACGCCGAAAAGAAAATAAAAATGCCTGTGGGCGTAACTACAGATGTGCAATTGGCGGAGTTGGCAAAACGTATGCGTATTCCATTTTTTAGGGGTGTTTTTATGCGTAATGCGCTACCTGCCGGAGGAGTACGACGAAACGAGAGCGGCATCGTAAATTTGGACAACGTCGAGGGGTCGGGGACTCATTGGGTGGCGTATGCGAAGAGAGGGTGTCGAGCTGTATATTTCGACAGCTTTGGAAATCTTCGACCGCCCAAGGAATTGGTGCAATATCTGGATAAAGATGCTGTGAAGATTGAATACAATAGAACGTCTTATCAGCAGTACAATCAGAGCAACTGTGGACAACTGTGTCTACGCTTTCTACAGACGATCGGCAGCAAATTTAAGGATTGACTTTCCGCCGCTCTGATTCAGTACTAGTCGAGCAGTACAGCTCGGAATATGTCGTTAACATTCACTCTAACCGGCAAGAGTAGCACCCTCGCGGTAAGCTACTTTCCGCCCATAGATTTGAGCAACGATGATTACGAGCTTGGTCTAACAACCTTTGACACTTATCATACGATACCGAACATTGACTCGAGTAACGATAAATTCTACTTCGCCGTAAACTATGACACCACCAACAACATCACTCGTAAATACATTGCGATTCCCCACGGGTCCTACGAACTAGATGCTATTGCCAAGTATTTGAAACAGCGATTACTCGAGCTGTATCCTCAAAATCTCGGTGGCAATGATGACGACAAGTATCCAATAGTGTTGCGGTCCAACAAGAACACCATGAAAAGCGAGCTATACTGCTCGTTCGCCGTAGACTTTACAGAGTCCAATAACATTGGATCGCTACTGGGATTCTCGACGAATCGAGTATTAGAACCTGGACGGTGGCACGAATCGGAAGATCCAATTAATATCATGAACGTAAACATTATTCGCGTAGAATGTAGCGTGACCGCTGGTGCGTACAACAATGGGAAGCACGTACATACGATACATGAATTTTCTCCGAGGGTTCCACCAGGATATAAGATATCGGAAACGCCCGCACAGATCATTTACCTTCCGATCACCGCACGGGTCATTACGGATCTAACGATTCGCGTTGTGGATCAAGACGGACGATTGCTCGATTTTCGAGGTGAAGACATTACC
Source organism: Andrena camellia (assembly GCA_029448645.1). Classification (NCBI taxonomy): domain Eukaryota; kingdom Metazoa; phylum Arthropoda; class Insecta; order Hymenoptera; family Andrenidae; genus Andrena; species Andrena camellia. The sequence goes on from CM055681.1 coordinate 10,561,815, forward strand.
ATCAGACTACACGTACGGCGGCGGCGACGATAATACGCCTGGTGCGAACGAAAGAGATGCTTGTGTTGAACGACATCAGAAACCCGGTTCAGCCGAGCGAAATTGTTTGCAACAACAACAACAACAACAACAACAACAACAACCGCAACAGCTGTGATCACGCTAAAACGAAGAGGCTCAGTGCTGCGAACATTGCATTTTTGAAATCACTGGGATTCATTGTGCGCATTTAAGTTGAAAAAATGGTTGACATTCTAAGCATTGGAGGGAGGCCGACGTTTGATGATCGCATCGTCAAGCTCCAGACACACATACAACCCGTACGTCAACACGACGTTTGGATACAGCGATGAGATAAGAATACCTATACAGTATCAGGATTTATACACATTGCCGTGTATAAGTTTTCTCTACGTGGAGGGGAAATTGACGATAAATAAGCCAAATGATGCATTAACGGTGACGTTGGGAAATAATTGCGTGGCGTTCTTATTTGACGAGATTCGATACGAGTTGAATGGCGTGGAGATTGACCGCAACAGAAACGTTGGAATAACTAGCACGCTTAAAAACTATGTATCGCTGACATCTGGCGAAGACAAAAATTTGGAGAATGCAGGATGGGGCTTGAGACGGCGTAATGGGCCAATATTTAAAAATCATTTCAATTTTTGCATCCCGCTCAAATATTGGCTGGGATTTTGCGAGGGCTACAAACGCGTGATTATTAATGCGCGTCACGAATTTATTTTAATACGATCGCGCAACGACAACAATTCTCTAATAAGATCGCCGATGTTGGAACCAGAAATTGAATTACATAAAGTGCAATGGCGGATGCCTCATGTAACGCTGAACGACGTTAATAAGCTATCGTTGCTACATACTTTGGAAAGTGGACAAATCCTAAGCATTTGTTTTCAATCGTGGGATTTGTACGAGTATCCTCTCTTGCAGAGCACGACCAAGCATTCGTGGGCCGTGAAGGCATCTGCGCAGCTGGAGAAGCCGCGATGCGTTATCTTTGGTCTACAGACTAATCGAAAGAATGTGATGAGCGAAGATGTTAGTGAGCTCGACAACTGCAAACTGATCAATCTAAAACTTTTTCTCAACTCGTAATTTTACCCGTACGATGATTTGAACTTGGACTTTGACAAAAATAGGTACGCCATCTTGTTTCATATGTATACGCAATTCCGTAAATCGTATTATGGATATAGTTGCAGCGAGGCATTATTCACCGTGGCCGAATTTTTACAATTTGGCCTCCTCGTCGTAATTGATTGCTCGCGACAAAATGAGTCGATCAGGAATGGTTCCGTGGACGTGCGCATAGAATTCGAATGTAGAGAGAATGTGCCTGCAAATACTACAGCCTACTGTCTGCTTCTGTACGATCGGTCGGTTGAATACAATCCGCTGACAAACATGGTGCGAAAAATCGTTTAAATTGCCGCGCTACTTGCTCGCCCTCTCCTGTGCCAAAATTTCATCGTGAAAATCGCGATGCTTTACGAGAAAGATCGCATTCTCCCGCCTATTTTGGAAGCGAACGGACCTCTAAATTGTACCGATAATGGCCATACCGACATTTGTTGACCTGCAAGGGTTCATCGTTGATGGAAGATTTGTTGTCAAGGAAGTGGCTGTCCTGCGAAAGGGAACAATTCTCTCGCACTATATTTTTGGGAGTTCGATGCCCCAATATCTTCTTACGAAGTCTGACAAATCAAGCATTCGGTGGTTGGCGGCAAAACATCATGGGCTGCGGTGGGAAGATGGAGACGTTCCATACAGTATGGCTAAACAGCTAATTACGAAAGCTGTTGCTGATGCGATCGATGAAGAAGATGACACATCCCATATCGTATACGTTAAAGGGTTGCAGAAACGCGACTGGCTTGCGGACTTCCTCGATGAAAATACGAGAGCGGACGTGATCATCGAGACACTGGACATTGACTACGCGGATATCATATCTCTAAATAAGCTAAATGTAGTTAATGCTGTGCGATGTGGCAGACACGCAAAGCACTGTGCATTGCAAAATGTATTTAAAATATTCAACTGGTGGTCTAAACACCAGAGAGAAATGCATAAATAAATATAATCAATTTTTAATGCATAAATGTTTTTTTCTCCACCCATCCTCAACCTCCTGCATGTGGTGTACGCTAGATTAAGATGATGGTTGTAATTATTATGTAGAAGGGGTACCATACACGATCAGAGTGGTACCATACGCGTCCAGAGTGGTTCGATAGACGTTCGATACACGTCCAGAGTGGTATGATAGACGTTGAAAGTTGTACCATACACGTTCGATAGACGTTGAAAGTGGTTCGATACACGTTCGATTGACGTTGAAAGTTGTACCATACACGTTCGATTGACGTTGAAAGTGGTTCGATTGATGTTCGATACATGATCAAAGTGGTTCAATACACGTTCGATTGACGTTCGATTGACGTTTGATATGCGATCAAAGTGGTTTGTTAGACGTTGAAAGTTGTACCATACACGTTCGATTGATGTTGAAAGTGGTACAATACACGTTCGGTACGTGATCAAAGTGGTTCGATTGATGTTTGATACACGTTCAGAGTGGTATGGTCGAATGATGTGCCCAAAGAAGAAGGGGGGGAAGATGAGTGCGAAGAAGAAAAAGGAGAGGGTGGTCAGTGAATAATTCGAAGAAGATGCATTGAAGGAGAGGATGGTCAGCGAAAATGCAGGTGGAGAACAATGGTATCTTACTTTGCAAAGCTATGCAACTTTGAGCATGGATCTACGTGTGGGAGCTTGGAGATGCAGCGAGACCAGTTGTCTTCAAAGCTTTGAAGACATCAGTCTGATTTTTTGTGCAAAATTTTTTCATTTGTGTGTGAAAAAAGTGTAATATCGTTGTGACCAGGATAACCCCGGAGTGCGACCCCGAGGTATGTACACAATAATATTTTTTTACATTTATCACGTGTAACCGGTGAAGTCGTGTTCGATCCCGCGGTCATAAATATTATATCGCGGGTTTCTGTGTTCTAGAAATCTCCGCCAGAATCACCGCAGTAGTCCCCCGATTGGGGCGGCCCCATTTGGTCGTCCCAACCATCGCCGCAGCCGTCGCCGTCGCCGTCGCCATCGCCCCAACCGTCGCCGCAGCCGGAGCCGTCGCCGTCGCCATCGCCGCCGCCTTCGCCGCCGCCGCAGCTGTCGCCGCCGTCGCCAGCTCAACATGTATGTAATACTTTGGTGTTGTTTGACATTCGATGTTTATTGCATTTAATGTATCCGTGTTATATCGATATTTGTGCCTTTGTTCTAGGACATACCACAGCTGGACCTGCGGATGCGGCAGGAGCCGGTGTATTGGGCCGCGCGGCTGCGGCTATATGTTGTACCAGGGGCTCGGCGACGGCCCCCGCCTCCATCGCCGCCATCCCCCTCATCACCGTCGCCGTCACCGCCGCCCCCGCCCCAATAGTTTATTTTTTTAATTTTTATATAATATATATTTTTCATTTTTTTTCTATTTTTATCTTTGTATTTTATTTTATTCTTTTATTATATTCTTTTATTTTATTTTATTCTTTTTTTATATATTTTCTATTATATTTATATTTATATTTATATTATATTTTATATTCGTTTTATATTCTTATTTTATCTTTTTATTATTCTATTATTCTATTATTAATCTACTTTATGTAACAATATATGATTATTTTAAACTTATATTATTTCTCCATTTTATTTACCCTCCTTCTCTCCTCAATTCTAAGATTCGACGTTCCCAAAAGTATTATTTCTCCTGACACCGCATAATTCTATGACTCGAGCCTTCTTCGCTCTGCCAAATGATGTCATCCCGCACGGCTGCTCCAGGGGAGTCAAATTACGCGAGATCGCGCGATACGCTGCGACGTTAAGATTGAAAAAAACATTTTGTGAAATTTTAGCTTTAGAATGCATGCGATTGTACCACTGCTGTCTCTTTCCCTCTCTCAGGATTTAGCTTTACAACTATGTAGTGCCGTCTCTTTCCCTCCCCGAATATGTGATTTGTAAAACGTCGCTCGAAACAATTTCTGATAAATTATTATTTCTCTGCGCTTGGCGGTTCACTAGATCGGTGTGGGCCAAGGGTGAAAAAAGTTTCGGGGTGGGCCAAGGTCGTTCCCTCCCTCGGTTAGGTATGAAAAATTTTCGGCTGCAGGTCATTCCCCCTCTGAAAAATTTCTGACGGCGGGGCAGGTCTGGAGAGGTCTCCGCGGCCGCTCGGCCTGGACTGATCCCCTCCACGATTACGGCTTCCCCCACTCCGCGGCTCGTGCGCGCGCAACCAGTCTTCTACTCCCCGCTGTCCCCGCGCCTAAAGTTCCCCCCACCGCATTCCCCCGCACGCCCTCACTTCCACCCGCCCCCGCGCTCCCCTCAGAGGACCTGGTCCAGAAACCGCGTAGCCTTACTACTCAAAATGTATTTAAAATATTCAACTGGTGGTCTAAACGCCACAGAGAAATCCATAAATAAAATATAATCAATTTTTAATGTATATAAAAATGTTTTTCTTCGCCCTCCCCAACCCAACTTCTTGCATGTGGTGTATGCTAGATTAAGACGATAGTTATAATTATTATGTAGAAGTGGTACGGTACACATTCGGTACACGTTTGATACAAAGTGGTTCAATACATGTTCGATACACGTTCAGAGTGGTACGATAGACGTTGAAAGTGTTACAATAGACGTTTGATTGATGTTCAATACATGATCAAAGTGGTTCAATACATGTTCGATACACGTTCAGAGTGGTACGATAGACGTTGAAAGTGGTACAATGGACGTTCGATTGATGTTTTATGTAATCTTGAGCCATGTGTAAGCTATGTTTATCCGCAGCTGTATCAAACTGCAGAGGATGTGAGGACAAAATTTGAAACTTTTGTTAACGTGTTGCATCAGAGCGATGTTGCCTGTAAAACAATAGATACGCGTCATGCTGCTAAAATAATACGTGATAGCGAATATAATGATGAGGATTATCTTGTAGATTGCGAACTGTTAGCATGTGCCATCAATGATACTCTAGCTAATGCTCGCAGGAAGAAAAAATCTTAAATTATTTTTATATTCTATTTTTATATTCTTTTAATTTTAAATGACGTCATCCCGCCCGGCTGCTCCAGAGGATTCAAATTACGCGAGATCGCGCGATACGCTGCGACGTTAAATCAGAACGATTTAAAATTTACTAGCTTTAGAAAGCATACGATTGTACCACTGTGTAGTGCTGTCTCCTTCCCTTCCCCGAATTTAGCTTTAAAATAACCGTGATTGTGCCAATGCTCTCTCTCCCCCTCTCCCCCTCTCCCCCTCTCCCCCTCTCCCCCTCTCCCCCTCTCCCCCTCTCCCCCTCTCCCCCTCTCCCCCTCTCCCCCTCTCCCCCTCTCCCCCTCCCCCTCTCCCCCTCTCCCCCTCTCCCCCTCTCCCCCTCTCCCCCTCTCCCCCTCTCCCCCTCTCCCCCTCTCCCCCTCTCCCCCTCTCTCCCCTCTCCCCCTCTCCCCCTCTCCCCCTCTCCCCCTCTCCCCTCTCCCCCTCTCCCCCTCTCCCTCTCCCCCTCTCCCCCTCTCCCCTCTCCCCCTCTCCCCCTCCCCCTCTCCCTCTCCCCCTCTCCCCCTCTCCCCCTCTCCCCTCTCCCCCTCTCCCCCTCTCCCCCTCTCCCCCTCTCCCCCTCTCCCCCTCTCCCCCTCTCCCCCTCTCCCCCTCTCCCCCTCTCCCCCTCTCCCCCTCTCCCCCTCTCCCCCTCTCCCCCTCTCCCTCTCCCCCTCTCCCCCTCTCCCCCTCTCCCCCTCTCCCCCTCTCCCCTCTCCCCCTCTCCCCCTCTCCCCTCTCCCCTCTCCCCCTCTCCCCTCTCCCCCTCTCCCCCTCTCCCCCTCTCCCCCTCTCCCTCTCCCCCTCTCCCTCTCCCCTCTCCCCTCTCCCTCTCCCCCTCTCCCCCTCTCCCCTCTCCCCTCTCCCCTCTCCCCTCTCCCCTCTCCCTCTCCCCTCTCCCCTCTCCCTCTCCCCTCTCCCCTCTCCCCTCTCCCCTCTCCCTCTCCCCCTCTCCCCTCTCCCCTCTCCCTCTCCCCTCTCCCCTCTCCCTCTCCCCTCTCCCCTCTCCCCTCTCCCCCTCTCCCCTCTCCCTCTCCCCTCTCCCCTCTCCCCTCTCCTCTCCCTCTCCCCCTCTCCCCCTCTCCCCCTCTCCCCTCTCCCCTCTCCCTCTCCCTCTCCCCTCTCCCCCTCTCCCCCTCTCCCCCTCTCCCCCTCTCCCCCTCTCCCCCTCTCCCCCTCTCCCCCTCTCCCCCTCTCCCCCTCTCCCCCTCTCCCCTCTCCCCCTCTCCCCCTCTCCCCCTCTCCCCCTCTCCCCCTCTCCCCCTCTCCCCCTCTCCCCCTCTCCCCCTCTCCCCTCTCCCCTCTCCCCCTCTCCCCCTCTCCCCTCTCCCCCTCTCCCCCTCTCCCCCTCTCCCCCTCTCCCCCTCTCCCCCTCTCCCCCTCTCCCCCTCTCCCCCTCTCCCCCTCTCCCCCTCTCCCCCTCTCCCCTCTCCCCCTCTCCCCCTCTCCCCCTCTCCCCCTCTCCCCCTCTCCCCCTCTCCCCCTCTCCCCCTCTCTCCCCTCTCCCCCTCTCCCCCTCTCCCCTCTCCCCCTCTCCCCTCTCCCCCTCTCCCCCTCTCCCCCTCTCCCCCTCTCCCCCTCTCCCCCTCTCCCCCTCTCCCCCTCTCCCCCTCTCCCCCTCCCCCCTCTCCCCCTCCCGGGGAGGGTAATAGAATATGGGAAAATAATGGAAAGGTAATAGCTACCATTTTCCTTGCCCATGAAACAAATTGTAACGGTCCACCTGAGGTCTTAATCGGGATTGATCACTCTGATAATGGTTCAAATAACAGTGATGCTCACCTTACGATAGGAATAGTTGAGACGAGTGGATCTCCCATTAAAAATGTAGTGGTTGGAGGATCGCTCTCGGGAGGTCGTGAGGATGTGCTCCGACCCGGCTGTCTGTTGGACATCGGAAAGGCCGATTTTAAAGGCACCCCGCCACAAAACCCGCTAGTGGCCTCCTACGTACCTCAGGGCTCAGGCTGGTCTAACCTGGAACATCGGATAGGCTTTGACAAAAAGCACCCCGTCCAGGTGCACGACCTGCTACCCGCAACTTGTGTCTTGTTAGGGGCTGACGAGCCAAATTTAGAGGCTGAAATATGCCGGACTTTGTTTGAGACCAAGTTTGTTGATGATGGGACACGATCCTCCGTTAAAATGACCTCAGAAACGGTGACTTAAGTGAACAAAGTAATAGTAGAGTTTTAATGACAAAGACTACTTGATTAATGCCAATCATTCATCGGTCTTCTCTTATTAATATTATTTACTTTAGGGATTACTTCCATATGTGCAAGGATAATTTTATTTATTTTTTCCTCCTCTCCCTTGACTATGAAGTCATCTCAAGCCACCAAAGATTTGTTAATCTATAATGAATTTTCACTCGAACAGATTGAATAATATAACACCAATGGCAGAGGAATAATATAATTTCTCAACATAAAATCTCTTACCTTCATCTTTTGTAAGTCACGTCCAGCAGAATCAGTAAACCAGAATCATCTTAAACCTGCAGTAATTTCCTTCAAACACCTTATAGATACTTTGGACGTCCAAGCAGTCAGTATCTCTGAATATGATAATAATATCGAGCCTGTTAGTTGGGATTTCATTGAATGTCTTCTAAAACAGGAATTAAATAGCTTAGAATATGCAATTACGGTTCGCGCCAACAAAGTTATAGCTCTACCTCCATCTAGGCTCCAATTCTTCCATAAAGAATTTTATGAATTTCCTATAGGTGGTCATTAGGTATTCGTAAATTCTTCCACGTGAATTTGTATTTGGCGCAAAGGCTATATTCCCCCGGAGTTTGCTAAACAAAGATTATATTCCATGAACGTTTGTTGACCATTTGGATGACTTATTTTCAAAAATAAGCACAACCCAGGCTGTAACAGCGGCAAATCTGGAAAGAACAAAGCAGAAAAGCAACTTGGATTACGATAGAAGGGAGGGTCAATTCTTATAAATTCTCAGTAGGTGATTATATATATATATATATATATGTTGATAGAAATAAAAACATTCAAATTCGATTCTAGCTGGTTAGGACCATACAAAATTGTTAGAATGTTGGTCGATTTCCGGTTTTGCTCAGATCTTCATATACTGGCTTTATATGATCGAAAACTATTTTATTCATTGGCGGTTTATGCATATATTCGGCTAATTTATTGAAAGCTCTTGTCTTCTGCCACGTACACCACGAAGCCTCACCAGCCGGGCAGCTGTCATGCTGCGGATTCGCGTCCGTGGAAATCTTGTGGTAAAGAGTGGCCCATATTTCCTTTTTAATGCTTGGGACACATTCGTAATTTCGGCGTATAGCAAGACCGCAATATATTGATAATTCATCAATCAACCTGCCAGTTAGATTTTCTTTGCCACCAAGGCCCTTATACGCTTTCTTGAGAGCGCGAAGCCGCGAGCCCATCCGCTTCTGGACGTGAACGATACACTCTTTTTTACAAACGATAAGGTCTTCATAAGGTTGAGCCTCCGTGATTCCTTTGAAAGTCTTACTGTCACCATCACCAATGTACTGAGCATATTTGACTTGATGTAAAATTTTAGAGCGGCGAAACATTTCGATGACAGCGTCAACTTCCATTTTCCCAGCGGAGCCTTCGTGGTTAGCTTCACAATTTTCTTCATGCGTTTGCGCCCGCTCTTCATATTCTGCAGTTCCTTTTCTTTTTCCCCAAAATTCACAGCCTTTACAATAGTTGGATTTTACTTGTACGTCAACGACGTTACCAGTGTACTAGCCGATTAGTGTCACTAGTCCGAACAATGACGAAAATCTCCTTTTCCTCCGTGTTCCGTCGCCAGATACTAAAATACCATCGATATGACCTTTTTCCGCACAAATTTTCATCTCCTCAGCAGCTGCCCTCTTCTTTAATTTTAAACGAACAGCTGCCGTAGCGACGGAAATCGAAGAAATCGTAAAATGAATGAAATATTGGGCGCGGAAAATCCATAAATGCGCAAAATTTGATTATGCCATGTAAACCAACGCCATGTAATCGCATGACAAATGTAATGCGACGATTAATGTCATATGCGTGATTGTTGAGAAGCGGACTAGCATTTATATAATTTGGTCCGCATATTTCACAAGCAACAACTTTAAAACCTAAGCCACGGTTACTTGCTTCAGAAAAGGTGATATTTGATTTACATTTTTTGCACACTACCATTTGAGAAATTGCAGAGAATACACTGTAAAATTCTATAAAGCGATATCCAAATGTTCCATTTATAGTAATTTCAGAGGGCTCTTGTGACCTCTTTAATTTTTTCGCAGACGTGCTTACATTTTCCGTTGGTTGTTTCAATAAATAACGATTTAACGGCCGCCTGTTTGAAATGTTACACTTTCCAGGACGCCGTATTGTGCTCCTAGAGCCTTTCTTCGAACTGTACACTTTTTGCACTCCACTCATCACTGCAGAAACGGTTGCAAACAAGGAAACTTGTCGATAAAAAAAGCGGTGTGACGACGAACCAAACTCTAATTATTTTTACCCATGATTGCTCGTTCAAATTGTTCGGGCTTTATTCGATATTTGCACTTCGTGTGCTGACTACAACGATACTCAAGGGACCACGTTGTCTTCAATCGAAAATCGTAAAGACAATGAATTGGCCGCTAATGGAAAAGCGGGGTAAAAATATTCCCATTGCCATTGGTCAGCTGAAAAATGTCAGTGGTGGGAGGAAACATGGGTTTATCCAAAACTTGCGTACACCATTGAGTACCCCGTGAAATAGGTAAAAATTTGGGCCCAGATTTCCAGTATTGGCTGCCCTAATAAAATTTACAACCCTGATTTATTTATGCCTCGACGGTAATGGTACGGCATCTAATAGCTGCCACTGTCTAAACTATTGTTACTACCTTCTACATTTATACACTGAAACTTTTATTCGTCAGGTAAAGCCGCTTTTCATGCCTGACGAAGTCAGGCGGCCGCAGTAGCGCGAGCCGCGTCAACGAGCCCGGGCGCGCTTCGCTAAACCGGCTCTAAACTCATTTTAAAACTTCGATTTCGTATTGAAACCGATTGTATCTTATTCTTAAGACTATAAAGGACCATTTAAGACGAAAAATTCTATTTTTTTCGAATTTCCAAGGTGGCCTAACCCCTTAACAGCAGTGGAAGGTGTTCTAAAGAGATTTGCATTTGCAAGGCTTTGTGATCGCTATCGTAATCAATACAGCTTATTTTGTCCGCTGTTAGGTTATGGAATTTTATTTAATTGTCAACCTGACACAGGTCTATAAAAGCCCCGCTTTTTGCAAACAAGGGTTCAATTGATCTCCTGAGGTACATTTTGAATGGTATTTGGTTTTGGGTGTACCACCCCTAGAGCGCGGATCCTCTTTCATTATTTACGGTGTTACGCCAAGATGCATGCTTGGCGTTTAGGTCCTTTGCTATTAAAAAGAAGTTATTTAGGTCCCACAATTTTAAGTTACGGAATAGGTTGTCTAGATTCAGTATAAAGTCCTTTTGCAGTTGCTCGAAGCGTATGTGGCTACGAAGTAAAATTTATTATTTTTGCCTTAGACCTTTGTTTCAATGATCGTATGTTCCAAGGATAAATTTGGTTGATTATTTACCGGGTGAATTATTTTGTATTTGATACCCTTTCTGATTAGAACAGCAGTTCCCCCAGCCTGTTTAGTGTTTGTTCTGTCCGTTCAGATAATGTTATAACTCGCGAACCATATCCTATGGGATGGGTTTAATTTAGTTTCACACAAAAGGGCTATGTCCGGAGACTGTTCCTCCAAGAACTCAGCCAGAGAGGCTCTTCTTTCGTTTGTAATTATGAAGTTTACATTTATTGTTATTACCTTAAGATTTGTCAATGTTATATTAATAGGATTTGGACAATTGAAGATGAACCTATAACTCAATATCAAATAATTCTATAATCTTATTTATACAATATTGCTTAATTTCAGGTTTATTATGTTTAAAATGGATGACTTTATATCTTCAAGCATCTGAGGAAAGTTTGATGTTGAGTTATTTGAGTCTATAGTGACCGGTGTTATAGTTTTTTGAGTTTGTTGGTTATCTGTTACTATGGTGCTGTATGATGTCCCTGGTTTCACAAGGTTATTTATGTGTTGAACTCTTTTCAGTTTTTGCGAGAGAATTTGATCTCTTTTTGACTTAATTTGAGCCTTAGAGTCCAGCAGCCTGGGGCACCCTGTATAAGAGGCTGGATGGCCGAAGTATTTACAATTAATGCAAAATGGGCTTTCGGAGAGGTCCGCTCCGCTATTTTGGTTTAGCGGGGCCATTTTACACTCGCCGGGGTTGTGTTCAACATCGCATTTGACACATCTATATTCTAGATTACAATATACCGCCGCGTGCCCTATACGCTCACATCTCCTGTACTGGATTTGCTCTTTTCTGGTTATTTTATCCCAGTTAATTCTTGAATATAAAACTGTTTTTATTTGGAGAAGTTTATCTATGTTGCTGTTAAAATCGAGTTTTACTTAAAAAAAAAAATGGGTAAGCTTATGTTGTTGGTTCTGAAATTTTTTGTCTGGAATTTTTTGACGCTGACAAAGTTTACATTATCTATTTTTTTGTTTACTAAACCTTGTAATACTTCATCTTCGCTAAAGTCACCATCTAACCCAGCGATGCCCTGATGGGCGGTCCGAGGACGCGAGCATCCATAGCATTTTCTACGAACCGCGTGGAAGGGGTGCTCGAAGCCAACGAAGCGGCGGGCATGCAACGAATAGGGAAAACTCTAGTAGTGTGGGTGTAGGCTCGTACCCTTAAGGTGAAGTTCCACGGCGCGTGGCTTGCCGACTCGCCGAACCCGGGCGAACCGAGCCGACTCGCCGAACCCGGGCGAACCGAGCCGACTCGCCGAACCTGGGCGAATCGAGCCGGCTCGCCGAGCCACGCGCCGTGGAACTTCACATGTAGGGCCTAAGGGCACACTACTAAAGTTTTCCCTATCCGTTGCATGCCCGCCGCTTCATTGGCTTCGAGCACATCCTTCCGCGAGGCTCGTAGAAAACGCTATGGATGCTCGCGTCCTCCGACTGCCCATCGGGACATCGCTGATCTAACCCTTTAAGCAGGATGGATATCGATTTCTCTGTTTTGGGCGTAAAGGTAAAAAATTGGATTTTGTTCTCCCTTAATATTGCGCAAGCTGTTTTGAAATCTTCTAACGAGTTTATGTGCAGGAGATGTTTTGACATATTTATCTTTTTTATTAAGAAGTTTGATAGGTTAGCTGAGTTTTTTAGCAGGGTATGTCGCTTTTTGGCTATGACGTGTTGTATCTAGAATGTTTATAGGTGGAGGTCTTGTTTCTTTAAGTGGCCTTACCTCTGTTAACCCGGTTGAAGTTAAGGCCTCCTCCTCGTTACCGATAGGGTTAAATGTATTTTGCTTAAGCGTCCCTATGTTTCCTTTTTTCTTTGGGTTGAGTGCATTGAGGACCTCAGAGTTCTGCCTTTTGGTTTTTCTTTCGTTTCCTGCAGGTGCGAGCTGTTGGAACCTGGGATTCGCTGTGCAATTGGTCGCTAGGATGCTATCCGCTTGGAGAGATTGAAATCTGTTCCTTGTTGGTATTGCAAATTGTGGTGACCCGAATTGGGAAGAGTTTTTGCTTTCCACCTCCGCTAATTCCTTGGACAAATTTTCTATGGTCTTCTGAGGTTTCCAATTATTTATTTAAGGTCATCCTTAGTGTGGTGTTCTGCTATGTCTGCAGATGCTCCGCGACTTCTTGAGCCTTATAGCTTGACGGGGCTGATGAGGCCTTGTCGCCACTATATTTTTACCATCTTTTTTAGATACATCGTGAGACTTTATATTTTTAGTGAGGTTTGGTGATGGATTTAGTTTTTTGTTCTGTTTTTGGTTTGTAATTTGTCTTATGGCCTTGGCGAGTTTGAAGTCATCGGAGATGCCTTCTTCGGCAATAGTTACTATGCTGTTTGCTGTTGGAGGCATCAGTAAATTAAGCTGGGATGTCGTGGGTTTCGTCACAGCTTTATCCATTTGATTATAGGTTAAGTCTTCCGTTATAGAGAATATTTTTAGATTAGTAATTTTACCCTGATATTCATTGGAGCTGCTCAATGTCCTTCTCAGCTATGATGCTGGAGGCTTTGTTTGCTAGTAATCAATGCAGTTTTGTACACTGTGAATTTTAAAAATATGGTTAACTGCCACACGTGGTAACGTATTACCATGAAATATGGCTGTGGAACTTACTCGACTCTTGGGCCGGTTTGCCGGTCGCAGAATTTTTATTTTCTTTCTTTTTATGCTTTTGTGTGTTCATATGAATACAATTCAATTAATAATTTTTTATTCTCTTTTCCTAAATTGATTGAGTTCAGTTTGGTGGACTATTCTATGAAGATTTTCGTCCACGTGGCCCGCCACGAGCCACGAGGCGGCCGGGTGTATTTTCCCCGGTTTCCCGAAGGAATAGCCACATTTTTTTTGAATGATAATGATAATTTGATGGAAACTGGTTAACCACTTTGGTCTAGCAATCTGAAAAATTGCGGATAGACGCGTTAAATTTATCACTGAACTGGTCGTAGAGAATTTTTTTTAGGTTAGGTCGCTAAGAATTTCGGACGTGCACACCATAGCGCGACCGATCTCACACTGGGCCCTAGACACATGGGGTCTAAGAGGAAATAACTTGGAACCTGTATATATGCGAACAAGAGTGGAAGTTAGGACTTGTGAGAATAGTAGACCTCTAGCGGCGCGGGCGAAGGCTAACTCGACGCGACCCATAGTGGGGCTGGGATGTCACACTGAACATATTCGGTCTTTAGGGAATTTCCTCCTAATGCTCTGAACAATCTGAAACATTCAGTCTGCAGGGAATGGAATAGAACTGTCGAGTCCTGGAATAATGCATTCAACTTTGTGAATAGTTTTAACACATATTTTAAAAATTCTAAATACGCCTTAGTATACGGGCAATTAAAATATTCGAATATTTCCTCTGCGACTGCGGACTCTTTTTCTATTGCTGCATCCGCAAAGACAGTAAATAAAACTCTCCCCTGATTTAAAATTGTAGAAGCACATTCTGATAGTGCAAGCCATCTGGTTCTAGATGGCTGTACAATTTTTCGCCTTGGAACTTTCATAAAGGCTTGCGGGTCTTCTAAAAAGCACTGTCGTTTCGGACTGCGCGAAAAATATTTGTAAACTGAGTGCACGAATTTCTTTATTTCCTTTGGGAAATCATTGCACGCATGGCAAGCAACCAAGTGCATTGAGTGGCAAATACATGGGAACATACAAATTTCTTCATTATCGCTTATTAACCGAGACTTGAATGTATTATGCATTCCCATCATTACATTTGCTTTGTCAACTCACAGACCAACAATATTTTCTACGTCCAAATTATATTTACCTAAAGAATATAGAAAACGTCCATATAAGTTTTCTACCGTAGCGTCTTTAATTTTAATTAAATCTAATAAATATTGTTACGTTTCGCGCTCGACATAATAGGACTTTAATGTACAACCAGAGTAACAGAACATTAACAGGAATAATACAAGAACCGGTAACGGAATACAAGCTTCAAGAATCTGTAATGGCAGCAACGACACGTCCGCACGCTAGGGCGGTTGACTCTCGATTGACAGCTTGACAGGTGATCGCTACGATCACCTTCTTCTCGCTGTCTCTTGTCTTCGTCGCGAGCACCAGCGGGCCATGGATTTTATCCATAGAGTGCCCGCAACAATATGTACAGATTTGATCTTCGTGAACATATCGTATCAGGAAGCATACAATTTTTACATCGGATACGTCTGTGGTTTTGTCAACTAAAACTGAAAAAAATTTGCCTTCTAATATTTCTATAGGTTCTAGAATGAAAGATTTGTTTACAACGTTTTCAATAATGGCTCTGATTTTACTCCTTTTAAGCGACATATTACTAATTATCTCAGAGTCCGGTACTGCCATTTTCCACATGCCCATGTAATGTTCGAACGAGTGGAACGATCTATTATGCTCCAATATATCTAGGCAAACCCTAATTTCTGCCACCTTTACGCTACGTTCAAAGTTTGAACATGGCTAAAGTGCAGCTAACTCTTCATGTACAGCAACCTATTCTCTGTCTGTGCTTCTTTGTTGTCCTACAGTTCTCAAATTCCGAATATGCACTATACTGTGCCCGTGTTTCTTCAAATCGCATTTATTTGCCAAAAAAGTTTTTTTGCAGACACCGCATTCAGCTTTATACGGGTCTGTGGAGCATTGAAGCCAGACTTTCAATTCCGACTCTACCAGTCAAGCTTGACGGAATGCTTGCCTTCTCTTTTTAGTTGCTTTCCTTGCGGGGGGGGGGGGAGAACCTACCATCACTGCCTATTCATAAAATAATAATTTTTATTCATAAACTATTAAACAACAATTTGAAAAAATAATCATTTAAAGAAGAAAATATGTTCACTTTATAATCCTGTAATTAAAAAAAAATCCTAAATTAAAGATATACCTTACTTGATTCATTCTCTACATCTGAGCTTATAATAGATGCACTAGTAGGTCCAGCAACACTGGTATCATTTCCTGTAGATAATATTCATTATTAAAAAATTTGTAATATCATAACAATACATAGGGTAGACCAGAGCGGTAGTAACAAGGGAGGGGGGCGAATTAACACGCTAAATATTTTTTATTGATAACTTGGATATTACTTGACATACAGCGAAACTGTTGCGACTCAATGATGTTAGATAAGTAAGTAACATTTCCGTATAAAAATTTTTGTTGCAAATGTAATAGTTCCTGCGTAATCGCATTACAAAGTCAAAGTGTTGGGGTTACCACTCCCGGTCTACACTACTAAAAAAATTCAAAATTATAAATGGTAAAAGAAGAAACGAATAAACATAATGTTTCACATATCCTTGAAACATATTTAAATTTTTCAAAAATAATCATTTCTAAAATTATACTGATGGAAAAGTATTAACCTTCCGGCAGTTGCGCCTGAAATTTAACACGACGTTCGCGCGGTGTAATGTGTGCTTCAGCTAACAATAATTACTGTACGTGAAAAGCAAATCGTCCGCGCCTGGACTTTTCTAAAAATGGAAAAGGCAAAGCACGAATATATAAGGTCATAAAAATCAAGGGTCCCCGCAGGTCAGTGTGTTTCGAAGAAACAAGCATGTTGTACTGCGTGTAACACCGCGACTGCCGAAAGGTTCAATATTTCTCTTATAATCATTGAGGAAAGAAACAATGTTCACCTTATAATCCTATAATTAAAAAAACTCTTAAATTAAAGATATATCTTACTTGATTCATTCGGTACAGCTGCCATCATGCAACATACTGCCATCAACACCTATATCAACAACAATTCCCATACAACACACTTCGTTGCAGCAACGTTGCGGTGATGTTGCACATCGCCGTGCAATATTCCTGTAATACGTTTCTGCAATGTAGCGTGCGTATCGACCTGCAATTTTCCAGTGGCAACGATCCCACAATATTCCTACATTTAATTTTTTGAAATAGAGTAGGTACTATAAATGTTAATGTCAGAAATTATTATTATTATTATTATTATTATTAAACGTCTTTATTGCACAAACACGTATATACAATCAAGCAAGAGAAAAACGAGAAGAAAACACAAATGCAAAGATACAGTCTAAAGATTGTTTTCCAACTTAACCTAAAATGACACCGGGTGAAAGTTGTAGTACGCACCTATAGTGTTCGAAAACCCTAATAGGGTTTGTCAAATGAGCCTTCGTTTTTCAATAATTTGAGTTTAAAGTTTTGCACGGTAGGAGTATAAGTCCGAATACGTAAGCAATGTTATCAATCAGCGGTTGTAGCTGCGGCAGTAAAGTGTTCGTCTACGCTGCTGCAGGTCGTTGGTTCGAATCCCCCCGGGGGAAAAAGAATTTTCTATGAGAAAAAGACACACACAAGCTTCATCCTACTAAGATTCTGCCACACACATCCATTTCGTCACCGTCCCTCACAGACACACATATATAACGTTATTTTTATTTTTGGTGCTACTGGCCGAAACGTTGTGGGACCATTGATGTAAAATCTTCGAAACGTTGCGGGACCATTGCTATAAAATCTCCGAAACGTTGCGTGACCATTACTGTAAAATCTCTGAAACGTTGAGGGAATACACTCCTGCAATATTGCCCAGGGCGGACATAAGAGTGAACCTGCAATGATGCGGTGCAACATTGCAATCTTGCACTGCAATATTGCCACAACGTTGCTGCGATGTTATGGTGCTGTGTGGAAATACACAGTAAAAAATTCAAAATTATAAATATTAAAAGAAGAAACGAATGAACGTAATGTTTAACATATCCTTGCAAGATACTTAAATTTTTCAAAAAATGATCATATCTAAAATTATACTGATGCATAAGTACTAAATATTTGTCTTGCCTGATTCTTTACTCATACTGGATAAAACACTTGTAATAAAACACTGAAAATATGCATAATTCACTACCTAGTGTCTCGTGTGACGTCTACAAAAACACTGTACGGATAATTCGAATCGAAAGCGTGAGCCGCGGTTGCCACTTGCCTTCGCTTTGCATTGGCGTTACTTAATATGGCTTGGCGTTGGCGTCGTCGATTGGCATGACATCACCAAGTCACCAACACAAATACACCGTTATTGCTGTAGGTGTTCCCTCCTACACCGTATGACGTCATATACACCAGCACGCCGCCATTTATCCAGTACGCCTGACATCCCTGAGTGACATTCTCGCTACGGTTGGGGAAAGTCCTCACTGTAGGGGTGTGGGAAAACTGAGGTCCTTCAGGAGACTCCTCAATGAGGACCTTGACTAAAATTGGTCGTACCTCCGTACGTCGCGTAGGTACGCAAATAAAGCGGTGAAAGTTATAGCTTAGCATGCGCTCTTGAAATATACTAGGTGGCGAAAAAGATATGATGTTATGACGGTATCTAACACCATTAATACTTCATCCTGTAGCAATGCAAATCCATTGCTTGTTGGTATTGGTAAATTATTATCGTTAAATTTTCTTGCTGCTTTCTTCATTTTTGTGTCTTAAACACTTAACGGACTGCCCTTTCGTTTTTTATCCTTGTAATAATTCGCTAAAGATTATTTCACCCTCTACAGTTCCTTGTCCATGTAGTGGACATTCTTGAATTTCTTTGCTCAATTTATGAATGCAAACTTGCTTCTCTTTCTACTTTTATTTCCTTTTATATTTATTATACTTTTGATTACTTGCAAGTCAGCTGAACTAATTTTATTAATGGAATAATTTCCACAAATATCCGTACTGCCTTAATCATAATCTATAAAGGTTATGCATCCGTGTCTAACAAACTCTCGGACGAGACTAAGACGAAGAACGGTCCTGCTACTATTCTAAACAGTAATTATGAGTAAAAGCAAAGGAGAGAAAAAAATATGTCAACAACACGCGGTATTCCAAAGCGGTCACCACTATCCAAGTACTAACCGCGACTAACGCCGCTTAACTTCAGTGATCGGACGAGAACTGGTGTTTTAGAGGCGTAGTGTGGTCATTCACAAAATATATGCTCACATGACGAATAAAATGGTACAACCTGTACAAACAATAATCACAATTTTTCGTATAAGTTACAGGAATAGTCGAGCAGGTTATCGTACGACGGGTTTCATCGCACACGTGACACAATATTGCTCGAGTAGGTACTCCAACAAGATTAATGTTTAGATAGCATTAGAAGCAGTTGCATAATAATTCGAATTTCAAGCTTCTCTGTTTTTATACCCTTTACCCAGATAGCACACGATGTCTTAAAGACGTCCATTTTACTTCACTTTTTGGTCTGAACGTCTGACGACCTTATTAAAACGTCTTTAAGGTGTGTTTAAGACGTTTGTCTTAGCTGTTTTTAAGACGTCTGTGCCAAGACGTCTTTTAGACGACTGTCTTAAGACGTCTTTAAGACGTCTGCCTTAAAACGTCGTTAAAACGCCTGCTTTAAGATGAATGTGAAATGTTAAGGAATGAGTCTAGAGGTCAGATGATGATATTCTGTAGAATATTTCGCGACAATGCGCATTTTTATAAACAATTAATACTCGTTATATAACTTTCTAGTGTGGTGGCACGGAATCCTGCTAAAGTGGAACTGTATGTGTACGTGTGCGTATGGTGTGCTCTGTATGTGTGTACGTGTTTATTGCGTGTGTTATGTGTAACTTAGGAGAGGCCCGCCGGATGGCGTATCCGCAGTGCGCAGAAATCAGTCGAAATTGCGAAGTAATAAGAATAAATCGTGCGACACCATCTTTTGTACATTTTTCTAATTACAGAGTTCGACAAAATTTGACTTTCTTTCTGACTTGTAACATTCAATAGCCGTTTCTTATAGGCTTTCGTGCGCTGAAAACGAATGCGCAAACCGTTTGTCGCTATCACCCTCAGTTTTTGAGAAATTTAATTTTGAAAAAAAATGCAAATTTTCAAATTTGAATATTTTTTGTGTAAAAACAGTAATAGTTATTCAATTGCTTGTTGCGTCAAATTATTTTATGAATCCTCGCGAATACAATTATATAAGTTATTGTTGCATTATGAACATCTGAATATTTTTAAACAACGATCAAAGGGAAAAGGACACCTAAAATGCACCCATTTTTGAAGATATCTTTCAATTTATTTCCAAAAGTAAGGGTCTAGGAGAAAATCTGACCATTCCACGCGATGCAGCAGACATTTTTCTTTCGGAAATCATCAACAAAAGTGGTAAGTCACATTTTGTTTTCAATGCGGAAGCGAAATAGTTTGGTAAAACGCGCGGTGTCGACAGTGGTAGTCAACGGCGGCCTGTGATCCACTGCCGCCAAACTCGTTTCCAAGTCGATCAAACGCCTGTTTCGCAAAGAACACCATAATGGTTCAGAAAATCCATGCCGAAGATTGGTATGCCCACGTCTGCTACAACAAAACTGCATGGGAAATCCCGACGCAGGGATAGATTCAAATTTAAACCGAGAGTGCCATACGTCGGAATACTCGTGCCGTTGGCCGCGAAAAGTTCATACTTGGATTTTTCCACTGGTCCGCGTACTCAGTGACGAGGAAATACACATAAATCTGCCCCTGTATCAACCAGGTAGGCAATGACCGCGATTTGGTCTTGCGGCTTCTACAGCTGCTCGCTTATTACCGTCAACTCGCTGTTCGCCGGCTCCTTGTGCACTGCGACGAATCATCCCTGCTCCGGTCGAATTTCATGGATCCGATCCGCCATTTCCGTCAGAACGGTAATACTCTAGTCCGTTGTTGTAGCCAAAACTCGCTGCGTATTATGCGGCAGGCGGTTCTTCCACAAAGTTAGGATGAAATCGTCCGAAACCGATAGGGTGGCCAGCTTCTATAAATCCCGGAAAAACTGGAAAGGCATCCGATCACCGATTTCTTCACTTTCTAACAATTTTCTCATCGGACTCAGTGAGTCATTTTATCACTTCGCGTTTCAAATGTTCATATTGTTCAGTGGCAGGCGGATTGATCACGACATCCTCGACCTGCTCTATATATTTTTCCCCGAGATTCGAGATGGTAATATTAAATTTTGTTTCGTCACTCGTGATGCGCGCGAACGCCAACTGCGCCTCCAAAATCCTTAACCACAACTCGATCTTGTGTGGCCAGAACTGCGGAATCCTTAACGAGTGATGACGAAGCAGACTAACACTCCCACTGTTACTGTTCGTATCGGCTGGAGTTTCCATCGTGTTATTTCCCTCGTTAGTAGGCGGCATTTTCACACGATCGGCGAAGAAAAACGATTCGGTTGGCACTCAACGTTCACCTCTTTTCGACTGAATCACGTCGGACTCACAAATTTGAGGTGAGAGACGTGAGGGTGATAATAAATTATACGTCTAAGTTGTTTGGGATTGGCAGCTGCGATGCGACCAATACATGCTCGTTGCCGCGAGAAGTGCGACTTTTGAACGCGCTACCTTTACCGGTGCCGCGGCTGAGCGATCGCGGTGATGGCCTGGTCGGGCCATTTCGGGGCTGACACCTAGACTAATTAGCTATTGTCTCTCCCTCCTAATTAGCATTGTCTCGCGGCACAGACGTGGGCCGCGCTGATTGGCTAGGTGTCGTTGGTGCCCGAATCGGTGGCCCGGCCCGTGCCGTTTCCGCGATCGCTCCCTCGCCTGTGAATCGCGTATCGATAAGTATCTGTATCTGCGACGCGCTACTCAGAAAAGAGCTACCGGTGCTCCGGTAATTCAGAATCGCCTTGAATCATCGCCTTTTCCTCACCGCGTACTTACGTGGATGTTCTTTAGTAAAATAAGTGTGTGCGACTTTAGTAATTAGGCAAATTCTGTTCGTTTCATAAT
Source organism: Andrena camellia (assembly GCA_029448645.1). Lineage (NCBI taxonomy): Eukaryota > Metazoa > Arthropoda > Insecta > Hymenoptera > Andrenidae > Andrena > Andrena camellia. The sequence goes on from CM055681.1 coordinate 10,583,422, forward strand.
AGACGTGCTCGTTTATTGCGACGCCATTCCAGTACATTTTTAAACTACTGGTAACTATTAAATACATCGCGATGTGTAAGTTAATTTTCTTGCGCGTTAAAGCAAGCGCGTAGGTGCTTCACGTTCTTGCGCGAACAAATTACATTCAACAAAATAAAGTTTATTCGAAGAGATACAATACGCAACCTTCTATGTAAAAATGGGAAGCGGACAAAAAGCACAACCGCTCAAGACGCTCACTTGCAACCGAATGCCTGGTCAACGGTAGCGTTCTGTCCGATTCGAAGGAAACGCGTACCGTACACAAAACCAGGAAAACCCCCGAGTCACGAAAAAGGAGAGTAAAGTCCAAACACCAAAGCCACGAAACCTACGGTTCCACTTTTTGACCCCATACCTGGACGTCTTCTGCTGCGGTCGAAAACCAAAGCTACGCACGCCACATAGCGAACTTGCAGGTTCGCTCGCTGCAGGAGTCGCAACCGCGGCGGCGGAACCGATACATCGCGCTAAATACTCTTGAAGATAATCAGACATTGCAGGATACTGCTCTTCTGCTGCCGCGAACTGCGCTGCGGTGAAGTATTCCACCGTGGATCCATCCCCGGCGCTCGCCAGCTTCTCGATCCCCAGATGGGCATCGCGGCATCGCTCCCAGTAGGTCGCTAGGAGTGCGAGTCGGCTCCGGACGACAGCTTTGGTGATATTCGCCTTGCCCAGTTTTTTTATGTTCTCCATGAAACCAGGGAATGGAGGTGTGTCCGCGGATCAGCGCTAGAGGGCGCGACGTCGCGGTTCCCGAGACCGCACAAGTCATCGCACAAGATGGCCGGTTTACAGCTAATGTGAGATTTTCAGAATAGAAAGTCACCGAGCCTTACAATTAGACACCCGGAGATATGACGCACACTTTCCCGCTTTTCACAGGATTCCGTGATCATTGGTTTATGCACGAGTTCATGGAGCACCTGAATTAAGACGAGGGTATCGTAGTGAGATTTACATGACACGCGTATCAGTTTGCGATTCACACAACTCGCTATGTCCTGATAGATCCGGCTGAAAAGACCATTTGTTCGGGCTTAAATCTGCCCAATGGGGATCACCCTGTATTATTCCGGACCAGTCAGGATGACGCGCGAATCGCACCACGTGCACGAGCTGGAGGAAGTTAGGAGAGGATTTCAAAACGTTTCGTTCTTATTTAAACTATAGCGAAGGTTATTTATTAGACAGCGTTACCGCACTTCAGTATCGCTATGAGATTACACTGGAGGCTCGATAGACGAGATCTAACGCTAAAAACGACGCAGCGCCCGACGTACTTCCTGTCGCTCGTAACCAGGGATCGGCGGGCTTAAGCTACGCTGATGGAGGGGGCAAACCTACGGGAGCGGTGGTTATGTGTGCATGAACTGAGCCTGCGTCAGTCACGCACACATAACCACCGCCCTTATAGGTGGGTCCCCCTCTATCAGCGGCAGCTTAAGCCCGCCGATCCCTGCTCGTAACAAGAAGACAGGTTAAGTCCCTCTTTGGGAGGAATCGACAGCAGGGATCGATGTCCTGATCGATCGCCGCCATTACGGATGCACTTAGCGACGCGTGTTTCAAACCGAGCCAACGCGTGAAGAAATACACATTATTAACACGTAATTTATAAATAAAACATTTTGTTCTATAAAGTAAATAAAGCAGTATATTAAGTGAAACTGTGGAAATTTCGCACCGTCCTCTTACTAAAACTAGATATTTGTCAATAATTGTCTGCATAAAGACATATATTTACCTTAGAATCATTTAGTTGTCCTTCTTATCAAACTAATATTTCGTTTACAATAAGAATCCATTCAATTCTTATAATATTACAAACAAATATTACGCGGAACTATGGAAATTTCGCGGACCGTATGTATAAGTTTTAAATCTATCTATATAATTTGTTTTGTTTGTTATATTCATAGGTACTGGTTGCTTACAGTTCTCCGCAGTGGTGAAGCTATACCGCCTAAAATTGAATTGAAATTAGCTCGCTTGTACCGAACTGCATTCTTAAGGCAACAGCAACGTCACCTTGGTCTTTTACAAACAGATCTACAATCACAGAGACTTGCAGGAGACAGAGCACTTGTCAGGATCAAGGTGCATTTATTAAAAGAATATTTTATGCCATTATCAATATTGTAGTTATCAAATTATTCAAGAGTAAGTGGAAACTAAAATTTGTTGAGCTATTGAAATAATAACGAAAGTCGAGACCAAATACATTGTAGAGCTTATATTCCTTGATACAATTCATATAAAATAATATACAAAAATAAAATATACGTACATATATGTATCTCCAGTTTATTGTATGTATATTAATAATGAAATATAAATATATTTTTAAAAACATAAAACAAGGTTTATCAGTTTTATACTTATATTTACTTTTTCATAGATAATAAAATTTATTTTTGAAATCAAATTAATCCATCTATAAATAGTAAGGAAATAGTTTAGAACAGTGATAATTATAGCTATCATTATTTTATCTTAAATATACAATAAAAACTAAGAGTAATAGAAAATGGAATTTTTATAAACATATAACATTCTTTCAGCCAGAGATTTCCACTAGCCACGAAGTATCAGTGAATTCAGCAAGTTCAGCTATTGCATTGCCAGCTCAAGTAAATTTAAAGTCCGAAGCATCTACATTAGCGAACTACTACAATAAATCTGTTTATGTGGACGACCCTTTTCATTCAAAAAATTTAAATATCATAGAAAAAGAAACAATATTATTAAATAAAAATGTTATGTTCATCACCAAATCGACAAATAATAGTAAAAACTCTACAGACAACTTAAATCAACAAAATATGCAAGATGATGCATCCTTTAACTTATCGTCGATGGCACATAAAGCACAGGTTCCTTCGGAGAATCAACCAATCCCAGAAAAGCAGATATCAAATGTCATTGAATCAGAAGGCACAGAAATGCATTCAGAAGTACATTTAATGGACATTTCTGCAGTGGAAACTGTTCATATTAGGATGCAAAATACGAGTGTAACAGACGGCGGTGCTACAAAGCTGATCTACTCTGTTCACCTTGGTGGAAAACCAGTACCTGCTGAAACAGCTGCTAGGGACATGGCTCTATTGTCACCACAGGAAGTGGCTCTAGAACTTGGTGCACCAGTTCTTATTCAAAGTGAACGTAAGTTCGAATCATTATCACAATTTATAATATTTCTCTACACCATGAGTCTGTACATTATACATATGTGGCACTGTACATATGAAAATCAGAAAATCTGTGAAGAAAAAATGGAAATCGAAAAAAATTATTTTATTTTCTTGAATGCCATATTACTTTATTGCTATGTTGTTGATGCAATTTGTTTTTTATTTTTAAATCAAATCGTCAAGTACTCAACTCGACAATAGTCAAGTATTCAGATAGCTCAATATTGTGTTTTATAATACACTTCCATTCTCATTGTTCTTCATATTATCATCTAAACAATTATCACTAACATAATTTCTTTAATGTTATAATGAAAAATCATTTTTTTCAACCTTGTCATAAGTTAAAGTTTTTATGAAAGATATAAGAGTAACACGATTTCTTTTATTGAGACTTGAATCATAGGTCTGTTAGAAACTTCTGACGCTTTTCATACCCCTTAACCTTTTCTCTACGGCGCACAGTGGTTGAAAATCGAGAAAACCTGCCCAAAACATGAAGGTGGCTCTTGATTTGTACAAAAATGGGCATACTACGGTTTTCGAGGTCGTTGATTACGAATCTGAAGTCAAAATTGCAAAAAACAAAATGGCGGACCCAATATGGCCGACGCGCATATCAGAAAAACATTAGATTTGATCTAAACTTGGTGTCCTGGAGTTTTCGAGGTCGCTGATTACGAATCTGAGGTCACAATTGCAAAAAACAAAATGGCGGACCCAATAAGGTGGACGTGCATATCAGAAAAACATCAGATTTTGTCTAAACATGATATCAGCAGCCAACAGCCAAATTCCGCTTCATCTATGGAACCGAATGAAGTAGTTCGACTAAGTATACGTATATTTGATGAAAATCGAATATAGAAAAGTGGGATTGGTTTTTTTATAAAATTTTTTTTTCGTCATGTATTTTTTTCAAACTCTTTTCAAAAATTTGTCAACGCGAGTTTGCAGCGCTTATTGAACCATTAAACTTTTGTTTAAAATATGTTTTTCTGTCTGTTGTACGTTAGAAGTTATACGTGAAAAAGTGGGAGTGCCTATTTGAATTTGAGCGTAGTTTTTACACGCTTAAAGGTCGATATGGCACGAATGAAACATACCGTTGTTCTTGGCTTGAGTCACACTATAAACCCACAAAGTTGCGTTCCAATCGGGGAGTGCGGGTACGCTGTGTTCCCTTGTTAGATCCGCATTCACGGAAATTCCATTTCTACATTAACTTATAAAAAATGTCCCAGCTCCAAGGTTGCAAAAAGTAGCAAATGGAAATTATTTTTTCAGACTCTCTATACTTGTGTGAACAAGTTCCAAGAAACCCCAAGGTGGAACAAATCGGAACTTTTTTTTGAAAGGTCGTCAAAGTACAAAGACTGTAAATTTGTGTAGTATATTTTTGATTCTAGGCAAACAAATAATGTATTCAAGCTTTAGGGTCCTTGTACTTCCGGTTCATGTTGGAATCCATCACAAATTGAATAAATACTGCCACTAAAAAATGCCACGAACGACAGACACTGACGCGTAATGAGATTTCGATCGTCGACTCACGCGTATGAACAGAGGATACGAGTGGGGGGGGGGGGGCATTGTTTACATTGGACAAATGAACAACGGTCATGAACAGCTCTGATTCTTCTTATCTACTATCTACCTTGCACTTACCGTGGTGAAAGAGTTTTTTAAGCACTTTCAATTTTGGGTTTTGTCCAGCTAGATAGTCCATTTCGACCACTCGCGACGGCGGTTGGCTGCTGATACCAAGTTTAGACTAAATCCGATGTTTTTCTGATATTCGCGTCCGCCATTTTGTTTTTTTTTTTAATTTTTGACCACAGATTCGTAATCAGCGATCTCGAAAGCTCCAGGATACCAAGTTTAGACCAAATTTGATGTTTTTCTTATATGCGGTCCGCCATTTTGTTTTTTGCAATTTTGACTTCATATTCGTAATCAGCGAACTCGAAAACCTTATGATACTCATTTTTATACAAATCCAAGGTCACCTTCATGTTTTGGGTAGGTATTCTCGATTTTCGATCACTGTGCGGCGCACAGTATGCGATTTTGGACAAAAATCGCTCGACGGTGCAAATCTTGACCGATTTCAAATTTTTTTTTTAAAGAACTCGTACTCGTTTTTAAAGTACTCGTAGTTTTTTTTTAAAGGACTCAGCAGTAACGGAGCACTGCAGTAAAACCTGTATCTGTTGGTCTAATCTATAAAAAAACATTATTTAGCATAACATAACATACAAACGTAAACTTTGAAGATTAAAGATATTAATAATTAAGTTTTTGTAAATTTATCACTAGCTATAAAATAAAAAATTTATTTCAAATTTACAAAATTTATGTTTTGAATAAACTGTAAGTATAGCTGATTTAAATCTTATATTTTTAAATGATATTTCAATTTTATTAGTTTTGTAATTGTAATTAGGATAGAATTTTTTGTGGTAACTAATTTTATAATAATTTGTTTATATGAATTATATGTCGCTTTATGGAAGCGACATTATCAAATCATTTTATTTACCGTTTGGCTGGCTAGCAGAAGAGTCACTAAGGAAATAATAAAATTTTCCATAAAGCTCGAGCTAAACATAGCAGAATGCGCGACAGGCAAATGACTAACAAAGATAATTTGCAGTATTTCTTAATCTCATCAGATCCCTCAATTAGCTCTCTCAGACTGAAAGCAAATAAAAAAATTAAAATGTTATAAAATAAACCACAATGCATGTAACATTTCATGCATAACATTTCAATGCCTGTAACATATCACATGTAATTCATATAAACAAATTATTATAAAATTAGTTACCACAAAAAATTCTATTCCAATTACAATTACTTAAAAAAAAATTATATACTAAAAACAAAATCAAAACTAATGCAATTGGAATATCATTTAAAAATATAAGATTTAAATCAGCTATACTTACAGTTTATTTAAAACATAAATTGTGTAAATTCGAAGTAAATTTTTTATTTTATAGCTAATGATAAATTTACAAAAAATTAATTTTTAATATCTTTAATCTCTAAAGTTTACGTTTGTATGTTATATTATGCTAAATAATGCTTTTTATAGATTAGACCAACTGATACAGGTTTTACTGCAGTGGTCTATTATTGCTGAGTCCTTTACGAGTATTTTGAAAAAAAAATTTATTGAAATTGGTCAAGATTTGCGGTGTCGAGCGATTTTTGTCCAAAATCGCACACTGCGCGGCGCTGTGGGCGGCTCCGCTGTAGCACCGTCTTTGAACGGGACCCCGCGCCGAAAATTGCGCGTGCACAGTCTTCGGCGAACCGGTTTAGTTTTTTATGGATGTCGAATACATGGATGTATCCGACGCTCGTATCTACGCGTCTTTCAATGGATGCCGGATATATCCGGCGGGTACTAGGAGTGCAAGAGGTAAAGTAGGGTTGGTGTAAGAAGCGATGGTCGGTGTGGAGAGTTTTAGCCTTTCCTGCCTGTCCCAGGGGTTACCTAGAAATCACCGACAATGTATTTATCGATTACTATTACATCGACACTATTGGGATTGGCAGTCGTAACGTTACCAAAACAAAGATGACCAGAGGGAGTAGGTCGGTTGTAGGGCTGTTCGGGTACTCGAATAAAGCGAGCCGGGTACCCTAGGGTGTTTCATATTATAGAGTTAAAATTAAAATATTATATTCTTCTTTACTTTGCTCATGCCCTGATTGCTATTGATATAAAAAGAATATTTGACCAATTTTACGAAGATTGAGTAATATTTAGAGGTTGCACTCTGGAAAGGGGAGATTGGAGGGAAGAGATTCGGAGTATGGGATTGAAGGAAGACGGGAACGGGTTGGAGAAAACTCGGATGTGATGTGACGGGGCTCAAGGGGGGCCCGAGAAAGGGACTGACAAGGGAAGATCCCGAACTCGAAAATTCAAAAAATTCTGAAACTTTGTGGATATGTAGGGGATTTCCTCCTGATTACAACGCATTTTTTTGCTGCCCAAATTCACTCTAAAGGGGTGAAATTAACCCCTGAAAATTCGGCTATTTTTCGATTTTATTTTGTAACACGCAGTCTGTAAGAGATAGAAAAAAAGTTTCAAGGCAAAAATTACTTCTTTTAATTAGATCTATCAAATCGTGAAAGTTTTATCAATTGTTTAAACAATTATAAAAAAAGTTATAAACAAAAATATTAATAATGTTTCCTAAAATTCGTTGTTTCACGTGAAATCTGAACTGGATATTTAAATAATTATGAAACAGCATAATCCATATTTTTTTCCATACAATTTCAACTTTTGTTGCGGGTGTTGCGGGACTATGCACCTCGACAATTGAAGAACTTTTGGATCCCATTGTTATTTTTCTTGCAAACCAATGTTGTTACACCATTTCTTCGAACGATACAATGCTCGCTGCAACTACTATAATGCAGTACAATCAAGAAAAACGATGTGTTTATGAAAGGAGGGGCAATTTTTAAAATTGGTTTCCTCAATTTTTCGAAAACAGTATCGCATCTTTGGAAACTCTCAACGGTACAACGCGGTACAAAACTAGTACAATAATGATTTTTTAATTTTTCACAAAGTGGGGGCCAGGGACTCCTACCGCTACGTAAAATACCGGTATTATACCGGTATTTTTCGGTTGTACCTTCGTAACCCTTATAGAAACCGAAATACGAAAATACCGGTATGAGATCATATCGCTATATGAAAATACCGGTATGTTTACCTATATTTACCGGTAATTTTTTCGGTTTTCTTATTCTATTACAATTTTCAAGATATTTGTAAGCAGAGATTTAAAACTGGTATTATTTTGCTACTGCTATTATGTTACCACAATTATATCCAAACCGATATAGTACCGAAATCTCTGTAATACCGAAACCAAAGAAATTACCGGCATTTTTCTGGTAACATGTATAGTGCGATCGCAAGTGAAAAAGAATACCTACGACGTTACAATATTACATTCCTCGGAACGTCGATCTCAAACGCCCACTTGGTGTCGCCTTATATGGTCTCCCTTACGCCCCTTATGCGAGAAAGTGTAACATCCGGTTGGCCGGAGACAACTGAACGTCGGCAGGTTCTCGAGAGGAGAGTGGCGTCCTCTCGAATGTAGGATAGCTGGCGGTTTCGTTTGGACAGGTGAAGGATTGAAATCCAACTTTAAACTCAACAATGACTTTATTCAAACAACACTTAATCCTAATAACGAGTATAATAATATTGCCTACGTCTACGATTATTTATATTTTTATGTTTTTATGTTTTTATGTTTTTATTTTATGCTATATGCTACGTGGCTATGTATATGTATGTTACAGAGCACGGCCGCTACCGTTTCCGGAGCGAGCTCGTATACTCTTGGCAACGTCGGTAGTAAGGACGGCCGCTACCGTCTCTGGAGCGAGCTTGTCACTTTTGACAGAGTTTTTGTTCTATGCTCCACAAGATCTCGCTTTTACCAAGTACCTCGGCCGCTACCGTCTCCGGAGCGAGCTCGATGCCTTTGCGAAAGCAAGGTTCTATAGTTTCAGAAATGAATAGTCCAAAGAGGTGCACCAGTATCTTTTATACACTGGAGATCCGCCGCTACCGTCTCCGGAGCGAGCTGAATCACACTGGTTGAAACTTAAACTTCCTCTAGGGCTGAACATTCATGAACTAAAGAGCGCGTTTTTTAATGTAGCTTGAATGCGGCGCTGCGCTGCGTGCGCCTCCTTTTATACTGGAAAATTGGCGGGCTGGCGCATGCGCAGTGAGTCGTTATCTGTTATTTTGTATTTTGCTCGCTTATTACATTATAATTTGTCTTGCGCTTTTGTCAGTACTTATATTTAATTATTCTTAATGTCCCTATAGTAATTCCTTCTCTAATATTTGCTTAGTTTATAATTTATGTATAAAAGTATGTACAATCACAGACGAGGTATAGGATAGACCTATCAACCAATGCATTTTTCTGTCACCGGTTTGCGGGGTCCTAGGACCCCCTTACCATTTTAGTGTCGCATGCAACGTTACCGGTGAAGTCTCGAAACAGATTGTAACGCTGCGCGTGGTAGGAATTAGAATTCAACACGTGCAAAACTAGGTCATTCGAAACCCCAGATTTACAAATGATTTTGTTAGACTAGTAACAATTTGAAGATCGTTTTATAAACATATTCCGTGCAACAACAGAGAAAGAAGGATCACAACAAAACAAGAACACATACGCCTTTTAACCTTGCTGTCCTATTCGAGTTTATTTAACACAAAACAAATTCATTTAACATAAAAATTTATATAAACATCAACATTATTTGTGGAAGACATGCTTTCATGATGTAGCGTGGAATACCTCGCCAAGGAATTGTAACGTGGTATATTTCAATAAGGTGCTGAAACAGAGAGGACTTTAAAAATAGTCAAAAACCCATCAGTTCCAGTATCTCTCCGAAATATTCCAACTTGCACTTATCCTTCTATTGTAACACTATACTCGTGTTCTGGGGTCCGGTAGGAACCAATCGAACAACATTTCAAGTTACATATTTTATTCTTACATTCTACAATAGTATCGTAAGTTAGACAAATTCTTATATCCGACTAGAATATTTGACAATCACAGCTATCGTCTCGGTTCTCACCGATTACCAGGTTTCACTGCGAGGAGGTTGCTGCGCTTGGAGACCCGTAGAGAGATAGATGGAATCATAGTTCCGTCGATCTAAACCAAAGAGATGGATGGAAACAAAGTTCCATCGATCCTTTCGGTTTAGATATAGAATCTAGGGAACTGCCAACGAATCACTCGATTAAAAAAATTCAGCAAAGAAGGAAAGACTACGGGTGAGCATGAGACGAGTATTGGTTGGCGCAGTTCCTACCACCCTGCTGTCCGATTCGAAAGGGAAAAGCGCTCGGCGTCTCCCAAACGATTCCTCTGCACCGAGCGACTCGCCAGGAGCAACACTATGTGTGACCTGACTCAAGCCGACTAACGCGGAGACTGGGAATCTGACTGGGTGACTTACGCAGGCAGTATACCAAAAGACCGGAAACGGAAGCAGCGGCGACCTCCTCATCAGAGATGAAGAGCCAACGAAAGAGCAACAAAGTTAATGATTCAATGACTACTGGGCAATTTTACATGGGGCCTTAAATACTTTATGTTATAATAAATTAACCTAGGCATCCTTAGATGGCTTCTTCCACTATCACTTTGCACTAACACGTTTCACTATCACTTTTCGCTATCACTTGTCACTTGTTTCGTTTTAAATATATTATTTTATTAACTCCCTTCCACCCAAAAGGATGGACCTGGAAAGCTGAAACAATCAACTACGTTATGTTAGAAATAAAAGTGTGGTCGGCTTGGAAGGAAATTATGAAAAAACTTATCGGGTTTAAAATAAAAAAGCCATAAAATTCGGTGAGGCACTGCTGGGGGGTTGTCCTCGTCACGGGGTACCAGGCCGCATCCTTCGACGGGCGTAGCTCCAGATTCACCCTGTATCATATGTGCAGTGTGTGACTCGAGTACCCTCCGTGTAATCGGTCTGCGCGAAGTAGGGCGCAAGTTAGATCATTATCAGTACTCCTGCCCGAGAGGAATACGATTTACTTTAATATTATAGTGCATGTGTGTTTTGTAATAAAGTGTTTCTATCGTCTCCTGAATTCAATAACTGGCATCCAGACATCTACGGTCCTACAATCCACCGTCAATACGCCTCGTGGAGAGACACAAGAAGAAAACGGGTAGCCCGCTGTCGACGCGAGGTCCTCCCTAAAAATTCACACAGATCCTTTATCTCTCGAGTATAAACACCAGCTCCAATATCAAAACAGAAGCATGCGGTGACGTATTCCGTGCGAGAGCAGGTGGGCATTGGGGAGGAGGTGTTGCTGTGAAGAGGCTCTCCTCAAGAGAGCAGCCGATTGCGAGGGATGCAAATCCGATTGGTCCTAATACAATCTGCCCCCTATGGCTGAAATTTGGTCTAGCAACTTTCACACCTCCTAACTCTAACCAATCGAACTTGCATCCCTCCCAAAAGAACCGGCCATCCGAGCGTAGAAGCAAGTGCGAAATAAAAGTAACCGTGCGCTTCTCGATACCGCAGATGCACCTACCCAAGTAGCATTTCTGATGGAAAAGAATTGTCCAGCCTTTGGGCCTGCCATTCCCGGCGTAGACCTTTGGCAGGTAGGTATCTGTTTCAATAGGCAAGGCCACCTGTGGCGCCAGCAAGACCGTCTCCGGTCCTTGCTATTCCAGCGGGTTTTCTTCCAAGGAAAATTAGTAAATTTGCAAACGCAATACCTTAAAAACGAGTGGAAATAATGTGTATACATTATAGCTTATTGAATTTGTCTCGAAACGCTCTATCAAGTGACCTCTTAAAAAAAAAAATAGTTCCATTTAAAAAACTGAACTTGACCATCGTATCTTTTAAAATAATAATCGAAGAGACAATTCGTCTGCGCTAATAAATTGGCCCCCTCGAATCATGCGATTCCATATTTTTTTTATTTTTTTATCTCCAATACTTTAGGAGATATCCAGCTATTCATTCTTTCCGCGGACGCCCTGTAGAATAAACCTTGCAAACCCATCGTTGAGATACATAAAGGAGAGCTGGAAATGGAAACAGATTGATAAGATGCATGACAGGGGCACCAAGTTATGCAAAACCATCGAAGCAATACTTACCTGAAACAGAAAAAAATTCTGATTAGATGTCTAGACCGAACCAAACTCACTGAACGTAAATGCACCGAACAGAAAAAATTTCTAATTCTACTCTACAATGTCAGTAAACCTTAACCCAGATCTAATTTCACCCTGATCCCGCCAACGAAAGTCTGAGTGAATCTCTTAAAGTATTCACCAGAGAAACCTTTGGCGAATCCCTCGGCGAATCCCTTGGCGAACTCTTCGATGGAACGCTTAAAACTAGACTTGCCTGCCCAAGTTTTCTAAGTTTCGCAGCACACACACACACACACACACACACACACACACACACACACACACACACACACACCACTCAGAGGAAGCATAACAGACTATGCTTCGGTTTATTAACCCTTCGGACTGTGATTGCAATATACGGTAAAAGGCTACTAAAATTCTTTCAAAAGACTTTACTTTAAAGTCCAAAGGGTTAACATACACTCGTGAGAGAAATAGACGAGAGGTTCTCGTCGATCTCTCTACATACATGCGATTACAATTTCTTTTGCATATTTTAGAGGTACGCTTGCATTGCTTTCAAGTGCCAAACAGATTCTAAGTATCTCATTGCAGAGATAAAAAGGAATTAACAAACGGACACGAATTCGCCGTCGCGAGAGATCTCGAGCTGCTCGATACACTCACGCATTGCAGTTGCACAGACAAAACGCTAATACGCGACCACCATTCTCCAGCCCCCCATTAACGGGAGTTCCCCGCTCGGGGCCGCGCCTGAGGGGGTCCGACTCACAGCAGCCCGCCTCATAATTAAATCACATGCAGCTGCAATACGCGCTCCCACCAGAAAGCCGACAATTTGTACAGGTGAGTGTATCGTGCTCGAGCATCTTGTGCTAATTCAAAATCTCTGCCAAGAGCGAACTATATTTCCAGAAAGAAAGAAAAGAGAATTGAAAGTAGGGAATATAAAAGTCACTATGACAAGTGTTTAAAAGTATGCTAAATGGGAAACGACATGATGCACGGTGAAGCTATTTGTAAGAGAAAGTAAAAGCAAAAGGTGGCACTCTCAACAAACAAGCGCACCTCTACTCTTAAAGGACCGTATTCAAAAACCCTATAAAAGTACCCAAAACGGATTTGCCTAAAATTTTGCACATTAATAAATTGATATTCGGGTAATCGATTCCATCCCTTACATTTGCCGCAGGACCACAGGAAGGGGAGGGGGAGGGGGTCAAAGTGCGCTGGCCACCAAACGCATCGAAAGTCATAACTTTTGACTAAATCAACATATCGAGACGCGACTGGAGCCAAAAAATCACAAAAACATCAAGCTTTCTAATGATATAAGTTTTATATATCATATATATTTTTTTAAATATATTTAACGCGTTTTTCGGTTTGCTCGTGTGCAGAAAATTCAAAAAAATTGCATTTCCCAAAAAAAGTATCGTCTGATTTTAATCAAAAACTCAGTATTTGCAGCTTATTTTGTGCCCTTTCAGGTGGTATGCGTCAAAACTTGGGGAAATGTTTCGTTTTTGAAATATAACATGAAGCATGCAGAGAAGTGTGTGTGCGTGGTGAAGTATTTGAGCTAGATGCATGTCCTATACAGGAACTAATTCTTTCATCGAATTGGAAGTGTATTATCTGCTTATAAACTACCTAAACTATATGATTCCACCGAGTTTAATTAGTTCGTAAGCGTGAAATGTTTTTTTATTGTCTTACAACATATATGCGTGCGCATTCACATTACTTACGTTACTCATCGTCCTCCTCATCCTTGTCTGTATTCTCGGATGTTGGTTTGATGTACGGAAAATTGTGATTTAAGAAGCCTGCTGGTGTTGAAGCCTGATCCATGTAACGACCAAATCCCAAATACCAAATAATTGCTAGTACATGGGCGCAGCAGCCAACAGTCCTTGCGCCATTTCGGCACTGACAGTAGTATGATACTACAGATTCGGGTGCGGACAATGCAGTATCAATTAAGATGAAAATGCAATATACTTTCTGTGCACTATACCGAGATTGTAGTTTAGCTTTAATAAATATCGGTGATTGAATATTAAGATTATAGGTCTGGAAGTTCGGAAGATAGTTTTCTTTGCTGACGAGGAATTCATATTTTCCCGCAAATAGGTGGTCTGCAATGTAGGATCTAGCAAGGCTCGACTGGTAAGTGCCTGTAAATTGTTTCAGATTTTGTAACGTCCATGCTGGGAAATCATTGTAATGTTGTGATGACATGGTTTCGAAATTCTTTATTTTCCTAGCTAAACCTTCCTGTTCCACTATATTTTGCATTATATTGGGGGTATTTAAGTTTGTTAATATTAATGAGGCCATTTCCGGTTCGTCGTGGTCACTGTACATACGTCTAAAATATACATTATGAATAGCAGCAGCAATCTTGAAATCTTCGAATAATTTTGGCACATATTCTGAGGCCTATGAACTGAAAACAAGCGACGTCTGCGACCAAGACTTCGAATTCGGTTAAAAGCACGACAGAAACTCACGCTATGCCGACCAAAATGCATCTAATGCTCGGAGTTCAACTCTGAAAACACTGATGCTGATTGTATAAACACTGTTAGGAACGCATAGCCCTAAAAGTGGAAAATGTGAAAATAAACAATCCACGTGCCACAGCGCCCCGAACCAAAGTATCAGATAACGGCGGCGAACGCGTTTTCCAGCTTAATCGTATCTTACAATAACACTGTTGGCACTCAAATTGCACGCGTTTTCAGATTCTCTATACGATTCAGATACACCTATTTGCGGGAAAATATGAATTCCTCGTCAACAATGAAAACTATCTTCCGAACTTCCAGACCTATAATCTTAATATTCAATCACCGATATTTATTAAAGCTAAACTACAATCTCGGCATAGTGCACAGAAAGTATATTGCATTTTCATCTTAATTGATACTGCATTGTCCGCACCCGAATCTGTAGTATCATACTACTGTCAGTGCCGAAATGGCGCAAGGACTGTTGGCTGCTGCGCCCATGTACTAGCAATTATTTGGTATTTGGGATTTGGTCGTTACATGGATCAGGCTTCAACACCAGCAGGCTTCTTAAATCAGAATTTTCCGTACATCAAACCAACATCCGAGGATACAGACAAGGATGAGGAGGACGATGAGTAACGTAAGTAATGTGAATGCGCACGCATATATGTTGTAAGACAATAAAAAAACATTTCACGCTTACGAACTAATTAAACTTGGTGGAATCATATAGTTTAGGTAGTTTATAAGCAGATAATACACTTCCAGATCGATGAAAGAATTAGTTCCTGTATAGGACATGCATCTAGCTCAAATACTTCACCACGCACACACACTTCTCTGCATGCTTCATGTTATATTTCAAAAACGAAACATTTCCCCAAGTTTTGACGCATACCACCTGAAAGGGCACAAAATAAGCTGCAAATACTGAGTTTTTGATTAAAATCAGACGATACTTTTTTTGGGAAATGCAATTTTTTTGAATTTTCTGCACACGAGCAAACCGAAAAACGCGTAAAATATATTTAAAAAAATATATATGATATATAAAACTTATATCATTAGAAAGCTTGATGTTTTTGTGATTTTTTGGCTCCAGTCGCGTCTCGATATGTTGATTTAGTCAAAAGTTATGACTTTCGATGCGTTTGGTGGCCAGCGCACTTTGACCCCCTCCCCCTCCCCTTCCTGTGGTCCTGCGGCAATTGTAAGGGATGGAATCGATCACCCGAATATCAATTTATTAATGTGCAAAACTTTAGGCAAATCCGTTTTAGGTACTTTTATAGGGTTTTTGAATACGGTCCTTTAGCCTATCGCACTCTTATAATGGGCTCTATTGGCATAATCTATTGCAAATATGCACTTGTGTAACTTTCAAGGGATATGCGAAAGCTAAGAATCTCCCGATTGAGATTGCAAAGGAGACTAAACGACTAAAGGACCGAAAGACATGACGCGCCGCAAACATTCACCCTCGATGCACCGAATTTTCGTTTCTACATGGCATGCTCCATATCACGACTTTATACAGCCATGGCGAGCGTGGCCGAGAACGAGCCATCTGTGACCACAGAGCGGGCCGAAGTGGACCGAAGCCCGGTATCGACGCGATAACTGGAAAATCAGAATGGTCATGAACTGGCGCACATCATCGTCTAACAATGGTCCTCTGTGTAAAGCCGTAATAAGTTGTACCCAGTACAGCCGGCCTATGAAAGGCGAGCACACCATGCGCGAAATCGAAATCAGTGATCGAAGGTGAATTGTATTTCTAGAAGAGTGCGTTTGACACTCTTATATTTAAAAAGAACGAGATGGAACAGAAGCTTATCGCTCGAAGTATGCAAGTGCATTTTTGAATAGATGTCCAGACCGAACCAAACTCACCGAATGTAAGTTTGGCTTGATCTGGACCCTTAAACTAGATCGTAGGTTTCAGCTTAATAACTTTTTGCAAGACGCAATGCATTGGAAAACGTTACCAAGTCCAGACACACCAACGTGGAGGTACCTACGAAAGTAACCCATTTCTACGAAATATTTCTGGTCCATATTCGACCAATGCTTTGCGCATTTTTGAAAATTTCCGAAATGGTCTTAGGACTAAAGTTCTTAAACTAAAACTTATTGCTAGGCTGATTTTAATGTTGTAAGGAGAGAGAAAAGTAGAAGTAGCGAGCATAGTGGCCAGGTAGTACCAATATCAACTGTCATTCTCAGTTATTATTATTTGTATGAGAAAGTGCTTCAAATTATATTATTGAAAATCCTTAATAAATTAATGCTTTCCATTCACGTTTTATTAAGAGAATCTAATGACTTGAATGTAATTAAACTTGACAAGTGTAACTCGTATGCAAAGCATCAAGCTTTGATTATAAAATTCAAGAAAAATAATTTGGAATATTTAAAACGCGTTATTAGAACTTTGACCTCGAATTTGAAATTTATTTATTGCTTTTGTCTGTATCAATCATTTGGAAGCACGCGCGTTAATGTTACTGTTCACGAGTACCAAATATGTATTCTTGATCACTGTGCTCGCTACAGCAGTTATTTGTTCAATAGCATGCAGAAAAATTGAAAAAATTAAAATGTACCACTCACCGTTGAACACAGTCTCACTGCTATCCATGCAGACAGGCAGCCTCTTCAACAGTTTCACAGACCAAGGTCAGTAGTACCGAACAGAATGTATCACACTCACAAATATGTCACTTTAATTTCACGATCAAAAAGCAATTTGAGCACCGGTGCTTACTCTTAAATAGTTCTAGGTGCGTAAAAACACTGACACTACACTCGCGTTGACACTACTAACACGCACAGCCATCTCATGTTTTTAAACACAAAGCACTGCACGTTTTTAAATGTCTCTAAGCAGTGGTGACCCGTGATAGGACCCGAGAAAAGTGTTGCCTCAAGAAGTCTTCTAGGTACTGGGCGAATTGCAGGAGAATCTTGTTAAGCGACCTCTCACATGGTCCAGTAATCGACGAAATTAATTCACGAATCGAGATATCACGAAATAATATGCACACACGTTCACTAAGATCTGATCACCGTCGCAGGTAAAGTTAAACCGACAGGTTACAGTTACATCGTTCGACGATGGTGCGACTTTGGTAGAGGTTGTTGACGTTCTGTCTCGCTCCAACGACTCCCAGCTAACTTGAAATTCGTCAAGGCCGGGAATAATTTTATCTAGCAACGCTGATTGCACGACTTGCACTTTTCGCAACTGCGGCTATGCAAACTGCACTTTCCGTATGTCTTCCAATACTGGGGACCCATGATAGGGCCCGAGAAAAGTGTTGCTCAAGAAATCTTCTACATACTGGATGAATTATACTAGAATCTTGTTAAGCGACCTCCCACATGATCCAGTAATCGACGAAATTAATCCACAAATCGACATTCACACCCTTCACTGAACACTGAACCGTTAAATTTCTCAGGGCTATACAAAAGTTTATTTCGCAATGCTGGTTTGAAAAGTAACTCCATTTGCAGTTGCATCCATGCACCCCACGACACTCATGCATCATGCAACTTTCTGCGAGGCTTTTAAGAATTAGATTTTACTGTAAATTTCAATGTCGGCGGTAAACTAATACTCGGGGCAAATAGAATTCAATTATTATTACTTCACTAGAATGATTAAACAGTGCATTAGAAACTTGTGGGAATGTCAGTAACAGCGTGAATTTTTAATACTATTCGGCGTACGATACGTGAAAGGGCTCTACTACACGCAAAGTACTAATAACCAATTGTCATCTTGCAATTTATAGCTTACACGGGCTTTGAAGAAATACCATTTTTGAGCGCCATAGTGTCTTGATCCCCGAAGTGGATTTTCGGAGGGAAATCCGCGTGAGTCGTTGACACACCGAGCTAAAGCATAGCGTAGCAAAAGCCTGCCTTCTATGTCAGCGCTGTCCAAAGTCGCTCCCGCGGGAGGTTGGGGTTCTCCCACTCTCGTCCGCGTTGTCAGGGATACCGCGGGACGCTAACCGCGAAGATGCTAGCCCATTATGGCAGCCTTCTTAGCGTCGCGCGGTCTCCTTGACAACGGAAGGCACGCTGTGCGAGAGAAAGATTGGAAGGGGAAGCAGGCGCGTGAGGGGCCACTACGCTGGACAGCGCTATTCTATGTCGATCTCTCTCACTCTAAACAAGTCACACGTATACAAATACGCACACACCTTTCAGCATTGCAACACATTTCAAAGTAGTTGCTGAGTTGGACGCTGTTCATGAGGAGATGCCACTACATTCAGTCCTCAAATTATGGGTCGGTAACACAGTTTGGGTGGCGACACAAACATCCATAAGGTGATAGGTCTATCCTATACCTCGTCTGTGGTACAATGCTTGTGCGCGGTAACACAGATTGGCTCCGCGGTAATGTAGTACAGTTCTATTTTATCGACGGCCAGTAACGCTGGGTTCGAGTCCCCGTAGGACGTTTTACCTCCACCCATGGGGAATCTCTCGTCCTCGAGAGATTTGTATGAGGTGGGAAACGGATTGTTAGATTGTATATGTGATTATTTATTTATAAGTATTTATATGTATATATTTTATTTTCCTTTTTGAGGATTGTATGAGCTGGCTGCTCCTGAGCTAAATAGTGCGAGGAGTCGCCATACTCTCTTTCTGAGATCTTCTTTAGGAAGGATCCTATATGCCTCCCAGTGTGGGTTGGGGATGGTAATCCGGATGAGTGCCGGCCACCTTTTTGTTGATATATCCGGAATTTTGAATATGAAGTCCGGTATTTTGTAATCAGGAGTTCTAGGAAACTCCGGTGTGGTCGGAAGGGTGTCCGGCGGAGTGGGAGGCGGTGTCATGAGTTAGAGAATTTTGTTGTTGATTTTTGGATGGAAGATGGAATTTATAAGTACATTACCATTTTCTCTGGAAATTTTGAGAGTGGCGTAATTGAGGGAGGAATGAGGATCATCTCCTCAATTATTCTGTCTAATTCCGCCTTGTTTTTCCGTATTTTCGAGTGACGGTTGCCTGAGCGTCTCGGCATTTTGGCAAAGAATGTGAATATGGCGCAAGCGCGAGTTTGAATAGAACGTTTGGGGCCTTTCTCTAGTGGCGCCCTCTGGCCGATTTTACAAAAAATTTATGTTTGCTATTTTACATACCACGCAACAATGTTTTATCCTGCTACTAGGTTTTTAGGTTATTTTAGGTTACATTTTTCGCAAGTTTTGTTTTATAAAACGAATATATGTTTATTATAAAAAGAGAATACAAAAATGCTTATATAAAAGTGTGAGTATTAATTACATTCTGTTTGTGTTTGTGTGTGTGTGTGTGTGTGTGTGTGTGTGTGTGTGTGGAGTGTAACTATGAGTATGGTGTAAAAAATGAATAAAAAAAAAATATATAAGGTTTATCTTTTCCCGGATTACCGGGTAGGTACCTCCTTGTCTCATCTTTTGAACGTAAATAGGTTCCAATTACGGAACAAGTAATGTGCATAATGGGCATTCGCCTGCAGGCTTTGCTACGTATAATGTCTTTCGGCAAAAGTGACAGATTCTGTAGCTCCTTGCATGTTTTATTACAATAAGATGTTCGTAGGCCGGTTCTTCATCCTCTATCTCAATTTTCTGTGTACAATAGACGGACACAACTTTCGTTACCCAAAGGTAGTACACATCGTTATCATATATCTTCTTAAGACACGTGTATTGTTCCATTTTAAATGATTTGTGTTTTTGCAACTTTGCTACTTGCTTCAATGTGTTACTTTGTTACAATGGAAGATTCCTTTGTCTCCTCTTCTTTATATAGGCTCTCCATGCAGGGTTGCAACTTCTTATGGTAACTGTGCTTAGTTTTACCGGATGCATGTGAACGATTTGTTTAGGGTTTTTAGGATTTAATTTTTAAGTTTTTAATATATGTTTACAAAAATGCTTATATCTTAAGTGTAAGTATTTAGTACATTTTGTTTGTATGTGTACATGTATTTGTATGTAAAAATAATGAAGAGAGAAAAAATATACAATAGTTTTAGAGATTCTTTAAAATTCTTCTCCGAACAATGGGATAAACGTATGCCAGTTCCATATTATTTACGGATATTGATGTTATTTGATATAACTGTAGAGTGCATGAAGTGCAATTGGTCGCTTGTTTCTTCTCATAGAGTACTTTATGACAAAAGAAGCAATATTCATATCTTTTTTTTTGTTTTTTAAGGTCAGGACGTGCTCATGCGCTTTACTTCCATGTATTATCCGTCGTGTACAATTTTCGCAGAGTACCCATTTCTCTCGGCAATAATATATGTTTTCGTTGAATACTTTCGTAAAACACGTAAAGGGTATAGCTGGTTAAGATGGTCAAATGTGCCCCTGAACCGAATTCAATTCACGATAAGTCACTCGAAAGCTTATAAAAAAAGAACCATTTGTGCCAAGTTTTAACTTTGTATCTCGACCCGGGGAGGGGGGGGGGGTAGTAAAGGGTAAAAATAGAAAATCAGGTTTTTGCCGAATTTCTCCTATACTAGCGGATGAAAAATTTTGAAAAAAATCAGAGGCATTTCTGCTATCGGGGCACATATTAGAGAATCGTTTCAGATTTTTAAATTGAAAAACCAAGCTGTGGAAAATAAAAAACGCCAAAAAATGCTAAACAATGCCGGTTGTGTATCGAAGCAGTCTTACAAGGGAAGATCCCGAACCCGAAAAATCAAAAAATTCTGAAACTTTGTGGATATGTAGGGGATTTTCTCCTGATTACAACGCAATTTTTGTTGCTGCCCAAATACACTCTAAGGGGGTGAAATTAACCCTTGAAGATTCGGCTATTTTTCGATTTTATTTTGTAACGTGCAATCTGTAAGAGATAGAAAAAAAGTTTCAAGACAAAAGTTACTTCTTTTAATTAGATCTATTAAATCGTAAAAGTTTTATCAACTGTTAAACAATTGGAAAAAAGTTATAAACAAAAATATTAATGTTTTCTAAAATTCGTTTTTCACGTGATATCTGAATTACATATTTAAATAATTATGAAACAGCATAATCCATATTTTTTTCATACAATTTCAACTTTTGTTGTATTGCGGAACTGTGCTCCTCGACAATCGAAGAACTCTTGGATCCCATTGTAACTACCTTAAGCTGCACGGTGAGCAATGTTCTTCTAACATTTATTAGGAAATAATACGTGACACACAGTAAGAAAGTAAGATAATTTATATGTATTCCTATTTTTGTCTCCCATCAAAGTGTTATCTCATGCCTATTGTAGTGTGGGGCATTGATAATGAGAATAACTTTTATCAGTGACATATTACGATGTATTCGCTTACGTATGGTATAGAAATGGATATATTGTTCAGAAACCACATAATTTTGAAAATCCAGTAGATTTCGCTTTTTTATAAGAGTTCATGTGTGTGAAGTTAGCCCCCATTTTGTGAAAAATTAAAAAATCGTTATTGTACTAGTATGTACTAGTTTTGTACCGCGTTGTACCGTTGAGAATTTTCAAAAATTTGGAATCGTTTTCGAAAAATTGAGAAAACCAATTTTAAAGATAGCCCCTCCTTTTGAAAAAAAAGTTTTTCTCGATTGTACTGCATTGTAGTAGTTGTGCCGTTCGAAGAAAGGGTGTAACAACATTGGTTTGCAAGAAAAATAAAAAAATGAAGACTGTCCCAAGTCACGTATTATTTCCTAATAAATGTTAGAAGAACATTGTCGTCGTGCAGCTTAAGGTAGTTACAATGGGATCCAAAAGTTCTCCGATTGTCGAGGAGCACAGTTTCACAATATAACAAAAGTTGAAATTGTATGGAAAAAAATATTGATTATGCTGTTTCATAATTATTTAAATATCCAATTTAGATTTCACGCGAGAAAACGAATTTTGGAAATCATTATTAATATTTTTGTTCATAACTTTTTTGTTTATAATTGTTTAAACAATTGATAAAACTTTTACGATTTGATAGATCTAATTAAAAGAAGTAACTTTTGTCTTGAAACTTTTTTTCTATCTCTTGCAGATTGCGTATTGCCAAATGAAATCGAAAAATAGACAAATCTTCAGGGGTTAATTTCACCCCCTTAGAGTGAATTTGGGCAGCAAAAAAAATTGCGTTGTAATCAGGGAGAAATCCCCCACATATCCACAAAGTTTCAGAATTTTTTGAATTTTCGGGTTCGGGATCTTCCCTTGTTCGTACTATAATTATATTTTGACTGTAAGTACGTATCATTGTTACTATTGTCCTGAATTTTTTCAGATTTTTTAATTTGGTGCGCCGCAGTTAAAAAAATTAAAAACCGATTTTTACGTCGTTTTTTCCGTGTTAGAGTAACTTATACGTCGAACTGCTTCATGAAATAAGTGTTTTATGTGATCTTCAATGTTTCTACATACAGCAAAGCAATATAGGAATTAGAGAAATTGAAAGAACCGAATCATTTGAAACTACGCTATGCGGCTTACATTGTAAAGTATCTACCAAACTTTCCGACGGCGTCGGTGGCGTAGCGGTAAAGTGTCGCGCTGCTAAACCGCTGCGAACTTTTTGAACGTAGGTTCGAGCCTCGAACTTACAAGTAGTACTGTACTACCCCCTTAGGCTAAGTTTTTTTTTCATTAATTATATATATTTCCTAATTATATGACACAATAATCAATATTTATTTTCAAATGTTTTAAGACTATTTTGAAAACATATTAACCTGAAATATACGTAAATATGGGTTTGGACTGCTTTTTATGCCACCATTCTCTGGTCAAGTACTTATCCTGTCAATTACGGTATTGTTTAACATTTTCTACACTATATTAATATGTGAAGGTGGATTTCAAATCTCTTACCTTTAACAATTATGGATGGATAGCAACAAAAGTCGTGTGTGATGTATTCAATCGTCATCGCTGTCTTCATTAATAACTGGTGTCACGTGTTCACTGTTGAATATTTTGCTAAGAATTTCTGCAAGTCTTACAATTTTTGAAAGGTACCGAGCATGCGATAAGTAATAAATTATTGCAGCTATGTGTGAACAGCACCCGACGGTACGGTTACCATTTGCACATTCACAACAATAGCGTTTAATTCCGGAATAGCCTATTGAGTTTGGTGCATAATCAATATAACATCTGTAGGTTTTACTGTTAATATGTCGAGATCTTACTTCGAATTTAATAATATTCTTCCTCTCTTTAAGGCAACGAAGATTAATGTTGTTCTCTTCATCCATTAGTTCTGCTAAATATGAAAATCAAGAACCTCATTAGCTGATAGTTGATTAAATGGAATCTTTTGCCTGTTCCAATGTTGATTTTCAACTTCTACTGACAATGAATTCTCCGCGCTGTTTTGAGATGACATTCGTTCTACTATTTCATCACAAAGACCTACGTCCGAATTTAAACGTTTCCCGAACGTATTATTTAAAAAGCACGCTATTCTGCACGCTATAAACTAGCTTTTGGGAGTAACATATTGTCCATTTGATGGTGAAGAAGTTTGTACTTTTGTCCTATGATGCCGTAAATTGCCTCGACTACCCAGCGAATTTTAGTGACGTGGCGGGATGCATTTGATTCTGCAGTCGTTAGTTGATTACACTTGCCTTTTAACGCAGGCATCAGCACTCTGTAACCGCGTTCTTCTAAATAAGATATTACGTCGCGAAAACCTCTGTCAACAATACAAATATCTCCAGGTTTTAAAAGGGTTTGCAAACCATTTGGGTCTTCCATCGCGAGTTTCATAATTTGTGCATCGTTCTGGTTTGCACAAAAAGGGCCAAGAATTTCAACCACATAACCGTTTGTGGTGCAAATTGTAAAAGGTTTACACAAGGGTACTTTCTTTTGACCCGAATATGATTTTCGCTGGTATTCATTGTTAGAACTTTTCTGATGCCGAATATAAGTTCCATCGAAAATTAGTGTTATTGATCTGTTATGCTATACAACTTTTTGACAACATGTCTCGTTTGATCTTCTATTAGGGTTTTCCGAGGAAGTGTCGCGAATCCAAAATGACAAAGAAGAATGTCTTTTTCAAAAGAATTTATGACGGACCTACAAAAATCAGATACCTGTTGCTCGCGTTCTAATTCAAGAATTGCAGCTTACTTACTATTTGAATTACCAGCACGCAATTTGAACAAGAAAACAACAATAGCTTGTGTGACATTTCGCTGCTTAGAATTTCTCAAAGAAGTCATCATTCCCCGAAGTTTTATTAAGT
This sequence comes from Andrena camellia, assembly GCA_029448645.1. Classification (NCBI taxonomy): domain Eukaryota; kingdom Metazoa; phylum Arthropoda; class Insecta; order Hymenoptera; family Andrenidae; genus Andrena; species Andrena camellia. Next base: position 10,608,176 of record CM055681.1, read on the forward strand.
TTTTCCACATTAAACCGGTAAATACTTTTAACCGCTCTTCAGAAAGTGTAAAATCACCTATTGTATCTTTAATATTTGAATTGTTATTAACGGAAAGGTATTCAAAATAATTTCGTAATTCTTTGGTATCGATTATACTGTTATTTGAATGTATTTTTAAATTCAGGACATCTTCCTGAAACAAACGGTTCTTTAATAAATGAACAGACAGCACCGATTTCCTTTAGGAACATATAATCTTCGCATGATAAATACCTGCTTCCTGGTTTCAGCCGGTACATTCACGATATTTTTCGTAATCCCACAGACGAAACAGTACCTATGAGTGGAAATAATTCTAGCAAATGGCATCTCTATGCATTCAGTAGCTACTTGTTCAACATTCCCCCAATCTATAAGAAACGATGGGTCTTCTGTTGAGGAACACGAAGGAGCAACACATTCAGATTCAGATTTTTCCGGTGAAGATTTGTCAGTTGAATTTTCTAGTGAAAGTATTTCGGTTGGAGATGTTCTGCGTAAAGATATTGCGGCTGATAAAGTTTCGGATGAAGAAGAGGGTTCAGCTGAAGAAGACGGTCCAGCTGAAGAAGAGGGTTCAGCTGAAGAACAGAGTTCAGTTGAAGAAGTGGTTTCAGCTGATGAAAAGGTTTCAGCAGACGGAAAAGATCCAACTACAGAAAACGATGTGACAAAAGATTCCTCAAGCTGACGAAATTCCTGAGAATTTTCAGGATTGGCGGCGGTAGTCGTTGCATTCTTATATGTGTAAATGCGGCACTTATTGCATAATATGTCGCCAATAGTTACCACTCTTTTCAGAATTTTGGAATACTTCACTGCATCAACTTCCGTCTTGATTTTCCGTATCTGACCATGCGATTTGCGAAGCAAAATATTACACCAAATACATTTAGCATACAAGGTTTTCCTTTCAACAAATTGTACTTTGTCAGTCGACATATTGAACACACCCACTGATAAACGCACACCGACAAAACAATATTCAAAAACACTTAAAGAAGTTACTACTATTGTAGATATACTCGGTGAAAGCAAGTCTATTTCAAAAGTGTCTACAGATTGTAAAGACCAAAGCCACGACGACGCGAACTCTGTGACACTCTGTACTAGACTACTCTCGTGCATTCGTCTCTTGCGCTTCCCGCGATTCACAGCCACAGCATACACTCTTGACACGCACTTCAGTCATCCAAATCCTCCACGTGCATTCTTAGAAACAATTCAGACCTCACACTCCTGACACACTCGATACTCTAGCATAAACATCCTTTCTCGGTCCCCATCGCTATGTTCCAAACATGCCTTATCAATCGATCAGCCATGATTGGCTTTCCTATTGCACATTGAAGCCGTGACAAGAATTCTAGCATATATTTTGAAAAAGAATTGGAAAGAGAGAATTGTATGATCTAATAGACGAAAATGCTAAATAGTAGCAAAACAACAACACGACTTTTGTTGCTATCCATCCATAATTGTTAAAGGTAAGAGATTTGAAATCCACCTTCACATATTAATATAGTGTAGAAAATGTTAAACAATACCGTAATTGACAGGATAGGTACTTGACCAGAGAACGATGGCATAAAAAGCAGTCCAAACCCATATTTACGTATATTTCAGGTTAATATGTTTTCAAAATAGTCTTAAAACATTTGAAAATAAATATTGATTATTGTGTCATATAATTAGAAAATATATATAATTAATGAAAAAAAAACTTAGCCTAAGGGGTACTTGTAAGTTCGAGGCTCGAACCTACGTTCAAAAAGTTCGCAGCGGTTTAGCAGCGCGACACTTTACTGCTTTTTTGTAAATACATTTATTACCCCAACAATACAATAATAACAATCATATAATTGCAACGTATAAAATGAATAACAGTCGCATGTCACCCTTGGGTATAGACTAAAGACCCTTGGAGAACAGGCGCAACAAATCACTCATGAAAATGTTAAACAGGATGGGGGAATTTACCGCCCCCTGTTGTAACCCGTTCTTAATGAAGAACTCCTTCGAGGAGACCTGATTCCCCTCTGCTACTTGGAATTTTTTACCATGTAGAAGGTTCCATGTCATCCTAATTAGGTGGCTGGGAAATTCCTTCCTTATGAGTTTATAAAAGAGTTCTTCGAGCCATACAGTATCGAACGCCTTTTCCAGGTCTATTAAACAGGCCCCCACACATCTACCTTCGTTTCTGTGCCAGCACACATCTGTCACAAACTTGGTTAACGCGTGGATTGTCGAGTGCCGGTATTTGAAGCCGAATTGGTGTTCGGGTATTATACTTTTTGATACGCAGTGTGCCTCTAGCGCTGAATTAATTATTGTTTCAAATACTTTACTTATATTAGGTAATAAACTTATCGGTCTGTAGCTAGCCGGGTCGCTACCCTCTTTCCCTTTTTTCTTTATTGTTATCAGTTTAGCTTTTTTCCATTGTGTTGGGAAGTAAGTTAGGTTCAGATAATTATTGAATAGGATTGTGTAGTAATGTATATATTGTTGGGGTAGTTTTTTTTAGGCAGATGTTAGGTATTTCATCGAAACTTGCGGATTTCTTATTATTGAGTTTTTTGAATGTGCTTTTCATTTCGTATACATTTGTGAAATAATCGGCGGTTGTATTATTTCTTTTATCTGACTCTATCTCGGCTTTTAACTCGTTGACTTTCTGATTTATGATGTTGTTTAACTGTTTCTTCCCTAGCTTCTCGTTTTGGATATGAACTGCCTAGAAATGAACGCCCAATACATTTAGTTTCTCTATGGGTTTTGTAATTGTGAAATAATTATTGTCAACAATTTTCAAGGAGTCTGTATCGATTTCTGCCTCCCGCAATATATTGGATGCACTCGCAGGTATTTTCAATTTATCTATTACATTCTGCTCCCTTTGCCGAAACAGTCTGTTTACGCTGGGGAATAATTTATTATTATCCTTCGTGGAAATTTTGCCAATTTTTTTTCTCCAGTAGTAGTTAACTGCTCCCGAGAAGGCTAGCTCTATTTGATACCTAATCTGTTTTAATGATTTTTTCAAGGATTTTATTAGGTTCTCGATTGTTTCTGATCGGTCCACCCCTTTAGCGAGCTTGTTTATTAGAGTTATAAAGAAGCTTTTTTGTTTTCGCAGTTTTTTTTATGAAAGGTGTTATGTATTTGTCCGTTCCGTTAATGTCGTTCTTGCATTCTGGTATTGCGTAATTAATTGCTTTTACTACTTTTGTGTTAAGTTCTTTAATGAATTGGTCAGTTTCATGGCATGATAAGTTTCTGTCGTTTGGAATGTTGGTGACTGTTTCGGCACAGAGGAGTTTTGCGAATTTTTCCCAGTTAGCTTTATTGAAATTTTTCCTCCGCGGCGTGTCCTCCCTGTCGAATTCTAACAGTGGGAAACGATTAACCGATATCTTATCCAATTCTATAATAGTGCATTCTAGCGCTGTGTTTGGCTGGCTGCTGTCTAAATATTTTCTTCTAATTTTTAAGTCCTCTCTAATGAGGATCGCTGTACCCCCACCCTGTTTTGCGTTAGGTCTGTCCGATCTCAACATTTTGTAGTTCTTGAAATTTAATCTGTGTGATGCGTTCGTCTTTGTTTCGCACAGTAAAACTATGTCTGGATTGTGCTCACTTAAAAAGTCAGTGAGTGATGCTCTTCTTTCGTTTGTTCGTATGGAATTTACATTTATCGAGTACACTTTTAAGTTCTGAAAAGAAAGACTGCTATGTGGTTGGTTATTGAATGCTCTGCTATAAATCGATATCGAGTATATCTAGTATAGTCTTAATTCTGTTAGAGTTTATTTGTACTTGTTCTACTATTTTGTTGAATTGGAAGTTAATCGTACTTACAATGGATTCTTTTATGTCTGCTAACGATAATGACTGCGATTCTGGTTTAACGCGCCCTGTCTGATTAGCTGATATTATTGTTTCACTTACCCCTGTTGAGATAGCTGTATTTGCATTTACTTCTATGTTCCCCCTAACTGCTGCACTAAAAGATTTGTTTGGTTGTGTTAGTTTATTTATGTTGTGAATACGTTTCAATTTTTGTGCGAGGCTATTCTCTTTCCTTTCCTTGATTGCCGCTTTCATTTCTAATAATTTGGAACACCCTCTATATCAAGCTGGATGACCGAATTGTTTGCAGTTTACGCAATATGGTTTGCCTGCTGACCCCTCTTTATTTTCCGCATTAAGTGGTGCTACTTGGCACTCGCCCGGTTTGTGCTTGTTGTTGCACTTCACGCATCTATATTCTAGGTTGCAGTTGACTGCTGAGTGACCTATGCGCTGACACCTCTTGCTTTGGATCTGGTCGCTTCTGTTAATCTT